>VDFB02105785.1:531515841-531701756 GCA_007258455.2 Sequoia sempervirens | reverse complement strand
TAAATTAAATAATATTTTAATTTATTTAATTTAATGGATAGACTTTAGAGATTTAATCAAATAAATTGATTATTTAATTAAATAGGGATAATTAGATCAAATGGATTGATTTAATTAACAAAGGAAAGTGACTTAATTAGACAAAATGATTTATTTAACTAAGAGACGAATATTGATGAATTTAATCAGATAAGGGAATTTGATTAAATAGTTAGACTGAGGGATGATTTAGGAAGAAATGATGTTAGTAAGTTAGGATCAAATGCACGATGTCAATCAATATATTTTCAATGTCTACATTGTCAACTTCCAATCTCTGAGGAAATGGTGGTTCTTGTTCAGTCTGCTTGATTGGGACTGGTTTAGGATTTTTAAGTGCATTGGGCTGAATGGGGGTATTCAAAGGCTAATGGGTGTGGAAGGAGCTGGTATAGTAGTTCCTGAATGCAAGTGGATGTCACTCACACTCACAACATATGCAGGGAATTGATTTGAATCAACAAAGTATACAAACTATTGTCGTGGTTTGTTATTTAGATAAGGTGTGGGTTGAGCTGGTAGCTGAGTAGGTTTAGGTGGATTTGAGCTTGAATTAGCAGGTGGAGGCATTATAGTAGGTTGATGGGGTTGAGAAGGTGGTTGCATGTAGCTATTGGGCTGGTTTGGACATTGCGGCCCTCCCTCCATTGATTTGTTTGCTGCCAATTTCCTAGGGGTGCCTGCCAATTTCCTTGAAACTACTACCAATTCCCCTAAGGTTGCTGCCACTGGGGTGGAGATTTTTGATGATTAGGCTAGGTATTTGGAGGGTTACTCCAAGGTTATGGTGGATATCCTCCATAGTTGGATGGATATGGGGGCTGTCATTGGTTACCATGTGAATAAGAATTGAAATATGACCTAGCAAAAGAGAGTGGGTCTAGTGGCATACCTTGTCTTGGAGCCCAAGGCCTCCTTTGCGCAATATAATAGAATTGATCTTCTTCAATTTGAATTGGCTTGAACTTGGGTGCAAGCTGCTTGCTTTCAATATTAGCTACCATCTTGCATCTGCAATCCTTCTTCTTTTGTCTGCAATGGGAGCAATACTTTGCCAATGTTGCCTCTACTTCCTCTTGTTTCTTCTTGGCCTAAAGTGCATCCAACTGAGTAGCTAGATTGTTTATAATGTCTTGCTTGAAGTCTACCAGCAAATGAGTAATCTCCATTCTTGAGACTCCACTGGTAGATGACTTACCCATGGAAGATTGGTAAGATCTTCCTTTCTTTGAAGCTACCTTAGATTAGTTTTGACATATCTTCTTGATATCCTTCCAAGGAATTTGGGAGATATCTCCTCCTCCCATCAGGTCCAAGGCATCAGTGCATTTGTCATTAATTCCTCTCAGGAAAAACAACTTTTGTGAGTCTTCATTAAGTGTATGGTGTGGAGATTTTTGTAGGAAAAACAAAAACCTTGCAATGTAATCCTCTAGGCTCTCATCTTCCTTTTGTTGCATCCTAAAAATGTCACCTCCTCTCATGTCACTGCCCCTACAATACTCCTTGTATTTTTCAAGGAATTTTGTCTTCATGTCATCCCAGGTCTCCACAATATCTTTTCCTAGGCTCATAAACCATCTTAATGTAGCTTCTTTCAAAGTGGTAGGAAATAGCTTAAGCCTATGGGCATCAGTGGTATAGTCATAACTCCTGTAGAGTATGTCAAACTCAAACAAGAAGGTATTAGAATCTTTTGTAACAAGTCCATAAAAATTGGGAAGGACTGAAGCAGGGATATTTTTGAGGTTGTCTACTTCATTTTGATGAGAAATGGGGAAAGGAAAAGTCAATTGGTTAGGTTTATTTCTATTTACATCGCCCATGTCTTCTTGATGTAGTTCCAAAGCAAAGGGATTCTCAAGCTGGGTTTGGTCTTTAGAGGAAACTTAAGAGCTAGTCAGATCAGGAAATTCATCAGCAAAGGGTTGTGTATCTTTTTCTTCTTCTTCTCTTGGTAGGTTCTAATATTCAACTAGCTGGAATGGATTAGGATTGTTAAGAAGAAATATCCCTTAAGAATCTCTTCTCCTTCCTCTATGCATGCCGTATCAACTCACTATCAGCCAGCTCACACAAAAAATTGGAAAAGAATAATGGGGGTCATTACTTCCTAAATGAGGGGTATACTAAGAACAAAATTTCAAAAATACTACAACAAGAAAAACTATCAATGACTCCAAAGAACTCCCTAGTTTGAAACCATCCCCAACAACGGTACCAAAAATGTTGGCCTCCTACAATGATTTAACAACTAAGCTCTTACAGCTATGATTCAAAGATTGGAAATCTAAACTGAATATCCATTCAATCATCATGAAGGTGCATTTAATTTGTCAACCCAAGGATGTGAACTTGAAATGGGTCAACACAGTATGTGCACTAAGGATCCCAAGTAGCCATATTCATTCTACAACTAAGAAAAACATAGTGGTGAAGGTAAATTGCTTAGAAAGAAATAACATAAGTACTGAACATCAACCAACAACTATACTAAGTTGAAATGCATGACATAAATGAGAATCTTAACAAACAAATAGGAAACTACTTTGTCTGCTTCGGCTACAGGAATAGTTACATAATGGTTCAATTCTAGTGGCTGCAGAAACAGTCAGTGCCAAATTATTAGCTAATTACTAAACAAAAAGTAATAACTAAGTTAAACTAAACTAAAGATGGAATGCTCACCAAGTGGGCCCCCTTAGATGAGTATCCTCTAAAACAAATGTAAACTTAGATGCACAAACATATAACTTCATCTTATTCATTAATTGGAAAATATGAGTACAATAGAGTAGTGCAATTGTATTGTTGAAAAACTAAGAATGCAAGTACATCATCAGATCACACAACCCCTTAAGAAGGAGCATCTAACTCTTATTTATAGGAAAAGAAGCAACTAACTAAGCAAGGAAGTCAACTCCACGAACTAGGAGGATGCCACTTTAGGGAAAGTAGAGGAAGTGGAGGGGAGGTTATGCATGCATGGTATTTGGTCAGATGTGCCTGCCTCAACACAGATTTAGCACAATAGTAATGCCTATATTCACTCAACATCAATAAAGATCATTTACAAGGCGGTTACAACTCGGTTTGCATGAGGATTCTCTCACCGTCAACCTCTTTGAATGATTCCCTTCATTGACCTTTGCATGACCACTTTGTTAGTTGTTATGGTGAATGACTAGCTGGGTGTGTGCAAGAAGTTGAGTCCACTTTTTGGCCAAAAAGTGGAAGTGTTTTCCCTGATTTTTAGAATTTGACACTTTGACCTTAAAATTTGAAGCACTTAGAGATGGAATCTTCGAAAAAGTCACTAATCATAAAATGTAGTACTCGGAGTCTAGTTTCCAAATATGTAATTTATTTCAATACCCAGATTGTAAAAATTGAATTTCAATAGGCATTTCTAAAACCACTGTTTAAAAGTCATTTTTTTATACCATACCATGCATGTGTACGACATCCATATTTTGACCTAAATTATCATATTTTTCTAAATCCTTTTGGGAAAAGTTTTGTGACTCACTAAAGCTTGCTTTTAATATTTTTTTATAATTTTTTATTGAATACTTTTTTTTTTATTAAATATTTATTAGGCATATTTGTCATTTTGAAAAATCATCGTGTACGACACGCATAAGATGACCTAAACTTATCATTTTTTGATTTTTTTTTTTTAAAACTGAAAAGAATTGTCTGAATTTTGCTCTCGTGCAATCCGTTCATCAAAATTTTATGTTGATCAAAAGTTATTAAAATACTAAAAAAACCTGATAATTCAAGTTTATGGACTAGTTTCATTAGAAATTAATTGAAAAATAGAAAAATAATCAAATTATTAAAAAAATTACATATTTGGAATCTGCACTGTCTCATCTATATGGGTTTCAATTTCGTAAAAAATTCTGCAAAATAGGTCTTCAAACATATGTCCAAAGTCATTATTTTCCTGTGACATTAACAGGACCTTCAAGTTGCAGGTCAAACTAGGTCCAAAGCTTAGGTTAGGGTCCCCAAGCCATTTCGAACCAAAAACAAAGCAAACCAGCTAAAAATTTCATAATTTAAAAGCGGGATCCGTTTAAAACAAGGCTTGTTTCATTACAAGCGGAATCTAGTTTCAAAGCGGGATCCGTTTTCATAAAATACCATTTTTTTATAGTTTAATGAAAGCGAGGATCCGTTTTGTAAAACAGGATTTTGAAATTCTTCCAAAACGAAAATTTCCAAAAATGGAAAGTTTTCAAAACGGGATCCTGTTTTGAAAACTTTCCAATTTTTGGAAATTTTGTTTTTGGTAATTTTCAAAACGGGATCCCATTTTAAAAACTTTCTATTTTGGAAATTTCCGTTTTTTACAAAACGGGATCATTTTGAAGAATTTTCAAAAATGGAAATTTTTCAGGGATCCCATTTTAAGCAAATTTCGGGATCCCGAAGCTAAATGGGATCCCATTTTTTAAAAACGGGATCCCGCTTTTTAAAAACGGGATCCCGCTTATTAAAAAGCGGGATCTCGTTTTTTGGAAGCCGAATTCATTTTTTTGCCTAAGGCAAAAACTTCCACGTTTCGTGGACTCAACTTTGTGCACTTACCCTAGCTAGCAGAATCTTCTCAATCTAGTGGCCTCAAATCATATTTGCATGGCAATATTAGTACATATAATAATCACATATCTATAACTATCTTAAAGAACATTCATTAATCCACATGTAGAATTAACATAGATAGTCTATATAACATGTCAATGTCATTAAAGATTTGCTGAGATAAAATTAGGCCCAATGACTATGGTTTTGAGGAAAAATAAACATTCAAACATCAAGGTTCATGACGATTAGCAAATAAATCATAAATTCTACCAAAATTAAACCATAAATTAGGCTCATCAATAGTAACCACCCCAAGGGTGGAAATAATAAACAAACATCAAACCATTACAATCGGGTTTAAATGGGTCCAAAACCTAGTCAACCTTCAGAACAAGCCTCATGGCCAACAAAACAAGCTGGTATGCCCCCCCCATTGAGCTGTAAACACAACCACCTTTATCAACATCCACCCCAAGGGTGGGAAAAATAATCGCCATACTACAACAAACCACCCACTCAGTGTCAATAACACATAACCAAACCAAAGAGCACAACCATCATAACAAGCTAGCAAGCCATCCATCGGGCTAAAAAAATAAAAACCCTTAAGAGTGACCACCCCAAGGGTGGTTAAGACAACCCGAACTTTAGGGCATCCATGAAGCAACACCTCCCAAAAAATGCCTTTAAAACACCAACCCTTGTATATTTGCAAGTCCAACACATGCAAACTCCCCACCAAAATAAAGGAGCAAAATCCAACCTAAAGCACCACTCCACCCAACATACCAACTCAAACTCTACCTCAATAAGAGAGAGCTCCCCTTTATAGGAGAGGATGAGATGAGAATCAAAATTACAAGAGCCACCATTTTCCTACACATTCAAGCTCCACCTCAAAATGAACCAGCCTACAACATCTGTCTCCACCTCAATAGGAGAGGGCTCCACCTCAGTAGGAGTAGTCTCCATCTCCATAGAAGACCCCAACTGTAGAACCCAACAAGAATTCGACACTATGGTAGAAAGAAAAAATACCTCATCCCTTGGCACCAGGAACATTAGGTACATGAAGAATGTAGTTTAGAGTAACATAGCTAGCAAAAACTCATGAATAGTAGCAACCTCCAAAGAGAAAGAATGCCCCAACAACTTTTGGGTCTTCAAAATGAACTTAGAATGAAGCCCCAACGAAACCAAAATGTGTGAAACTAAGAATTCCACAACACCCTTAAATATTAACAACACCCCAACCACAAATTGAAAAAATAAACCATCAAAAGACATCATAATCAAACAAACCTCTAGGACAACTCCTATAGGAGCCAAAACCACCTCCGCGATAGGGCAGTTCACCAAAAATTCCAAACCTGAGACTAAAACCAGAATCCCAACAAAAACATCAAAGAAATCAAAAGAAAGAGAGTGGTGCTTCAAAATGCATGAGCAAAAGGAACAGACACCCAATTGCAACAAAGAGAAGTGGAACACCAAATAACCACAAACCACGACTAAACCAAAGTCCCCAACAAGGATTTGGAGAACAAGAGAGAGGGTTTTCAGGGCAGAATAGGGGATCAACCAGCCCGCAAAGGAGAAAGACATAACAAAAGCTCACACTAGAGAGGAGAGTCTCCCAGCCAAAATAAAGCCCAGGCTAAGACAAACCAATAATCCCAAAGTCGACCAACCAACCATAAAGTGAATAGATGCAAGGACCAAGGCAAAGACACCCCCCAACACTCAAGAAGAGACAAACACGTGAGGCCAACACTAGGTCAAGAATCATCCATAAAAACCACTACCAAGAACACATCTGGACCAACTCTTGACCCAACACAAGCAAGGTCAAACAAGTAGTCTAGTTCAAAGAAAGACCATAAATGAGGCAAGGGATACACAAAAGAAGGATAAATCTCCATTAATTAAAAAAAAAATGAGACAACCCATTCCGCATACCCCAAAAGGCACCCATGGAAGAATAGACTCCACGAGAATCCATAAGCCATTAAGCAGAAAAGGCCCCAAGACAAGGGACCAACCATTCACAAATATATCCTCAGAAGCAATCAACACCTCCACAAGACAAGGCTAGGGATCCAATATAACTATTTACCTTCATTTATTTGCAACTATTAAACAATACAATTAGATCCAATATAAATACACATTCCTACCCTAGAGTTTTTCCGAAATTAATTAACTATATTTTCCTATTTTTTAAATAGAAATAACCCTTAGACATAGAAACAATTTAACTTAAAACATTTTTATGATAAAAAGGGAAATTTAAACTATCATTCAAATATTTTGCATTAACTTGATTTCATGATTAAAATATGATTAGATCGTAATATACAACTCATTAAATATTTTTATGAAAAAATATGAAATTAGGAAAGGGTAAATGCAAGAAGATGAGTCCATGAAACGTGGAAGTTTTTTTCTTAGGAAAAATAATGAAATCAACTTGCAAAAAATGAGATCCCGCTTTTAATAAACTAGAGCCCGTTTTTAAAAAAGGGACCCTGTTTAGCTTTAGGATCCTAAGCCTACATTTAAAAAACGGGATCTTGTTTTGAAAAATTTCTGTTTTTGGAAAATTTTCAAAACGAGATCTGTTTTGAAAATTTTCCAAAAATAGAAATTTCCAAAAATAACAAGTTTTCAAAACAAGATCCCGATTTGAAAGCTTTCTACTTTTGGAAACTCTCAATTTTAAAATTCCATTTTGAAAAGTTTTCAAACGAAATCCGTTTGAAAACTTTTCGATTTTGGCAATATTCAAAACGGGATCCCATTTCTTAGAACCATAAAATATCTTTTATGAAACGGGATCCCATTTTTTAAAATATGAATTTTTGGCTTTTTTTGGTTGGATTTTTGGCCTTTTTTTGGTTCAGGAAATGGCTTAAGGACCCAAACCTAAGCTTTGGACTTGGTTTGACCTACAACTTGAAGGCCATGTTAATGTTACAAGAAAATAGTGACTTTGGACATATGTCTAAAAACCTCTTTTGCAGTTTTTTTTACGAAATTAAAATGCATTATTGATGAGACAATATAAATTCCAAATATGTATTTTTTTTTACAATTTGATTATTTTTTCTATATTTCAATTAATTTCTAATGAATCTGGTCAATAAACTTGAATTATTAGGGTTTTTTAGTATTTTAATAACTTTTTATTAAAATATTTTTTTTGTAAAACGAATTGCATCAAAATGTACTTCAGGCAATTCTTTTCAATTTAAAAAAAATCAAAAAATATAAGTTTAAGTCATCTTATGTGTGACATACACAATGACTTTTCAAAAGAACAAATATGACCAATAAAAATTTAACAAAAGAAAATATCAAAAACATGCTTCAATGAGTTAATAATTTTTCCCAAAAGGATTTAGAAAAATATAATCGTTTAGGTTAAAATATGAATGACGTACATGTACATGGTATGGTTAAAAAAAGTGACTTTTAAACAGTGGTTTTTGGAAATGCCTATTGAAAACCAAATTTTATCATTTGGGTATTAAAATAAATTACATATTTGGAAACTAGACTCTGAGTATTACATTTTATGATTAGTGACTTTTTTTAAGATTCTATCTCTAAGTGCTTCAAATTTTAAGGTCAAATGTGACAAATTCTGAAAAATCAGGGAAAATACTTCCACCTTTTGGCCAAAAAGTGGACTCAACTTCTTGCACACCTGAAATCATTTAAATCAAGCATACACTGGCATTTCACAACACAAGGATTTTGGAATAACTCCTAACTTAGATCTGAGTTCACACAGGATCAAACATGACACATATTATACTCGATTCAAGTACGATTGGGGAATAGATAGGGAGGCTTAGTGTGATATCTTTGAATTAACCACCATTAGTAACAACTCAGACTTGTGTAGCCAGGTGGAGAAATAACCTTGTACCTATAACCACTCAATGCACATCAAGCATACCTACTCAATGTATATATAGCTGAAGCACAACATAATCACCCAACAGGGTTGACTAACATAAAGCATTAAATTACATCCATACAAGTATCATATAAATCATTTCTTTCGAGCATCAATAATCAAGGTCACATTAATCACAACATATATATGCACATCGTTGAACTAAAGCATAATGATAAACCAAGCATATAAACATACGAAATGCCATCAATTGACATGTCGAGGTTCACCAAATCTTGAACATTCAATGGTTCATACACACCATTCAAGACCATAGTACAATCACCACAAAAATCACAGGGAAATGGTGAAGCTGAAATACCAATCTCACATTAACAAGATGCAAACAAGAGGGGCACTAAACTCTCAATGAAATTTAATTACCATACTAGTAAGTCCTGATGGTAAAATATATTTACAACTAATGGTGAATTCCTCATCCTTTAAGAATGATTTACACACAATATTAGAAGTAATTAAATATATAAGATTTACAAGGTTGATGACACCTTAATCCTAACAACATTGAGAGGAGCCCACAATTTAATTTAGAAAAGCATGAGCAATTCTTTGCATTGCAATAGTTGTTCATAGAGGTTTCCTTCCCAACCATGAAGAGACTAGGTAAGAGAGCAGTTTAAGATAGAGATTAAGAAAACCACTATGAAAAACTATTGCAATGCAAGGAATTGCTCATCCTTTTCTAAATTAAATTGTGGGCTCCTCTCAATGTTGTTAGGATTAAGGTGTTATCAACCTTGTAAATCTTATGTATTTAATTACTTCTAATATTGTGTGTAAATCATTCTTAAAGGATGAGGAATTCACCATTAGTTGTAAATATATTTTACCATTAGGACTTACTAATATAGTAATTAAGATTGTGGGTAAAAGATTCAACACACGTCTCTTAAAAACTCAACTCAAACAATCTCACCTAATATCGATGAAATTAATAAACTAGATATATATTTGACTTTAATTCTACATAATATTTGACAATCTATCCAAAACCTCCTCTTTCACATAATATAATCTTCCTACAAACTTAATTTAATTCGATTTGAAGACAAAAATCATTAAATATAACTATTATAGTTACCTATCCGTACCAGGATTCTTGATCTTTTTTATCTTTGTTAGAGGTTGACAATTCTATGCTAACATCATAGATTGTCACCGCAATCGAAGTCGCAAACCATCTCTCCACAATAAATGCATAAAATAATTAAAAAATAAAAAACCACAAGACACGAACTTGCCATCACGCGGTTCTCGTCAAGGAAAAATACTGTAATAAAACAAAAAGATTGTGATGGAAAGAAATACGTGAACGAGAAATGCCGAGAAACCACCAGGGAACGAAAATATCCTCTTGACATTCAAAACGTGAGTGCTACGTGACGTAGACAGAAGACCTCAAAATAAATCGCAAGGAAATTTGAACAATTCCTTATCTTTCATTCGATTTCGACGATGGCCTGTCATACCAACTCTTTGAGACTTTCTACACAGCCAGAAGACTTATAATAAATGACTTATGACTTGGTCTTTCTTTCACACTGAATTCTATTCAGAGATGCTAACATCTTTTGGTTTTTATGCCAGACTTGACTTAAGTTTGTTCGTCAGCACCCTCTACAAAAGCAATGAATCTTTGGAGATTATTTCACAGCTCTTTGATATCTTCTTTCGTAATTGCCACATAGCATAATATCCATTTTATTGTCAGAAGGATGAATTCAAAGACACAGAAAGCTGTAATAAATTGCCTCTTATGGCTATCTCTTGTAACTGTTATGGTTAGTGCATCAGATCCAGACCTTCTGCAAGACTTCTGCGTTGCGGATAAATCTGAAGGTAACCTTGAAACCTTCATGATTTTATTACATGTATGCAGGGCATCTCTGCTTTTTTTATTTATTTATCAGAGTTTCATACTGTTTAAGAAAAAACCTTTTTCCTTAAATTATATAGATACTGTTCTTGCTTGGATTTTTTAATAAAAATGATTAGGATCCTTCAGTCTTTTGGGTGATTTTGGCAGAATGGATATCGATAAGTAGGAGGTATTTTTCACAGCATGTCAAATTGTGATATTGCTATCAAGATTCAATCGTGTAGTTTTATGAGTCAAACTCATTGACCCGTAAAACTACACGATTGAATCCTGATAGCAATATCACAGAATGGATATCTACCATTCTTTGATTCTCAACCTAACAAGTATCAATTCTTACTCCTATATCAGATTGAAAAATGAACTTGTAGATGATAGGAAGCTTCCAATTGAAAAAAAAACCAGCTAAACCCAATTGAATCTTAGGGTGAAAAATGGAAGAAAAATAATCCGGATGATGATATACAGCATAAGAAAATGAAAACTCCTTGTAACTCCATAGCTACACGCCCAAAATTGAAATTCTATTGTAGAGAGCATGAACTATCCACTCAGAAGCAAAACATTCTTATTCAGGGAGACTGAGATGAGCCCTTCAAACATGAGCTGTGCTGATATTCCATTAAAAACTCTAAACCTAAGGAATAAAATAGAATATAATATTTTATAAGGGATGATTGGAAAATGATTCACAAAATATGTCTGTACTTTAGAGGCCGTATTATTCGAATCTTTGGGATTCAAATTTGAATAATATTCTGAAAACACTAAAGCCTTGTCTTTTGAACATAAACATTCATTTTGTTAATGCTCTTAAAACACCTGTGATTAAATTTTTTCTTTGCTTGGGTTGTGGGAAAACCCTGTTGGCTGCTGAAATATTGAATTTTTCTTTATGTCTTGACTTTTTTGCGACTCCCTCTGCCTGGTCAGCTGAGGCAGTTAAATTTGAAAAAAATACAGCAGCCATGGTTCAATCCTTTGAACTGTTGCCTACAATAGGTGTTGTGTATGAGGGCAGAGTGTGGACCCATTTGCTTGGAGCTTTGACAACAGTACATTTAGCAATATTAAAATGTGTTATAAGTTGGTATTTTATTTTAATTATGTATTAAAGTTTTTATATGTAGATTATAATCATATATTTATTTTATTTTTTTAAATTGAAACATTATATTTTTAAGTTCTAATTATTGGAAGATTTATTGAGAGATTTAGATGTCACAATTAAGAGGTTTTCTTACAAAAATTGTATGTGTTATTTAATAAAAAAATTAACAAATCACATATCATGTTAATTCTAAATATCAGATAAATCACATGCTATTCTCTAAATAAAGGCAATCAACTATTCATTTGCATCAAAAGGTGCTGTTGCTAGTTATCACATGTTACTAGATTTGATGTTTTTTTAATAAAATCTTCAACTTGCCAAGCCTCTCTACTGATTCATTTAGAATTTGATGTATTGCAGGGGCAGTTAAGGTGAATGGATTTGTATGCAAGGATCCCAAGACAGTAAAATCCTCAGATTTCTTGTTCAAAGGGCTGCGTAATCCTGGCTTAACCAATAACACATTTAGCGGTAAGGTTACATCAGGAAATGTGGAGAGCTTTCCAGGGCTAAACACTTTAGGCATCTCAATGAACAGAGTAGACTTAGCCCCTGGTGGCATAAACCCACCTCATACTCACCCTCGTGCAACAGAGATTGTATACTTAATGAAGGGCACCATTCTTGCTGCCTTTGTCAGCACAAACAATGTTTTATACTCTCAGAAAATGAAGAAGGGAGATGTGTTTGTGATACCAAGGGGGTTAGTCCATTTTCAGCAGAATATAGGGTCTTCCAAGGCTGTGGCAATCACTGCTTTTAACAGTCAGTTGCCTGGAGCTCAGATTCTTCCTTTAACACTTTTTGGGTCTAGTCCTGCAATTTCAGAGGAGGTTTTGGCTAAGACTTTTCAGATCAGCAAAGAAGAAGTGAAAGAAATCAGTTCTAAATTTACTCCACAATAAAAGATTGAATTCCATTACCATTGGATGACTACATAACTATTTGAATAAATCTGTGGGATTAAAAAAGTGATATGCTTTCACATATTGTATCCGATTAAATGATTGACTGAATTATTAATTTATTTGGTGTTTGTTGTTTAGCCCCAATTAAACAATAAAGTTCAAGTTGAGAATTACAGCAGTTCAAAATTTACTTCGAATTATTGCTTTAATTTATTAAAATCTTTCCTTCCATTCAATACTTCTATGTTTTGAAGAGGGCTTGTATGCTTAATGAATCCCTGGTTTTGGGATTTAATGTACTGATTAATTTATTTGAATCTTTCTCCTACCCAATACTTGGACGAGTCGAAGGGAGCCCGTATGCTTATAGAACCCTCGATTTTTGGTCTAAGTTTCCCAAATAAATGATGTTTTGCTCTATATTTCATATTTCATGGTGTAGACGGGGTCTGCATGCTTAATGATTTGTCATTATTAGTTCCTGCCGCTGTGCAGGTTTCTTGATTCACTCGCTCAGTTCATTAATCCCTCTCTTTGCCAGTCAATTAGAAACAGGTATCGTGTTTGATCGAACAGGGTTTGTAATGTTTGACTTGTTTTTAAAATTTTGACCAAATATTTAATTACCATGCATTTTGCTTGCTGTTATGTGATTGTTTTATTGTTTGAACAATCTTACAGTGTAGATCAAGTTTAAAGAGGAATTTTGTTTTTTTTACCAGTGCAAAAAGAAAAAAGGCAAAATTAATTGATTGTAAGAGCGCTGGTTTTGTTGACAGGTGATCTGAGGAAGCAGTGTGAATTTTAGTTTACTTTGTGTTTTGCATCTCTGCCTCCGCTACCCACCCCAGAGCGTGTCCTTCCTAGTGCATTTCACATATAAGACAACAATTTGTTTGTATAGTCCTCTAGCTTTTTCTGACGATTTGCTGAAATTAAAATTGGAAGAGATCACCACGAACCTGAGAACTGGATCTAGCAAATAATCGGATATCTAGAAGGAAGGTGTCCTTTGTGACTTCAATTCTGTGCAAAGTAGTAGATTGAGATTCCTAGCTATTAGTTTCAGATTGATCAATGAGTTCTGTACAAATTGAATGATGATGGTGTTTTTCTCAGCTAGCAGCAGTTCAAAGCCGACTTCAGCAACAGTGGCCCCGTAGATTTGTAGCGGCCTCCTCTGCATCCGGCAAGAAGTCCGCCCGCCGCTAGCAAAGAGGCCCTAGGTAGTGAAACCCAGTTACTGGCGCTGCTTATTATGCTTATGCTTCTGCTTCTTCTGGTTCATCAACACAAAAGCACGAAACCCCATTATGGTGGCCTGCTCTTTCATGGATGGATATGCTCATGTTTTCGAACCCCAAATAAGAGTCTAAATCTGCGGTCCCATGGAGGGGCTTCAGAACTTTTCTTTTCTTTTCTCTTTTTTCTTTCTTTTTCTTCTTTTTCTTTTTGGTGGAGTAGGTGTTTTAGGAGTGAAAAATATAAAATGGTATAAGATTAGTTCTTTTCGTTTTTTTTGGATTTATTTTTGAGTTTGTTATTTTAAAGTGGTGTGTTGGGGTGGAGTTAGAAATTTTTCTTACTGATTAGGAAATTTTCTACCATTTGTCAATCATCTAAAAAATTTAGATTCTCATTAATTTTTTATTTTTTATTTTTTATTTTTTTATCATTTTATATTTGTATTATTTGTTGAATTGAATATGCAAAATAATTAAATTTTAGAAATTAAACTTTTATACAAAATTCATGGGACCACCCACATTAAAATACAATAAAAAGTTTCAACAACACCTAGTGCAATTTTTTAGAAGCCCCTTCATGGGTTTGCACCCTAAGAGATACTATTGGATTTAGGGGAATGGAACTGGGTGCCCAACTTTATGGCATGACTACCAAGGCAATTGGCATCGCCTATTTCATTCCTTCAATGCGTGTCTAGGCCTAGAGCCAATAGTGACCCTTCGTGTATTCGTAACCTACAGGCGATTATGGACCATGCCAATATCTATCAACTATGGTCTAGCAATAAAGTTGAGGGTGAGTTGTCATTTTTAGGAGCATTAAGATGATACTATCACTAACATATATATCTTTTAAAAATCTATTAAGTATATGAAGAGATATTCTTCTCAAGGTACTTTTTTTAATATTTAAACCCTATTGCACTTATATGTGATGAATTGATTTAAAAAGAGGTACCTGAAGAAGAATATCTCTCAATATATTTTATATAGATTTTTAAAAGTTATATATACTAGTAACATCTATAGTTCTAACATGTAAGATGTTAATTCATTCTCCAACATAATTTAAAGATATGCAATACTTATACTTCCAGATAAATAAAATTTTATATTTTAAAATAATTTTTAAAATGTGACTTACACCCTCCAAAAAAATATACACTTTAAATATACATGAAAGTAATATTACTCACATATGTGTATTAAATAATAATAACATTATAATATATTATAGTATCATATAATAATATTAATTATATATTTTTAGAAGATTATATATATCAAGGTCATGGTTAGGACTAGACTTAGGATTAAAATTAAGTATAGGGTTCAAATTATAGATAAGGTTAAGGTTGGAATTAGTGTTAGGTTATAGCTATACTATGGGTAAGTGTTAGAATCAAGGTTAGGATTATAGTGAGAATTATGATTAGAGAACTAGAATTATTAAGAGTTATGCTTAGAACTATGGTTAGACTTAAGGTTAGGGTTACACAAAGGGCTTAAATTTAGAATAGAAATAGGTTTAGCATTAGGGTTAAAATTCAGATTAATGTTAGGCTTAGAATTTGGGGTAGAATAAAAACTAGGGTTGGATTAGGGTTAGAAATAGGATTAAAATTAGGATTATGGTTAGGTTTATTTTTATATTTAGATGTTAGAATTAGGGTTAGGATTGAGGTGAATTTTAGGGTTAGGGTTATAATTTTAAGGTCAAGGTTAGGGTATATAATAAGTGTTAGGTTTAGATTTAGTAGGGTTAGGGTTAGAATTATGACTAGTGTTAGGTTGAGGTTTAGAATTGGGGTTAATATTAGAATAAAAACTAAGTTTAGGGTTAAGGTTAGAATTAGAGTAAGGGTTATGGTTAAAATGAGGGTTACCCTTAAGATTATAGTTAAGGTTAAGGTTAAGGTTAGAATAGAATTAGGCTTAGCATTACAATTAGGTTGAAGGTTAGGGTTGGATTAGAAATATGATTCAAATAAAATTTATAATTAGAATTAGAATTAGGGTTAGGTTAGGATTGAGTTTAGAATTATACTTAAAAATTAGGTTTACAATTAAATTTATTATTTTAATTAAATATATTATAATGATAAAAAATTAATTCTAAGATATTTTAAGGTTTTTATAAATGTAGAAGAGGAGATTTGACACCCTCAAGACAATGAGGCCTCAAGGAGCGAATGGCCCTTAACTACCTCAAATATCAAAGCTCAGGTGATGTGATAAAGTGATAAAAGGTGGTTTTTTATATAGAAGTAAAATGAGAGTCCCAAAAATTGAAAGAATGGGTCACAAAGGTCCCTTGGACAAATTGACAAGCTCTCGGTCAAGGACAACAACACAACATGTGAATGTCCCCATTACGTGTTGGTGTCTCGTATGGATAAAAAATTGAGACTGTCACATAAGACTAGTAAGGACCTACTAATAATCTAATAATTGAATTCCTAAGATTTTGTAGATAAAAATATAATAACAAATTTTAAAATAGACTAAACAATAGAAAATGGACAATAAACCAAGAAAAAGGTAAGAAACTAATCGTAAGATGTTTGAGAATGAAGCCTCTAGCAAAGATGCTCTCTCAATACCTACACACATAAGACCGAGAGAAGATGTTGTGGTTGTTTAAGGGCTTTCCTTAGTCAAACTGTTGCTTGGTGTTTCCACCTCCACAGAAAACTAGATATGATCAAGATAGAGATAAAATATACAAGATAAAGAAAAGATAGAAGTGCTAGAATAGCATGTTAACAAATTCAAGAGACAGCTCAACAAAGAGACTATGGTTGCCTTCCTTTTGCAAGTGAGAATACCGAAAGGAAGAAGTGTTGGCATTTGTTGTCATTGATGTCAATACTTGGTGAGTTTGTTGGCATTGGTTGTCAACACTTGGGAAGATTATTACATATGTTTGTGAGATTGTTGTTTGGCATTGGTTGTCATTAATGACAACACTCTGTTTGGATTGTCATTGGTGTATCATGGTGTTGATAATGTTCATTTCATGCCCTTGATGTTGTTGATGTTCTTGGTTGGATGTCATTCCTTGTTTGATGAAAATTAATTGTGTATAGTTGTTGTTAGTAAAAATGATATTATGATGATATATTGAGATGAGGGTTAGAAGTATTAAGATGGGGATTAGAAGCATTAAGATGAGGATTAGAAGTTAATTTGATGGTGGAGAGATGTTGTTGATGATCTCTAGTATGATGTATTCTCTCTCATGTTGTTCTTGAGGAAGTATGTGTTACTATAAGGTTGTTCTGGTCACCACAAGTTGATGAAAAACTTCTGCCAAAGGAACTTATTGTGAAGACTATTTGGGAGAATTCCTCACATTTCTTTGCTAGATTGAAGATATGGTCTTGCATTTTGGGATTCAAAGTTTGTTCTTTTTGGATGTTGCACTCTTGTCTTTCTAGGTCACTCGTATTGTTGAGGAGGTTTCTAGTATTTTCTGTGTATTGGTAGTTTTGTTGGTTGTCTGGATTGGTCCAAAAATGCTCTATATTTCTCTACATTGATGTTTCTCTTCCCATGGCTTGGTTTACATGCTCTTAGTGGTTTTGAAGTGTCTTAATTTATCTTTCATGGGATAATGCATACTACAAGTTGATATGTTAATGTTCTATCTGATGGTTTTGTGTTCTATGCTTTTGGGATGAAGTACTCTTTTTTTGTTTAGTTTATGATAGATTTTTGTGGATTGGAAATGTGAAAGAAGTATCATGAAGGGTTGTTGGATGTTCATGGAACATATCTTTATGGTCTACACATCATTGGTTGATCTCTTCGATATCATATATTGTTTTAAGTTGGCTTTCTAGGTAATTTATGGATATTTGACTGACAAAGCTTGGTCTCTTCCTGGCATTATGTTCTTGAGGGTTTGCGCCAAAATATGAAGTTATAAGATGGATTTAGGTCCTAACCTATCTTTTTTAGGACCACATTGAGTAAATTAACTTGCAAGTATGTTTTTGGGTCAACTGATAATGTGCTACATGTTTCATCCTCATATTTCCTTATTATCAACTTAGGTTGATGTGCAGCAGCATGTGAGTTATTTGGAATTACTTTGGAAGATTTAATCAAGTTGTTTTTGGTCCTCTCTATCTTCTGGATAAGACCACATTATGTTTTTGTGGCCGACTTGTTGAAATAATTGTTTGTATTCTTTTTGGTTGACCTAATTAATGTTTTGAGATCTTATGGAGGATATAAATGCAAGAACATTTCAATTGCAAGATGTGAGAGTGCGTGGTATGGAATGAAATAGTGAGTTGTGAAAAGAAAAAAGAAATAAGCTTTAACACCTCAGTCAATAGAGTGTAAATTGTTGACATATGTTGTAACTTCTATATCTTCATGTATCCTACTTTGAGATAGTGAATCTCATCAGGTCCTTGCAATTTGTATCTCACATTGGGGCTGTGCACCTCAGTACTACAAGTCCATTGTATCTTTCCATAAGATTGTGATCTTTAGCCTGCAATTCATAAGGTAATGAGCCTTAAAAAATTGAAATTTTGTAAGCAATGAGCTTCTATATTGAGAGATTTATCTATGTGGTTTTTCCCTTCTTGGGTTTTCCAAGATGACACATGATGGAGCTTACAAAGGTCCTAGTTTTGATGGGACAAATTTTAGCTTTTGGAAGTTGAGAATGGAAGGCCGTCTAAACTCTTTAGGGTTTGGTGTTTGGAAATTTATCAAGGATGGTTATACTACTCCTACCGCTCCTCCAATAGATCTAGTTGAGATGAGGCTGTATGAGAACAAAACCAAAGCTAAGAATGCTATCTTGTGTAGGTTATCTGATTCAAAACTTTTGAAGGTGATGAATTGCAATTATGCTAAGGATGTCTAGGGAAAATTTGGTAGAATTTATGAAGGAGATATTTAAGTGAAGCAAGCTAAGATGAAAATCTACAATAGAAAATTTGAGATCTTGAGAATTCCAGAGGATGAAGATATTACTAGTTATATTCTCTGGGTGGATGAAGTAGTTACTGGCATCAAAGATCATGGTGGATAAGTAAAAGAAGATGAGATTGCAAAGAAGATTATGAGATCTCTCCCTAAATCCTATAGTCATAAGGTGTTTTATATTGAGGAGTCCAATGACTTGGATAAGTATTCAATATATGAAATGTTTGGAGCCCTCACAAGCTTTGAGATGAGAGAATTTGACAAAGATGTGTCAGAAAAGGAAGCTACATTCAAAACCAATAAAAAGGTGGAAGATGAAACTATAGATCAGAATGATGACTTTGATGAGGTAGAATAAAAATTTGTGAGAATATTTAAGAAAAACACTGGTAAATACAGAGGTAAGTTACCTTTCAAGTGTTTCAATTGTGGGAAAAATTGGTCATTTTTCCTTTAAATGTCCTTTCAAAGAATAAACAAAAGAGAGAAGATCAAAAGAACTCTTTATCCATGGAGAACAATTATTCTTCAAAAGATGAGGATCATGATGATTTAGATGATGAAACACTTTTCATGGCCTTGAAATTTGGTGAGAAAAAGAGTGATATTAGAAAATGTAAAGAGTTTGGTACCTTGCAGGCTAACAAGGATAATGAGAAATCAATGATTGTATGGAATACTTTTCATGGAAACAAAGTAGAAAATTTGTGGGTAATTGATAGTGGTCAACACACTAACCACATGAGTAGTGACAAGGGAAAGTTCACCATCCTTGAGAAGTGGAATGGTGGAGCGGTCAAGTTTGGTGGTGATGTGTCAGTACAAAATTGTGGAAAGGGTGTTATAACTATTGATGGAAAGAGAAATATTGGGGATGTCCTCTATGTCACACCTTGTCTTGTTATTATTGATTTAATTTTACCTTCATGGGTAAATAGGTTGGTAAATGCAATCATGAGTTTGATATGCTTGCTAATTGAATGGAATACGAAAAATAGGTATAATGTGAAAGTATTGATAAATGCTTAATATGGCTTTGGAAGAGTAAATATGTTTACATTTATTGCTATATGAATATGCTAAGGTTTATGATGCATATAGATTTATTGTGAACATCTAACTACCATTGCAAATGTATTGAGCTAGTTGCAAGGACATGTTTGAATCCTCCAGGTGGAGGGGAAGTATCACTTAGGAGAAGTGATTGGTCGGATAACCCTAAATGAAGCCTATCTAACCTACATACACACTCATAGTGGAATGGTTGAGTCAAGTTGTTATGCTGGGAATTGGTAAGTCATCCTTAGAATATGTGCAAGATCATCATGGAAAAAAAGGCCCTTAAGTGGCAAAAAATTCAAAAAAAATAGAGTTAGGAAACTTGATGTAAAAATTTGAATAAGTTATCTATATTATTTCAAAAATATGTAAGAATAGAATCTGTAGAAAATTGAATTTACTTTCTAAACTACTAGGTTTATTTTTATTTTTAAATCTATTTGGTGAAAATTTGAAATTTCAATGCAAGTAATACTTAAATTTTAGGATAAAAATAAGTAGGTGTCCTGTCTAACCACCCTAACCAATAAAATGATAATATTTTTTAATAAAATTTTAGATATAAGTAGAGGACTTATGTCCAGATGTGATGCATTTTTGTAATTTTTTCTAAGTAAATAATTAATTATGAATTTTTATTACAACTTTTAAAAAATATTAAAATTTGTATGTCTGACCAATTTTAACTTGGTCAAAACTTAATGAAATTATTTTTTAATCCTATATTATGCAAAGCATAATGTGACACATGTTTTGATTCAAAATGTGATACCTTCATTGAAGTTATAGATGTTTTTCAATCAACCTATCAATCAAGACTTTAGTTATAATTCAAATAGAAAATGAATAATTATTAATTTTAAAAGTAAAGCATAATTTATATTGGTGGAAAGCTGAGAATCTCCTTTAAAAACTCCTTTTCATTAATTTTGGGTTAAAAAAGTCATTGGGGCCATTAGGCAATTCTACACAAATTATCATATCACCATTTTTGGAATATTCATAATCCCCGCATTACGCCTCAGTATGATGTGGCCCCAGATTATTAAGGGTCAATGCATTACTATTGAATGCATGCTTGATGATGCTTATCCTGCTTTAGAGCTTAGTAGAGGTCTTCCATAAGTTAATACTATGTTTGATTTTATGGTTGAATAAGTATTTAGGATATATGCATATGTTGACATACTAGTATGGGTATGTGCAGGATCATGATGGGCTAAAAAGTGGCAATATGATGGGTATGTCGCTGATGACTATTTTTTACCCAAAATTGATGAAACAAAAAAGTTTTTAAAGGATATTCTCAGCTTTCCACTAATATAAATTATGTTTTACTTTGAATTTAATAAATAATTATTATTCATTTTCTATTTGAATTATGACTAAAGTCCTGGTTGATAGGTTGATTGAAAAACATCTATATCTTTCAAACGGTATCACATTTTTTGAATCTGAAACATGTGCCACATTCTATGCTTTGCATACTATAGGATTAAAAAAACATCATGAAATTTTGAACAAGTTAAGGTGGTCAAACATACGTGTTTTTATATTTTTTAAAAGTTGTAATAAAAAATTCATTAATCAATTATTCACTTGGAAATTTTTTATAAAAAATATGCATCACATTAGGACATGATTCCTCTACTTATATCTAAAATATTATAAAAAAATATTATCATTTTATTTTGGTTAGGGTGGTCAGACAAACACCTACTTCTTATTTTTTCTCTGAAATTTAAGTGCTACTACATTGAAATTTCAACTATTCACCAAATAGATTTTTTAAAAAATAAACCTAATAGTTTAGAAACTACATTCAATTTGCTACATATTTTATTCTCACATATTTTTGAAATAATATAGATAACTTATTCAAATTTTTACGTCAACTTTCCTAACTCTATTTTTTCTAAATTTTTCGCCACTTAAGGGCTTGTTTTTTCCATGATGATTTTGCACATACCTGTATGTCAACATATATATGATTTTTCATATACATATAAGATGTTAATATGATGTTATATGAGGACATAACCATATGGTCATAGTCATTCGAGTATTGAATTGACTATTTGGTCATCGTATTGCTATAGAATTTATATATATATATATGTGTGTTAGTGTAACACTATGGCCTTGAAATTTGGTGAGAAAAAGAGTGACATTGGAAAATATAAAGAGTTTGGTACCTTGCAAGCTGACAAGGATAATGAGAAATCAATGATTGTATGCACTACTTTTCATGGAAAAGAATTAGCAGATGCTTGGGTAATTGCCATTGGTCAACACTCTAACCACATGAGTAGTGACAGGGGAAAGTTCATCAGCCTTGAGAAGTAGAATGGTGGAGTGGTCAAGTTTGGTGGTGATGCATCAACACAAATTTGTGGAATGGGTGTTATAACTATTGATGGAAAGAGAAATATTGAGGATGTCCTCTATGTCACACCATGTCTTGTTATTATTGATTTACTTTTACCTTCACGGGTAAATAGGTTGGTAAATGCAATCATGAGTTTGATATGCTTGCTAAATGAATGGAATACTGAAATAGGTATAATGTGAAAGTATTGATAAATGCTTAATATTTTTTTGGAAGAGTAAATATGTTTACATTTATTGCTATATGAATATGCTAAAGTTTATGATGCATATGGATTTATTGTGAACATCTAACTACCATTGCAAATGTGTTGAGCTAGTTGTAGGGATAGGTTTGAATCCTCCAAGTGGAGGGGAAGTATCACTTAGGAGAACTGATTGGTCGGATAACCCTAAATGAAACCTATCTGAGCTACACACACTTATAGTAGAATGGCTGAGTCAAGTTATTATGTTGGGAATTGGTAAGTCATCCTTAGTATGATGTGTCTGCATTAGTAAGGGTCATGATTATTATTGAATGCATGCTTGAATGATGTTTATCTATTTAGAGCTTGTGAGTTCTTCCTTATGTTACTATACTTGATTGTATGGTTGAATGGGTATTTAGGATATATGCATATGCATATGTCGATATACTAGTATGTCAACATATATATGATTATGCATATATGTATTAAGATGTTAATATGATGTTATATGAGGACATAACCATATGGTCATAGTCATTCAAGTATCGAATGGACTATTTGGTCATCATATTGCTATGGAATATATGTGTGTGTGTGTGTGAGTGTAACACTTTTCATGGCCTTGAAATTTGGTGAGAAAAAGAGTGATATTGGAAAATGTAAAGAGTCTGATACCTTGTAGGCTGATAAGGATAATGAGGAATCAATGATTGTATGGACTACTTTGCATGGAAAAGTAGCAGATTCTTCGGTAATTGACTGTGGTCAACACTCTAACCACATGAGTAGTGACAAGGGAAATTTCATCAACCTTGAGTAGTGGAATGGTGGAGCAGTCAAGTTTGGTGGTGATGTGTCAGTACAAATTTGTGGAAAGGGTGTTATAACTATTGATGGAAAGAGAAGGACTGAAGATGTCCTCTATGTCACACCCTGTCTTGTTATTATTGATTTAATTTTACTTTCACAGGTAAATAGGTTGGTAAATGCAATCATGAGTTTGATATGCTTGCTAAAAGAATGGAATACTGAAATACGTATTATGTGAAAGCATTGATAAATACTTAATATGGATTTGGAAGAGTAAATATGTTTAGATTTATTGCTATATGAATATGCTAAAGTTTAGGATGCATATGGATTTATTGTGAACGTCTAACTACCATTGCAAATGTGTTGAGTTGGTTGCAGAGATAGGTTCAAATCTTCTAGGTGGAGGGGAGTATCACTCAAGAGAAGTGATTGGTCGGATAACCCTAAATGAAACATATTTGAGCTACATACACACTCACAATAGAATGGTTGAGTCAAGTTGTTATGTTGGGAATTGGTAAGCCATCCTTAGTATGATGTGTCTACATTAGTAAGGTTCATGATTACTGTTGAATGCATGCTTGGATGATGTTTATGTGTTTAGAGCTTGTGAGTTCTTCCTTATGTTACTATGCTTGATTGTATGGTTGAATGAGTATTTGTGATATATGCATATATGCATATACATATGTCAACATACTAGTATGTCAACATATATATGATTATGCATATACATATAAAGATGTTAATATGATGCTATATGAGGACATAACCATATGGTCATAGTCATTCGAGTATTGAATGGACTATTTGGCCATCGTATTACTATGAAATATATATATATATATATGTGCGTGTAAAACTTTTCATGGCCTTGAAATTTGGTGAGAAAAAGAGTGATATTGGAAAATGTAAAGAGTCTGGTACCTTGTAGGCTAACAAGGATAATGAGAAATCAATGATTGTATGCACTACTTTTCATGGAAAAGAAGTAGCAGATTCTTGGGTAATCGATAGTGGTCAACATTCTAACCACGAGTAGTGATAAGGGAAAGTTCATCAGCCTTGATAAGTGGAATGGTGGAGCAGTCTAGTTTGGTGGTGATGTGTCAACACAAATTTGTGGAAAGGGTGCTATAACTATTGATGGAAAGAGAAAGACTAAGGATGTCCTCTATGTCACACCTCATCTTGTTATTAATAATTTAATTTTACCTTCATGAGTAAATAGGTTGGTAAATGCAATCATGAGTTTGATATGCTTGCTAAAAGAATGGAATACTGAAATAGGTATTATGTGAAAGTATTGATAAATTCTTAATATGGCTTGGGAAGAGTAAATATGTTTACATTTATTGCTATATGAATATGCTAAAGCTTATGATGCATATGGGTTTATTGTGAACATCTAACTACCATTACAAATGTGTTGAGCTGGTTGTAGGGATGGGTTCAAATCCTCTAGGTGAAGGGGAAGTATCACTCGGGAGAAGTGATTGGTCGAATAACGGGCTAAATGAAACCTATTTGAGCTACAAACACACTCACAGTAGAATGGTTGAGTCAAGTTGTTATGTTGGGAATTGGTAAGTCATCCTTAATATGATGTGTCTAGATGAGTAAGGGTCATGATTACTATTGAATGCATGCTTGGATGATATTTATCTGTTTAGAGCTTGTGGGTTCTTCCTTATGTTACTATGCTTGATTGTATGGTTGAATGAGTATTTGGGTTATATGCATATATGCATAAGCATATGTCGACATACTAGTATGTCAAAATATATATGATTATGCATATACGTACAAAGTTTTTAATATGATGTTATATGAGGACATAACCATATGGTCATAGTCATTCGAGTATCGAATGGACTATTTGGTCATTGTATTGTTATGGAATTTATATATATGTGAGTGTAACACTTTTCATGGCCTTGAAATTTGGTGAGAAAAAGAGAGATATTGGAAAATGTAAAGAGTTTGGTACCTTGTAGGTTGACAAGAATAATGAGAAATCAATGATTGTATGGACTACTTTTCATGGAAAGAAGTAGAAAATTCTTGGGTAATTGATAGTGGTCAAAACTCTAACGACATGAGTAGTGACAAGGGAAAGTTCATCAGTCTTGATAAGTGGAATGGTGGAGTGGTCAAGTTTGGTGGTAATGTGTCAACACAAATTTTTGGAAAGGGTGCTATAACTACTGATGGAAAGAGTAAGACTGAGGATTTCCTCTTTGTCACACCCCATCTTGTTATTATTGATTTACTTTTACCTTCATAGGTAAATAGGTTGGTAAATGTAATCATGAGTTTGATATGCTTGCTAAAAGAATGGAATACTAAAATAGGTATTATGTGAAAGTATTGATAAATGCTTAATATGGCTTTGGAAGAGTAAATATGTTTACATTTATTGGGATATGAATATGCAAAAGTTTATGATGTATATGGATTTATTGTGAATGTCTAACCACCATAATGTGTTGAGTTGGTTGCAAGGACAGGTTGAAATTGTCCAAGTGGAGGGGAAGTAGTACTCAAAAGAAGTGATTGGTCAAATAACCTTAAATAAAACCTATTTGAGCTACACACACATTGACAATAGAATGGTTGAGTCAAGTTGTTATGTTGGGAATTGGTAAGTAATCTTTAGTATGATGTGTCTACATTAGTAAGGGTCATGATTATTGTTGAATGTATGCTTGGATGATGTTTATCTATTTAGAGCTTGTGAGTTCTTCCTTATGTTACTATGCTTGATTGTATGATTGAAAGAGTATTTGGGATATATGCATATATGATTATGCATATTTCAACATATGTATGATTATGCATATACATATAAAGATGTTAATATGATGTTATATGAGGACCTAACCATATGGTCATAGTAATTCAAAACAGGCATCCATCTCCAGTTGTCCGAAAGGTATGTGACATATATACATTATACATGTATGGTTACACACATGCTATCATGCCTATACAGAGACGTATAATATATACATATGGGCACCCATATAAGCAGTGTGTGTGTGCTTCTTATACATACTACTCTTAATAAACAGACCAACTAATATAAACGTATAGAAGCATGAGATAACAAGTGATACATATAAATATAATATATATATATATATATATATATATAATATATATATATATAAATATAATATATATATATATAATATATATATATATATAATATATATATATATATAAATATAATATATATATATATATCATTTTGAATATGGTATTATTGTGAATATATCACTTAGTCATAATCATTCAATTATCGAATGGATTATTGCTTTATTGCTTTAAACGATATGTATATATGTGTGTTTGGATATATATATATGCAAAATGATGTGAATGCCAAATTGATCATATTCATTTATATATTGAATGCATACAAACATGTTCGACATGGGATGTATAAATATATTAGTATATATATATAATATATATAGCGTTAATGCTATTTGTAGATATATATATATACATGTACATATAAATATAAATATAAATAAATAAATAAATATATATATATATAGTATTAAATATCCATTTATACATAGTATTGAATAGAGGCCAATTTATGGAAAATGGGCTATTGAGTGGGATGGCGTTGGTCTCTGCAATTTTTCAGGCCGAGCTAGGGCGCTCGAGCCCTAGCTCGTGAATGCTCCTGGTCTGTCTGTACGTTGAGGGGTGGGTCGTTCTGGCACGTCAAGGGGGCTGCTTCTACTATCTGCTTTGCGTTTGCTTTGTGTGGCTGCGTTCTACTCTGAGGTTTTCCTTCCTCCGTGGGCATTTCTCCTTTTTGTCTTCGGTGCTTCGATCTTTCGCTGTGTGGTGGGCTTGGGCTGGCTCGAGTGGGAGTGGGGCTTTGTTGTCTTGTGGTGCACGGGGTTCTTCTCTGCTACTGCTGCCTTCTTTGTTTGGCGTGGGTGTGGTAGGGTTTGGCTGGGTGGTGTGTGTGAGCTGGGTGGGCGTGAGTGGTGGTGTGGGGTGTCCCCACCTTTGTTGGGTTGTGTTCTTGTAGGCCCGTCTAGGGTTGATGTCTTTGCATGGGGGTGAGGCTTCTGGGGCATCCCCTGAGATGGATTTTCGTGCGACATTTGGGGCAAAGTCTCCTAACCCAGGGATGAAGTCCTTTGATAATAATCTTTTTGTTTCGGATTCAGGGTTTGTAGGTGCGGGTTTGTCTAATGGTTCGAAGCTCAAAAAGATTAACGGTTGTCTCGAGCGTTGCCTGGAGAGGCCTAAATTGGTGATCCCGACTGAGATGATTGCTGAGGATGTTAATTATTATATGAACCACTCATTATATTGCAAGTTTTTGGGGATGAGGGTTTCACTGCAATTTTTGGAATCTTGGGCCCAAAGGACTTGGGCACCTGAGGGAGAAATGGAGATCATGCTGCTGGCCAATAGTTACTTTATGGTTAACTTTAACTGTATCGCTGATCGCAATAGGGTTTTTGAGGGAGGCCCTTATTTCCATAACCAAGTGGGGCTATTTATCAAACCTTCACATGCGGGCTTTATCCCGTCAGAGGAGCTGCCAAATCGTGTTCCGGTGTGGGTTCGTCTGCCTCGGTTCCCGGTGGAGTGTTGCCGAGAGGATACTTTGTACCTGTTGGCTTCATTGCTTGAAATACCAGTTGGGTCTTCGCTGCAAACACTGGGTAAAAAGGTAATGACCTTTGCTCGTATTTGTGTTGAAATTGATCTTAGTAAGCCTTTGCCCGATGCTGTGGATATGTGTGCGGGATCCTTCTCTTGGGTGCAATAATTGGATTATGAGACTCTCCCTTTTCGTTGTCGCCTGTGTCATGAATATGGTCATTTGCAATGTAAATGTCCAAGATATAAGTCGATGGAGTCTCAATCTGCATAACCTCCTCGCAACCCCTCTGCAGCTGATAAGGGGAAGGGCCTTGCCTTTGGTGAGGTGGTTGGTGCTGATGGTTTTGTTCAGGTCAAGGCTCGCAGCAAGAACCAGGGTCAGAAGAGGCCCTTAAAGGAAAGCCAGGAGGAGGATACTTTTAACAGGTTTGAAGTTTTGGATGATCTCAGCCAGCAGGAAGTGAACCCAGGTTTGGTGAGTCTGGAGCAGGAGGTTGTGGGTTCAGCTCTGGTGGGCAATATCTCAGAAGCCTCTTTGGTTCCACCAGGTGTTGCTTCTTTGCATGTGGTTACGGACCAAGAGTTAGTGGTTTCAGAGGTGCTAGTTCTTTCTACTGAGGCACTGTTAGGTGGTGGGGATTCTTCTCATCTTGGACGAACTATAAGCTCGGTGGCGGCTAAGAGCAACAAGCCTTCTCCTCAATTGGGCATTTTGCAGAGAGATCTTAAGAAAGTTGGGACGGAGAAATATATCAAACTAGGTAGGAAGAAGGATTTAGAAAAGATCAAGTTGATGGGGGAAACTTTGGTGGAGTCAGGGTCGGTTAAGACTCTTGATTCTCATTTTTTGAGCCCCTTGAAATGATTGTTTTATCATGGAATGTAAGGGGCTTGAACAGCGGCCCTAGACAAAAAGTTGTTCATGATTTGGTTAGAAATCAAGGTCCTGATATTCTTTTTCTGTAGGAGACCAAGCTATCAGTGGAGACTATGTTTAGTCTGGCTCCTAAGTTGTGGAGGAATGGGGAGTGCCAGTGCATTGGTGCTCATGGGTCTTCTGCGGGCATAGCTTGTTTGTGGAACCCGCGGAAGATCCATCCTCTTTGGTGGCTGTCTTCTAAGTTTGCTATGTCTTTGATTGCTTCTAGCTTTGAGACAAGGGATATTATTCTCCTTTCTAATATCTATGCTCCTATTGATCTTCGGGGTAAGCAGTCTATGTGGTCCCATATCTAGTTTGTTCGCAGTTTGGCTCCTTTCCATCCTTGGATTCTGGCTGGAGATTTTAATGCTATCACGGAGTTGGCTGAAAAGAGTCGTGGTTCTGCAAGGCTGGAGCCCTTCACGTTGCTCCTATGTGATAACATTGATGCTTTGAATTTAGTTGATATTAAACCTAGTAATGGTCAGTTTACATGGAACAATCGCAGGGCTGGGGATAACTGTATTGCTGAAAGATTGGATCGCTTCCTGGTCTCCTGTTACTGAATTGGTGGTTTTTGGTCTTCTTGTTCTAAAATTTTGGATTGGAGAGGATCCGACCACTGACCTATTAAGTTGGCTATTGTGTCTTGTCGTGTGCATTGTTCTCCTTCTTTCAGATTTCAACTTATGTGGTTGCGGGACCATTCCCTGTATGAGTACGTGGCTGACTGGTGGAGGAGGGGTAGACTTGCTTTTGGTACAGCAATGTACACCTTTGCAAAACTTCTTCAGTATGTGAAATATCAGCTCAAGTGGTGGAATCATCATTGCTTTGGGAATATCTTTCATGCTAAGGCGGTAGCTCAGGCTGAATTGGATGGTATCACGAGACTGATAAGGGAGGGTGGGGTGACTGAAGATTTACTTCAGGAAGAGGCTCAGGCTTCGAAAGCTCTGGAGGAGTGCGAGCTGCGGGAGGAAATGTATTGGAAACAAAAGGCTTGGATTGAGTGGTTTTAGGAAGGAGATAAAAATATTGCTTTTTTCTTTAATTCGACGAAAGCTAGGAGGCATGGAAATTCTATTTCGGTTCTGGTGAATGACCGAGGTGAGCAGCTTTCTTCCTTTCCTGAAATATCGGGAGAGGCGATGCATTATTTTTCCTCTTTTTATGGAGGTTTCGCAAGGGGGGTCTCCTGAAGAAGCCCGGGTCCTTTCTTGTATCCCTCCTCTGGTGTCACGTGAAATGAACGAACTTCTTATGAGTGATATCACGTTGGAGGAGCTAGAGGGGACTATTTTCCAGATGAAGAAAGGGAAAGCTCCTGGTCCTGATGGCTTCCCGGTTGAGTTTTTCTAGGAGTTCTGGGATATTATCAAAGTGGACCTTTTGGCAGTGGTTTAGGAATCTCAACGGAATAAGCAAATGCTAAGGGCTTTAAATTCTACCTTTCTTGCCCTCATTCCCAAGTGTGAGGGGGCTAATAGGTTAAGTCAATTCCACCCCATTTCTCTTTGCAATGTCATTTATAAAATTATTTCTATGTTAATTGCTGACAGGTTAAAAAAGGGACTTAAAGAGTTGGTCTCTGAGGAGCAGAGTGGTTTTGTGGCGGGTAGGAAAATTTTGGATGGGATTGTTATTGCAACTGAGACCATTCATTCTATGGCCGGCTCCAAAGAGAAGGTGATGTTCATCAAGTTAGATATGGCTAAGGCTTATGACAGGGTCAGGTGGTCCTTCCTTTGGAAGGTTCTTAGTGTTTTTGGTTTCGGGGATGATTGGATTCAATGGGTTATGAGTTGCGTTACTTCAGCTTCTTTATCTGTGCTTATTAATGGGGAGCACTCTGAGTTATTTGGTGCTTCTAGAGGGCTGCATCAGGGAGATCCCATCTCTCCATATTTGTTTCTTCTCTTTGCTGAAGGGCTGGGGCGGTTGATTAGAAGAAATGTGGAGGTTGGTCAGATCCTGGGTTGGAGGTGGGGTGGTGACTTGCCTCCATAGTCTCACCTGCAGTTTGTGGATGACACTACTCTTATGGGAATGGCTACTATGAGAGAAGCTGCTAATATTCGTAGGGTGTTGGATGTTTACCTAATTGCCTCTAGACAGCTGATTAATGAAGATAAATCTTCCATCTTCTTTTTTAATACTTCGAGGCCCATTCAACAGAGGATTGCTTAGACTTTGAGATTTCAGATTGGGAATCTTCCTTTGACCTATCTCGGTATCCCCATCTCGGATAGGCGATTGCCCAAAGGGTCTTGGCAAAATATTTTAGACAAATTTTGGGTGAGAGTTAATCACTGGACTCATCGGTGGTTGTCTTTTGTTGGGTGTGTTCAGTTAATCAAGTCCGTGGTGCAGGCTTTGCCCATTTATAGGTGCATGCTCCAGGTTGCCCCGGTGAGCTTTGTTAAGGAGTTGGATTCTATGGCTAGACAGTTCTTATGGGCGGGATGTTTGGTGTCTTCTAAATGGAGTTTGGTTAGATGGGAGGTTGTCTATAGCCCAAAGCAGTATGGGGGTCTTGGATTACGAAAGTCGGCTCTGACTGGGGTGGCGTTGGCTGCAAAGCTGTATTGGCGATGGTGCATGGAGCAGGATAAGATGTGGGCTAGGGTTCTGTCTCAAAAGTACTTCTCTGGGATTCCTCACTCTGATATTCCTCGCTACCCCCTTGTGGGGAAGGGTTTGGTGATTTGGGGCACTCTAAAAAAGGGAGCTTCTCTTATTAAGGAAGGTTTATTTTGGATTTGTAAGCAAGGGACAACTATTCAATTCTGGTCTGATTCCTGGGATGGCTCTCCTCCTCTCATCTCTTAGTATCCTAATCTTCTAAATCTTTGCCAAAGGTTTCTTGAGGCTGGTTGGTCACAGGTGAGTGACTTTAAATCCTTCTCTTCTTGTGGGACGCTGGAGGTGGCTAGATGGAAGTCTCCTGATGTTTGGCCGGATGTTGGTCTGCAAGAGGAGTGTGCTGAGCTGCAAGGTATTCTTTCCAGTCGGCATTGTAGCTCTCTCCGGGAGGAAGATGTGCTTGCTTGGTCTCCTAATCCTATGGGTGTTTATACTGTTTCCTCTGGCTATAAGGTTTTAGTGTCTCCCAAGGTGGAAGGGGGGGAAGTCCAGTGGTGGAAGAAGGTCTGGAACAAGTTCTCCTGGCCAAAGTGTAATTGCTTTATCTGGATGTTGACCTGGAATAAGTCTTTGACTTGGGACAATATTCAGAAGAGGGGTTTCCATGGCCCTTCTGTCTATGTTCTGTGTGGGGCTGTTGAGGAAGAGTCTTCTCATTTGTTTTTCCGCTATACTTTTGCCATCCAGATTTGGCATTTTTGGTGGGGTGTTTGGTTGAGCCCCTGTGTTCATGCTTCCTCCTTGATTGATTTTTGGAATAGTGTGGGTAGGCCTCCCTCTGGGACTTCTTTCTTACAAGAAGTGTGGTACTTGGGGCCTATCTTTATGCTGTGGCAGCTTTGGCTGGAACAGAATTGTCATATTTTTCGTGGAGAGAAGAAGTTGGTGCAGCAAGTCTGGCAGCAGATTTTGAGCATGATTCAGGAGACGGTGGAGGCTAAGTGTGCTGTGAGCTTTCCTTTAGAGAAAAGGGATGCTGAGGTGGTGGAGAGATTGGGGATTCAAGGGTTGTCTGTGAATTCTGCTTGTGTTAGGAGAGGCCGAAAGGTGCAGCAAAAAATTCATAGGGTTGGTAGTTGGCAACTCCCTCCTAATGGAATTCTTAAGATCAATACTGATGGCTCTTCTAGGGGTAATCCTGGGCCTGCGGGTACTGGGGGAATTGGTAGGGATTCTTCCGGCTCGGTGATTTTCCTCTTTTCAGTCCATGAGGGTTTGAAGACTATCAACATTGTGGAAGGATTGGCAATCCTTTGTGCCTTTGAGAGGGCTCATGCTTTGGGTTGGAGAAGGGTTATATGTGAATCTGATTCCCAGGTCTTGATCAATATGCTCATTGCGAGGAAAGTGGTGGGGGTCAGTTGGCAGTTGGCTAAGATTGTGCATCAAATTTTGCAGGTTAGCTCGTTGATGGAAGTGGTGACTTTTGTTCATATTCCACGGGAATGGAATAGGGCTACTGATTGCTTGGCCAAATGGGCTTCTGAGCATGTCGATGGTTGGCGAATTGAGGAGTGGGAATTTATCCCTCTGGCGCTTCGCCATGATTTGGATGGAATTCTTGCTGAGGATAGGGATGGATATGGAGTTGGTTGACTTTGGTTGCATTTTGTTCTCCTGTTTTTGATTGGTTCTTGGGACCTCGGTCCTTTGCTTTCTCTGTAATGTTCCTTTCTGATTTTCAATTTTTTTTAAAAAAAATAGAGGCCAATTTATATATAAGAGTATTGTGAAACAAATAAAGGATATTGGGAAGTAAGCCTTAGTTGATTCTTTTGAATGAATCTTTATTATTTAAAATAATGAATTACTCAAACCTAGGCACATATGTCTATGAGGTAAAAGCGATGAATATAAATTTTCCCTTCTAACATTGTTTGCAATGCCTCAAATATGATAGTTGAAATAGTCAACATTATGCAAAACACAAGTAAATAGGAGCAATAGAAGAGAAGTATGGCACACTATATAGTGCTCAAGTTGATAGTATGCTAAGCATATTAACCTCATACATTGTCTTTGATATAAGGCATTGAATATACATAACATTAAGATAATGAATAAAGCATGTAAGTTAAGGAGTGAGGGTGCAACAATTAAGGAATAGGTGTAAGCGTTGCCTTTAAGAAGATTATTGGTTGGAATCATATTAGATTTTGGAGAACAAGTCAAAGAATTAACAAATGTAATGTAATGTTTATACATGTTGAGTAAGGCAATGTTGCAAATAATGTTGACTAATCTACATAATGTTGATAGTGTAAGCAATGACCAAGTCAAATGTGCAACGCATTGAAGTTGAGTTAGTGAATGTGTAGACAGAAAGCATGCAAATGGGAAGATTAGTTGAAACTTGGTGCCAGAATAGAAAGTTCTAGATTTGCTGTAGAAGTTCATTTTGAGCTAAAAATAAACTGTCATCATTTTAACATGAGCACAATTGAATAAGTCTCTTGCTGCTATCAATTATATGGGTCGACTTGTAGGTTCTTATGTTGAGTCTATGTTTAGTTTGCTGCCACCTTTTAGCCAAGTGAATTGAGTTAACTTGCATGGAGTTTGTTGTCATTTTGCATGCCTTTTCTGTAGGTTGCGAAGTCTCCATTTTTTTGTATAAATGGAGAGGAAAGCTCTCTTATTTGGGACACATATTAGTCTACACTATTCTGCAAGTTTATACTACTGTATTTTGTGAGAGCCTTGGGAATTGTGAGGACTTATTTTTTGAGCTCTCCTTGAGCATTGTGAGGATCTATTGGGTGAGAGTTTATTTGTAAGAGCATATTATCAACTTGTGAGAAGGGGTCTTGTTTAGTGAGGTTTAGTGGAAGCTTGAGAGTTGATGTTGGAAGCTATGAAACCAATCAAGTCAAGGGGTTAAGCATATCACAGGAACGGGGATCTGACCTTCTCTTATTTGTCTTTATTTTTAAAAGAATGAGATTTGAATGCTTTATGTGTTATTGCTTGAGATTACTTGCATTAGAAAGTCAAAGCATTTGCTTTAGAAAGGAAAAAAAATCTATTTTATGCTTTTCTATGAAAGTGCTTGTATTTACTCAATAATAGGAGTGTTTGTTCATCAATGGTATTATATACTTGAAATGATGAAATATGATTAAGGGGAGTATCTTAATTCTCCTATATATCCTATATGGGGACTAGATATTAATGTTCTATACATAGATAGTTTAGACTACATGTATAATGTGAGTTGAATCAATGTCATGAAGTATCTTGATGTTGTAGCTTAATATGGTAGGAAAACTTAGGTTGGGATTTACCTACTAGGTTGGGAAATGTACTTGACTACTCACTGATACCTATAGGTTGGGTTGTACATTTGGTATAGATTGGAACATATATGGTTAGATTAACCTATATAATCAAACTAGTCATTGGTTGATGACTTTATCCTAAGATTGGGGTATATTGAGGTTGAAACTCACCTAATTGATTAAGTAAATCACTCGATCTTATGAGGTACTAAATGTATGGAGACATAGGTGGAACTACCTATATAGTTAGAGATACTACTTGGGTAGTTGGTTTTTACTCTTGTTATGAAGTCATAAAGTTGACAAGATTCTACTCTTGAATGATCCTTTTTACTAAGAAGATTACACTCTCAAATGGATTCATATATTGATATGAATAATCTTCAATTGAGGTCATTCATTGATGTGATAATACTCTCGATGAGAATCACTTATTGATGTAATATATTACTGAAGGGAGTCAGTTATATATGAATATTTAATCTATGATTATGATGATGCTCATGTAGCCATACTCTAGATTATAAAGTTATACTTGGGACTAGATTGTCTTTTGAAGTGAATAGCTTATTTATGTAAAGTTATTGTGTAACCTAGAAAAGCTCATATATTATACTTGGGTTAGGAATTTCCATTGAAGGGGTAACTTGTGCTTAGGCTTAATTGGTAGAGATACCATAGTCTTTTGGGTAAAAGGGGGATATGTTATTTTTGGGGTTAAAGATTATGCAGTGGAGGAAATTACCTAAGCATAGTATATGAACGGTCATAATCCAAACTGAGCTATGGTAGTGTATGTGAATGGTATGACTGTCACTCGAAGTACTAGGTGAGAATACTTTGGCCAAAGTAGTGCAAGTAGCCACTATTTACACTATAAGTTCATTGTGTTCCTTATATGCATTCTAGTTCAGGATTTTCATACTTGTAGGTGTAGCTACCATATGATTATGTTCTAGATAGTAGGACACAACACTAAGCTCAGATAGGCTATTGTTAAGGGGTTTTCCAACCAATCTCTTAATCAAAAGGCCATCTTGTCATGTATGAAAAATATGTGGGGGACCGCATTTGAGTTCGTGGTTGGTGGTAAAGTGCTTGAGTGATGCTTCTCCTCATCAATTGGCAGTTGAGGTTTGTAGATGTTTGTGCTAGCATTGGGGACAACTAGAGTGTATGCACTAGGGAGTAGGGACATCTAGAATTTATGCACCATTACAATGACATTAGGAACAATTTGTATATCTATTACAAAATGAAGCCGTGAACCCCAATCGTAGACCTGCACAAACAGAATAAACAAACAAAATGTTAGCCACATATGCAAGTTAGAACTAAGATTCCCCATGCAATTCATCAACAATGCTCAAAATAGGAAATGGATGAAGAACACAACAACAAAAGCAATTAAATCCTATTAAAGTATGAAAACTCTCAATCCCATGGGAGATTTGGTGCCATTTTGATGTGGGAAATGGCCCTTTCCCAATCCCTTGTAAGCATTGTAATGACTTGATGTAGATTTGACGCTTCTTTGGAGAAAATCCTGCATAACCTAGCTATAAAATTTGAAAATGGATAAATGATGGATGAGCAAATTCAAAATTTGAAGATTATGACTTTGCATGAAGTTGTGGATCCAAAATACAAAGGAAAGCCTCTTATTTATAGATGAGAATGTTGGAGAATGAGGCAAAATGGATGAATGTGGGATCAATCATCAACCAATGGCCAAATGCCACTTGTCAAGATGTGAGAGGATGAAGGTGGAGCACATTTTGATGAATGTGCACAATAAATGATATTAGGTGGAATTTCAAATTTATGAAATGACATGTTGGAGGGAGAAAGGAATGAATTAAATTCCACTTGGCTCAAGGAAAAAGGACATGTAAGATGAGTTAAATGCCTTGTTGGATGTACATGTCCACTTGGGGGAGATTTTCAAACTTGGAAGAATATTCCCTTTTGATATCTTTTTGAAAGTAATTGAAGATTTAATAAATGAATTAAAATGAATTTTATGAGCAAGTTGCAAAATCTAGAGGATTGGAGTGATTAAGACTAATTTAATCAAGATTTGATTAAATTAAAAGGAGATTAGCTAATGTGACAATTTGATTTATATTTTTGGATTGATTTAAATCAAAGTTGAGAGGAATATGAACTAGACTTAAGTAAATAAAGATTTTGATTTATTTAATTAAAAGGGAATGATGTTAGATTAAATTTAAAAAATATTAATTTATTTAATTTAATAGGACTTTAGAGATTTAATTAAATAAAGTGTATTATTTAATTAAGCAAAGACTATAGGATTAATTAAATAAAATCAATTTATTTAATTAATAGAAGAGAATGACTTAACCAGATAATTTGATTTATTTAATTAAGGGATGAAGTATGATGAATTTAATCAAATAAGGGATATTTAATTAAATGAATAGCAAAGGAGATGATCTAGGATGAAGCAGTGTTAGTAATTAGGATCAAGTGTAATTGGTACATTTTTTGTCTACATTTTGCCCCTCTTTGAAGCAAAGTACTTGCATTGATTTAAAGAATAAACATGTCTTGATCAAAAGCCAAAAAAAATTCAATTTTTGAAATGCCCCAATGCTGCCCCAGTAGATGAATTATGCTAATATACTACCCCCTTGAGAGATCGAATGAAAATTTGGATTTTTTGGGTGATCTTGCAAAAAAAGAGAATAAGGTGCCTGACAGGTCCAAAAAGGCTCGGGGAGACAAAAAATGTGCCAAAATGTGACAAAACAATGCAAAACAACCCTCGATTGGGAAAAAATAGGTTTGGAGGTCCAAAACCCTAGTTGAATAGCTAAATAGGGTTAAAAAACCCTAGTTTTCAGGCTTAAATAGGCCTTGGGGGACCACTTCCAATTCATTTCACATTTAGCCTTTAGAGATTTTGCAAATTTGAGCTCTGACCCCTACGAGAGATGGTGCAGCAACCACTTCCACGACACGTTTCAGAGCAAGTATGAGTGTACCAGAGGCTTCCTGACACATGACCAATAGTAAGTCATCTTGTCCTGACTTCATTTTTTAATTTTTGTATGCATTTAATAGCTTAGAAAGTCAAATTAGGTCAAGCAGTCCTATATAGCGCTACTGCAAACTTCATTTCAGCATCGTGTGATGTTAAAATGTGCCACTCCCGTGGATAGCAACACAACGTCACAATTTGGAGTTAGGGTTCAAATTCCAAACTGAACCGCATATGCAAATTGCACTGCAACGAGCCAGTTAGTAAACTAGAGTTTAGGAGTTAAACTAAGGCGCATCCAAACTGCATTGCAACGATGGAGTTTGGAGGTTTAGAGCTTCTAGTGATGTAGTCTGGAAATTCCAAATTGTTGGTGTAATTAATTATTAATTACACTTTGCATAAGTTTACTTAGGCATATTTAATCCCTAAGTTTTAGGTTCTCATCTTTATCTTTTGAGCTATCTTGTTGCTCAAGATAAGATTAGGTTTAGTTATCTTTGCTTTTATAAAGCAAATAATCTCTTGTAATTAGTTGTCCTTTTTGAATATATCAAATTGCATGCTTTCATGCAATCTCTGCTTTTTCGTTTTCCTCTTTTGTGGAAGGTAATTTTTAGGCTTGCAATCAGATCTTGGAAATTCTAACATGGTATCAGAGCCTCGATTTGCAGCCCCTTCTTAGCCTTTTTGGAGGATTTCATTGCAGAGCTCGTTCGAAGTCCCTCGAGGGTTTCAATCCTTGAGCATCATTATGCAGTGTCTTGGATCAGATCAGGGTTTTCTGTTGGATTCAGAGCACTGGAAAAAGTCAGAAATGACTTTTATTTTATTGATTATCATCGCCGTTTTCCAGATCTACGAGGGTCTCAAGCTCGGTGATTTTTTGGATAGATCTGAGGGTCGCCTAATTTTCAGAGCACTTTGGGCCCAAACGGACCTTGCCGTTGGATTCGCACCACCCAAAAACCCCCATTTTCATATAAAATTTGTCCGATTTGGACAATGCACTGGAGAAGCAAAATTTTTTTGCCCAAGGCCGTCACGGTGAGGCATAGTTCCCGAGGCACAAAATTCAAAAAAAAAAAAATTAAAAAAATCATTATTTTTTTTGGGAAAACTGGCGCTCCCCGTTTAAATTCTCAGCGCTGCCCGGTAGCCACCGAGTGGCCACCGTAGGACCACCGCCACCCACCTCCTGCACCCATCCGCTGCTGGGTCTTTCAACCAGCCCCTGAGGGCTCAAACCTCCAGCCGGCGGTTCTATGGGCGACCTTCCCCCACGCGTCAGCTCCCATTTGGCTTTTAGCCCCCACCCTGGTCATATGGGTGACCAGGGGCCACGCCGAACCTCCCTGGCTGCCAGACCCCTAGTCCGCCCATGTGACCAGGGGCTTTATTTGTTTAGCCCCTGAGGGCTTACTGGAGACCTTATTGGGCAGTTTTGAGCAGTTTTACGGAAATGCGCATAACTTTCACATACGGTGTCATTTTTTTGCAAACGAGATATCGCCGGAAAGCTGTTTCCAAGCTCTACGCATTGGTGCTAGTGAGATTTCCTATTTTTTCCATTTTGATGCTTTTTTTTGCCTCGGAAGTTAGATGTTTCCTTTTTCACTCTGGGATCCATATCTTTTGATTCGCTTATCCAATTTTCATGATTTTTGCAGTGTTGGAAAGATGGTTTCGGCCTCTATACAGATATAAGGTCATTTACAGAAAATGTATAACTTTTATTATGCATGCATTTAGTTTTGTTTCGTGTGCTAGGTGTGCATTTTCTCTCATGTTTCTATAGTCTTGCATTATCTCCTTATACAATCGTCGGGTTATTGTAATAAAGAACTAATATAAAGTTCCATTAAGGGGGGTTCTTGCATCCATCTTTCATTTTGGTGACAACTCGCATGAGTTTGTCTAGATTTTCTGTTGTCTCCTTCTAGCTTCTTTTTTGCTTAGCTGGACACATTGTTGGTTTGTTTCGGTTCACACTTCACATTGGGATTTTATAGTTCTTGATCCGCATTGGTTCAGATCTTTCTCATTTGAAGGCCATGGTTTTATGGTTAATATTCCAAAATCTTGATGGTACTCATCCTATGGGCAGTTTTAGTTTCAGTTTGGCATTGGGTTCATGAGACACCACTTCCAGATTTGTCATCATTATGGGTCCATTCATCTATTGTTGCTTACAGATTCTAGAGTTGATCCAGTAAGTGAGTTTCCAGAGTTCCTTGGCATTGGGTTTGCTGTTGCATTTGTGATTCTGATTGGTATTTTGCAAACAGAAGTATCTTTCCTTGCTTGCTGGATTTGGGGTTCCAGTGTTGCTTCATCAGAGTTCTTCCAGTGATTCTTCACAGCAGTTCATCTCACTGAGGGGGGTTTCTCTCTCTTTACATTTGTACATGAGTACCTCATTAGGCCTTGTTGCCGAGACTCATATTTGCATAATAATCTGCTTCTCCCTAAGTTGCACTTATGGGGGGGTGTTGGTGTAATTAATTATTAATTACACTTTGCATAAGTTTATTTAGGCATATTTAATCCCTAAGTTTTAGGTTCTCATCTTTATCTTTTGAGCTATCTTGTTGCTCAAGATAAGATTAGGTTTAGGTATCTTTTCTTTTATAAAGCAAATAATCTCTTGTAATTAGTTGTCCTTTTCGAATATATCAAATTGCATGTTTTTATGCAATCTCTTCTTTTTCGTTTTCCTCTTTTGTGGAAGGTAATTTTCAGGTTTGCAATCAGATCTTGGCAATTCTAACACAAATTGCATTGCAATTGTAAACAACACATTTACTGTTTTAATCACAAAAACTTTGAACATGATTTTTATTTTTTATGAAAATTGATGCCATGACTTTCCTGATGTAGGAGGAGGCAGAGATTCTTCATTCACATGAGAACAAATCCTCCATTCTGGGTAGATTAGTTGGTATGCACGAGTAGCTTCAGGAACACCTGGGGGTGATTGGACTTTGGTACATTGCATATGCACTGTTGGTGAGGACACACTTAGGGATGATGATAATGCTAGCAGAATGATGGCACAGTGAGACATCATCATTTCACTTTCCTATAGACGAAGTGACAATGGCCCTTGAGGATGTCTAGTGCATACTGCGATTGCCGATCCATAGAGAGAGAGTCATTTATGATGTGGATTTCGGGAGAGATTCTTGTCACGACATGATGGGCCTTGATTAGATTATTTTTGTTGAGGGTTAGATTGAGTTGGAGCACTATAGGCTCGTTGTGTCACCATTCTGCCTAGTTGTAACAACTATTATTTCAGGACTTGTGGCACCAAATCGACATAGGAAATACTTTAGTCTAGGATGGGGGCTCGCCTAGGAATAGATGATTAGATGGAGAGTATGCTTTGTGTGGGGGCCAGTGCTGTTGGCCTTGCTATATCAACATCTACATGAGTTTGCATACTGTGACAACAAAGCCATTGGGGTTGGGGTCACATTCCTTCACATCTAGGCCTGGGAGCACATTACAGTGCTTTGCCCACGAGTTACACCAGTTGATATGGAGCCAAATGATCTAGTTGTCTATAGGTATAGGGGATGACTCTCTTTTACACACATTGGATAGCATGGGATCCCTCATTGGAGGAGGGTCATTGATGACATGAGAGAGTTCACATGGAGGTTGTACCTTGGGTGGCTAGCATGGTACGATGATGCCCAACAACTCTTTTCTGTGAGATAGGATAGACTGATATAGGGTTGTGAGCACAACATGGTCGAGTGATACTTTCCCAACTAGGTTCTCAGATAGTTTGGTGAGCCACAAGACCAACCCAATGATCAGTATGTTGCGATATTTGCATGTACTATGAGGGAGACAACATGGGGCCAATATATTCCCACAGATGAGGTAGTATAGAGCTTTAGATAGCTGGTGGCCAGACCATGGCCATATGATCAGGGTCAGGTCAATGCAGGCACCACACAAGCTTACAAAGATTGGTTCAGGCCACCCCTCATATTGATAGTGCTAGAGACACCATCTACACAAAGGAGACCTAGGGGCAAAGTGACAAAATGAGGCCAAGGGGATGGAGACGGAGATGGGGGCCAGGGAGAAGGTGAACCACATCAGTAGCCTAATCAAGATAGGGTACGATAGGACTAGGATATGGATCAAGCTATCCAATAGAGACAGGCTATAGAGCTCAAGGCTGGACAAGAGATGGGTCATTAGCAGCAGCTTGAGAGCATGGCCACATCCTCCTCCTGGAGCATAGTTTCTTTACAAGTATACAAGGAGGCAGTCCGAGAGGTCGACTATTATAGAGTGCATTATCATTAGGCTATGCCCCAAGCATCCCGAGTCCTAGATTTTTCATAGTAGATAGGGTACTAGCCTCTAAAGGATCACAAAGAGAGACCGCTTGGAGAGGGGAGCAACTAGCAAGGGTAGCTCATTTTTTATCAGAGACATGATTCTTTTTTTATTTCACAGGCTTGTTCTTGATAGCCCTATGGGCGATTGTACTATTTATTGATTGATACACACTTGATCTTGATTTGTACCATGACAGTGTATATTATTTTGATGATATATGATATGAGATGATTCGATCCAATGCATTGTGTCCTATTTTATTTATGCATGATGCGATGTATGAAATTATGATGTGATGCAGTGATTTATGGATGAATTTCTTTTTTAGTGTCTTTTCTATGCATTTTTATGATGATGATGATGCAACTGTTATGATATGTGGATGCTTAGATTAACAGATCTATATTATGATGCTTAATGAATGATGATGATGATAAAATGTATGAGATGCAATCTTTTTCTTTTTCATTATCTTTCCCATGTATGATATGGTGATGCATTTATGATATGATGATGTGCATGATGTGATGCAATGATGCATTTTATGATGATGTCTATGTATTGATGTATTTAATGATGATGAAGTTATGTATATGAAATGATATGATGTAATGGTATGGTAATATATAAATGATGTAGATGGATGATATGTATGCGATGCTATACAGTTATGTAAATGAGTTGTATTATGATGTATATGTGATAATGCAATGGATGATTTGTATATGATGAGTTAATAATGCCTATATGATGGTTCCTTTATGCTTAATGAATGAAAATGTATGGGTTATGAGATGCTTAGAATAGCCAATCTATATTATGCAATTATGAAAATGCAATGCATGTGGAATGATTAATACTTTTTATATGATATGATATGCACTATGTAGTATGTTGACGGTTTGTGGATGCAGGATGGATGCATTAGCAATGTTTTGATTTGTGATTAATTGTCATGGTACCATGTTAGTGTGGAAAGAAGATAGAAGAAAGTAAGAGACTCCAACAAGTCAAAATATGATGATGATGATGATTATTTTCTTAGCAAGGATTGGGACTTTTAAAAGGACCATTTACCTTCTGTTTGATAATACACATAGGCACGATGCATCAAGGTATAAAGAACCAGGATGGTGTTGCACCTAGTGTGATGTATTTTGACTCGACAATCAGATAGGAGTACTCCTATTCACACTTGACACATGAAACCTTATTCAAAATGTAGTTCAGATACTCTAAACATCTCAGACCAAAACATAGAAATGAAAGCCTTCCTATGTGGTCAACAAGACACCTAAAACACCCTCCCCACACCCGAACAAAATGCGCATGATGAGTTTATATTACAAGAATATCCAACAAGCACAATAGATAAAAGATAATGATCATTGCCCCATTTATTTTTCTCTAAATCCCTTCATTTGGAACATCATCGAAATGAGCGCAAAAAGATAAATCAAAAGACAAAGATAAAGTAAACAAACAAGCTAATGTTCTTCAATACCGCTAGCCAAGACTAAACTATGGCAATGCCTAATGTTGATACCCATTGTAGGAAGGATGCATCCTAGGACATGATGCTATCAGATGATTGCTTTGGGATTGATTGGATGATAGGCTATTGACACAAAGAGTTGACCAAATTGTTTACATATTGACCTAGACTTGAGACCGTGACACTTTAGTTTTCACTTTTAACCTACTAGACTTGTTCCCGATTGTTTCACCAAAGGTTGAGGATGACGATGATTTAATATAAGTGATGTTTATTTTGGGTGAAAGCGAGATGGGATGGATGGATTTTATGGGGTTTTTGAATGTTTTTGATCTTTTTGAAATGTTTTGAGGTTGTTTTTGGTATTTTCAAGATTTTTTAAATGTTTTGGTTTTTGAATTTTCAAATGTTTTGAGGTTTTTTGAGATTTTGACCAAGAGACTAACCTAAAGACCTATCCTAGGGGCCTCGGGGGTTGATCAATAATTTAGCCTTTCCTATGTTATACATGCAGAGACCACGTAGTTTGACTAACATAGGCTCAATTATTGATGAGATATATACAAATGGATTGCTAGTTTATTGTGACGGTCTCCTAAAAGATTGACCTAAGTGTCTCAGGGAAAGATCAATGATCAACCTTACCTATGTTCAAAGCTTAGAGACCCATAGTTTGATAAGATGACTCTATTTTTGAATTTTTACTGACTTTTTGACTTGTTTTTGGATTTTGATATGTTTTGAATGTTATTGGATTTTCTGATTTTTTGAATGTTTTTTATTTTTTGATGTTTTTGGATTTTTTTGTTTTAGGTAAGACCTCAAGAATATAAAAAAATCCAATATGATGTGAACATGCCCCCAACACAATGCAATAGAATACTCTGATATAAGCAGAACAAATTGACCTTGAGAATGGTTCGAGTAGTACTAGGAGGGATCATGACACAAACACAAGACCAAACTATGATACATATGCAAAAAAGTGGCATATGGAGATATGGGGTGTGATAGATGATGGATCGATGGATGGATTATGCATAAAAATCCATGGAGATCTTGGTGGATGGAAGGTGCTTATTTGTACACAAGGCACCTTTTTGCCAAGTTTTCACCAAGGTACTTGCCCAAAGTGTCACCAAAGTGGTTTTCACTAGAGGACAATTTTTTTCTTTATTGTTTTCAATCCTTTTTTTCTATTTTTTTGGATTTTTAATTTTTTTGTTGTCACCAAGATGCCTGTTTTCTAGGTTTTCATCAAGGTGACCATTCTTTCATGAAATTTTATATTTTTTTTTTTAGTTTTATATCCCAAAATATTAGGCATAAAACTTTTTGAGATGAGAGCAATTCATTAGCTCCTGCAGAGGTTCCCCTTTTGGTGTTGATAACTAATATGCCCCTGACTTGTAACTTGTTGTGATGAAGAAGGGTCTTAACCAATTAGGTTCAAACTTTCCCTTGCTATCTGGATTCAGAACATTCTGCTGATTCTCCTTTAGCACAAGCTCTCCGACTTGGAATATTCGACTACTTATCTTCCTATTATAGCTTCTCTTAAGTTGGTTTTGGTAGACTTGTAAATGGTTTAAGGCATCCATACATTGCTCATCCAGTAATTCTAGCTCATTCAGTGAGGATACTTGGTATTATTCATCTGTGATAAGATTTTACAGTGATATTCTTACTGATAGGAGCTCAATCTCAATGCTAAGTATGGCTTTTGATCCATAGACCAGGGAAAATGGGGTGGCACTTGTTGGTGTGCGGATGCTTGTGTGGTAGGCCCATAGGGTGGGATTCAACTATAGATACCAGTCACAATCGACATCATTGACTATCCTTTTGAGGATTTTTAGAATGGTTTTATTGTTGGCTTCCTCTTGGCCATTACCTTGGGGATAGTACAAAGTAGAAAAGCAATGTTGGATTTTGAATTTGTAGCATAGGTTGTGAACATCCTGATTCTTGAAGGGTGTCCCATTATTTGAGATAATGGCCTAGGGAACACTGTAGTGACATATTAAGTAATTTAGGATGAAATTTGATATCTACTTTCTAGTGATTAATGTCATGGGGATGGCTTCCACCCACTTGGTAAAGTACTCAGTGGCAGTAATGATAAACTTGTGTCCACTAGATGAGGTGGGCGTGATTTTTCCAACGAGATTGAGTCCCCACTGTGAGAAAGGCCAAGGTGTGACAATTGGGTTGAGTCCCTAAGCTGGTGCATGAATGAAATCTCCATGTTGCTAACACTACAAACACCTTTTGACATAGTTATGTGCTTCTCTTTCCATTGTTGGACAATAGTATCCAGTCCTCAACAATTTCTTAGCCAAGGTCATATCGCTCGAATGTGAACCACAAATATCATTATGTACTTCAGTTAAGGTGGTCAATGCCTCCTCAATTTTTAAACAACGTAACAGGGTTCCTTCAATGCTTCTATGATAAAGGGTATCTCCTAGGATGATGAACCAAGATGAATTTTTCACAAAGGATCTTTTAATATTTGGGGTTATGTCTGTGGGGAGGAATCCTATTCTCAAGTAGGTGTATATATCACAGTACTAGGGATCACTGAGACCAATGATTTCACACACAAATTTAGACTCTGGTACCTCAAATGCTGGTAAGAGAATTTTCTCTATGAGGAATTTTCGCTTCAATGGGACATTACGAGGAACATCTAGAAGTGACCCAATTGTAGCCATCGAATCTACCGCTCTGTTATTTGCTCTTGGTAGCTATTCAAATGTGATATCAATGAAGAACTCCTTAAGTATTTCCATCAATTTCTCATAGGGATTCCAATTTTCATCCTTTATTTGGTACTCACCATTTACTTGATTGATTATGAGCTGTGAGTCTCCATATACCTTAAGTGCCATTATCTGCCACTGCACTGCAATCCTTAGCCTTATGACTAGAGCCTCATATTTTGTGATGTTGTTCATGCAAGGGAATGGCAACTTGTAAGATTTAGATATACAATCTCCCTATGGAGTAATGAAGAAAATCCCTACTCTCGACCCATGTTGCATGTAGGTTCCATCAAAGAACACTTTCCATTGATTGAATACACCTAGGTTGAAGATTGATTTGTCAGGGAATTCTGATACAAGTGGGTTTTCTACATATATGGATACTTTTTTTAGCTAATCTACTATTGCTTGTCCTTTGATGGCCTTGAAATCCACATACTCTATGTCATGCTCTGTGAGGATCATAACCCACTTGGTTGTCTATCTTGTAAGCATTGCTTTGGATAACAAGTACTTAAGGGGATCTATCTTTGCTATGAGCTTTATCTGATGGGCTAGCATGTAATGTCTGAACTTTTGTGCTGCAAATACAACTACTAGAGAGGCTTTGTCAATAGATGTATAGTTCAGTTCATGGCCCAACATAGTTCTGTTGATATAATAGATAGCTCTCTCTTCCTCATTCTCATCGTGTTGTGCTAGGAGAGTGCCGAGAGCTGTTGCTATTGCTGATATGTATAAGATGAAGGGTTTTCCTAGAATTTGTAGCATGAGAACTATGATGTGAGTAAATACTCCTTGATCTTGTTGAAGGACTGATCACATTTCTCATCCCATCTGTATGCTACCCCCTTGTGGAGTAGATGAGAATACGAGATTACCTTGTCTGCTAGTTGCACTATGAATCTACCGATGGACTGAAGTCTTCCTTGTAATCCCCTTAGTTATTTCAATGTCTTAGGTGCCTCCATCTCAAGGATTTCTTTGACCTTAGCTTGGTCCACCTTGATTCCTCTCATGGATATAATGTACCCTAAGAGCTTACTTGATTGTAACCCAAAGACACTTTTTTGGATTCAGTCAGACCTTGTACTTTTCTAGTCTATCAAAAATGGCACCCAATGCGGCTATGTGATCTCGCCTTTTCTTGGATTTAGCAAATATATCATACACATAATATTCCACAATTTTATGGATCATGTCATGAAAGATAAGTGTCATGGCGCTTTGAGAGGTTGCTCCTGTATTCTCAACCTAAATGACATCATATTCAAGCAATATGTCCCCCATGGACAAGTAAAAGCCATTTTGTGTTGGTCCTCTTTTGCTATCATGATTTGGTTATATCCCAAGAATCCATCCATAAGTGATAGCATCTCATGTCCTGCTATCATGTCCAAAATCATGTCAATGTTTGGAAGTTGAAATTCATCCTTGGGACATGCCTTGTTGAGGTCTCTAAAATCTATGTAGATGTGAATGCCCCCAGTGGGTTTTGAAATAGGTACAAGTTTTGAGACCCATTATGGATAGTCGATCGACTGTATGAATCCTGCATCAAGGAGTTTTTTTAATTCCATCTTGACCAATAATGCTATCTAGGGATGAATCTTCCCAAAATTTTGTCTGACTGTCTTTGCTTTAGGATATACGACTAGGTGGTGGGTATGTGCATGATCATGATGGGCCAAAAAGTGGCAATATGATGGGTATATATAGGGTATGTGGCTGACACTTTTTTTTTACCCAAAATTGATGAAAAAGGGTTTTTAAAGGAGATTCTTAGTTTCCACCAATATAAATTATGCTTTATTTTGAATTTAATAAATAATTATTATTTATTTTCTATTTGAATTACGACTAAAGTCTTGATTGATAGGTTGATTGAAAAACATCTATAGCTTTCAAATGGTATCACATTTTTTGAATCTGAAACATGCATCACATTCCATGTTTCATACTATAGGACTAAAAAAAAAATGAATTTCATGAAGTTTTTCCCAGTTAAGGTGGTTAGACAAAAGAGTTTTTATATTTTTAAAATTTGTAATAAAAAATTCATAATTATTATTTACTTGGAAAAAAATTACCCAAAAATATGCATCACATGGAACATGAGTCCTCTACCTATATCTAAAATATTATAAAAAAATATTATCATTTTATTGTGGTTAGGGTGGTTAGACAGACACCTACTTATTTTTTCCCTAAAATTTAAGTACTACTACATTGAAATTTCAAATTTTCATCAAATAGATTTTCTTTAAAAAAAAAATAAACCTAGTAGTTTAGAAACTACATTCAATTTTCTATAGATTCTATTCTTACACATTTTTAAAATAATATAGATAACTTATTCAAATTTTTATGTCAAGTTACCTAATTCTGATTTTTCTAAATTTTTTGCCACTTAAGGGCCTATTTTTTCCATGATGATTTTGCACATTCCCTGGTGAACCACAACCTTTGGATCAAGCCCAGGCATGTTGTCATAGGTCCATGCAAAGTTCATTTTTCTTTCCCTTAGGAAGCCAACCAAAATTTGTTGTTCTTATGTTAAAATAGACTTTGCATAGAATGTTATGTGTGGAGTTTTTTCTGATCCTAAGTTGATTGGATTGCATGTTTCTGCCAAAACTGCTAATTCTCTTGATGTATTGCACTAAGAGGAAGATTGAATCCTTCATCCTCCAACACCTTATAGAGGTTTTCACCATTGAATGCATCCTTTATTTTTACTAGTTTCAGGCTAGAGAGTGCCACAATGTGGTTTTCACTCAAAGACCTAGAGATTATTCTCAAATTCTCACTTTTGCGTCTGAAGGATTCAATTGTTTCCCCATAATAGGCATGTGTGTCTAGTATGATGTTGAAACCAACCTTGTGATCTACACATGGTATAGTGTCCCAGAATCCCATGAATTCCAAGAGTTCCTCATCATTTTTGAATGTGTCTAGAACTGGTGGTCCTCGTTGGTTGTAATCAATGAGCTGGGGATAGACTAAGTTTATTTCATGGGTTTGACTGGCTGACTCAAAAGAAATGGTACTAATCATGAGAAGGGTGGTATCATTGAAAAGGATAGGCAAGTCAGTTATGGGATATTTTTCATCACTACTACTACATATGTCAGTTATGTTAAATGTAAAGTTGTCTATGACTTGACTTGTGGACATGGGTAACCAAAGAGTAGTTGTTGATTGTTGAGGAGTTTTGACCTTCCTAACCAAGGAACCTATGCTAAGTATGGTCACATTTGGAGGGGTACATCTTAGACCAAGATTTCTCATATGCCTCTCCTGGATGATGGGTATTAGAATACCATTGTAATTTTTTCCAAGTTTCTTTTTTCTGTCATAGTCCATACCAAGCATCATTTGTAGCCCTTTACTGCTATCATCCATAGGAAGATTAGGTGCAGACCTTTCATCTTGGTATAGTAAGCTTGATATGTATCTTCCATCTACCACTTCATGACTTAGATTTCCCCAATGTATGAATCTAGATGGATCTACTCTGAAGGTTTGTGATGATGTTTCAACTAGTTGGGATTTCCCATGAGACCTAGGAGATTGAGGTAACTCTCCTATCACGAAAGCACTTTTCTTCATTTTATAATCCCCACACCCATTGTCCTAGATAATGACCTTGATTTTGGATATTTCAGGGATGGCAGGTGTCTTTGTCTCAGATGTGGAGGCTAAAGTAGTTGGGTCAACATACGAGGTTGAAGGGACTTCATCATTTTTTGGCACTTGGGGGATTTTATATTATTTTTCTTCTAGGCTTTTGCAGTAGGAAAAGGGCTCAACATCACCATGAATTTTGACCTCTTTATTTTGATATGGGAATTTGACACATTGATGGAAGGTTGATGCCACTGCTTGCATCCCATGGATCCAAAGACACCCCAGAAGAATTTTATAAGGAAAATCAAGGTCAAGAACCTAGCATGTGGTTTCCATAATGGCTAGCCCCACTTAAATGGGGAGTTGGATAGTGCCCTAATACACTCTTTCTTGATCATCATAAGCTCTGATTGTGATGCCCTTTCCTTTTTCAATGGAGTCCTCTAAGAATCCCATATTCTTTATTAGTTTGAGGGAACAAATATTGAAACTTGCACCCCCATCCACCCAAACCCTTTTAACTTTGTTTTTATGAACTAGGACTTCAAGGTGGAGAGTGCAATTGTGAGATGGTTGTGTGGGGAAGTCCTAATTAGAAAATGTTAGGAGGCTTGGGGTGGTGATATTTCTGACCATAGCTTGGAATTGGTCAACATCTAGATCCGCAAAGATGGTGGATGACACCAATGCTTCCTCAAGGATTTTTCTATGTGCGAGAGATATCTTCAACAGATCCATGATGGAGATCTGAGTAGCTATTCTTTTTAATTGGTTTAGAACATTGTAACCATGGGGAACAAATCTCAAGGTGGACGCCCTAGGAGGTTTTGATGGCCCAACAATGGTGACCTTGCCGCTGTGTGTGGTGACTCCACAATTAGCATTGGATCCCTTAATGTTAATAACAAGGACATATTCCTCAAGTGTCGCAACAATGTGTTCATATATATGGTTCACATTCTTGTAAATTTTCCTTTGCCTTTATCATTGTTCCCTTTGTTATGGTTAGGCATTGGATTTGTGTATATCTTTAGGTCTTGGTTTCCTGCGGGTTGTTCCACATTTATGATCTTGTCATCGATGAGGTCTTAGATTAGATATTTCAACCTCATGTAACTAGTTCTTGTATGCCCCTTGATTTTGTGAAAATTGCAAAGGTGATTCTCATTGTACCATGGAGGTTTCACTTGGGGCTCTTGATAGTTTTCATAGGTGGGAATCTTGATGAGATTCTCATTTTCCAATTTCATCATGATGGATTCGATAGACTCCCTAAGGGCTGTGTACTTCTGCTTAGGGGATTTTTTTTTGCAGAGGTGGACCCCCTTGATTATTCAAATTGTTGACTTGATTATTCGGAGGTTGTTGCAATACCACGTTAGTTTGGGTGTTGTTTTGATTGTTGTTTTGTGGGATGGATTGAATGATGCTTTGAAATGGAGATGCAGATGATATTAGGGGTGTGGATGATATTGGGGGCATGATCCCAAGGGTTTGTTCCATAGTAGTGCTCACATCATGATTAGAAGGGATTATCCCCTTGTTTTTCCAATTCTAGCATATATTGTGAGGGATGGAGTTTCATCATGGCATTGAACATTCTATGATTTTTGGGATTTTGAACCATTTAAGTAATCTCATCTTGAGTCATCCATAAAATGTTGTTGGTGATGTCTTCCACTTGACCTTCCTCTTGATTATCTTGAGGAAGTGGAAGATTGATTGACCCAATGGGATTGATTTCGAGAAAATTTTGACTTAGGTCACTCGAAGTTGATGTTTCTTTGTTCGTCTCCATGTTCTTCTTGTGTTGAGCTCTAGTTTGGACCATCAAATGAGGATAAATTTTCAAGAATGTAAGAGATGAAACTCTAATTCTTTGGATTGATCTAAACTTTAGGTGCAAAAATGAAAGTCTAAGTTTTTAAGGATCAAAGATGATGATGAAAGATGAAAGATGAATGATTGGTGAATGATTGGAACTCTTAGGAAATCTTCAAGAGGATGCTAAACTTTAGGAATTTGATTGATGTTTGATGTTTGATTTTGGATTGGTGTGATTTTATTTGGTTTGGATAGTGAATGCATGAACTCTAAGAGGTTGGATGTTTTCCTAGAGTAAATTTGTCCACAAGATGCTAATTTGACTAAGTGTGCAAAGAAGGATTCATCTAGGAACACCTAACCAAACAAGATGATTTTGGATTGATTTGATTTTTTATTTTGGATAATGAATTCCTAGACCCCAAGATGTTGGATGTTATCAAGGGATAGACTTGTTCACAAGGATTTGATAATTTGACTAAATATGTGGAGAAGGATTCATTTACACACATCTAATCAAACAAGATGATTTTGATTTGCTTTGTTTTTTTATTTCAAGAGGATTTACCCAAAGTTTAACATGAACGATTTTTTCAAGATTTCCAAGAATTGTTTGTGAGGTGATTTTGAATTTGATGTTTGAAGGATAGATGAAAGTTTTGATTTTGATCCTAGGAGACTTAGAGATAATTTTTTTACTAGACCAAGATGTTGAAGAACATGCAATAATTCCTATGCGAGATATTCAAACATTTGAAAGAGACTTCGATTTTGTTGATAAATGAACTCATACAAATTAGGATTTTTTCTTGATGCACATCTGTAAAAATTGAATGCTAGTCTTTCTCTAAAATCGTAAAGTATAGGAAACCTTTTCTTGCAATTTTTTTGACTAAGACCTTTGGTTTTTGGTTTCTGGATTTTTATCTTTTGGGAAATCATTTGGAAGAGCACATGTGTGGGGTCCAATTGTTTCTTAGATTTTCTTGATGAATTATATTTACCACAAACAATTCTTGATTAGATTTTCAAACTAGATGTCTAATGTTTAATTTTCTTTTCATCCCACCAAGTCCATTATGTGGAAATCAAAGAAATTAAGGAAAATTTTTCCTATTGTTGACTTTAGTGAGCAAATGGAGATATAAATTCAAATGCTTAGAAACCTATAAGGATAGAATCCCTAGGGAAAACAATAACACTTGAACTTTGTCAAAGGTATTTGCTTCCTAAAGGATTTAAAATTTGATGATCATGTTGAATGTTTGTTTTCCCAATATTTATAATCAAGATTTTTTTTTTTGATTCCAAGAACATGTACAACCCTATGGATATGAAAGATAGTATTTTTTGAGTCCCCACTTGGATAAATCTAGCTACACCTACTCTTAGCAGATGATTAGATGCTTGACCACACATGCTCCCCCTTATAGTGCACTTTGTTCTCGAGTCAACCAAGAATTAGTACCCATGAAACTCCCATGGCATACTTCTCATCTCTACTAAGAGCCATAAAAATGTGGGACGACTTCAAAATGACTGTTCTTGCACCAACAAATAGTTCAAGAATTTTGGCCTTTCTAAACAAGAGGTTCTAATAGGGGCATTCCATTCATGGGGGATCATCCATGCAGCAAGAGACCATTGTTGCCCTTCTTGTCGAAACAATCCTCGTGATATTTTACTTTCCTCAAGTATCCACACTTATATACCAGTTGGAAGTCGCTTGGATTTAGCGTATTCCTGGTTGGGTCGTTCCCTTGGGTAATTAATTTTTCCCACAAGGCAGGCCCTCTAAGATAAACAAAAGTGAGCAAACATATTCGTAGTTTGATCAATCTTTGTTGAGAAAGAAAGAGAGAACACATGCGATATACTCCACTCACACTCGCAAGATTTGTCCAATTTGAAGAATCCAAATTGAAGTGTGAAGGTAATCACTTACACAACTTAATATCACAAAAAGCTTTTTGATTATCAAGATCTCCGTGAGGTGTGAGAGAAGCACATACGTATTTGTAATTATATTACTTTGGATAAGGGATTACAAAACATAAAAGCATTTGTTCATTTTAAATCCTTCAAAGCAAGAATTTGATTCTTTTTAAGCACCAAAGGAAGTGTGAGATTTGATTGTTTAATTGTTAACCTAAAAAAAAATCTAGTAAGTTTACCTAAAGTTCTTCTTAAACCCTTTGTCTTGTTCTTTTTAGAGTCCAAATGAAATTAGTGAGTCCTAAAGAGCTTGAAGAAACAAAATCCTTAGACTTGGAATTATAATTGTTTCCAAAAGGGTCTAAGACACTTGATACAATAGAGAAATAATGTTATAATTCAAACTTATCCTTGCTCCTTCCTTGCTCCCACCTACAAAAACTAATTAGTCCAAGAAACACAAAGGCAAAAAATAGGTTAATAATCCAAAATAACAAAAAATAAAAATCAAATGTCAAAATAAATTGAATTTTAGTCTTTAAATCCACCCTAATGGCATAGTCCATGGGTGTGACACTATTTAGAAAAGTCACCAATGCTGTATGGTGCTGCTGGACTGACAAGCGATGAATTGTAGAAATCCAGAGAGCATGATTGCAATGCTATTTCGATCAGCGATGCGGTCTAGAAATTTGAATTTCTGGGCGGGAACACACAGTCATGGAGTTTGGAGTTTGTTAGTGTCATTGTATGGTGTTGGTGGAAGGATAGCATCATTGTATGGCACCGCTAGACTAATAGTAGTGTAGTTTCCTATAGGCACAAAAAATCACAAAAAACCACAAAATTTTGTCAAAAAAATTTGTTGAAATATTTAGATTCGCCCTCCTTCTAGTGCCAAAATGTGAACCCCAATCCTAGGCCTGCACAAACACAAAAAAAAAAACAAAATGTTAGCCACATATGCAAGTTAGAACTAAGATTCCCCATGCAATTCATCTACAATGTGCAAAATAGGAAATGGATGAAGAACACAACAAAGAAAGCAATTAAATCCTATTAAAGCAAGCAAACTCTCAATCCCATGGGGGAATTCATGCCAATTTGATGTGGAAAATGTCTCTTTCCCAATCCCTTGTAAGCTTTGTGATGACTTGATGTAGATTTGATGTTTCTTTGGAGAAAATCTTGCATAATCTAGCTATAAAGTTTGAAAATGGATAAATGATGGATGAGCAAATTCAAAATCTAAAGATTATGACTTTGCATGAAGTTGTGGATCCAAAATACAAAGGAAAGCCTCTTATTTATACATGAGAATGTTGGAGAATGAGGAAAAATGGATGAATGTGGGATCAATCATCAACAAATGGCCAAATGCCACTTGTCAAGATGTGAGAGGCTGAAGGTGAAGCACATTTTGATGAATGTGCACAATAAATGATATTAGGTGGATTTTCAAATTTATGAAATAACATGTTGGAGGGAGAAAGGAATGAATTAAATGCCACTTGGCTCAAGGAAAAAGGACATTTAAGATGAGTTAAATGCCTTGTTGGATGTACATGTCCACTTGGGGGGAGATTTTCAAACTTGGAGGAATATTCCATTTTGATGCCTTTTTGAAAATAATTGAAGATTTAATAAATGAATTAAAATAAATTTCATGAAAAAGTTACAAAATCTAGAGGATTGGAGTGATTAAGACTAATTTAATCAAGAGTTGATTAAATTAAAATGAGATTAGTTGATGTGACAATTTGATTTATATTTTTGGGTTGATTTAAAACAAAGTTGAGAGGAATATGAACTAGACTTAATTAAATAAAGATTTTGATTTATTTAATTAAAATGGAATGATGTTAGATTAAATCAAACAAAGATTAATTTATTTAATTTAATAGGACTTTAGAGATTTAAGTAAATAAAGTGAATTATTTAATTAAGCAAAGACTATAGAATTAATTAAATAAAATTGATTTATTTAATTAATAGAAGAGAATGACTTAATCAGATAAATTGATTTATTTAATTAAGGGATGAAGTATGATGAATTTAATCAAATAAGAGATATCTAATTAAATGAATAGCAAAGGAGATGATTTAGGATGAAGCGGTGTTAATAATCAGGATCAAGTATAATCGATACATTTTCCATGTCTACAGAAGCTCATAAGATCTACGCATGTATGTTGTACCCATTTATATGGAAGGATGCAATCATGAATGATAAACTTGAGTTCATTCAATATGACATCTATGTAATGGAAATTTTTGTGAAGTTACAATGGAATGCAATGGAAGTTTTGAAATAATATTGTTTCAAATGTGCATGTAATTTACATTATGGAAAGAAATTTTTTTATTGCTATGTTATGACTTCATGGTTTATTCACTTGAGGTGAAAAAATTAGAAATTTTACTAAGTAGAACACCAGGGTTGTTACACTCTATATCAAAGGTCTGAAGCATAATGTTGTCAGTGTCAATCAAATGTGTAGTAAAGTGTATAGCCTTATATTTCATGCCAAAGGTTACATGAGATCAAAAGGAAAATGTCTGGAAGATTAGTTGCTAAAGGTACAAGGACAAATGGAAATGTCTATCATCTAATGGGAAAACAGAAAATGAAAATGTTGAAGGGACAAGTGCCTTTGAGTAGCCTAACAGTTTAGGTAGATCCTACACTTGAACACATGGGATTTAAAGCAATGTTTAATGATATGTTTTCTTCAAAACTGGTTCTAGAGTCAATGGAATCTAAAGGTTGGGACATCAATTTTGATGTTTGCAAATTAGATTTTGAAGGAAAACTTTAGTCTGCTCTTGAAGATCTAAATGAAGAAAGATAACTAAATTAGGAATATGAGAGCTTTCTTGAAAGATCAAAGGAGATAATTGTCAAATTGAAGGCACAAGCTAGAGAATCAAAAGAAGAAATAGAAAATTTGAAAGCTCAAACAAAAGGAAGTAAGGAATGTGAAATTAAACTCAAGGAGGCAGAGGATGTGATCTTTAATTTAAAATTTTAGGTTGAAGAAAGCAAGGGAATTTAATATTTCTTAAATTCAAGAAAACTATTGAATGTTCAAAACTTGAAGAAGATGTTGTTGCCTTGAGAAAAGAACTTAAAAAAGCTAAAGAAAAAACTAAAAAAGGAGGTTCTAAAATTCTTGAAGAGTTGATTAACTATCAAAATCCATCAAGAGAAAAATATGATCTTGGATTTGAAAAAGGGAAAAGTCTCATAACTAGTGAATTTGGAAACTTATATGATAAGTTCAAAGTAGAAGGAAGGTATGGTACAAAGGAGGAGAAATCTTGCATGAAAGATTCTAAGAAGAATGCCTTTAGAGATGTAAAAAAAGATTGAGATAGCAAGAAAGAAGGTAGATTCACTCTTGTTTGGAGAAAAAGAAATTTTAGAAGTCCTCCACCTACCAAGAAATATGCACCTATCGGGTTCTATCAATCCTTTCAAGGTTATTGTTTTTCTCGCAATAAATTTGGGCATAAGGCTGTTAATTGTGGATCGAGACAAAAAGGAGATGATACCATATGTAGAAGATCATTTGTGCCACAAATATGTAGGAGTTTATGGTGAACTCCTCAACACCCCAAGATCACCTACAATATTAAACAACTTCCACAAGGGAGATGATAAAAAATTATGCTATAATGATGGATGCAAGATTTCTAGAATGAACTTCATTTTTTTTCTTAGATTGATGCTTGAATTGATTATGCACATATGAATAATTTCTTATATAGGCAAGGGTGATGATGTATCAACATTAAATGAGTGTGTCATGACTAAATGACATAACAAAATATTAAATGACCAAGGACACATGCATTAAATAAAATCCAAATAGAATAGATATGATAAGATATTATCTAGACAACTGACTTCTAGAAAAAGAAACTAGGTCCTAAGTGGAATTCACAATTTAAATAGGAACTACTAATGACTAGATAAGTAAAACACCTATTTACACCAACACCCCCCTTAAGTACAACTTAGGGAGTACTTATGAAAATGACACAAAGATAGGTCTGAGCTATGAGGCCATGGTACTATACCCATGTACAAATGCAATGCAATCTCTCACAAATGGAGAAAAGGACAAAACCCAGTGGGACGAAAATCCTTTCCAGAAGAGAGATAGAAAAAAATGCTCTTGATGATGAATGGGAAGAACAAAACCCTATTTGAGGAAAAATCCCCCCCCCCCATAATAGAGAAGAAGAGATACCATGCAAGTCCCTCTCAATATAGAGCCTCTTGCAAGGATGATAGATGTCTAACAATGAATGTTGAAGATGATCCATGATTATCGAGTAATGTTCCTCCCCTTGGGAAGAAACAATCTACAAGATGTTATGCAGGATATCTTCCCATTATTGAAAGGAAGATGTGGGAAGAAGGATGATGGATGATGTCCTTGAAGAATGCTTAAGTGTCTCCATGTTGATGCTAAAAGGTGCCATACTCCAAACAAACGTTCTAGGCCACACTATTGAAGAAGACAATCCAGTCTAGTAGAAATGATTATAGAAAATAATCCAAAGACAAAGATACTTCCTATAAAGACAAATAAGCCTCCTCTAAATGCTATCCAAATGTATCCAGTCATGTCAAACTATAAAGAATAATCATGTAGAGAATGAACAAGAGGATTAGAGTATTCCCTTGAAAAAATTGAAGAAGGATCATCTCCATGAAAGAGAAGATGAATGCAATCAATGATGTCTCCCAAATTTGAAATGTGGAACTCACAAAAAAAACCAACAATGTTTGTCAAGTACTCATCCCAAGTAGCCAACTTTGGAAGATAATAAATGTCTTGCTACACTGAATCACAAGGAGCCAACATTGTGGTTTTGTAAGAATCCTCAAGTACAACAATGGATGAAGGAGATGAGATCTCAGTGCATTTCATTAAACTACACTTATCATCCCCCATTTTGTCCTCATCATTAATAATTCTCGATGATTATGCTAATACTGGATTACAATTTTCCTCAGCCTCAAGATGGTGACTCATAGATGCAAAAGATGAACCCTCTAAATTTGGCTTGAGAGCCATAGAAACTAAAGTATCGATAGGAGGAGAAGGAGGAGGTTTTGTTCCATCAAAACTGCCAAATCTTTCCCAATGAGCAAGCATAGTAGTTGTTTTATCATCAATAGGTCAAAACTTTGCAAGTGGAACAAGACAATCCACAATAGGATCTTTTGAGAATGAAGGTTCATTCGAGTCTTGATACATCTCCCAAAGTCTGCTTATAAAGGTCACAAGGGATCTCAATACCATTAGTGGCCATTTATGTATCAATATCACTATACTATTTGTAGCTTATTTATTTTTGTGTTAGTCTATACACAAATGATGCACTATTATCATGATCCATTCTATCATGGTGCATATCACTACTTCTACAACAAATAATAGGTTTCTAGTTGCACATGAATTTATTTTGACAATATTTATCCTTCATTTATTTTTATGATTAACCATCTCCCTTTCATCCATCCATCCATTTTCATGAAATTCATGTGCCATTTAAGTTGTATTACATCCTTGTGAGATATCATCATCAATCATATACAACAATGTAATTTAGAAACATATGATGTAAATAATCTAAGTGACATTAATCAATATGTCTAATCATCATCCATCATTAGTTTTATATCCATGGAATTTACATCATCCCAATATTATTTCTCTCAAGTCATATTTTATTGACCATGACACATCTTCTCCCATTCCTCTATCTTTTCAAGAGACCTCCTAGGCTTCATTTCACTCAAAAAATATCTTTAGATGGCATCATTTCCATCATCATCCCTTTCCTTCTAAGCAACCAACAAAACATACCACCAAAGCTTTACCTCATCCCACTTTTCATTATTCTTTGACATAATGCCACTTATTTATGACATTGTATTAAAGCTCAAAGAAAAATGTACACCTAATATTTTCTTGGTACACACTTGTCCAAATTGATTAAATAATTACATAATTGAATTAAATCCCTTTCACCTAATTATCCCTACCTTATTAAATAATTCAATTATTTAATTAATTCATTTTCCTTCCCACATGATTAAATAAATATATTATTTAATTGCACCTATTTCCCACCTCGCATGGCTAAAATAATTAAATAATATTATAATTTAATTATGGCTATATTCTCTCCACCAACTTCCAAAATAAAGGCTTGGTCTCATATATGCTTTTCCTTCACAATCCTCATGGTAAGAACAATTTACTATTTTTTGTAAGTATATCCTAGATTTTCACATTCCAACAACCTCCATCATGGCCCTCCATTATCTTCTTAATATTAGAGAAGTCCTCTCATTCATCCTCTACTATTGATATCTCTATCACATCTCCACCATCCATTACCATTCCCAAATATCTATACATTGAAGCATCATCCCATCCATTTGTTTCATTCATTAATTTAACTATATGTTGCCAAAATAGGTCTTTTTATGCAAGAGAATCAATGTTTCAATATATCATTGGTGTAAATCAGATTACAATGAAGCTCATTGTTAAAGTTATTTTGATTTCTTGTGTTATTGATTTGTTTTGAATTCTTTTGTATGATCTATTTGAGTCTTTTCTTTAGTTTGATTACAATTTTTCATTTACATATTTTACAATTCACATTTGAAACTAACATATACAACTTCTATGATAGTTATCAATCTCTCAACTATGATACAAATTATTGAGATCATATACACATTGATTCATTAATATTTTAGATTAGGTATTTTATAATAAATATTAGTTGCTTAGTCATGGTTTTAGAGATTTTTTTTTTTAAAAAAATTTTAAAATAATTTTTCATGTCCTCACTCTTTATTTAAATTTTTCAATCTATAAATCCTCAAATTAAGGTCTTTCTCCATTGTTGGAAATATACAATTAGAGAATAAATCTCTTGTTAGAAGACTCAAAAACATGTAAGTATTCTTAGGTAGCATATATGATGCCTTCTATAGTACCCATAGTCTCCCCACTATGATGTAAGTTACCGAATTTCATACAATTCTCTTTAGATTTTATTGTTTTAGATAGGTTGTCTTATAATAATTATTATATTATATTTTCTTTTAATTAATTAGAGATAGAAAGAATAAATGATAGAATTATGCCAATAAAATAATATTAATTTCAAAATCTATCATTAATAAAAGAAATTTGATATTCTTATTTTATTATTTTTTATTGTCTATTTATTTAAAATATTAATTCAAAACCAACTTAAAATATTTGATCACTTATAATTAAATTATAAATAAAAATATATTAAACATGGTTATTCACAATATTAAATATCGTCTAAATTTACATAAAGTATAACCAAATTTAAATATTGAATTTTCATCAATAAATTAGTTAATAAAACTAACCAAACCAAGACATCCTAACTGAGATAATAACTATCTAGTCTCATAATTTCTCAATCATTTATCTAGATTATTCTTTATAAATTAAGGAATAAAAATCAATATATATGTGTATATATAAATGTTCATATACTTATTTCTCAATATGAACTTATATATATACATACATACATATATTAGATTTTTTAAACCAAACTAAAAAAATAATATCCAACTAAGAAAAATAATTTTAAATCTTCTAATTCATAAGACAGAGAAATATTATTCCAATCTGCTACCTCTAATAGTAACCTTTATGATTTATCTTGATTGTTTCATTCATTATGTGTAGGATAGTTTATATTTTTTAACTTGTTATTTTATGCTCAAAATTGTATATACATATCTCTAGCACACTATGTGGGACTCACATCCCTTTTAATAACCATTTTCTATTGTTTCTAATTATTTTGTGCTTGTAGGTCACAATTGGATGGTTCCATTAAGTTTTGATAGTTGTGCTTTATGTTTTAGTGGTGAACTACTCTATTATTTTCTAGTGTATCCACTCTATTGGTTATTCTTCAAGAACCAAACTTAATCTCAGACCTAGCCTATGAATTTTCCACAATTCAATTATTAGCAAGGTTGAAGATTGGCCAACACCTAAGTAAAGTAATTAGTACTTCACTTCTTCTCTTCAGGCTCTATGAGACCCGAGGAGGGTAATCCCATGCATACTCATAATATCTCACATTAGGTCAAGAGTATTTCCTCACATAAATGCACTATCTCAAGAAACTCACCTTATCAAAGGCTCAACAAACCTCAGATAGAAGTGTTAGTCCTTTTAGGGAGTGTTCTTACATAATTAAAATTGGGGAAATGTAGTTTAGATTATTTTATGAATCATTCTTCATCTTGAATCCTATACCCAATTCAATACTAGCTCAACTGATCACAAGATAAACTAATAAAACAATCAGTGCCTTATCTAAAGGAGAAAAATAGATAACTTGTAATCAATCGGTAATACAATTCTAATTGAATTTTAGAAATTAATGGACTATTAGAATGCCACTTTGTAACATCTAACTCACCGTGCTTGCAAAATATCACTTCCTTACTAAATCCTATATCCTTTTCTTACAAACTAATGACCTCATTTTAGCATTTAATCAACTCATTGAGTTGAAGCATAAAAAAAATTCTTCACTTCATTTAATCCTATATCCTATATCCTTTTCTTACAAATTAATGTTTTCCCAAGTGGGCCCTATGAATTTTCTCTTTTATCCAAGTGCCTTCTTCACTTGCTGTGCTAGTTCCTTGCCTTTGAAATCAACCAATTCTCCCAGAGCGATTCTATTCCTCAAACGGTAAGTACTCTACACAATTTATTTCTTCTTATGACCTCTATCCCTCCTTTTACCCTTTGAAACCTCAAGAGAAACCTAGGTTACGTGCTCAACTATATCTTCATGACACTCAAACACACTTAGTCGGCTAGACCTCCTAACAAGAAAAATTGTTGCACCAACTTTTCCCATTTCTTTAAAACTAGTAGAGTGATAATTAAAAGGATTTTTGACTCAAGACCCACAAGAGAAACACCCCAATCCTAGTAATTGCAACTAGTTCAAGAAACATAATTCCTATATAGACCAAAGAACCCAATGTCATACCAACTTACTCGGGATGAGAAAATTTTACTCAACACAAACCAACAAATTCTTACCCCACTTCACACTTTTCCTCACATACACTGTAGACTGAAAAGATAGTGAGAATGAACAATGATCAACCTGCATTAAATATAAATTTTGAGCATGCAAAATTAATGATTCAAAACTACTTGCGTGAGCGAATTGGTAACTTAATAGTTCCACTTTGAATATGGGTCATTGATCTTAGATCAAATAAAATTTCATCTAAGGTGGCCATGAGCATCACTTTTTGACCATTATCAACTTGCTCCTTGAAAACAACGATGCAATCTCAAATATTGCCACGTTCTTCTCTAACCTTGATTAATCATATGTGATCTAACAATTAGCATGTATCACCAACCTAATCCATGCTTTCATTTTTATCGATGAAGTACCTGAGACTAGTCTGTCTTCTTGAGAGAATAATTCCTTATGTGTTTCATCGCTCATCATTGATCCTTCTCAACTTCTATGGTGCAATTAGCGATGAAAGTATTCATGCAATGATTTTAGTTTGTTAGATCATCCTCTTTTAAAACTTTATCAATGGTTCTCTAGTCCTCTCATTGCTCTCCTTTTTTGATTTACACAAAATCCTTAGGATCCTACCATGTTTCCCTTTTCAACAATAGTCATCTCTTATCGTGGATGTATCTCATCCTTCATTGGCCTCATCAAATATGTAAACATCCCTATGATGATCTTTAGCCCTTGGTTCTATGACCTAACCTTTGGTCACCTCTATCCCTTTATCTCTCTTCACTAATTTAAACTTTGCACCTAGGCTCCTATTAGCGATGGGAGATATTGTGGAGGCATCGGATCTAGACAAATACACCTTCTTAAAATGAATGGTACAAAAGACATCGCTCATAGGATCTCATCATATTAGCAAAAGAAAAACCCTTTAGAGGACACATCGCTTGTCGCTAATTCATAATTCAAGTTTTGAAATGAATTCATGATGAGTGCTTAACATAAGGCCATCATTTATTGCTAATTCTCCTCATACATTATTCGAGAAATTAGTGATGAAAGAACTTACAACATTCATAATGTCCATTGTATATAGCTAATATGGGTTTTACATTTAAAACATATCCACAATCACACAATATAAAGGAAATTACATCATATCGCTCATTGCTATTACAAATTTGAAGGCTCAAAAGCCATTAGTGATGAGTGATGTCAAAGAAAGCACCGTTCCATCACTCGCACTAATTCAAGGTATGTACCCATGAAGGAATCAGTGATGAGTGATATAGTTATGAGGGCCATCAGGACTTAAGTGGAAACTTTGAGTATGTGCACTTAAGTTGTTTTAATAAGGGTATTCTCTAGTATGACATTAGAATAATAGGTTCAAGAATTTTGAATCATGAAATAAAACGGGTGTAAAGGCCATAAGATCCTTTACCTAACTTTATAAGAAATGGGCAATTCAAAACTAGACATGAGAGGGGCTAATCACTTGATATCATTGATAGACATGAAAATTTTATGTGACTGGCTACAAGCACTATGTAGGTAAAACAAAAAATAGAATGTTATGAGCAACTAAAAAGAACAAAACCCTAAACCCCCATATAAGAACCCTATATTAGATGTAAGAAAGGTTTTAGATAAAAATAAAAATCATTAGGGTTCAAAATGAGCACTTCAGATTTTGCAAAATTTGAAAGTGCCATTAGTGGCTCTTTCTGGGGATGTCTATTCCTCAGTGAATAAAGTGAGAATTCAGATCCTCTAGAGAAGCAGACTGGGTTCCTACTCCATTGGGCAATAGAGTTGAAGGGTGATATCTACCCCCTACTTCTTTGGTTTGACAAGTCAAACCATATCTAATGGCCCAAGGCCACCAAAATTATAGGTTTCTTCTTACCTCTATCATAGAAAAAGTTATCATCACACTTCATTGAAACCAATTTGAAAACATCACTGCAATATGCCTGATTAAACATGCTAGCATCTCTCAACAACTCAGCATATACAATATTATCAACAAATTCACAACTATCATGCATCTGATAATCAAACATACTCTTAAAATATTGATTATCATGTGGCAATAACTCATAATATTTATCATTCAAAACATTGTCAAGTTGAAAAAACCCTCTTTAATGTTTTTCCCATTACCACATTGTAAGAAGATTTCATCTAGCTGAAAAACTTGGCATTCATATTCTACCACATAACTAGTACTATCAAGCTCAATCTGATTGTTAGTTTGCATGTCAAAGGTGAAATAGTTATAAGAACTAATCAAAAGATTATGTTCATCATGCAAACTATCTCCAAGTGTATGTAAAGAGATACACTCATACATTGGCACACACTGTAACTGTACCTCAACATACTAGTGTAGAGAATCATCAAGAATCTCTACCCTATCCATATTCTTCTCACTTTGACATCCTTTGAACGCAACATATCAACATCTTCAACACTCAAAGTTTGTTCAAAAGTGAGCAATTCTGGTTCAAAAAGATAATCTATTTTTTCTTTGGAATCAACCTCCATATCCATATGAAAAAATTCATATCTAGGCTCATATAAAATAGAAAAATAGACACTTTTCCAAATTTGCATTAAAAATCTCACAATTTTGCTATTTTTAACTCATCATATTTTTTTTGAAGTAACATCAGCCTGCACACTTTCACACTCACTTGGTTGCTTGTCATTGCCCACATTATCATCATGCTGACCAACTAGTTCATAACTGGAAGGAAAATCAAATTCCCATGTTTCATATATTGCATAGTAAAGATTATCATCACTATCAAAATCAATATGAACACTACATACTAACCGAGGCTTACTCATATGTGCATATTTTTGATATTCAATGGTCAACATATTTGAAATTTTTTCACTACTTAATAGACCATTGCTCTGATCCATTCTTTCAGCCACTTCTTCCTCTTGACCTCCACTAGAAATACATGCATCACCAAGTTGTAAGTTAGGATGTACCATGATATCACCGTCATCAAGATCTAGAAACTTAATGGACTGGGTGTCATCATAGATTTGATCATTTAAATCTTCTTGAAAGTAGAGACAACCATTTTCACTATTATGAGCATCAATGGTAAACATTGTAGCACTTTTAACTCCTTTCTTCTCAAGCATGCACTTGTTTGTATCTAAAATTCAAGATATTTGATAATTTGTATCCACATGGCTATTGGTTCCATCAACACGTTTATCCACAATTGAAGATAGTAGACCTTGCACATATTCATTCCTAATTTTCTCCATATTATCTAAACATGTGTAAGCCGTTTGCATATTCAAAATTTTAAAATCCTTTAACAGGGCACTAGATCCCTCCTCAAAAGCTTCAAAATACATATGAATGCAATTTGATGATGTACTGGGTCTAGAAGTTTTAGGGATTAGTGTTCAAGAGAAACAAAAAACCTATGAATGAAAGCAATGCTTAACTCTTCACCTTGTTTCTTGAGCTGCTTTAACCTTGTGACAAGGTTATAAGTTTTTTTTGCAAATTCTTCTCTATAAGCATTTACTAGTTTATCCCAGTAGGGAAAAGACTTCTCAAGAAAAATTAGCTACAGTACCTGGCTCTAGCTTCAAGAGATCTAACAAAAAGTCTCATCCACATATCCTGATCTCTAAATGAGTGTTTCACCATGAAGCTATAAAAACATTGGACATGCGCATCTCCTTCACACACATTGTATCCATTAAATCTAGGCATCTGCTTATAGACTCAAGATGGCATACTTTTAGCCTTGTAATCAATCCATGGCAAGTCTAATTGGTCATATAATGAATCAAAAGAATCGAAAATAGGTTCAAAAATTTGGCTAACATATCTAGTATGATTATCTTTTAACTAGGCTTGTATAGCCATCAGTTGTCTTTTATTCATCTCTTTAATTCCCCTTTTAAACATAGCTTTCCATTCCGGCCTTAGCTTAGGCTTGTTCACACTTGGGTTTTTGTACAAGTTTGGATTCCAACTATTTGAGCATTATCATATTTTTGAAGCCTCTCAACAGTATGCATTAAGGTTTCTAATGGCATGGTTATTTCTCTTTGGAAATCTATAAATGTATGCAAACTAGGGTTTAACTAATTATGCATAATCATAACCATGACAATATGAAAAAAAATCACTAAGATGATTGATAATATGGTGGTAACCTAGGATTGAAACATATGATAGCACAAATGGATAGAAATTCCTAAGATATACATTTTCACTTTAACCATTCATACTAACAAGTTTGGGAATACTTAGACAAACATTTTAAACAGAACAATGGTTGCATTCAATATGCCAGGTTCAACAAATGAAAATATGTAGAGAACCATGTACCTTCACACCTCTAGTTTTTGCAACTTTGAATAGAGAACTTTCAAGTTACAATAGTAAACAATAGCCCTTCATGTGTATAAATTGTAGAGAAAAGTTGACACCTCTTCAACAAGAGGAAAACCTTTGAAGCAATAATATCTATCTCTGAGTTCTTCTAGCAGAGTCACTTTCTTAGTATTATGAATTTAGGGCCACTACAAACCAAATTGCAGATCTAGAACATCTTCAACATTTGAACTAGATGTTCATTTTGTTTTGACTCCTTTCAAATGGTCTTCAACAAATTTGCATAAAAAATGCAAAGGTGTCCCTAGCGGAGTTGCCATTTCTATTCATTATTTTTTAAGAACCAAACTTAATCTTAGTCCTAGCTTACGAATTTTCCACAACTCAATTATCAGCAAGGTTGAGGATTGGCCAACAACTAAGTAAAGTAATTAGTACTTCACTTCTTCTCTTTGAGCTCTGTGAGACCCAGGGAGGGTCATCCCATGCATACTCATAATATCTCACATTAGGTCAAGAGTATTTCCTCACACATATGTACTATCTCAAGAAACTCACCTTATGAAAGGCTCGACAGACCTTAGATAGAAGTGTTAATCATTTCCAGGAGTGCACTTAAATACTTAAAATTGGGGCAATGTAGTTTGAGTATTGTATGAATCATTCTTCATCTTGAATCCTAGGTCCAATTCAATAGTGGCTCAACTAATCACAAGATAAACTAATAAAACAATCAGTGCCTTATCTAAGGGAGAAACATAGTTATAACTTTTAATCAATCAATAATACAATTTTGATTGAATTTTAGAAATTAATGGACTATTAGAATGCCACTTTGTAACATCTAACTCATTGTGCTTGCAAAATATCATTTCCTTACTAAATCCTATATCCTTTTCTTACAAACTAATGACCTCGTTTTAGCATTTAATCAAGTCATTGAGTTGAAGCATAAAAAAAATTCATCCATTCAGTGTAAATGATAGGAGACAAATGAAATAATAATTAACAACTTTATTCATAACTTCAAAGAAAACACATAGGAGAGCAAAATTTCGAAACTAAATTTTTTCTTCATTCTTGATATTGCTTTGTAAAACCATAATTAAGATCTGTATAGAGTATAACTTTCATCTTAAACTTGCTTATGATATGTCTACTAAAGTATCCATTTATATTCTATTCTACTTTCAGGGCATAATATTTACTGTGACCTTGTCTAGACTCAAAATTATGAACTCTCTTCTATCAGCCATGAAATCCCCTTTATATAAACAGGGGAGCAACAAGCACCTGGCTGAATTACAATTTCACTTTCATTTGAGTTCATTTCAAAAAACCTAACTCTAATAGAATCCTTGAAAAAATCCCCAGGCGGTTTCATACACAATCATTTGAGAATAGGGGAGGAGAAAATGTAAAAACCATGTGCAAAATACCAGTAGTCATTGTCAGAGTGCTCATTGTTGAAACAAAAAAGATTCCATATCATATTTTCTGGAAGAACTCCACATTAGCATGGAAAAGAAAAATAAAAACCATGGACACATGAAAACAAATACCTCCTATGCAAAGACCATGGAGTCATAAAAAACTAAAACAAGACAGTGACCCTATTCAGAGTCGTCGACATTAGAAAATGCCTAGCCGCTCCTTGTCATCAATGAAATTGGAGGAATCATCAACACGTCGTCATCAGAGCTCCCATATGGCACCAGAGAATGGAAGTATTGGCTATAGTTAGAGTCAGTATCAACTTCAACATCTGAAGGAGTATCAGAAAGCACAATAGGAGAATTTTGTTTTCCCAAGTAGGCCCTATGGATTTTCTCTTTTTTCTTGGCCTTCTTCACTGGTTGCACCAGTTGCTTTGCTTTGAACTCAACCGCTTCTCATGGAAGGATTCTATTCCTCAAATGGTAAGTACTCTACACAATTTATTTCTTCTTATGACCTCTAGCCCTCCTTTTACCCTTTGGAACCTTAGGAGAAACTTGGGTTTCGTGCTCAACTATATCTTCATGACACTCAAACACACTTAGTTAGCTAGACCTCCTAATAGGTGGAATTATTGCACCATCTTTTCCTATTTATTTAAAACTAGTAGAGTGATAATTAAAAGGATTTTTGTCTCAAGACCCACAAGAGAAACACCCCAATCCCAGTAATTGCAACTAGTTCAAGCAAAAAAATTCCTAAATAGACCAAAGAACCCAATTTCATACCAACTTACTCAGGATGAGAAAATTCAACTCAAGACAAACCAACAATTTCTTACTCCACTTCACACTTTTCCTCACATACAATAAAGACTAAAAAGATAGGGAGAATGAACAATGATCAACCTACATTAAATAGAAAAATTGAGCATGCATAATTAACGATTCAAAACTCCTTGTGTGAGAAAATTGATAACTTAACAATTTGGCTGTTGATCTTAGAGCAATTAAAATTTCATCTAAGGTGGCCATGAGCATCGTTTTTCGACCATTATCAACTTGCTCCTTGAAAACAATGATGCTATCTCAAATGATGCCATGTTTTTCTCTAACCTTGATTAATCATATGTGATTTGACAATTAGCATGTATTGCCAACCTAATCCTTACTTTCATTTATATCAGTGAAGTACATGAGACCAGTTTATCTTCTTGAGAGAATAATTCCTTATGTGCTTCATCTCTCATCGTTGATCCTTCTCAACTTCTATGATGTAAACAATGATGAAAGTATTCATGTGATGATTTTAGTCTATTAGATCATCTTGTTTTAAAACTTTATCAAAGGTTCTCCAGTCCTCTCGTTGCTCTCCTTTTTGCTTTACATGAAATCCTCAAAATCCTGCCATGTTGCCCCTTTCAACAATAGTCATCTCTTATCATAGATGTATCTCATCCTTCGTCAGCCTCATCATCAATGTAAATATACCAACGATGATCTTTAGCCCCTGGTTCTATAGCCTGATATTTGGTCACATTCATCCCTTTTTCACTCTTCACTAATTCAAACTTTATACCTGTGATCCTATCAATGACAAGAGATATTTGGAGACATAAAATCTAGACACACACACCTACACAAAATGAATGGTACAAAAGACATCTCTCATAGGATCACATCATATTAGTGAAAGAAAAACCCTTTAGAGGACACCATTGCTTGTTGCTACTTCAGAACTCAAGTTCTGAAATATTGAATTCACGATGAGCGATATAACATAAGGTTGTTGTTCATCACTAATTCTCCTCATATATTGTGCAAGCAATTAGCGATGAGAGAAATTACAACATTCATAGTGTCCATCATGTATCACTAATATGGGTTTTACATTTAAAACATATCCGCAATCATGAGATATAAGGGAAATTACATCATATCGCACATCACTATTACAAATTTGAAGGCTTTAAAGCCATTAGCGATGAGCAATGTCAAAGAAAGCACTGTTCCATCACTTGTCACTAATTCAAGGTGTGTACCCATGAAGAAATCAGTGATGAGTGATATAGTTATGAGGGCCATCGAGACTTAAGTGGAAAATTTGAGCACATGCACTTAAGTTGTTTTAATAAGGGGACTCTCTAGGATGACATTAGAATAATACGCTCAAGAATTCTGAATCAAAAAATACAATAGATGTAAAGGCCATAAGATCCTTTACCTAACTTTATAAGAAATGGGTGATTCAGACCTAGACATGAGAGGGGCTAGTCACTTGATGTCATTGATAGACATGAAAATTTTAGGTGACCAACTATAGGTAGTATGTAGTTAACAACAAAATAGAATGTTACAAGCAACTAAAAAGAACAAAACCATAAACCCCCATATAAGAACCCTATATCAGATGTAAAAAGGGTTTTAGATAAAAATAAAAATCCTTAGGGTTCAAAATGAGCACTTCAGATTTTGCAAAATTTGAAAGTGCCATCACATTCCTAACCCTTCTAACATATTTTTTAATAACTTTTAACACTCTCACACTCTAAGCTTGAAAAGGAGGAGAGTCCCAAGGAGGCCTTCGAATTTGACAATGGTGGGGAAAGTGAGAACAAGAGAAAAGATGAGAAGGTTGCAAAGGAGGAAGCCCTTTCTACTTCTGCAAGTAGGTCTTCCCACATTTTTGAAAGTCTTCAAATGGTCTCTTTGGGTCTTTCCAGTATTAGAGCTAAGGGAATCATGACTAGGGCCTTAGCCAATGCTAAAGGGAAGGCCCCCACGGAGGAATCTAGTAGTAGAAAGGACACAGTCTGGGAGGAAATGGAAAATATTTAAAAAAAAAAGAAATTTTGGAAAAAAGGCTTCAAGATGTCACCTGCTTTGCTTTGAAGATCATGCACAAATCTGCCACCACTCTATGCCTACTATAGAAGGATCATTCCATTGACAATGTGGAGGAAGAAGATGAATGCAAGGAACTTCTCAAGTTCCTCATCGAGGATTGGGCTACTATAACTCTAATCAAGCCATGCATCAGGAAGAAGGAATAACAATGTAGGTCATTTGGTGTTTTGGTTGGATTTGGCTTTACTGGCCTTTGTGATTTTTTGAATTTTTTGCTAATGCTTTTACGGTTTATATGTGTATTTTTGTCTTTTATGGCCCCTAGTGGGCCTTAGTTAAGACTCTTTTAAAATTGGGTTTCATTATGGACATTTTTAGTAGTATAGTTACTGGTTTAACAAGATATATTGTTTATGCTAAAGCTATGGGTTGGTTGGTTAGTGGTATGAAAATGTTGATTGGTAATATGGTTACCCTGTTCATCTCTTTTGATATAGATTGATTAGGGTGTCTGGTTCTTTGGTTGTTTGCTACTAATGTGTTGATGAAGTTGCTCTACTGATGATTGCTTGTAGGGCCTTGTATTAAAGGGACAACACCCTAGTTTTGTTGCTTTTTATATCAAAAACATTCATTTTTTTGATAGGGGTCAATATCATAGGTTTTTATTTATTTATTTGAACTCATAATCCTTATTTTTTAGGTTTAAGACACTTTCTTGCAGATCTTTGTAACTTCAACATGTTCTATGGATATACCTTTTAATTTGGTTGATATATTGCATCTCAATGTGTTTTCTTTTCACCCCTTTGAATATATATTTTTATCATACATTCTAACTATATAACTCTTGTGTTTTTCAAAGATCAATTTTCTAGGGGGTTACAATGTTCAAATCTCACCTTGAACAAACTTAAATAACTTTTTACCTCACATTTATTCCTTTTAATGTAAGAATCACATTTTACAAATGCATTCCGTAATCCAACTTATGTGCTACATTCTTGAAAGAATGTACTTGAATTAGTATAGGTGCAAGATTTAATAACTAAATTAAAAAAATTGTAGATCAACAAATCCACACACTCTTTCATTACATACACAACATATTTTGATGGTTCTACTCTTAGGTATAATATTTATTTCTTGTTTCTTTGTCTTGTTAATTTTTTTCTAGATTTTCTCTTTTACCCTTGGGTTTTTCTCTTAAACTCTTGAATTATGTAGATTTTTCTTAACGTGGAATATTGCATATATTGCTTTCATCTGTCTCACACAAAAGGATTATTTATTTGTTGTATAATCCTAGGATTATGTTTTTCATACTTCTAGCATGGTATCTAAGCATGGATTCAACATACCCCTTCTCAATTTATGATTTTTTTTCTTCAACAAGGGTTACAAGATTTAGATCTAGATTCTCAATTGCTTTTTCTGTAAGTTTTGGATGTGGGAAATTTTTTGGTGCATTTTGGTGCAAAAAGAACTTCACTGTTGGATTCAAGAGACCGATTCAATAATTTTTTACTATAAATTTTCCTATAGTCAACATCAAGAGCATCTAAGGTAAAAATAAATTGTGTAGGGGCTTGTATGACACTGTGCACAAAAAATCAGAAAAAGCCAAAAAAATAATGGTTTGCATTTTTTTTAATTTTTTATAAATTTTTTTAAAAATAAAATAAAAAACTACAAAAAAAATTCTTTGAAAGGTACGAGGTAACCCTACTATGGAGGCCTCCAGGCCTCAACCACATAGTAGGGACCCATACCCTATGGGGCCTGATGGCCTCATTGGCACATTTTTCAAACCTCACCGATGACCCTTTACACCCACTGATCGAGTTTTTACCTCTCTAAGGGCATACAATTTCCAGCTTAGTTTTGTATCTTTTGGTAGCCACTTATCTTTTTTGACACCACGTTTATAATTTTTGGCAAGCTTCTAATCCACATGACATGAATTTTGCAAAATATTCTATTATGCTAGGAAACATCTTGTTTACTATTCTTCTACAGGGGGCTAGACATTTTTTAACATCAAGGAATATTCCTTGGAATGTTCCATTTATTTCAGTAGTATAGACACTTGTAAAGGCCTCTTAAACCCTCTTTGTGCCCTAAAAGAGGTGTTTTTTAATTTTTTCCATAATTTGGGTGTACAATAACAAAATTGGGTGAATGAGATATAAAAAATGTTGGTTCTATCAAATTTCCAGTGGTGTGGGTCTCATCACCATTTTTGGTTCTTAGTAGATTCTATAGTGATGTAGAAGCATCTAGGTACAAGTGTGATCTTGCGATAGCCAAAAAGATGGTGTTCATTTTTGTTTCAATTTTGGTTGTTGTTTACTTTTGTAGGAAATTTTGGTGCAACATTTGGAAGAGGAAAATACATTCAATGAGAAAATAGAAAATCACTTTGGTATACATTTTACTTACTCCAAGATGTAACATAAAAAATGGAGAAATGAAGAGCCTTTAAAAGTTTTAATTTTCCCATACATTGGTAAGCAGGCTGATTAAATTGGTTATAGTTTGTGGTATGTAGAGTACCAATTCTAAAATCTTTGAAACCAATGAGTGTAATCACAAGGCACTATAGAAAATGAAGAATCGTGATTGACATTGTGAGAGGAATGAGCCACATTGAGTGGCATATTTGAATAATAACCATCTATTTAAGGCACAAGTAATTTCAAAAGAGCCTCATTAACCAAAGACTATGTGAATTGATCAAACTGCTAGTTGATAAGTCATGCCTATGGGAAACAATGAGATTTTGAAAAGCCACAGTTGGAAATGAAGATGTGGTATAGTTTGGAAGAGATAAAAACATTAAATAAAAAAAAGGCAGAAAAAAGAGGGTAGTGGTGTAAGGTGTAATGGGAGAGGAATGCAATTCAATTGGCCGAGTACCAAATCTAAAATCTTTGAAACCAACGAGTGTAATCACAAGGCACTATAGAAAATGAAGAATCATGATCAACATTGTGAGACAAATGGGTCACATTAAGTGGTAGATTTGAATAGCTAACTATTTTAAGGTACAAGTGAGTTCAATAGTGCCTCATTAAGTAGAGGCCATGTCAATTGATCAAACTAGTAGTTGACAAGTTGTGCCTATGGGAAACAATGAGATTTTGAAAAGCCATAGTTGGAAATGAAGACATGGTATAGTTTGGAAGAGGCAAACACTTTAAATTTAAAAAAGGAAAAAAAAAGAGGGTAGTGGTGTAAAGTGTAATGGGAGAGGAATACAATTTTATTTGAGTTTGAGTTGAAATATTGAAACAAACACCTAGCTGCACCATCTAAACTTGGAAGACTTATTTAAAAAATTAGATCAAAAGAAGGGCATATGGAAGGTCGATAGGCTACGAGGAAGGCTAATAGTCAAAAGAAAAAATGAGGCATTGAACCAAATTCTTGGGCACAACACGAAGGGGAGTATGTGTGGTCTTGGGAAGAGTTTTCCAAAGAAACAAATACCTTGATAGGCCACTCCATGGAGAAGAGGTGGCAATAACTCAAAGTAAAGGCTTGATAATTTTTAGAGCAGGTAGAAAAAAAAGGGCTATGCATTAAGATACTAAGAGAAGGGAAACACATAATAGGAGGCTATGAATTCAAAAAATATATTTAAAATATAAAGAAGTTGTAGGTATTGGAGGGTGTGTATGAAGGGAATTTGATGTGAGTTGGAGACAAGTTTTCATGTGCATATGGTGACTAGATTTAAACAAAGAAGTGAGGATATAGAAGAAACAATATGTAAACTAGAGATAATGAGGTATGTGGTGGGTAATTGGAAAGTGTTTGAGTAAAGGAAAAATTAGAGGAAAGCTATTGTTCCAGATTAAAGGAGGCAATTGGTAGTTTGAAGATGAACAAGACCATGAAGGGTCATTGAATCTATTTTCTAATTAAACCAAATAAAGTTAAGTTTTGCTTGCAATCTAACTTTGTTGAATTGTTGAATAAGGTAGGTTATTGTTGGAGATTTTATTAGTTTTTAATTAGTGTTTTCATAAAGGGTAGTACCCTCTTGTATCAATTGGTATCAAAGCACGTAGTCCTAAGAGTGGAGAGGATCAACCAGGACCTATGGGTGTTGTGTGAACAAATCATCGGTTGTGAGGCAGTTCACACCAAAGATTAAGTGTGTGAAGTGGATGAGAAGAAGCTCGAAAGGGTTGTTGTAGGTAGAGGAGCGTTGAGTAATTGAGAGCTTAAATATGCAAAGAATGAGTTGTGGAAGATTGTAAAAGACAAATATGGGTTAGGTAATGAGGAGACCCATGTGGGTAATATTTTGGGAGTAGTATTGGGAGAATGTGGAGGATGAAATGTGTGAAGTGATGGAAAAGATGGTTCAAGGAAAAGTGGAAAAGACTATTGGAAAGAGTGAGAGAAAGTTGTGAAGAAGAGTGAGGCGAAGAAAGAGGACAACGGAAAAGAGTATTGTAACCTGAGTTGGATGGAGAAAGATGAGAGAGAAACCCCTACGAAAGAAGTTGTAGCGAAGATATGTCATGAGGAAGGCATGGAGAAAAAGGTAGAGAAGAATGAAGTGATCAGTGAAGAGGTCACAAAAGATGATGAAGAGGATTTTTTAGCCCATTTGTTGGTGATTGAGGAAGAATGGATGATGAAGTCCATTGGAAATGAAGAGAGAAGAATACAAAATTGTAGTTGACTAGGAGGTGGAAGACATCAAAGTGAAGTTTGATGTTACAGATGCAAGTGAAGATGAGGTAAATCAATTTAGTGATGTTATTTTTTTTCCAAATGCAGTAGTCAAAGGTGAGACGGATAGAAGACAAGAGTGTGTTGTAGAAATTGCTTATTTGTTAGTAGAGATTGTGGAGTGTGTTGCAAGATTTTGGTGGAGGTGGTCAGTTAGAGGTGGGTTTGAACCCATGAAAGAGGAGGAGTGTGGAAAGAATTAGGTGGAGGATTTTGAGCTTTGGTGGACATGTTTCCATGAGGGGGAAAAGCAAGAAGATGTGTTGTTGGAGGGAGGTGGTGAGTGTTTCGACATGATGTTGGAAAAAGTGGAAGAAGGATTGATTTTGAGCACTTGGACAATGAAGGAGTTTGTTATAGGTCGACAACAACCTAAAAGAGTAGTGTGACTACTCAACTCTATTATTATGAGGCTATGCTCATAATATTTCTACCCGATGTGTTTGATGTAGGAGCATTTGGGTACAAGCATGATCCTACGTTAGCCAAAAAGATGATGCTCATTTTTGTTTCAGTTTTGGTTGTTGTTTTATTTTGTAGGAAATTTTGGTGCAACTTTGGGAAGAGGCAAATAAATTCAATGAGAAAATAACAAATCAATTTGGTATACATTTTACTTAGTCCAAGATGTAACAGAGAGAATGGAGAAATGGAGAGCCTTCAAAAGTTTTAATTTTCCCATATATGGGTAAGTAGACTAAATAAATTGATTATAGTTTGCGGTATGCTAAGTACCAAGTCTAAAATATTTGAAATCAATGAGTGTAATCACAAGGTATTATATCAAATGAAGAATCATGATCAACATTGTGAGAGGAATGAGCCACATTTAGTGAAAAATTTGAATAATCAATTATTTTAAAGCATAAGTGAGTTCAATAGTGCCTTATTAAGCAAAGACCATGTGAATTGATCAAAACATTAATTGACAAGTTGTGCCTATGGGAAACAATGATATTTTGAAAAGCTATAGTCTGAAATGAGGACATTATATAGTTTGGAAGAGGTAAAAACATTAAATTAAAAAAAAAAAAGGAAAACAAAAGAGGGAAGTGGTGTAAAGTGTAATGAGAGAGGAATGCAATTCAATTGGATTTTGAGTTAAAATATTGAAACAAACACCTAGTTGCGCCATCTCAACTTGGAAGAATCATTTAAAAAATCAAAGCAAAAGAAGGGCATATGGAAGGTTAATAGGCTATGAGGAAGGCCAATAGTCAAAAGATAATTGAGGCATAAACCCAAAGTCTTGGCTACAATAAGCAGGGGAGTATGTGTAGTCTTGGGAGAAAGATTAGATTATTTGTGCATGGGTACCTCACCACACCTTATTTGTTGGGACCCATCATGTAATATCTTTTTAGGTTTTTTAGATACTCCCTAAGTTCATCTTAAGAGGGGGTGTTAGAGTAATCATGCATTATCTAATAATTAATTAATATTTAATTATTTATTAGTCTAATTTATTCTCATACACTTAAGCTAAACTTATGAGTGATTTTCTAAGTTAACTAGAGAATCGTTAGTACATCATTCTGTCAAATTGCATGAGATGTTGAAACTTGTGAATGTCTACTACTTTATTATCATTGTATTATCATACCTTTTGAATACCTTGTAATACTTGTTCTCTTGAGTTTATCACTTCAACTCTTATATTTTCTACCTTTTTCTTGTTGATGAATATTGCATATATTGTTTGTAGCTCTCTTGCATGGAAGGTGTTTTTGTTCATTGTCTAATCTTGTGGTTCATGTTTTTCATAATTATAACATCTATTTCCTAATTTTTTGCACCCATTCCCTATTTTAATGGTTCCATAAATTTTGAACTCATTGACATTGTTTTTTTCATCATTTCTTATCATTTTATTTTCTAATCCTTTTTTTTGTGTGAATTGAAATTATTTTTCCAAGAAAAAATTCCTAAAATACTAGCATTTTATTTGTAGAAAATTGTTTTGAAGACAAATATTTTATCACTAATATAAGAACACTTAAATTTATTAAGGGGAAATAAGCTTTGCATGCTATGTTTTTGAAGCCACACTCAAGAACATGATTTCTTCTCACACCCTTGGGTTATCTTGGAGATCGAAATCATAAGTTTGTCTCTTATATTTTATTCAAAGGACTTCAGCCATGCATTCTCTCCCTTTGTGCTTCATGTGATCTTGGGTGACCAAAAGAAATTGGATCATAGTTTTAGGATATCTATGACTGATGAACATAGCACAAGCCAATTTCACTTGATCCATGAGGACTCAAAGTATAATTATGTCGCTAAGTGTCAGTCCTAATAAGATCAATCAATAAAAACTAAACTACGTATCCATTAAAACTAAAAATTCTAAATCATGAAATATTTAGAAACAACTATTCTAAGCCATTGAAACTTATCTTATTGGGTGAGTGGTTTCGCATTGCTGTGGAATGGTGACCTTTTCCCAATCCTGTGGATAATGAGCTTGTTTCGACCGATTCTATTGAAGAGAATCGATGAAACCAATGATAGATGTGTATGAAAACATGATTTGAATCTATTTTACCATGATGAAAGATATTTTAACATGATCTATGCTAAAATGATCGATATGGGTGTATGCAAAGCTATTCTAGATGAAGTTTAAGCTAAAAATATTAAAACCCTAATTACAAGATATACTAAATGTATGTATCTATGTTATCATGAAATCCATTAATGGAAGCTAAGCTAATATCCAAGTAAATTAAGCTAAATATGTGCTAAATATGAGTGCAAGTGAGAGTGATTTGAATAGCATAAGTTTTCTCTTAAAAGATGGAACCATTTGTATTGAAATAGTGATCTATTTATAGGAGGACAAATGAGAAATGGAGGGCTAAGATTGAAAAAGTCAATCAATGGTCAAAATGGAAGGAAAATGGAGGCATGGATCATGGATTCCCATCAAAGGTTGAGGATGCAAGATGATATTTAATCAATGGTCCACAATCATCCAAACACATTCAAAACTTGCACAAGAAGTCTTGTTGAAAGTTTGTTGTGAAAAAGGAATATTCCTTTTTCAAATGAGCGAAGAAAGGGAATATTCTTTAGAATATTCTCATGGGTAAGGGAAATTAGATATTTAGCAAATTAAAACAAATTTTTAATGTGAAAATAGGTGAAGAAAAATCCCATGGGGATATTCCTTTTAGGAGGAATGTGCAAAGGAAGAATATTCCCTTGAAATATTCTCTTACAAGTGGGAGGGAATCAGATTAATTAGTAATTAATAATTAAAACAAAGTTTTAATTATGTCAATTATGGGAATTAAATGATATTCCTCAAATAAAATGATTAAATGAAAAGGAGAGAGATGATATGATATTTAATTAAATAACTTAGGGTTATTTAATTAAATAAGAGGAGTTAGGGATTAGATTAACTAATTTACATTATTTAATTAAACTAGATGAAATATTAGTGCAGGAGGGGGTGAATTAACCTGATTAGGTTAATTAGATTAATAAATGAAAATGATGTGATTAATTAAATAGCTAGGATAATTTAATTAATTAAACAAAAAGAGGATGGGTTTCAGGAAAAAATGTTGTTAGTATATCTGATTTGAGTGCAGGATATCATGTAGGACATTTTTCTGTGTCCACAATATCTAATAGGAATTTGATTAGATTCAAGGATGATCCTAATTCTAGCATTTCAATGGAGTCTTAAAAAGTGGGATGTGAATTGAAAGAAATATCAGTTGGAAGAATAATTTCTTCAATCAAGGTAAGCCCCCAAGAAGTTTATACCTTGGGAAAGTGATTGTTAAGAGTGGGTTACTCAATTTTCCAATTTATTTGATTGATTACATTCCATATGTAAATTTTGTCTTATATACTCATATAGTATATCAAGGATTCCCATATAAACCATAATTCATCCTAGATAGAAACTAATTGGCCATCATTTCTTGTAGTAAATTGATAAGTAGTTAGCCTTGAGAAGTTACACACAATATAGTTTTAAGTGGTGAGAGGTATAATTAGACTTTGGTAGATTCCTTTGGACTCCAATGATAATGGATACCATATTATTTTATGCTCCCTTTTCATTGATTAGTTGATAAATAGTATAAATTTGTTGGCCTATACTTGGATTGATAATCTCATTTGAATAATAATAGGTTGTTAATGTTCTTGGTATGTCTTCAATATCAAAACCAATAATAATTGTAAATCCAAATAATTTTCATTCATTTGAGTGTTTGTGTGAGTTATTTATTTTCAAACATTACAAAATTTCAAGTCTCCCCATCAAAATCAAAATATACAAAACCAATTGAATGAAAGTTAATCCAATCTTCCTCAAGTCTACCAAATCTAACTTCCCATTCAACCATCATCCTAATCCATGTAATTCACCCCACTTAATTACCCAATACAAACCATAAAATTTTCCTCTAATCATTCTTCTAATGCAACCTAATCATTCTTCTAAAACATCCTATTCATCTTCAAATCATCCTAATATTTCTAATATATCTAATTGTTGAGCTCTTTAAGACCTTATTTCTCATCCAATATCACCTAATGCAATCTAATTCATATCTTTCATATGTAATAAAATATTAATCCTATCATCTCCATTTTAATCCTTCATCATTCTCTTATCCATCTAATCAATAATAAAGACATTAATCAAAGTCAATCCAATCAATAAAAAAATATATTACTTTAGATCTCAACCTATTTCTATTTTGTAATCCAAACAATCCTTTCTTAGGAACTTAGCCTATCCTAGGTAAATAATCAAATCCAATCATAATCGTCATCCAAGATCTTGGCTCTTGATCCATATCCCTTTCTCCAACATTTAATCCTTCTTCCATAATCAAATGCACCCCTCTAAGTCATCTCAAAATCATCATCCTAATGTATTACATGTAAACCCCATAAATACAATTCCTTTTTAGTGACTATAAAACTTATTCTATCCAAAAATTAGTGTGTTTGCTAACTATTCTAGTGTATATGTAGTAGATCAACATATCTACAACCTATCTTAGTTAATCTAATTCTAAGCAATTTTCATCTTTAAGAATATTTATTCCTTCCTTCAATGGTTTTGTACCTTATTTAAGCATATTTTTTGTTAGAAACCAAGATCAGACATGCAAACCAGAAAAAGCCTTCCATAGAAGAGAAAAACAGAAAAAAGCAAGAGCCTTGCATGAAGATGTGCAAATTGATATTATTCAGGAATTCATAAATTACATGAGATTTTTTTCTTTATAAAAGCAATGTATGCATAACCCTAAAGGAAACCCTAAAACGAAACCCTAGTGTGCACACTTAATAATTAATAAATAATTAATTATTAATGTGCCTAAGTTTAGTTTAAGTAACTAAAGTGATAGGTGACTTAATTAATTAACCAATATGATGTAATTAATTAAGTGAAATAACTTATTACTCTAACACCCCCCCTTAAGATGAACTTAGGAATTAGCTAAAACACTAAGGAAAATATGCATGAAAGCATGAATGGGTCCTGACAACAAGGCCTAATCATGTACCCATGTACAAATGTAATGAATGAGGTAGAGAAGAAAAACCCAGTGGGACAAAACCCCCCTACAATGAGATGACCTAATGTAAAGAAGAACTGGAAGAACACTGTGGAGTAACACTGGAACCTGAATATGGCAAGCAAGGAAAGATTCTTTTGTTTACAAGAAACCAAATGAGAGTCACTGAAGGACTCAGGTGGAATCATAATAATGCAATAGTAGACCCGATGCCACAAAACACTAGAAAACTCACAAACTAGAACAAGCCTAGAATATGTGAAGCAACAGTAAATGATAAAATGATGTGATATTGAAAAAAAGTGCAAAGATTCAAGTTTCACCCTTCCAACTACTAAAACATCCAAGTAATCTCCAAAACACCCATTAGCTAAATCTAGAATAACGATCAACTTGGGACAAATATAGAAAAAAGTGCATGGACAACAATGTAGAGCTCCTCAATACCTTTCCAATGCCGCAAAGATAGCAAAAAGTAGAGATTGTGGAAAAAATGTATGAGTTTAGAGGCCATAAATGAACATCTGACTTCAAACAAAAATAAATTTAGCTAAACAAAAAATATTGAAAAATAAACTACACCACAGGATAGTGCTCAGAACCAGCTTTTTGATGATATATCTTTTGCCCAATTTCGATACTGTATGCCCAATGCCAAAAAGAAAAAATATTGCTCCTTGAAGGAAAACTAGGGCTAGGAGGGGGTAAATAGGGCCATGCAACCACTAATGTCATGCTGACATTAGCATTTCATGAGCTTAAATTTGATGGCCATATGGCCATCTTGGAAAAACAGTGCCCCCTTCAAAATTTTTGATGACTGTCGAAAATCGTACCATTAGGAATATTCCAATGGAATCTTCAAGATTCTTGTCACCGGATTTGCATGCATCGGTTTGTTTTGGAAAGGGCCAAAATTTGTGCAATGACTGATATGGTTTGAGCTCACTACCGATTGTTTGAAGGAGTCGACTGCTGGTTGATGGATCTTCCAACAAGGGGTGGAATGGCCACCGCTGTTTGACTGCTGGCTACTAGCATTCAAGGATGGGCCCATTGACTATTGTGCGGTAGTGTGTGTACCTATTGCAGAAAGGTACAACATACCCTGAACTGCCATAGGCTTTTTCAAGCCTTAGACAAGTTTTTCTTTTGATTTTTAAAAACAAATTTTGATAATTTTTTTTTAAAATTTTTGCAGGAAAAAATAATAAAAAACATGATGATTTGATTATCTTGATCAATGGAAAAAATTGGAAAACTAGAAATTTGAAACCTTGTACTTGCTTGCATGCAAACTGAGGCACTCAAATTTGTACGGATCTGTGTGCCTCTAATTTTTTTACCTTTTGTTGCAATTGCTCGTATTTGAGCAAAACGACATGCGATTTTAGGGTTTTCGGATGCTGTGAATGTGATGGTGGTGTCCATTATGCTCTAGAATGCACCAAAAAATTGCTCAAGGATCAAGGAACCCCGAACATACTTTGCACTAAAAATCTCCAAAAAATTTGAGAAGGGGTTGCATATCAAGGCTCTGATACCATGTTAGAAACCTGGATCAGACATGCAAATCAGAAAAACCTTCCACAAAAGAGAAAAATAGAAAAAAGCAAGAGCTTTGCATGAAGATGTGCAAATAATATTATTTAGGAATTCATAAATTACATGAGATGATTTGCTTTATAAAAGTAATGTATTCATAACCCTAAAGGAAAACCTAAAAGGAAACACTAGTGTGCACACTTAATCATTAATAAATAATTAATTATTAATGTGCCTACGTTTAGCTTAAGTAACTAAAGTGATAAGTGACTTAATTAATTAACTGATATGATTTAATTAATTAAGTGAAATAACTTATTACTTTAACATTTTTTTCTAAATCATTTTCACTCTTCAACATATTTGCACCATGTTTTAATGCATATACTTCTTTTTGTGGAATTACTTTATTGAACCATCCAAAATTAACCCAATCCCTAATTTATGATTATTCAAAATCTAAATTTGAGCTTAAGTAAATCCAACTTATTATATTTTTATATAAAAATAAATATTAATATGTTTTCTTTCAATTGTCTCTTCCCATCCATTCATCATTTTTTTCTCATCCATCTCATCAAATGATTCTAATAACTCAAGTGTATTCCAAAATGATGTTTATTATGGATATGCATAGGGAGATGGGGGATGAAGAAATGGCCACACCGCTTTTTGGTCCCCTACTAAACATAATTTGAGTGCATTAGAGTATGGTCACTTTTTAGTTTTCTTTAAAGAAAAAAATAAAGAGGATGAGGTCATTTTATCTTAACCTCTCAACAACATTTTCTAGTATACAATGTTATAGAGCACACTCATGTTATGTAATCAATCATTCACCATCAATTTTTTTATCAAATCATTGCAAAGATTCTATTATGACATTGATAAGGTTGAAGGGGTAAGTATTTTTAGTATTTATTATAAAAATTCAATTAAATAGATATAATTTTTTTTGAGGGGTTTTTCTTTAATTTTTAGGAATTGATAATGTCCCACTAGTTGATGAAAACCTTGATCAAGTGTCATAAGTTGTTGACCTTGACAATTTAAAATTATGTTTGGCTCGTTATATCCATGCACCTAATTGTGCTAATTATTTTCCCATTTTATTGTCATTTTCAAAAAATTAGAATGACATTGGGAATTAAAATAATTTTATTTTAACTAACTCAAATTTAAAAAAAAAAATTGGTCTAGGGAGAAATTTACCTTGACTAGCCTATTTTGGTCCAATTTTTAATATTTATTGTTGACATTTTTATGTTTGCAAATTTAAATTCATTTTTTGGTCTTTCATAATTAATTATGTGAGAAATAAATAAATGAATATAAATATAAGTCTTTTTCACCATGTGAAGAACCTAATAAAATCTTGATCAATTGAGCATCCTAAAAGGTGATCAAGAGAAGTCAATTGTAGAATTAGCAACATTTTCATCAGTCAATATTTTTATCAGTAATGCATCATCAATTTAATGCATAAGATTGTTTTACGTTTCATTTTCATTTTTCCATGAGTAATAACACTTGTAGGACATTCAATAATGTATCAATTTATCCTTGCATGATATGAGTATCATGAATTTAGTTCATCAAGGAAATCAGATCTAAGTGGTTCATTGTAGAACTTGTGATTTATCATTTGTTTTATCCATTTACCTTAGGTTGACTAAGGGTAAGCACTCTTCATCCAACATAAACATAGTTGTTGTGGAGGAAGAAACACCAAAATGAGGTTTGAGTTAGACAGACCCATATATGACACAACCTGTTTAAAAGGGAGACTCTCCCTTTCAAATATGATCACAAAACCTCACTAAACACAATACAAGAAGGTTGCAAATATGTAGAAAGTAGAGAATATAGAAGATAAATCTGAAAGTTATATTATGTTCAACTATGAAAAAATATTACATAAAACTGAAGCTTATGGGACCCCATTCAATCCTACATGCAACACCTTCAACAAATGTGTCTTAAACAATCTGGCATAATTTCAGCAACATCTAGGTATGCAAATTTCACTTCTCCAAGCCCCCTTCTCAAAATGAAAAGGCATCAATAAATAAAGTGTCATGGAGAAAACAACCCATGGTTTTACAAAACAATCAATTGAAACCACCATGAGAATACTGCACCCAACTTTTGGATTTTCAAGATTTGCAATAAGAAATAAATTCCAATGCATGTCATTCCTCTCTTGGGTGCCTAAGTCTTGACCAATCATATTTGGGCTTCTATGAAAACTTACACCTCTTACAGATTCCTTATAGCTTTTCATTTACAAATTTGCATGCAAAGACATGCAAGCAACATGCAAGATTCTTTTGCAGCCCACTTTATGACAACATATAACACATGTACATGAAAATAAGACCTTTTTACCTCCCCCAAAAGTGGACACCCAAAAGGAATATTCTTCTCCAAGATGCTTTGTACTCCTACTCAAGAGGGTAATAGAGATATTTAACTTCAACTTCTAACAACTAAGATGAGTCCACAATAGGCCTTCCAAACCATTTGACTGAGTACTCATAGTATTTCTTGTGCTTTGTACTCCTACTCACCCTAATATCCAAAATTTCCTCTATTTTCCCCTTTTCTAAAGTAGGTGTTGGTATATGAATTGTTTCACCTATTGTACCTTAACTTTCAACTTCATGAAACTTTGTTAGATCAAAAATATTAAATATAGGTGAAATATTAAGTCCACTAGCCAACTCTACTTCATATGCATTACCTGAATCATGCCTACTCACAATTTGGCAAGGCCCAAACTTCTTCATTTTTAACTTTTTATAGGTACCAACTGGAGATCTTTCTTTTCTCAAGTTTACCATTACCTCATCACCAACCTAAAATTCCTTATGTATCCTCTTCAAATCAACCTTGGACTTGTATTGAAAGTTCATTTTGTTGATGCGATTTCATACCTCCTCATGTATGCTCTTTATGTGTTCAACAAAGTCCTTTGATTTTGTGCCCTTCTTATCAACATTGTCAATATTTTTTAAATCTAAAACAAATCTTGGGTTGCTTCCATAAAGAAATTGGAATGGAGACTTACCAATACTTCTATTCATTGAGTTATTATATGCTAATTTTTCTTGAGGTAGAATCAAATCCCACCCTTTTTGCTTATCTCCAACTAGGAATCTCAAAAAATTACCCAAGCTTTTGTTTACCACCTGTATTTGACCATCTATTTGTGGATGGTAGGCTAAAAAAACTTCAAATCAATCTTCATCTTCTTCCATAATTTCCTTGAAAAGTATCCCACAAACTTTGTATCTCTATTTGAAACAATGCTCTTCAAAAGACCATGTAACCTCATTACTTCCCTGAAAGACAATTCTCCAAAATTCACAACATCATTAGTCTTCTTGCATGGAATAAAATGAGCCATGTTGGAAAATTTATCTTCTGTAACAAATATTGAATAATGTCCCCTTTGGGTCTATGGAAAACCCAAAATAAAATCCATACTAATCTCCTCCAATGGCCTCTCAGGTATTGGTAGTGATTGATATAAAACTATGTTCTGACTAGTTCCATTTGCTCCCTGACAAATCCTACAACCTTGCATAAATTTTCTGATAACTTGTCGCAACTGAGGCCAATAATATTTATCTCCAACAAGTGCTATGATTTGATCAAAACTAAAATTCGTTGTAAGTCCTCCACTATGTTTTTCCTTGATCAAATTTACACTCATTGAACTTCTAGGAATACATAACTTATTACCTTTAAAAAAATTCCATCTTGGATTAAATAATCCAACCACTTGGTCCTATCACCAACAATAGGCTCTTTGCAAGCCTCTCCAAAATTTGGATCTTCCTCATACAACTCCTTCAACTCATTGAATCCAACAACCTCAACCTACATTTCAATCAACAAACCTTATCTTCTACTCAAAGCATCTACAACCTTGTTAGACTTCCCACTCTTATATTTTAAAAAAAAAGTATAACTTTGCAAGAACTCTACCCATTTTATATGTCTCTGATTTAACTTCCCTTGACTACTCAAATACTGAAGTGCTTGGTGATTAGTAAATAAAACAAACTCCTTAGTTAAAAGATAGGGTCTCCACTTTTTCAATGCTTGCACAATAGCATAAAATTCCTAATCATACACTGAATATTTTCTTTTTGCATCATTTAAGTTCTCACTAAATTAAAAAATAGGTTTACCTTCTTGACTTAGGACAACTCCAATCCGATTACCACTCACATCACAATCAACTTGGAATACCTTGTTGAAATCTAGAAGTGCTAAAACAGGTTGCTCAATCACTTTTTCCTTCAAAAACTCAAAGCTTCTTGCTGCTCCTGTAGTCCATTTGAAATATCTTTTATCTCTTCTCATGGTCTTAGTTAGTGGTGTGCAAATACTACGTAAACCTCTAATCAACTTTCTGTAAAAATTTTCCAAACCGTGAAATGATCTCACCTCGGTAGCACTCCTAGGTGTAGGCAATTCTACAATAGCTCTCACCTTTTTTGGGTCCATTTTGAGACCTCCTAAAACAAAAAAACCCAGGTATACCAATTCCCTCTTTACAAAGCTGCACTTTTTCAATTTAATTAGCAACTTTTCTTCCTTCAAATTTTCAAAAACAAATTTGACATGCATCAAATACTCTTCTATTTTCTTACTAAATATAAATATATCATCTAGATAAACAATAACAAATCTTCCCAAAAACTCTTTCAGTAATTCATTCATCAACCTCATAAATGTACTAGGAGCATTGGTTAGTCCAAAAGGCATGACCAACCATTTGTACAAACCTTCCTTGGTATTGAAAGTTGTCTTCCACTCATCACCTTATTGGATTCATATTTGATGATAACCACTCTTCAAGTCAATCTTGCTGAAGTATTTAGGCCCACTCAAAAAATCCATGATATCACCCATTTTGGGTAACGAGAATCAATATTTGATGGTTTTTTTTTTATAACCCTTGAATCCATGCACATCCTCCATTATCCTCCTTTCTTTGGTGCCAAAAAATATGTATTGCACATGGGATTAGGCTCTCTCGAATCAAGCCTTTTTGCAATAGTTCTTGAACTTGCTTGTACAAATATTCACTCTTTGTTGGAGAAATTCTATGGGTTGCTTTGTTAGGAAACCTTTCTCCTAGTATTAGATTAATTTGATGGCTTATCTTCCTCATAGGTTGCATCCCCTCAGGTGCATTGTCTAAAACAATCTCTTGAAACTCTTGTAACAAATCTACAATTTCCATAGGAACATCTTCCACATTTTCACAGTTAGGTTTAGGAATAAAAGAAAAACATAATTTTTCATGCCTCATACCATCTAGGAATTTTATTGCATCAAGCAAACAAACTCTTGCATTACCAAAAACTTGAATCAAATCTTCTTTCAAAGATTTCAATTTATGCTTCACACCATCCTTAGTTATGGTATATGTATTAGCACAACCATCATGCATTTCCTTTCTATCATATTGCCAAGGCCTTCCTAACAAAATATGACATGCATCCATGGGAATTATATCACACAATGTTTCATCAAAATAATGTCCTATTTTAAATTTTACCAAACATTGTTCGCTGATCAAAAGCTTTTGTTTTCTTGTACCCATGATATTCAGTATGGTCTTAGGTGTTTTATCCTCTCTACCTTTATTTTTTTCACCATTTCTTCAAATACCAATTTATCCATGCTTCCACTATCTATGATGAAATTACAAGCTTTCCCTTTGCATTTGCATCTTGTCTTTGCTAGTGAGCAGATTTGTCCTTTGAAAATGAATGAAAGAAAATGACTTTGAATACCCAACAAGAAGAACAAATAGTACTAATAGTTGAGTCACTTACAATAGTATTTGTAAGTGTTCTCTACTTTTTTTACAAGGTACATCTATCTTGGAATGGTTTACAATGAATGAGGAAACGAGGTATTCTTTTGACTGGAAAGTAGAAAAGGAAAACTACCATCTACCCATAACCATGAAATAGATGGGAAGGATTAAATTCAAAATTAAGTGAATGCAGGAAAATGACACAAAGTCCATTTACCCAATGCCCATAGATGAGAAACAAGAAAATAATGAGTAGAAAATTCCTTCAACATATAAATCAATCTGAGTTCAAAGTCTCAAAAATAACACATATATAGTCCAATGTAACATGTATACATCACACAAAGGACGTATGCAATTTAAAGGAAACACTAAAAAGCACAAAAACTTAGAAATATTTTATTCATTTCTTGGATGCAAACATGAATTCAAAGGTTTAAATACTATACAATGAGACTGTTGTTGAAAATAAAATTGCTACCTTGTTTCTCTTGTCCCCAGAAAATCATAGAAAGATCCCTATTCACATAGACAATTTTACAATATATAACTTCCCCTTCGATGAGACCATGCAGTTTCTGGAACCATTTCTTGAAAATTCTATGTATATACAAATCATAAAAACTTTAATCTTCTCAAAAAATAATATTTTGCCACCATTAGTAACCATTTCTTGAAAGAAAATTTTCACAATTCTCCTCTTTTCCTAAGTAACCCCGCTTTGAATTTGATTTTTCTAATCCCAAAAAATGCTTTTGAAAGTATTTTGATAAGGATGCGAAGAGTCTTCCCTCTTATTGATAATCCATCTTATGGCCTTCTTGGGCAAGATAATCCTATTTAAAGAAAAATAAGTTGTAACTCCACTATTATTGGGCTCACAAGGCATGTGGCACATTCTTCATTCTATTTTTGTTCAATTTGTCATAAGAAACATGGAGACAAGAATGAAATATCTCTTTGAGGATATCATTATGTTTCTTGCACAAGCTCCCAACTTTCGTCACCATGGATTCTACCAGTCAAGAACACTCTAGATGAAATATTTGCATATGTTTCTTCAAGGGACAAAGTGTACTTACTCCTTTCTGACCATATTCTACAACTTCTAGCAAGAAAGATAGGTCTCTATAAGCATCAGGTCCACACACTACATCCACCATCTTATTTGCTTCAAATATCTTTTCTTTCAAACATTTTTCCATGCATCCCAACACAACAACCTTGGAGGAAAAACTGACCATGCTCACCATTTTTGAATGTTGGTTTTCCACTCCCTTTTCAAAAACTAAAAGTAGTCAAGCCTCTGATGAATTAAATGAAACAAAATTGAGTTGAGCCCATTATCTACATAGAGTTCCAAATTCTTTAGGAAACATACTAAAATATATTCCAATAGTGTATATACTTGGAGCAGTATTGATAATGAAACTTTGTTGTGCCTCGAATTAAACTCATCACCTATAGTTTCGTTGTCTATGTGAATCATTGTGAGATGAACCTTTTTGTTGCTGGTTAGAATCATGACAATAGGTAGAACTACATTTCCTGTGCGATGAGACAAGAGATAAAAATAGAGAATGCGCAAATCTGAAGGAATCCTGCTCAACATTCTTCTTTACCAGAGGGAAATCAACTTGGTGTGTGACAAGGATCACTATATTTCTTTATTTTTCCCAGTGCTTCTACTATGTAGTCTTTGAAACATAGTTCTACATCTTTTGATGGTATTTTTATTTTGGGTTCCTAAAGCCATTTCAACAAATTCATTTCTTTTTTTGTGCATGTCCTCAATAGAGATCATCGTCTGCCAAAGCCATCAAGAAATGTTATTTAATTGTGCTTCACTGAATGTCCACATTCTAAGTTAAAGGGTGATAAGAGAATGGTGCCAAATTTTTGTGTGAATAATGCATCATATCTTATTTTTGAATTGGCCCTATGAACTCTTTTGTTTCTATCGAAATTCCTTTTAGTCAATGAGCAAACATAGCATTTACAAGTTTATCAACTGTAGACATGCACTCGCCTCTTTTCATCCTCAACATCATCCCACAACCTTGTCCATACTTTTACATTGTGCACAAGCTCAACTTTGTTTTTATAATATTCTTCTAGAACTCTACCATTTCACTCTGTATTCACTATTGAACCCATGGCCGCTTTACCCTATCTCTTGTGTAGTTAGCATAAAGGAGATAACATTAGAATAATTCCTGACAGTTTTTCATCACCTTTACATCCATTGTCGGGGAGTTGGGGTTATTGAGAACTTTATAACCATACACATCAAGAACTTTTGAAGTTATGAAACTCATGAGTTATCCGACAACAAGGAGTCAGGGAATTTTGTAACTTTAGAAGTTGAATAGGGCCACAAGTGGACTTCAAAAATTGAATTCCTTTAATAAATTTTCTGACTTTGGAAAAGAAACATTTTGTGCTTCACAACATTTAAATGATGTACGAGATTAATTAGAAGATGTGAAATAATATCTTTATTTATCCTCTTGGAACCATGCCATGGCTGAAAGACAAAAAATCTCATATCTTCCATAGAAAAGCTCCATTTTGCACAAAATTTGGACAACAGGAGGATTGGTGCTTCTAAGTAAAACCTAGAAATATTTTGGTCTCCAACAACTAAGATCTTGGATTTTGACTTTGTTCAATGCAAATCATGGATGAGAAAAATTAAAGCTTAAAATATCTCAAACAAAAAGGTGTTCAAGCATGAAAACTAGGTAGATTGGGTGTAATCAGGCCATTAACAAACCCACAAAAAGATATTACACTAGCTTGCATAGGTTTTCTGATTTAATTATTTTCATGATTTGGTAGTTTAGGGGTTTTAGCACTAATTTTTTTAAATTTTCATGTTCAAATTGGGGGAATAACAGTCTTGAATAATATCTTTCTGTGAACAAGTTCATCTTCTTCAATCAATAATTCTCTTCTTGTCATCAAGACTTCACTTCCTTCTACTTCTTCGGAATGCATTGAGTGTGCATCCTCCTCATTGGTGTTTTCTTCTATATTCTGATTTTCTAGTCTTCTATTGGTCCTTTCTTGATTGTGATGGCAGTCATAAGCTCTATGCCTCTCTTCATCGCTTTGAAAATAGGTTTTGTGAAAGCCACCTCTTTTGAATTCTCTACCTGATCTTCCTCTACCTCTTGGATTTTGATCTTTGGGAGGGTGACAATTTTCTAATTTTCTAATTTTTACTGCTTCCTTGGTCTTCAAATTTTTGATATTTTTGATTTCCATCATAACTTCTTTCGGTTCTTCTACCTTGACCTCTTCCTCTTTGTTTACTTTCAAATTTTTTGTTTAGTCTTTCTTCAACTTTCAATGAAAATTGATAGGTATCCTCAATGGTGGTCATTCTCACCAATACCAATTCTTCTTATATTCTAGATTTCAACCCATTAATGTAATGAGCTACCTTCTCCTTATTTTCTTTGGAATGTGTTGTTCAAATTAGGACCTTGTGAAATTCTTCTATGTATTCTTTCACCATCCTCGTTTGTTGTCTCAAGATCTACATCTTTTTAAGCAACTCCAAATCATAATCTACTAGAATAAATTGTATCTTCATTTTTTCCACCATCCTATCCCATTTGAATTTTTTTTCTTTTCCTTGTCTTCCTTTTTCAAGTTGGATTTATTTCCACCAAATCCTTGCATGGCCTTTTAATTTCATTTTTGAAAACCTCAGTTTGTGAGGGTCTTCAATCTATTCTAACTGAAAAAATTCTTCCATGCCATTAATCCAGTCTATCAACTCTTCAGGATTTAAACTTCCACTAAAGTTTGAAACATCCATCTTGGGTTTCTTTCCAATGTTTTATATTGTTCTCAATGATCTCATTTCACTAGGATCCATTTGATTGTGTTCTTTCTCTTCCATTTCCTCTTCATTTTCACCTTCATCTTCACTATCATCTCTTTCTTGATGTGCTTCTCTCCTATGAATCTCTTCATGCAAAGTTTCTATTTTCATTTTGAGGTCTCTAATTTCATCTCTAGGAGGGTCTCTTTCTCCACCACCTCTACCTCTACCTCTACCATGGTTGGAAAATCTTGGAGGAATTTTGATCTTCACCCACAACTCATAGGGCCTACTACAAACTGCCTCTCTTCGGTGCTTTGTTTATAGGCTCTAGATGACTGCTTTGATACCACCTATGAAAAGGGAGAATCTCCCTTTCAAATTTGATCACAAAACCTCACTAAAAACAATACAAGAAGGCTGAAAATACATAGAAAGTACAAAATATAGATGAGAAATTTGCAAGTTATATATTATATTCAAATATGCAAAAACGTTAATAAAACTTAAGCTCATGGGCTCCCCTTCAATCCTACATGCAACACCTATAAAAAATGTGTCTTCAAAAATCTAGCATAATTTTGGAAACATCTGGGTATGCAAACTTCACTAATGTAGAATATTGTGAAAGACAATACCCTTATTGGTCATCTTCTTTTACTTTGTTGGCCTTATTGGAAAGCATTTGCACAAGAATGGATTCAAATACATTCAATTGGAATAAACTATATCTAGTTATCAAAGAAAGATACAAGAAGGTGTTTGAGGTGAAGAATGCCATTTTTACTTGAATTTGAATGTTCAATTTCCATTGTTTGTTTGTTTTGGCAAGAAGAAAAGAAAGATATAAAGGAATCTAAACAAAATTGAACTATTGAATACTTGAAAGTTTTTTGGATGATTGGAAATTTTTCAAAGAATTGGAATCTTTTTGTGCAATTTGGATGTCACCATGTTTACATCTTTTGGTCGCCCTTTTCCATTGATGTCAAAGGGGGAGATATTTGGAGATTTTTTGGAAGTTGGAAGAGATTGGAGGAGAGTTTTTGAACATTTTTGGCACATGTTGCCATAAATGAAAAATGGGGAGATTGTTGTTAGAACGAAGAAGAATGATTATCTCTATAGTTTTGTGTTGTCATTATTGTCACTATGCTGTGGCTAAAAGTATAAGTCAGTGCTTGATCTGGTATTTTGGTTTGGTATTTGAATCGGTTCTCAAGTTGCACACTCCAGTATTCTAGTCCACAATCCTCCGCAGTTGGTAGTTGATGCTTGCAGTTTTGGGAAACTATTTATGATTGTTGAAGGCTTGTATGTTCAAAATTTCTTGTGCTTGGGTGTTCATACGATATATTTGCATTATCTTTTTGTTTGCTTCTTGCAATGAAGTCTATTTCTAGTTGACTTCATGGATTATTCATGATATGATGAATTCATTTTGTAATGCAAATATATGTGCGACCTATCTTAGGTCTATGCCAACATGATGTAGCATGTTGAACGATTGAATTTCCTCTTTTGGAAGATTTTGTGAATACTTGAATTCGATAGGATGGTATTTTTGGTAAGCAAGGATATGCATCTAATTAGGCCAACCTAATTGATGCTTGTTCATAGAATGAGTATATATATCTGTTGAACAAGTTTTTGAGAAAGAATATAGAATGTGTGTGTGTGATCAATGAAGTAGTAGTAAAGAAGAGCGAAAATGATGAAGTGTGTCAATTCAGTCTATTGAGCATCACTGGAACTACATCATCACTTGTTAGGTGCACTATTTTTAGCTCATTTCAGCTATGAAGCCAAACTTCCTTTTTGTAAATATTTTTGTAGGCAGTGAGCCTCCCTTGGAAGTAGTGAGCTTTTGTATTTGGACAGTGAGTGCTTTTAGGGCTGTGATCCCTTGGAAGTGAGCCTTATATATTCAGTTCTAGAACTAATTTATATTTTGAGTTAATCCTCATTGTGGTTTTTCCCTCTGGTTTTCTACATAAAATCTGGTGTTCAAAGTGTTAATTTACTTTCTATTTTTTTGTATCTCATGTTCATGCTTAATAACGAAATAGTGTGGTTGTGGAATTGATAAGAGTTGAGTTTTTAAGTTTTTAATTTTGTGACAACTAATTCACCCCCCTCTTAGTTGTCCTGCACATGTTAATAGTCAACTCTAGATTGATAGGAGTATTTGTTACCTTGCTAACATAGAATTGCTGATTTTTTCTTGACTAGAGGAACTAGTTTGCCTATTGTAGGGAACTTAGACTTGACTTGTGTCTTAGTTTCAAGATGTAAAATACCAAACGTCTCAAGAGGTGTTGGTTGTTTCATGGAAGTGTAAAAGGATGAATTACTCTGAAGGTTGTTAAGGAAATCATTTATGAAGTTGTTCATGCTATCATCATCTTCTCCAATGATGTCAAAATCATGAGGAGGACATGCATTAGGAGTTTTATGAGCATGAATAGTTTCAAGGGAAATAGGGTCATTGCAAAAAAAATAACTTGAAACATCAACCAAAGAGAACAAGGACTTCCAAACATCGCTTAAACACATTCATTTTCATATTTTCAAATCTAAACAAGACGACTTGCTGATTATGCAATGTAATGAACTAAAATGAAATGTTGTAAATACAATTTTGATTTTTAACAATGCACTAAATTTGATGAAAAAAAAATAGAAGACTGAAACAGGAAAGTAATAGTATAAAACAAAAGCGTAAAACTGAGATTTTAATTTCCAAACAAATTAGATCAAGATCTAATAGGGACTCATTCGCTAGTAAGGGTGAATGGGTCATGGTTAAGTTTTTTTGGAATGTTTTTGTTTATTTCTGAGTAAATTTTAATGCTTTTCAAATGCTAGAAAGTTCAGGTCTAGCTTGATCAAGGAATCATTAACCAGTAAAGGAAAATGGGTCTTTGATGAGGGTTTTTAAACTATTTTTGAATTAGTTTCAAGGTTTATGTAATGTCTTTCAATTCCAGGTCTGAGACATTAACTTTCAATTTTAGATTTTTCTTGAAATGCAATGTGAAAATACAATAAAATGAATGCAAAGACCTAATTTGAAATGAAATATTGTTTTTATTTTTAATGAAGATGCATGAGATCTAAATGGTATGCAAGATGGCTGACTTATTTTTTATATTTTTGAAATTTAAGAAATACAAAACAATACAATTCTAAACCCTAAATGAGATGCAAATTTGAATGCAAAGTAAGAAACCCTAGATGAGATATGATTCAATGCAAATTAAATGCAAATGAATGCAAGATCTAACCTAGGATGCAATGAAAGAATTCATAATAATAATAAAAAAAATTCAATAGGTCAGGTTCACCAAAATGAAACATTAGAAAATAGGGTCTATCAAGCTGAATGGATCAAGATGATAGACCACAATGTCTTTTTAGGGATGTTTCACTCAATTATGAAAATTGCATAAATAACAATAAAAAATAATTCCTAACTGTTATAACAATTATGAGGTGAGTTTTTAGAGCTCAAAGTGATGTGTACCTTGCTGTAAGAAGGATGTTTTTAGGGAAAAAAAGACTCATTCGACTTTAATTTGGAAAATTAAAGGTCCTAGAAAATGCTGCTAGGACTCACTCACCTTAACATTTAATTTGGAAAATTTGAGGTCTTAGAAAATGGTGCTAGGACCCAATCACCTTTAGTGGTGAATGGGTCCTCTCCATATAGGACCCCCCTTTCTATGCATATTTTAGGTGGGTTATTTTATGTTCTTTCCACCTCTCAAAGCAAGGTCCTGGAAACTTGTGCCAGGACCCATTCTCCTTTAGTGGCGAATGGTTCCCTGTTAGGGTTTTTGAAACTAAAATTTAGGTTATGTTCCTTGATTCCTATACTCTCAAATCCTCGTTTGTTAGCTCTCCAAAACCTATAGCAAATTTTGCACCCTTGATTCAATGTTCTTGCATTATGAATGAAAACTTTGCAACTTGACAACTTTGACAATTTTACTTCAATCTTGTTCTCCACTTGGTCTTCAAATTGTAAATCTACAAATGCACATTCAAAGGGAGAAAAAGTTGTTGATTGTTAGTGAATAGGGGTTTTCCTAAGTCAAACCCCGATTAGGTAATTAAACCAAATGATGAAATAATGAAATTAAAGCATGAAACGTGAAATATGGAATGATGTTGATACCTTGGAAGTTGTCTTGGAGTATAAATCTGCAATCTAACATGTAGTGGCCAAGAAGAAGGTAGATCTTTATCTCAAATAAGATATGTAATAATGCTTGCAAGTGGATCTTTAATTCTACATCAACTATCTTAGCCCAACAATATGCATGAATGCACTATGCCTTTGACATGATGAAATGATCTTGAATTTCTGCAATAAATTTTTGATACTCTACCTTTCAATGCCTTTGAAAGTGCTCTTGAAATGCTCTATAATTCTCTTGTAAAGTATTAGGATACTCTCTCAAAGTTTCTAGTATGAAACAATTTGAAATAACCCCATATTATACTAAATCTAGAGATTAGCCCCGAAATTCAAACATTTCAAGCTAACAATAGATCTAGAATTAAAAATCATTATAATCTCACCAAAATTAAATTTAAAAAGGGGGGTCCTAAGTGAGGAGGACCCATTTTCCACTAAAGGGAAATGGTACCTGGTACAAGTTTGTAGGACCTTTCTTTGAGAGGTGGAAAGAACATCAAAAACCCACCTCAAATATGCATAGAAAGGGGGGTCCTATATGGAGAGGACCCATTCGCCACTAAAGGTGATTGGGTCCTAGCACCATTTTCTAAGATCTCATATTTTCCAAATTAAATGTTATGCCATATCATTATTGGGTTTCAGGATAGATCCTTTGAAAGGTGTCATGAAGAAGGCTTAAATTTGAATTAAAGAGGCTAATTAAGATAAATTGACAACAATTAATTAATGTGAACCTAGATAAGTGTGAAAGTGTAATAAATACTTTACAACACCCTAAATAATGTACAATTTAAGTACATTTTATTTAAAAGGGTCCCTATATTAGTGTGAATGTGTAAAACACATTACAACACTAACCCAATGTACAATTAGGTTAATTCCATGCCAATTATTCCCAAATTAAGTAAGGAAATGACATACATTTTCTGCTACTACATGAACTTACACTCACAATCACATTAAATTAGAGAAATATATGTCTAGAGGGGTTCTATTGTACAAATTTTAGAGAGATAGGATGACTAAGGTGATCACGCCCCCAAGATCTAAGATCCCATAGAAAACCAACATATGCACAAAGGATCACACATTTATGATATGAAACGTAAAAAGACAAGATACACAAACATACAATGTCAAAATTAATGCAAAAAATAAAAATATGGACTAACAAGTTGTATTATTCTATGTGTCCATGAAATACATTACTCACTAAAAGGTGAAAAATAGGAGTGCCACTAATGTTTCCCAAAATGGAAAATTTGATCCAAAGAGGGAAAAGGGGTCCTATTCTTCCTCAATTCATTAGGAAATCAGATCCAAACAATAAAAGGACTATCAACCTTGAGGTGAGTCAAGTCAAAGTGCGAATCTACAAATTTCCATTTTTTACAAGGCCGAGGGTCTAAGTCAAACAACACTTTGGGGAGAAAGATTAAAAATAGAAAATCAACTCCAAAATGCAATCTACAAAGTGGATTTAGAAGATTTAGCATAAAATTAAGGAACCAATAGAGTTTTTAGAGAATATGAGAGTAATAAATGTTGTGTACCATTCAAAAATTTGTTGTTTCTATAAGTTGAACAAGGACTCATTTTCCCTAAGGAAAATGGGTTCTAATAGAGTTTTTTGGAAAATTTTGAATTTGAGATTGAAGGTTGAGACCTGTAATTCTTCCCTATAACTTGATATCCTTGCTCCTAGATTCAGATTAAGCAAAATCTGCAAAACAAATTTGTTGTTTGTTGGTGGATAGGGGTTTGGCTCAGTCAACCCACAAGTTTGGTAATTAAAAGGTTGATGAAGAACATAGATCTAAAACATGAAATGTGAGTGCAATCCTAACCTTAATTGTGTCTAATATTAAGAAAAAATGATGCAAAGAAACCATACTCAAGTGTGTTAGAATAGGATCCCTAAATGAACATGCATAATGATAAATACCTAGTTTAAGAGATGTCAAATGACCTTAATAAGTCAAAAATCTGATTATGCCTCCCTTTAGGTTGAAATCAGAAAGGAAATAGAAGATGGAATCACTTAGGAAACAAGTCATTAGGCTTGGTTGAATGTCTTGTGCATCTCCTAGAACCTGGAATCCATCATGATCCTCTATAGGAATCTATCATCAATTCTTTGACAATGATTGACCTTGATATCAAAATGAGCTTGAAGACCTCCAAAAAAAGCTCAGTTGTTGGTCCAAGACATAAATTTTAAATGCTTCTCCTTTCTCTTGAATTCTTGATATCATATGAATTTCTCTTGTCTAACTTGATTCTAGTGTAAAAAATGTGAGATTTAGTTTTATAGGCTTGCTATCTAATTTTCCAATTATAATATCCCAAAAGCTGACTTGTGAAATTTGAATTTGAGAGATTCAAATTCCACCAAAAACATATCCAAATTTGAGTTTAAGGCACTTAATGAGGACCCATTTTCCCATGGGTTAATGGGTCCTGACCTAAAAGTTTAGGACTCTTTAAATGCAATGGAATTAATTTGATTCATAGAATTTATTCAATGTGGGTTGTGGTGTCAGGAATTGAATAAAATTAAGTAAAATAGGCCTTGGGATACGTGATAAATGGGTATGAGGGGCCTATTAATAGTATTTTTAAAATTCATTAATGAAAAGGTCATCAAAATAGGTGCAAATAAGTGTGAATTATACTTTCTCCTAGAAAGGGGTACAAGTTTCTACACTACATTTAGCCCCCACTTTAGTGGCATTATGACTCTATGTCCATATGAATGCTAAAGGAATTCTAACATACTTTATAAAAAAGGATACTCATATGGATTCATTAGGGAGAATGAAGCCCCCACTATAATTATCTACAAAACCACAATGTTAGGAACTACATCATGCAACACAAATTCATTAGTCATTCAAAAATCCTCTTATCAAATTTCTATAGAGAATCAAATTGAAGGGTAGATGTATGCAACCTGATTCCACTTGCTTTATAGAGGAATGAGGGTAGCCACAAAACCACATCAAATTACTTAAGTCTTATCCTAGCATATTTCCATGTACCATACCACATAGCAATATATAGTCAATGAGATTGGGAGTGGAATTATGAATCCGATGCAACAAATGACATCAAAAATAAAGTTCTCTAGCCCCCAATATGTTGATTTGAATGAAATATACCTAAATTAAAATATTTATATTTTTAATTAAACTAGGTATATATGAATGAAAATGACATTTTTATCTCATTTCGATATTTACCTCTTTGTAGTTGACCTAGTTGTAGAGTGATCTAGTATGTCGAGCCAACGAACCTATAGGCCTCTTAGACTTGATGTGTTGCATGATGAGGTGGCATGTTGTGTAATCCGACCTATGGTGAGTGGATTCTTCATTGATTTTTCTTCATTTTTGTGTATTTACAATACTTTTTTTGTATTTTTATAGTATTTTTAGGATGCTAGAAAATATTGTCACAAAGCATCCATTCTTTGGTGCAAAGTGTCCCAATTTGGCGCAAAGTGTTCCAATTTGGTGCAAAGTGGCCCCACTTTGGTGCAAAGTGTCTAGAATTGTCTAAAGTGTCCAAGACACTTGTCCAAAAATGTTATGTTTATGAATTGGTTGCAGAGTATCCTAGAGAAACTTTAATATAATTTTTAATATTATTTAATGATTATATTTAGGATTTACTTATTTTATTTTATTATTTAGATCCCTCCCTCAGCCCATCAACATCTCAGAGGGAAAAAAATTGTTTCCTTTGAGACCTCCTCACATGGTTGTTAGAGGATGAGATCAATATCTTAGAGGATACATGATTATTCTAGGTTTATGCCATTCCATTGATGAGGTACCACAATGCCATTCTACTAGCCTTAGTAGAGAGGTGGGATGCTAATACCTATACCTTTCATCTACCTATCAATGAGATCATAGTTACATAGAGGACATTCAATGCATTCTATGATTACCCATTTGAGGTGAGGTTGTACACTCGGTGGCCCACCTAGATGGAGGATTGATTCACATTATTCAAAACGTGGAGTAGCATCAGACCATTTACACCTAAGGTCACAGTATGTTGGCACATTTGTACTATGATCTCGAGTGAATTATATACCAAGAGCTTGAAAATATAGTGCATTGTACACTCTTATAGGGGTGGTGTCTCAATCATATCATGTGCAATAGACCCATAGGTTATCCTACCATAGCATCCATGGGCTATCTACAAGCCTACAATTATCCACTAAGGTGAACATGGCGGGAGAAAGACTTGGTTCATTGGTGTGTCATATTTGATCGGTTGGAGGAGTGTGATATCTCATGGATACTATATCTTAAGTTATTTGATTATGGTGAAAAATAGGGTAGATCCAAATGCATGAACAAGAGGATATGCCACCTATTTTTATAGGACCTTAATTAGTTAAAATTATGTAAAATAAGATACAAATAACAATAAAAATGCAACCTAACTATTATAGTAACTACGAGGGATGGTTTTAGAGCATAAAAAGTTATGTACTTGACCAAAAAAGAATTGTTTTTGAGCTACAAAGGACTCATTCACCTTCAGTGGTGAATGTGCCCTTAAAGGGTTTTGGAAAACTGATTTCAGGATCTTGTTCCTTGATTTCTGCAGTCTTAAATTCCTTGTTATAAACTACTAGAACTATGTACACAATTCTATAGAGCTCTTTTCATAATATTGCACTTTGAATGACAACTTTTGAAACTTTGACAATTTTTGTCCAAATCTTGCTCAACTTGATCTCAACCTATAAATTTGCAAACACACACTCAAGGGTAGGAAAAACTTGTTGATTTGTTAGTGAATGGGGGTTTTCCTTAGTCAAACCCCTTGTAGGAAATTAAACCAAATGATGAGATAAGGAAATGAAGCATGAAATGTGAAATATTGTAATTGATATCACCTTGGATGATGTCTTGTGAAACAAGTCTACAAACTAACATGTAGTGGCCATGAAGAATGTATATCTTTGATCCTTGAATGTGATTTGCACAATGGTTGCAATTAGATCTTCAATGCTACATCCACTTCTTAGCTCAACAACATGAATGCATTAAAACCTTGACATGATGAATTGATGTTGAATTGTTCCAATAGACACTTGAAATCTACCTTGAAATGCCTTGTAAATTCTCTTGTAATGCTCTATAATGCTCTTGTAAATTATTAGGATGCTCTCTTGAAAATATTAGATTGCTTAGGTGGAAACCATGCGAATTAACCCCTTATTTATACTAAATTAGGAGATTAACACTAAAATTCAAAGAATTAAGGCTAACACCAGATCTAGAAAGAAACACTAATGAATTCTTGTCAAAATTAAATTTGAAAATGGGAGTCTCATTAAGGGAGGACCCATTTTCCACCTAGGGTGAATGGGTCTTGGCTCATTTTCTAGGACCTAACCTCGAGGGATTGAAAGAGGGCTAATAACCCATTTCAGATCAGCTGAGAAAGGGGGTCCTATTAAGGGAGGACACATTTTCCATCAAGGGTGAATGGGTCCTAGCTAAACTTACCAGGACTAAACTTTTCCCAATGAAATAATTATTTATTTAAATTATGATTTTTGGGATAGATCTTCAGCAGGTGTCAAAATTAAGGCCTAAATTGGAATTAAAAGGGGGTTAATAACTTGAATTATCCACAATGAATTAAGACCACCTAGATAAGTGTGAAAGTACTTTATAACACTTTACAACACTTAAACAAGGTACAAATTATGTACATTTTATTCAAAAAGGGTCCCACTAGGCTTAATTAAGCAAATACACCCTAGAAAAGTGTGAAAGTGTGTTACAACACTTTATAAGACCTTTGAAAAGGATCAATTAAGGCATGTTTTAGTTAAATAAAGGTCCTAGAATAGTGTGAATGTGTTCAACACATTACAACACGATTCAATATGTCAAGCTGACAAACCTATAGGCCTCGTAGACTTGATGTGTTGCATGATGAGGTGGCATGTTGTGCAATCAAACCTATGGTGAGTGGATTCTTCATTGATTTTTCTTCATTTTTGTGCATTTACAATACTTTTTTATGTATTTTTATTGTATTTTTAAGACCCTAGAAAAGATTGTCACAAAGCATCCATTCTTTGTCGCAAAGCATCCATAGTTGGTGCAAAGTGTCCCAATTTGGCACAAAGTGCCCCACTTTGGTGCAAAGTTCCCCACTTTGGTGCAAAGTGCCCCACTTTTGTGCAAAGTGCCCCACTTTTGTGCAAAGTGTCCAACTTTGGCACAAAGTGTTTAGAATTGTCTAAAGTGTCCAAGACCCTTGTCTAAAAATGTTATGTTTATGAATTGGTTGTAAAGTATCCTAGAGAAAATTTAATATAATTTTTAAAATTATTTAATAATTATATTTAGGATTTACTTAGTTTATTTTATTATTTAGATCCCTCCCTGAGCCCATCAACATCTCAGAGGGAAATAATTTTGTTTCCTTTGAGATCTCCTCACATGGCTGTCAGAGGAGGGGATTAGTATCTTAGAGGATACAAGATTATTCTAGGTTTATGCCATTCCATTGATGAGGTACCACAACACCATACTACTAGCCTTAGTAGAGAGGTGGGATGTTGATACCTGCACCTTTCATCTACCTATTGGTGATATAACAGTTACATTAGAGGACATATAATGCATTCTATGATTACCCATCTGAGGTGAGGTTGTACACTCGGTGGATGTGCACACACATTAGGAGATTCATGATGGATATTATATTATCTATGGTGCTCCATATGGGAGTCAAGCATCAAGCCCCACGTAGAGTTAGATAAATTCTACATGCACATACACCATTGATTTGTTGGATTATGATTGCTACCACAATACTCACACTAGTTCCTAACAGACAAGGGGCCCACCTAGATGGAGGGTTGATTCACATTATTCAAAACATGGAGTAGCATCAAAAAATTTACACCTAAGGTCATAGTATGTTGGAACATTTGTACTATGATCTCAAGCAAATTATATACCAAGAGCTTGAAAATATAGTGCATTGTACACTCTTACAGGTGTGGTGTCTTGAGCATATCATGTGCAATAGACCCACAGGTTATCCTACCATAGCATCCATGGGCTATCTACAAGCCTACAATTATCCACTAAGGCGAGCATGGTAGGAGAAAGACTTGGTTCATTGGTGTGTCATATTTGATCAGTTGGAGGAGGGTGATATCTCATGGAGACTATATCTTAGGATACTTGATTATGGTGAAAAATAGGGTAGATCCAAATGCATGAACAAGAGGATATGCCACCTATTTTTCTAGGACCTTAATTAGTTAAAATTATGTAAATAAGATACAAATAACAATAAAAAATGCAACCTAACTGTTATAGCAACTATGGGGGGTGGTTTTAGAGCATAAAAAGTTATGTACCTGACCAAAAAAGAATTGTTTTTGAGCTACAGAGGACTCATTCAACTTTAGTGGTGAATGGGACCTTTTAGGGTTTTGGAGAACTAATTTCAGGATCTTGTTCCTTGATTTTTGTAGTCTTAAATTCCCTATTATAAACTACTAGAACTATGTACACAATTCTATAGAGCTCTTTCCATTATCTTGCACTTTGAATGACAACTTTTGCAACTTTGCAACTTTAACAAATTTTCTCCAAATCTTTCTTAGTTTGATCTCAACCTATAAATCTACAAACACACACTTAAGGGCAAGAAGAACTTGTTGATTTGTTAGTGAATGAGGGTTTTCCTTAGTCAAACCCCTTGTAGGTAATTAAACCAAATGATGAGATAAATCAATGAAGCATGAAATGTAAAATATTGTAATTGATATCACCTTGGATGATGTCTTGTGAAACAAGTCTACAAACTAACATGTAGTGGCCATGAAGAATGCATATCTTTGATCCTTGAATGTGATTTACACAATGGTTGCAATTAGAACTTCAATGCTACATCCACTTCTTAGCTCAACAACATGAATGCATTAAACCCTTGACATGATGAATTGATCTTGAATTATTGCAATAGACACATGAAATCTACCTTGAAATGCCTTGTAAATTCTCTTGTAATGCTCTTGTAAATTATTAGGATGCTATTTTGAAAATATTGGATTGCTTAGGTGGAAACCATGTGAATTAACCCCTTATTTATACTAAATTAGGAGATTAACACCGAAATTCAAAGAATTAAGGCTGACCCCAGATCTGGAAAGAAACATTATCGAATTCTTTCCAAAATTAAATTCAAAAAGGGGAGTCTCATTAAGGGAGGACCCATTCACCACCTAGGGTGAATGGTTCCTAGCTCATTTTCTAGGACCTAACCCTGAGGGATTGAAAGAGGGTTAAAAACCCATTTCAGATCAACTAAGAAAGGGGGTCCTGTTAAGGGAGAACCCATTTTCCATCAAGGGTGAATGGGTCATAGCTAAACTTACCAAGACTAAAATTTTCCCAATGAAATAATTTGTTATTTAAATTATGATTTTTGGGATAGATCTTTGGGAGGTGTCAAAATTAAGGCCTAAATTGGAATTAAAAGGGGTTAATAACTCAAATTAAACACAATGAATTAAGACCACCTAGATAAGTGTGAAATTACTTTGTAACACTTTACAACACTTAAACAAGGTACAAGTTATGTATATTTTATTCAAAAAGGGGCCCACTAGGCTTAATTAAGCAAATACACCTTAGAAAAGTGTGAAAGTGTGATACAACGCTTTATAAAACCTTTGAAAAGTATCAACTAAGGCATGTTTTAGCTAAATAAAGGTTCTAGAATGGTGTGAATGTGTTCAACACATTACAACATGATTCAAAGACATCATTAGTTTAGCTTTAATGTTAATTATCAAACTAAGCAAGGAAAAGGCTACTTTTTCTCTTACTACATTTTTCCCCCACTTTAGTGAGAGGATGAACCCATGTCAAACTCATAGTAAAGTAGAAATTCAAGACACTTAAGTATGCATCAATAAAAAGATACATGAGCATACCCTGTCAAAGGCCAAGAAAATAAACAAAAACAAAGGATCAAGCATAATTGTTCCAACACATTGTAGAATGGAGTGGTTTGTCCATAATATATGCTACTCACTCTGGGGTAGTGGAATCTCAGTCTATCCACTAGGTGATTTGTCCCAAAATATGTGTATGCTCACTCTAGGGTAGTGGAACCTCTTTCTATCCACTAGGAGAGTTATCCCAACAAGGTCACAAATGAGAGAATCATATTAGCCTCTCATACCAAATTGAAGTTATCCTCCAAAAGACTTCAATAAGGCACCACAATGAAAATTCTTTTGAATGTAATGTAAAATTTTTGTTAAAGGGTATTTTGCTTTGTTTGTGTAATAGTCTTCCTCTTAGGGAGCATTGTGCCTAATGTCTCTAGGAGAGGACAAGTCAAAAGTGTCAGATCGTTGCCCATGGGATGCCTCATTTGCATCATGCCATGATAGTAGATCGTACACTCTTGGACTACATCAAAACCAATGACACCACCAAGAAGAGGACACAACACAAGAAGAAAGAAAAATCACACCATGAAATTTGCGAAAAAGATGCCATCTACGTATGCCCCCAATTTAAAGTGGTTGCTACACCATTACTATGCGAAATTGCTTTAAAGTAGCCAATGTTTTTGCCTAAGATGTGAGAGCTTTCCTCAAAAAACCCTATGCCAAGTCATATGTTTCCTAAGCAAGTTGCATCATGAAAAAGGAAGGAAGGGTTTCCCCCACAAATACATAAGGGATCTATGGGTTTGGGGTCAGTATGTTTGTGCTACAATGTTATCATATAGAATGGAATTGTCATCATTCCCCAAATACACATAGAACTAGAATAATGCCACAAAGAGAACAAAAAGAAATAAAAATAATTTGAAGTCAACATGGAAGAAACATGAATGTCTCAATGCATTGTGTCATCCCCAAAAGGAAAACAAAAGACAAATGAAAAAGATAAAGAAAAATATTTTAGGTCAACATGGAAGAGACATAAATGTCTTGACGCCTTGCATCATTCCCAAAAGGAAAACACAAGACAAATGAAAAAGATAAACAGAAATATTTTGGGTCAATATGGAAGAGACATAAATATCTCAATGCCTTGTGTCATCCCCAAAAGGAAAACAAAAGAAAAATGAAATGATAAAGACAAAGCTTACAACATAGAGAATAATGAAGGTACACATAGAGGAATGCACAAAAGAGAGAGGATAAATAAAAAAAAATGTCATAGGGGGTCACATTACACACATGCAATCACATAAAGAAAAATGAAAAAGACTACTAAGGCATAGGCAAGTCAACCTAAAGTAGGTTATCCACCTTCCAATCTTAGTTGGTATAAATAGAAGGTGGGAAACTAGCCAAAGGGATAATGACAAGTGACATATGAGGACAAAGCTACCTAACCATTTTCCATACTGAGTGGAGGACAAGGATGAGCTAAGAATAGATGATGGTATGCCACTCCTTGTGATATTGTATGTAAAACATGCAATAGTAAGTACCCTATGATCCTATAACTATTACATGGAAAGGATCAACAAATATTGTTATTATTTATGATGAGTAGAAAAAGTATTGACTTGATTCCTATCTAATGAGATATTCCCATATGCAGTATCTACCAGTTCAAGATGCACCAATGTTAAAATTGTCTTAGAAGAATATTTTGTAAGAGTGCTTATATTGATTGAAGGCTTGTTTATTTGTATAAAAGCACAATAACCAAGACCATGGGTCATTTCTTGTGTATTAGGCTCTATAGGGACATGGATACCTTGTTCTCTAGCACCAAATCCCTGTCCACTATAACCAAGTTGTCTCATAAGTTCATAACCTCTTCCATAAATATTTTTCATTTTCTTAGGATTTAGTGGTTGTTCATAATTAACTTTTTCAAAATTTATTGTGTAATTGGCTTGATCTTCTAAAGTGGTTGAGGTGGGTGGTTTCAAAATTTTTGCTAACATTACTTCTTTTTCCTTTCCCTTTTCAGACCCTTTGTTTATGATCTTGTATTCACCCATGGATGTTGGTAAGAAATTAAAGGAACTTGAAGCTTCTTGCAATAATTTTGTGACTTCTTCAATATGCTTTTCTTTTTCTTTCTCGATATGCAAACAACTTTTAGGTTCAGGGTCAACCTTGATTGTATACACTTTTTTATATATGTGAGCAATGTCATCATATCTTGGTTGTTGTGAAACATTATCATTATCTAGTTTCATTTTAGGTGGATCTAAGATAATCTTGGGTTGATTTTGAACTTGTGGTTTTCTTGAGGATGGATAAATGATAAGTTGAGGCTTAGGTGGTGTAACGCTGAAAATGAAAGGCTTTTGGACAATAGACAACAAAGAAGATTGATTAGAAGCTCACATGCATACAATACTAAAATCTAAAATGAAAATTCATTCGTTAAGCAACAAAGAACATGGGAAAGTAAAAACATAATTAAAAATAGAACAATCTCACCAATTTTCAAACGTATTTCCATTATTCATCTCGATTTCCCTTCTCCATTTTGCTTGTGTAGTATAATTTCCATCAGATTTTCAAGTTCGTGCAAGTATAGCCTAAGATAGTGATTAGCAAAATATCGAAGATTCAAGACAAAGTGCTCTCCAAAGTTACAAAATTCGTGAGAGATCCTGGAATGAAGAATGACAAATCAATTTATAGAAAATTGATTATTCGAATGACAGGCCAAGATTGAAAGATTAACTGACGGTTGAGATCGACTGATTAGTCATGCATTTTGTTAACTGACAGTGATGACATGAGTGATTCGAATTAGAAATAGAATTAAAGATTAAATAAATGATTTAATCTTCAGTTCGGCATTCGAAGACATAAGAATTATCTTTGCATGACAAATATAAAGATTGATTAAAGCAACTCTCTATTTGAACGCACACACAACACTTAATTAATTAAATAAGAATATTTAATTAATATGCATGTGCACGCAAATGAGTTAGAACAGGAGGATTGCATGATTTGATGAAGAGATTACTCAAAGATGCCACTCCGACATTAAATCAATAGTTGACTGAATGATTAAATTAGATGTCAAGTCAAGTAAACATGAATACTTAGATAACTCACATAATTATCTAAAATATAGAGGAATGTGTTAAAATATAATTTATGAATTAAATAATTCATTTAATTCAAAACTCAATATTCGAAGGATAATTAAATAAATAATATTTATTTAATTAATGATGAAGGGATTTAAATGAATAATTAAATAAATTAAGAATTTATTTAATTATAGTTGAAATATGATAAAGAATAAATTAAATAATGATTTATTTAATTTAACTAGAAGAATAAGGTTAATTAGTAACATAATTAAATAACAAGCCTTTATTTAATTAATAGAAGAAATAAAGAAAAGTGAATTAATTAAATAATTGAAATTATTTAATTAATAGAAGAATTAATGTTAAGATGAATAATTAAATAATTGACATTATTTAATCATGACCATGAATAATACGAATTATGCAGAATATGGAATTCGCAGGCTTAAACCAGATTTCGGTGTCTACATTTGCCCCACTTTGATACAATGTCATTTCGGCGTTGTGTCAAATAAAGTCGATGAAAAATATGCCCTAGTAATGCTCCAGATTAGAATAGGTGAAGGTATGCCCCCTTGGGAAAATTGACAAATTTATGAAATGTTCAGAAAAATTTGGAAATGTGCCCGATTAGTCCAATAGATAGGTAGAAAAGCAATGCAATTGACGGAATTGGGTTCGGATAAGGGAGGGAAGGGTACGGGATAATAGAAAATGGAAGTTTACATGGCCAGAAGGTAGAAAATGCCACCTAAGCCCTAGGTACATATTGGAATTGGGGTGAAAAACTATTCATTTGCACCCATCTAGTTGAGAGATTTCAAAATTTGCTCTGACTTTCAGTGAGGATGTCTCCAGTTCTAGCCACCCATCATCATGCATACAGGATCTAGACATTTCAGAGACCAGCCAACGCGGACCCCCCGGTATGGACCTAAAACTTACCTTTTGAAAATTTTTGATTTGCGCGTATTTTAAGACATTTATTGCATTTTAAGTTATGCATCACGTTTAATTTTGTACCGCATGTGTATGCGCGAACGACGCATGTGACTGCAAAAAGATGCATTTGAATTTTAATGTCGATCGGTTAGCTTAGGTTTTAGCGAATAAACGCATGTGTTTATTTTGTTACGCATTTGAAATTTTGCAACGCATGTGCATATTAATAGACGCATTTGTTTATTTTGATACGCATTTGATTTCCTAAAATGCATATGAATAGTTTTATGATGCATGTGATTATTATTAACCGCATTTGATTAATAATGATGCATATGTAATGTTTGAACCGCATTTGTGGAAAAGCGACGCATGTGTAAAAAAATGACGCATTTGCAAAATAACGACACATTTGCATTTTATATTAAAATAGTCAGGTTGCCTTAGAATAGATGATCTAGGCTAACATGAGGTATGTATGATGTTGGTGCAGGTTGTACTTGACCCTATCTATACCTGTGAGTCGAGACCCACGACGTTTCAATTCAGAGACAGCCTGCAGCCAGCCGAGCGACGGACTCTATGGCATTTGGGTTTGTTGCACGTGACTGATATGCCCCAGATTAGGGAAAATCGGGGATTGCTAACAGCACTTTGTGAGCGGTGGCACTTGGAGACATCATCGTTCCATCTTCCGACTAGAGAGGCTATAGTGACCTTAGAGGATGTTTATAGGATTTTGAGACTGCCTATTAGAGGGACACGGGTAGTATATGATACGTAGAGGGGGATAGCGGAGATGTGCAGATATTACCCCCACGCTGACGTTAGAAAGCTAGGGGTGGACGACTATGAGATTAGATGGTGGATATTGGCTCAGAGGTATAGACAGTTAGACTGTCTAGTAGCGACCTTGATAGGCGGTATAGTACTGCCTGACCGCCGAGGACATGGATTCCCTGTAGGATGGGGGGAGATGTTAGTGGGAATGCTTGAGCACCGAGTCGTATATGCTTGGGGTTCATGTGTGCTAGGGATGTTATACTTCCACTTGCATGACATTGCCTATAGAGAGGCACAGTCTATGAGCTGCGGTACCATGCTTCTGATGGTATGGGCATGGGAGCATATCACTATATTCAAACCACCAGTTATAGTTGATGTACCTCATGGGGCACCATATGCTTTCCGTTATGTGGGGGCCACCACTCAGCACCATATTGGGGACACTGGTTACTTCAGACATGCTATAGACTTGATGCAGGAGTTCACATGGAGACCGTACCTGGACTGTAAGGTGTGGTCAGATGAGGATGAGAACCTTCCATTCTACAGACAGACACAATATTTGGTGGGATGGACAGTGTCCCACATGCATATTATAGAGCAGTAGTTGTTGGACCGGGTCCTGAGATAGTATGGAGAGGTATAGGATGTACCTCGAGGGAGAGCAGAGTTTTCCAGGTCGTCACGAGAGGTATTGCTATGGGGACCAAAGATTCCGGTCGCCACTGCGGAGGCATACATTGATTGTTTACAGGCACTTCCATGGAGTTGGAGGGATGGTCTGGCAGATCCAGGGATGACCCCAGCTTATGATCAGTGGTGGGCAGTACATAGGCCTATTCCCATGACAGATCCAGGGCAGCCGGCACTGGTAGAGCGAAGTGGGATAGGTCCCAGAGGCAGACGAGGCAGAGGGCGAGGAGGCAGAGGTGGCCAACGTGATGGAGGGGATGATGGCAGAGGTGGCCGACGTGGAGGTAGGAGAGGGAGACGTGGTCGACGGGGATGAGGACCAGCCTTGTCACCGATCCGAGAGGAGAGAGGAGGAGAGGAGGATGTGGCCATGCCAGATGTGGCCAGAGGTGGTGAGGGGGAGCAGCTGGCAGAGGCAGTGATCCGAGATATCCCTGATATCCCAGCAGAGGCAGAGGTAGTTGGAGAGGAGGCAGTTGGAGAGGAGGCAAAGATTGATGCCCTTGGATTGCTAGGTGCCTACCAGGAGGACGATGATGAGGATGATGATCACGAGAGAGAGATCAGGGATCAGATCCTGGAGGAGATAGACAAGGAGGAGGATGGGAGAGACAGGGTCTGTTAGGATGAGACAGAGGTAGAGGTGCCTGACACTGATATGTTACGAGCCCAGGTTGCCTCCTTGGAGGAGCAGATGAGAGTGTTGATGGTAGAGAGAGAGGCCTATAGGGTGGAGAGAGATAGAGCCTTGATAGAGAGGGATCAAGCAGTAGCTCGACGACAGGAGATGGAGCAGAGATTCACAGAGCTCGGGTCATTATGCACAAGACCATCAGCAACATTTGCTAGAGAGTTGGTCAGAGCCGGAGAGAGGGAGAGATACTACAGGGATCTATATGAGGCAGAGGTTCCCATAGAGAGACAGGCTCCTAGTTTTTCAACAGCACAGAGTAGTAGGTCTCAGACCAGGACCCACACATGGATAGTGAGCACAGAGGGAGTGGATCAGCCATGTAGAGCAGGGCCCTATAACAGACCTCCCATAGCTCAGAGATCAGCAGGTTCCCAGCACTAGTCTCCCACACACTCCTGACATGATGGCAGTGGGAGTTCAGGATAGAGATACCGTTTGAGATTCATTGTATTTTGATCTTATAGCCTGCGGGCTTCCATGTATTTGTGATACATTATGACATTGTGATGTGACACATTTTAGTGATATATATATATATATATGATTTTGGTGGCGATTCTTATGATATGCATTGTCAATTTATTGATTATGCAGTCTTTATTTATACATGTGATGTTTATATGATATGCTTATGTGATTGATGATTGTATGTACTGTATGATTCCATATGATTATGAGATGCAATATGATGTTATATGTATGATGCAGACGACATGTGATGTTATATAAATGTAATGTGATGCATGTATTTACAGAAATGCTTATGACATGCACTGTTAAATGATGATTATTGTCTATTATGCCATGATGATCTAGATGTGAAATATGCCTATATGTATGTATGTGTCTAACATGTATGTTAATGCAGGATGATGTATACCATTTTGTGTCACAAGACTCCATCATAATGTAAGAAAGAAGAACTGTTAGTGCGGAAAGAAAGATTGACAAAGAATGAAAAGATGGAAGATAAATGTTAGTATTAAGAATCTTTGATATTTTTCTTTATCACAAAAGGTATTGCACTTTATCATCATTAGGCGGGACTAATACAAATGGAGAAAAACACCATTATATGACATAGATCAAGGTGTGCAAGGTCATCCACTTGCTAATAACAGACAGTCGCAGACAAGGATTGTCATTAACTCATACTAAGGACACAAGTTGCCCCAGTATTTTTGTTAGGACAAACCATAGACAACAAACAAAGTAAAAGACGGGTCATGATATGTCATTGCTCCTCTAAATCCCTCATGGGACATCCTTGAGGAAACTAGTAACATGGCCCCAAATCAAATTGAAAAGACAATCAACAGACAACAGTCAAAGAAAATAGAATTCTGATACGTCGTTGTTGCTCTAAATCCTTCATGGGACATCCTTGAGAAAGCTAGTAACATGAATCCCAGTCAACAACTCATGATAAATGATAAATAAGTCAGAAAGTCAAAAAGCCAATAAAAATAGTTGCCAAAACTTGATCTATTTGTTTGATAAAAGAATTGATTGATAGAGCCTGGTTGCAGAAGATACACATACCGGATAAGATTGTGAGTCTGGTTTTGATGTTATGACTATCTGTATAAGGCATGACAAAGCCTGGTTTCAAAAAGACATGTATCGTATAAGAATTTGAGTCAGATGCCGTTGATGTGGTAACCTATGTAAGGTGATGTTTGATTGTGTGACCTTGTCGATTATGCAGGAAGGACTCATCCTGAATAAGACATAGGTTGATTGTTTTGATAATGTCTGTTTCCAAGAAGGACACATCCTGTAGTAGACTATTGGTTGATCCGTTTGAATTATTTTGTTTGGCAGGTTGTTTGATTTGACTTAGAGATATTGCAGACTTGTTCACCAGATTAATGCATGACTCGATATGACGTGTTGACAATTGACTGTGTGTGACGAAAAACCCTAAAGGACTGACCTAGTGCGGCCTTGGGGGCTTATCGATTGATGGCCTTGCCTATGTTATACACACAAAGACCTCGTAGTTCGACACAACCAATGACCTTGTCATATAGACATATGGATTGACTCATGAATTTATACAAACAAACTTAAACGGACCGACCTAATGCCTCGGGGGCACATCGACAGATGGCCTTGCCTATGTCCAGTCGCAGAGGCAATGTAGTTTGACAAACGACAAAGACTGACAAGTGCGACTGACTTCGACTCTATTTTTGGATTTTTGAAATGTTTTGATTTTTTTGTCTTTTTGAAGTTTTCTAATGTTTTTGTGTTTTCTCAGGTCCTTTTGCAATGTTTGTGGATTGTTCATGGTTTTACATCTTCAACACAACCAATGAAAGAACCAATATGACACATGTCAAGTGTTTGCCCCCAGTCGAGTATAAGACCAATTGATAATGAATAGGGTAAAACAAGGGATATGAAATGCTCTCGATGTCAATCATTCCAAGTTATGGGAAAGACTACCACTTATTACGGATGATATATACAAGTGATGGAAATGAAAGATAAGGGATATGTAAAGGGATAGGTAGTATGTACAAGGATAAGGACTATGTACAGGGATAGGTAGTATGTATAGGGTAGACTAGAATGATAGTAGACAAAGGAGCAGAGTTGAGTACACATGGTGCCTGTTTGCCAGGTTTTCACCATGGTACCTATCCAAAGCGCCACCAAAGTGGTTTTCACTATTGGACGAATAATTTGTCTTTACTATTTTCCAGATTATCTAATTTTTTTGGTGTTACCAAGACGCCTGTTTGCCAGGTTTTCACCTTGATAACGATTTTTTTGTGATTTTATGATTTTTTTGTATTTTTGCTAATTAGGGAAAAGGCTCCTAGAAGCTATGCATAGAACTTCTTGAGATGCATACTATTGATTGGTGAGGTCAATGGTTCGCCTTCAGGAGTAGAGAGTTGGTATGCTCTTGATCCAAAAGCTTCTGTAACAACATAAGGTCCCAACCAGTTAGGTTCAACCTTTCCTGGTTTTTCTCTTTCTGCTTGATTCTTTGGGTTCTCCATTAAAACTAGGTCACCAATGTCAAAGTTCCTGTTCAAAACCCTCCTGTTATAGCTATGATGAAGGCGATTCTGGTATTCTTGAAGATGGTCTAGTGCCTTTTATCTTCGCTCATCTAAAAATTCTAGCTCATGGAGTCTCCACACTTGGTACTCTTCATCATCAATATGGCCTTTCAGGGATACCCTTAGGGAAGGAATCTCGACCTCAATAGGTAAAATGGATTTAGATCCAAAGACAAGTGAATATGGGGTAGCACCTGTGGGAGTACGGATACTTGTATGATAAGCCCATAAGGCAGGGTTAAGCTGTAAATGCCAGTCACGGCCAGCATCATTGACAGTCTTCTTGAGGATTCTAATGATGGTCTTGTTAGATGCCTCCGCTTGGCTGTTACCTTGTGGGTAGTATGGGGTGGAAAAGTGATGTTGGATATGAAATTCATCACACAAGTGGCGGACTTCTTGGTTCTTAAATGGGCGGCCATTGTTAGTGATTATGGACTGAGGGACACCATACCGACAAATGATATAGTTTAGGATAAATCTAGAAATCTGTGCGCCAGTAATGTATGTCATAGGAATGGCTTCAATCCACTTCGTAAAGTACTCAGTGGCAGTGATAATGAACTTGTGTCCATTAGATGATGTCGGGTGGATCTTACCTATGAGGTCGAGTCCCCATTGGGGAAAGGGCCATGGTGACGTGATAGGATGAAGCTCCTGTGCTGGGGCATGTATCAAATCTTGATGAACTTGGCATTGGCGACATTTTGTTACAAAGACATAGGAGTCTTTTTCCATAGTAGGCCAATAATAACCCAGTCTCATAATTTTTTTGGCTAAGGTAGGACCGCTAGAATGGGAACCACATATACCCTCATACACTCCACACAAGGTTGCTTGTGCTTCAGTAGAATCAAGACATCTCAGTAAGGTATTGTCTAAAGCGCGTCTATATAGGGTGTCTCCGATGATGGTATATTTGGCTGACTTGCGGAGGAATGTTCTACGTTGGTTATTGGATAGGCCAATGGGTATGACTTCAGCATGAAGGTAATCATATATTTCTTTGTACCATGGGGAATCGGGACCAACGATGTCACACACCATTTCAGAATCTGGGATATCGTAGGCTGGGACCAAAAGTTGTTCTACCAAGAACTCAAACTTAGGCACGTTGTTAGGAATGTCAAGAAGTGATGCAATCGTAGCCATAGCATCTGCTGCCCTGTTTAAAACACGAGGTATTTGAAAAAAATTGACTTTGTCAAAGTACTCTTTAAAACTATTTTCCATGCGCTTGTATGGAGTAAGGTTTTCATCCTTAGTCTCATAATCATCATTTACCTATCTGATTACTAGTTGAGAATCACCATAAACCTGTAAAACCTTAATTTTCCACTTGACCGCCATGCATAACCCTATCACTAGAGCTTCATAATCTGCCATGTTGTTAGTGCATGTAAATGCAATCCTGAATGACTTAAGGATGGAATCACCTTGTGGTGTGATAAAAAATATCCCAGCCCCTGAACCATGATTTGTATGTGAACCATCAAAGTACAGTTTCCATGTTATGTTTGTGTCAAATGTGAATACGAACTCATCAAGAAAGTCTGCAACCAATGGGTGATCTGCCTGTATGGGTGCATCAGCTAACTGATCAGCAATGACCTATCCTTTAATAGCCTTTCTTTGTACATACTGTATATCATACTCACTAAGTATCATAACCCACTTGGCCAGTCACCCTGTTAATGCTGCCTTGCTAAGAAGATATTTCAGAGGATCTATTTTAGCAACCAGCATTGTTTGATGGTTTAACATGTAGTGCCTCATTTTTTGGGTAGCAAATACTACTGCAAGACAAGCACGTTCAATGTTGCTATAATTGAGCTCATAACCAACCAAAGTCCGGCTGATATAATAGACTGCCCTTTCATGACCTTCATCGTCATTCTGTGCGAGCAATGCTCTGAGTGATGAATGGGTTGCTATGATATAAAGAATCAATGGCCTCCCTTCAACAGGTGGCATTAAAACAGGTGGTGTAAGTAAATATTCTTTAATCAGTTGAAAAGCCTCTTCACACCTAGGTGTCCATGCAAAGGGTACTCCTTTCTTAAGTAGATGTTGAAAAGGGTGTGTCTTGTCTGCTAGCTGCACTATAAATCTTCTGATAGATTGCAACCTTCCCTGTAATGTCCTTAGTTGACTGAGATTGTTGGGTGGTGGCATGTCCATGATTGCTTTCACCTTAGCAGGATCCACTTCAATGCCTCGTCTAGAAATGATATAACCCAACAGTTTCCCTGACTTGACTCCAAACACACATTTCTTTGGATTAAGTCTCACTTTATACTTTTCTAGCCTCTGAAATATCTTCTCTAAAACTTGTAAGTGTTTTGCCCGTGTCTTGGATTTTACAATAAGGTCATCGACATAATCCTCCATACAAGTGTGTACTAGATCATTAAAAATAGTAGTCATAGCACGTTGATAGGTTGCTCCCGCATTCTTGAGTCCGAAGGGCATAACATTCCAGCAATACATTCCCCAAGGACAAGTGAAGGCTGTCTTAGGTTGATCTTCAGTGGCAATTCTGATCTAGTTATAACCTAAGAATCCATCCATAAGGGACAACATCTCATATCCTGCTGTCATGTCAACTATCATGTCAATATTAGGCAAAGGGAAGTCATCGTTAGGACAAGCTTTGTTGATATCTCTAAAATCGGTGCAGATGCAGATGCCTCTAGCTGGTTTGGTAACTAGTACAAGATTGGAAATCCAATCTACATAGTCAATAGGTCTGATGAAACCAACGTCTAAGAGTTTCTTGAGTTTTGCCTTGACTAATAAAGCAATTTGTGGATGCATCTTTCTCAACTTCTATTTTACTAGTTTGGCACCTGGTTGTAAAGGCAAGTGATGTAGAACAAGTTCAGGATCCAACCCAGGCATGTCAGCATATGACCAAGCAAAATTTATCTGTCTCTGTTCAAAGAAATCGTGGAACTCTGATTTCTCTTGTGTTGTCAATGATACTGCCAAATAAATCAATTGAGGATTCTCTTTTGTGCCTATGTTGACTTCTACTGATTCTTCCATGAGCATGGGTAACTTTTCCTGTGCAATGGGGAGAATGTTCAAACCTCCATCCTTAGGCGCCTCAGAGAGGTTTTCACCTTCGGATGTGTCCTTTCTTTTTATTTTTTCATTGTCTAGAGGTGCCTTTCGGTTTTCACCTAGAGACTCATCCCTTTTATCTTGTTTATTATTTTTCTCATTTTTACGACTGGAGGCTTGAAAAGATTCCCCAAAATATGCTTTATTGTCCAAGTCAATGGTAAAACCAGCTTTATGATCTCTGTTAGGTATGCCTTCACGTAATCCCAGGAACTCAGCAATTGCTTCGTCGTTCTCAAAAGTGTCTAAGATAGGTGTATCTTGTTGATCCCAATCTATGAGTTGGGGATAAACTAAGGGCATGTCATCATCGGAGTTATCAAAGTCTAATGGGGTCAAGGTAAAGATTGAATTATTCGTGTGATTACAAAAGTCTTGTACCAAGTCTGTTTTGCTCTTGGGTTTGGGTCTAGGTGGATGGATAGGTGGGCCTAATGCCAAGGTTTGACTATCAGAAACAAGTGGCTGGGGTTGCCAAGAGGTAGGATCAAGTGATTCCCAATAGTAATGTTTAAACCATTCCTCTTTTGTCATTTTCTTTGGTGGACAGGAATTCAAAGGATTGGGTGAAGAACTTAACATCAAGTCGAGTTCTCTAAATAACTTGTCAAGGTCCATGGAGGAAGTAGAGGATAGGGAATCCCACTCATAATCGTTAGAATCGGGGGAGTCATAATGATGTTGGTCTACAGGTTCGTGAGATGTCTTGGTAACTTTTGAAGCACATACTTCCTCAAGTAAGGGTGATGGAGTACTAGGAACGCCAATATGAATCGGTTGAAACCCTAGCCCTACTCCTTTTGGCCATTGAGAGAAAAATATTGGTTCAATTCTGCCATCTTGGTTTATCCCTAAACCACTTTGTCCATCATATCCCTTGCTTTGCATGATTTTGAAACCCTTCCCATATAGCCTTGTAGGAATATAAGCAAGTAAAAGGGGTTCCTGACTATCTTCCTTATACAGCTAGGAAGTGACATCTTCTGTATCTACAACCTCTTTGCTTAATTCACCCCATTTAGTGAAAGTTGTTGTGGGGGGAACATGTATAGTGATCATAGACTGTCCCCTACCTATTGTAGGAAAACCATATGACTTAGAAGGAACCAAATGGCTAACACAATAAGAAGTCTTCATGTAATACTCTCCACAACCCTTGTCTTGGATCTCAACCCTAGGAGTAGTGGGAAGTGAGTGTGAAACAGATGTTCGAGTGAGTGTGGACGGGTCAACATAAGAAGATGGATTAGACGATGAGGCCTCTTGATTAACTGGTACTTGGCATTGAGGGATCTCCTTTAGATTGGTGCAATACTGGAAAGGATCGGGATCACCATCGATAGTTATTTCGGTGCCATTGTAAGGGAATTTAAGACACTGATGATACGTGGAAGGGACTGCCTTCATGGTGTGAATCCATGGTCTAGCTAGCAAAAGGTTATAAGGGAGGGTGAGATCCAAGACCTGGAACTTTGTCTCCATCACGGCAGGACCGATTTTGATAGGAAGTGTTACCACCCCCTTTGATTTTCTTTCTTCATCATCATAAGCGTTAATGACAATACTCTTAGTGGTGTCTACGCATGCTTCTGAGATACCTGATGCCTTTATTAGTTTTAAAGTGCATAGATTTAACCTTGCTCCTCCGTCTACCAAAACTCGTCTAACTTTGGTGTCATCGACAAGGACTTCTAGATGTAAAGGGTCATTGTGGTTCGTCTTGTCTATGGCATAGTCTTGTTCAGAAAATGTGGCATGATGATTATTGGTCAAGTAGCCCACCATTTCCTGGAAACAATTGACATCAAGGTCAGTAGGGACCGTGGTGTTCTGTAAAGCCTTATCAAGGATAGACCGATGCTCAGGAGAGATACGCAACAATTCCAAGATTAAGATTTGGGTTGGGGTCTTCCCCAACTGGTCAAGTAGGTTATATTGTAACTTGGAAGGTTGTGATGTTTGCTGCGATGGAGGACCTTGGATAACAAACTTAGTATGACGAGTATTGACTGCACATTCAGGATTAGCATTGATAGTTATAGTATTGATGTTTTCATTGGCGGCGCGAAGGCAATGAATGATTTTGCCACTATCATAATCATGTTTGATACTCACATAATTGGCAGACATATTGGTCTTAGTACTCGAACTGGGGACAGTTCCTTTCCCATGGTCATGTAGTGGGTCTGAAAAGACCTGATGATCAGTGTTGGATGTCTTTTGTTTTTATCCACTAACCTCAATAATTCTCTTGTCAACAAGATCCTGTATGATATTCTTTAGTTGTCGACAGTTTTGTAGGGTATGTCCCTTGGTCCTATGATAATCACAAAAGGCATTGTCATCCCACCAAGCTGGTTTAAACTGTCCTAGATCATATTGCCTTGGTTTTTGTAGTATGAGATTGTGTTGTAGCAGTTGTTTGAACACCGACTCAATGGGTTCTCCTAAGGGAGTGAACTCATGTTTCTGAAATCTCCTTGGTTGTGGACGTTGAGTATTTTGGACCATGTTGGGAGGTTGATTGACAGCATTGAGCGTGTTAGCAAAGTTATGAGGCCCTTGTAATGTGAGGAGGGGTCCTCCTTGTAGTGTTTTAGCATCAACCACCCCAACATTTGTGACATTTTTATTGCGAGACCAAAATCTGTTTCTATCCGTGGGGGTGTTTTGTACAGTCGGGTTTCAATTGGATGTTGTCATCTTGAGTTCACCTTTTTCAATGAGATCCTTCTCTATTATCACCCCTTTTTCCACTAGTTCTGAAAAGGATATGCAACAATGTACCCTTAAATTACTCCTGAGTTTTGGATGAAGGTTTCCTTGAAACATTGTAACCTTTTGTTTTTTGGGTATCTCGACAGGACACCTACTTGCAATAGTTCTCCATCTCTAGAAGAAAGCAATGAATGTTTCACCTTCGTCTTGTGTTGTGTGGCATAGGGTTGCTATATTTATCTCATGGTCAATGTGGAAGGAGAATTGCTCCACAAATTTCTCGACTAGTTCTCCCCATGATCTAATGCTAGAATCTAAACCTAAAAACCATTCTAGTGCCACTCCTACAAGACTTCATGGAAATAGCCTCATAAGATACATGGGATCATAAGCGAAATCTATGCATATTGTAGAAAATTACCTGATATGTTCTACTGGATTGCGTTTGCCATTGTACTTAGGAAGATTCGGTATGACATATCCGTGAGGGAAAGGTGTCATGTACAATGATCTATCAAAAGGGAATGGGCATATGTCCTTTGGTGAAAATGATTTCTTAGTTGAGACCGACATGTTATCCATTTGCATTTGTAAAGAATGCATTTGTGTTTGCAGGACGTCAACTTGGGTCAAAGATGTGCTAGGAGGATTATGTGGATCCATGTATGTATTTTGAAATCCAAAGTCTCGTGATGGATTTTGATTGAACGTTGGCATCTGAGGTGGATTTGGAATCAGAATATTGGTGAATGTATTTTGGTCTGGTATCTGCATACATCAGTGTTGACTTGGGTTCTATGTAAATGGATTCCGAGCACCACTCTGTGAAAAGGGATTCTGATTCGGCATCGAAGTGAATTGGTTTTGAGTCAAAATCTGTGTGGACAGATTCTGATTACCAATCTGTGAAAAAGGATTGTGACTCAGAATCGATGTAAATGGACCTTGACTGCTAGTCTGGAAGAGTGGATTTTGATTGCCATATTGGAAGGAGGGAATGCCTCCTGTTTGTGTAATCCTTGGTATAGTACTAGTGATTTGAGCACTAGGTATGGCCATCGACTGTGGTAAGGTACCCATGATGCTAGCAGTAGGTGTGGTTGTTGATTATGCACTTGTGACACCGACATATGATGTATGGGCTGACATTTTAGGTCTTTTACTCCCAATAAGAGGACTAGTGGGAGTGGATGATGATGCGCCCGTAGTGAAATTAAATCTCGATGTCATGCTAGGTATACCAAATGGGGACATATGGACTGTTGTACTCTGTGTAGACATGCTAGATGGCATAGTTGTGCTGACCTGAGGTATAGTAGTACTAACAGTCATGGTATTTGTCCCTTGTGTAGGTTGAGTTTGTAAGGTGCTAATGTCAAATCCTGGAGGTAAGGTAGCACCTTCAGCTAGCAATTTTCCTAAAAACCGTTGACGATCATTCGCTAGGTACTCATCTACAAAAGAGGCAAACTCAGGGTCCTGTGCGGCAGCCTCTATGTCCTCTACCACAATGTGTCCTTGAGTGTTTCTAGTGGTGAATTTGTCTAATAAAGTCTTATGAGGTCTTGAAGAAAATGGATTGATGAACTTGTTTGGGTTCGACATGTTTTGTCTCTCTCTTCTCTTAGACCTAGTTTCAACCATGTAAGACAAGCTCAATATGCGGGAAATGCAAGACTATATCTAGAAACTGTATGACTCTATTCTATGTTTTTGGGGTTTTCTTATGCAAATAATGAATGTTCTAGGATGACACCAATCTAGAATCTAAAGATGAAAAGTTTAAGCAAGACCCTAAAGTGATCAACTCTATAAACCCAAGATGAAGGGACCAACTGCCTAAAGTCAAACCAAGGCGTCAATTTAGTTAAGTCAAGGAACCAATGTAGGATGAAGATCAAAGACAAGTTGAGTTTCCTAACTAGACTGATGAGCTAGGGTGACTCTCTGTAGAACAAAGTATAAGATGATAGGACTAGGTTCAATGACAAATTTTGTTGACACTATGACTTTTCTAGAGTATAGATGGTAAATCAATCCTAAAGTTTGTAAAAGTGACATTTCTAGAAGTCTAATGCAAGGTGATATGTAACCTAAGATGAAGGTAAACTCTAACTGAAGACAACTATGGTAATGACTAAATGAACCTAAAGGATGTAAAATTGAGCAAATCGTTTCAGGTTTTTGTTTCAAAGACTGTTTGTGTGAAGACCACTGAAACTGGTATAATTGTGTTGACTGGAAAGTGACTAAATTTTTTGGTTTTCTGGTAAACAGATTGATGTGTTTCAAATTTAACAGTTGCGGTCCAAACTGATAGATGCGACTCAAAATTACCAGCTACGACTCAAACTGACAAATGCGACTCAACATATAACGCATGCGGTGTTCCTAAAATAGATGCGAGCCAAAATAACAGATGCGACTCAAAAATTACATATGCGACTCAAAACTAACAGATGCGACCTTTGTAAATCAGATGCGAGCATATCTGATAGATGCGACTCAAAATCTAACAGATGTGACCTTTATAAATCAGATGCGAGCATATCTAACAGATGCGACTTAGAAATTACAGATGCGACTCAGAACCGAATAGATGCGACTCTAAACTAAACAAATGCGACTCTAAAAATTAGATGCGTGTTTCTGGTGAACAGTTGCGACTCTGTGAATTTTTAGTGACATGAAATTTAAACTAACTCCATTTTTCGTGATCAAATTCTGACAATCAAAGACAATCGTAAGACAAAGAGTTTTCAGTTTTAATTTCAGACTCAAAGAACGTTTTAAGTGACAATAGACAAGCACATCCTAATAGGCCAAAGGCCTAGGGTTTGTATACTTGGTATAGCTCACCCAAATACCCCGGATTGGTGATGAACACCTTTCCTTCTCGAGAGCGGATAGCTTAGGAATTTGGTGGCATTGGCTCCCCTCCACGGCTCATTAACGTCTTTCGAGCACACCAATTCTGAATTCTTTGGGAAATGACCTCCCAAGAACCGCTATCTCTACTCAAGGGGATCAGTGTGAGTATCTTCGGGCATGATACTGTACCCTGCACTAATACCAAGCAACGGCCACAAATAGGTTGGTCTCTACAACAAAGGGTATTTAATTTGGGCATTCCGTTCGTGGGGTGTGATCCATACGACGCGAGTCCCCTTTCGGATCCATCTCATCAAAACCACACTCGTTTCTTGGGGTTTCCCCAAGAACCCACTTTTATATACCGGCTAGAAGTCCCTCGGGTTCAGGGTGCTACCGGTTTGAGTCGTCCTGGGGTGAGTACTTTTTCCCACCAGAACAGGCCCAAGTTCTAGAGTTGGTAACCATTTATCTTACACCCAGGATCGCATGGATGCACAAGGGGAGAGGATACTTCGATGTACCAAGTCGTAAGGGTGACCAAACTTGTGCTTTCACACCAAACACAGTAGACACTTATTAATTTTAACCAAACGAAAGATTTGCTACGCTACCAAACAATCTGTTTCAAAATTTAAGTAGGGTCTTCGACAAGCGTCCTGCAGAAGATATCATTAGTAATTTTTCAATATTGTCTTCATCAATCGTCCTGCAAAAGCTTGTTAACTCCAAATGGCCACACACTGAAAATCAAATATCAGTAACACAAAAATCAATTAAAAATTCTAGATTGTTGAAAGCAGAAATAAAATTTTACCAGTCAATTGCGTTGCTTCGTTACCAGTCAGATGCGTCGTTTCTTTTTTAGTTGCGGCTCGGGATACCAGTTGTGGTTTAGGAATTTTCAGATGCGTCGTTTCTCTGTCAGATGCGGTTCATAAATCCAATTGCGGTTCAGAAACTTCACATGCGGTTCAGAAAGTCAATTGCGGTGCATAAACTTCACATGCGTCGTTCCGCACGAAAAATCTACAAAATCAAAAATAAAATATCTACGGATCCGTGAAGATGGTATCTTCACGTCGGGTTCACCAAAATGTAATGCTGAAAATGAAATGCTTTTGCACAATAGACAACAAAGAAGATTGATTAGAAGCTCACATGCATACAATACTAAAATCTAAAATGCAAATTCATTTGTTAAGCAACAAAGAACATGGGAAAGTAAAAACGTAATTAAAACTAGAACAATCTCACCAATTTTCAAACGTATTTCCATGATTCATCTTGATTTCCCTTCTCCATTTTGCTTGTGTAGTATAATTGCCCTCATATTTTCAAGTTTGTGCAAGTATAGCCTAAGATAGTGATTAGCAAAATATCGAAGATTCAAGACAAAGTGCTCTCCAAAGTTACAAAATTCGCGAGAGAGCTTGGAATGAAGAATGACAAATCAATTTATAGAAAATTGATTATTCGAACGACAAGCCAAGATTGAAAGATTAACGACGGTTGAGATTGGTGATTAGTCATGCATTCTGTTAACTGACAGTGATGACATGAGTGATTCGAATTAGAAATAGAATTAAAGATTAAATAAATGATTTAATCTTCAGTTCGACATTCGAAGACATAAGAATTATCTTTGCATGACAAATATAAAGATTGATTAAAGCAACTCTCTATTCGAACGCACTCACAACACTTAATTAATTAAATAAGAGTATTTAATTAATATGCATGTGCATGCAAATGAGTTAGAACTGGAGGATTGCATGATTTGACGAAGAGATTACTCGAAGATGCCACTCCGACATTAAATCAATAGTTGACTGAACGATTAAATTAGATGTCGAGTCAAGTAAAAGTGAATACTTAACTCACATAATTATCTAAAGTATAGAGGAATGTGTTAAAATAGAATTTATGAATTAAATAATTCATTTAATTCAAAACTCAATATTCGAAGGATAATTAAATAAATAATATTTATTTAATTAATGATGAAGGGATTTAAATGAATAATTAAATAAATTAAGAATTTATTTAATTATAGTTGAAATATGATAAAGAATAAATTAAATAATGATTTATTTAATTTAACTAGAAGAATAAGGTTAATTAGTAACATAATTAAATAACAAGCGTTTATTTAATTAATAGAAGAAATAAAGAAAAGTGAATTAATTAAATAATTGAAATTATTTAATTAATAGAAGAAATAATGTTAAGATGAATAATTAAATAATTGACATTATTTAATGATGACCATGAATAATGCGAATTATGTAGAATATGGAATTCGCAGGCTTAAACCAAATTTCGGTGTCTACAGGTGGTTCAATAATTAGAGGACTCGAAGGAGTTCTAATGTTCATAACCTCAACACACTTATCTTTATTTTCATGATATCTTAGCGAAGAGGAGTCTAATGTCACTACATCATCTTCATCTAAGGAAGTCACATGACACATTGTTTGTAGGACACATGTCAATGTTCTCATTTTTTCCCTTCATGATATCTTCCCTATTAAGAGAGTTTTTAGTAGAGCTAAAAACTAGATTTTCATTACATTCAATGTTTGGTTCTTCTAAAATAACTTGATCACAATTAGGGGAATCCTCAATGGTTGGATTTTATTTCTTATCAATGATGACATTCTCTTGTTCAATAATGCTTTTCCTAGGGGAAGAGAGGAAAATAGGACTCTCACAACTCTCATCAATTGGATCTTCTAACACAAAAATATCTTCATCATAAATAGGAGAGATATTAGGAGAAGGAAAAATTTGATTGTTATGATTGTCCATGGTTTCATCCTTTTTAACTTAATATATAATGAGAGACTCCAAAAATCAAAATGTGAAATGTTGAATGAGTCGGGTTCACCAAAAATGATTGGGGGGGAAATAGGGTAGACCCAAATGCATGAACAAGAGGATCTATTGTTTATTTTTCTAGGACCTTAATCACTTAAAATTATGTAAAATAAGATGCAACATAAATGAAAAATAACTATTATAGTAACTATGGGGGATGTTTTTAGAGAATAAAAAGTTGTGTACCTAGCTAGAAAGTCGTTGTTTTTGAGCTATAGAGGACTCATTCACCTTCTGTGGCAAATGGGTCCTTTTAGAGTTTTGGAAAACTGATTTTAAGATCCTATTCCTTGATTTTTGCACTCTTAAATTCCCTAATATCAACTTCTAGAAGTTTTTATTCAATTTTGTAGAGCTATTTATGTGATCTTGCACTTTGAATGACAACTTTCGTAACTTTGCAAATTTGACAATTTTGCTCCAAATCTTGCTCAACTTGATATTCAACCTCTAAATTTGCAAACACACACTCTAGGGTAGGAAAAAATTGTTGATTTTTTAGTGAATGGGGGTTTTCCTTAGTCAAATCCCTTGTAGGTAATTAAACCAAACAATGAAATAAAGTAATGAAGCATGAGATGTGAAATAATGTAATTGATATCACCTTGGATGACGTCTTGTGAAACAAGTTTACAAACTAACATGTAGTGACCATGTAGAAAGTAGATCTCGGATCTTGGAATGTGATTTGAAAAATGGTTGCAAGTAGATCTTCAATGCTACATCCACTTCTTAGCTTAGCAACATAAATGCATTAAACCCTTGACATGATGAATTTATATGGAAATTCTACAATGGACACTTGAAATCTACCTTGAAATTCCTTGTAAATGCTCTATAATGCTCTTGCAAAGTATTAGGATGTCTCTTAAAAATATTAGATTGCTTAGGTGGAAACTGTGTGAATTAACCCCTTATTTATACTAAATTAGGACATTAACCCTAAAATTCAAAGAAATAAGGTTGACACCATATCTAGAAAGAAACATTATTAAATTCTTGCCAAAATGAAATTCAAAAAGGGGGGTCTCATTAAGGGAGGACCCATTCGCTACCTAGAGTGAATGGGTCCTAGCTCGTTTTTCCAGGACCTAACCCAAGGGGATTGAAATAGGCTTAAAAAACCATTTCAAATCAGTTGAGAAAGGGGGGTCCTATTAAGGGAGGACCCATTCACGATCAAGGGTGAATGGGTCATGGATCAACTTACTAGGACCAAACTTTTCCCAATGAAATATTTTTTTATTTAAATTATGATTTTTGGGATAAATCTTCGAGAGGTATCATAATTAAGGCCTAAATTGGAATTAAAATGGGGTTAATAACTCCAATTAACCACAATGAATTAAGACCACCTAGATAAGCATGAAAGTTCTTTATAACACTCTACAACACTTAAACAAGGTACAAATTATGTACATTTTATTTAGAAAGGGGCCCACTAGGCCTAATTAAGCAAATACACCCTAGAAAAGTGTGAAAGTGTGTTATAACACTTTACAACACTTAAACAAGGTACAGATTATGTAAATTTTATTTAGAAAGAGGCCCACTAGGCTTAATTAAGCAAATACACCTTAGAAAAGTGTGAAAGTGTGTAACAGTTTACAAAACCTTTGCAAAGGATCAATTAAGGCATGTTGTAGTTAAATAAAGGTCCTAGAGTAGTGTGAATGTGTTCAAAACATTACAACACCATTCCAAGACATCATTAGTTTAGCTTTAATGTCAATTATCAAACCAAGCAAGGAAAAGGCTACTTTTTTTGTTACTACAATACCATAGTGGGTAGATGAGAGACATGAGCTAGTAAGACTTCAACAGGATCAATTTGTTCTAGGGTGACATGACTATATAGTGAGTCCTTTCTATTATGATCATGTCATGTTCTAGTTCAAATAGATATAGGTTCCACTGTAGGCTCTACCTAGGTTCCTTCAATCAACTAGGAGTGCCCCTAGACCTATAGACACTAGTCATCTTACTATTGAGTATGTGTACATTAGTGATTGAGAGGATGAGGACCATGATATTCCCCTAGTATATGATGCCACTAGGACCTCTTCCTAGGCTCAAAGATTCCAAGGATGGTGAGAAGGTCAACAATGATACAAATGAGGACGATATAGTTCTTGATATACCCAGTCTATGAGTGAGGATATTGATGAGACAAATGAGGATTCTATCACCCCCGAGAGGAGACATCCACCTCCTATATGAGTCACCAAATCACATGCAACAACCACACCAGAGATCCGCATTCATGAGTGTGGGGATGCCAATAGGAGTGGGCCATCCACACTTCGAACATAAGAGGGGACCATTGCTAGAAAATTATATACCGACTAGCAGACTGGAGATCTAGGTGATAATGGGATATTTGTGATTTCATTATGCTTTTATCTTTATTATATGCTTTATATATTTAATGATGTGTACTAATACCTTTAATAATTTTGATCTTACAAGGTCCACATGAGAGTGGTGTGAGCTCTACCAACAAGTGACCATTGAGATAGTGTCTTGATTGTGTGCATATGCTGATATACTCTTAGAGTACATGCCCCCACCTTTCATGAGGCAACATGCATACCTCTTTGAGTTAGTAGTGAGGTTAGGTGTGAAACATAAGAGTGTTACTAGTCATGTCAACTAAGTTCTAGTAGATATTTCAACACTCCAATCATTTTGAGGTTCATCCGACAAAAAGAAAAAGGATTCCCTATGAGATGAACTCTCGAGGCTATAAGGTGAGCTTATTAGAGTGTAGGAAAATAGATATTCGATAAAGTGAGAGCATGTTGAGGCACTCATATGGGAGGCGAGAGCAGTTGGATAGGTGGAGGGCCTATAGGCATCCATGATCTGGTCATGATCACATTGCTTTGTATCTTGACAAACATAAGCACCACTAGACCCCAAGGGGTCTAGTAGTCATATACCCCACTAGCAGTGTATTTATGACTAAATGTACTTGAACTCTTTATTCATGATATATATAATCATTTATATTTTGTTCTTATGAGCTTATGTGGAATTAGATGTCAATGTGATTTATCAAATAACCTTAGAATATTTAATAAATATCTCCATGATCCAATGTTTATGTGATCTATTTAAAATAATTAAATTTACATTAGATGCTACATTGTGATTGACTATGCGATGTTAAATTAAATGATTTAATTTCAAAAATTTAAATACATATAAAGGATTTAATCTAACACAACATAGAAGATGAATTTGAATAGAATGAAAACTAAAGTAACCATTCATACTAACTTGAATACTCACCCTAGACTCTAAGACACACCAAAATTGTTTTTCAAAGAATGAAGCGATGCAAGATAAAAATAGAACATTATCTACTTAATCTAACAACACTGCTTTAATAACATAATATTCAAAGATGATATTAGGTGTAGTAATGATGCAAATGTTTGGTATTGATAGGTTCTTTTAAAGGTGTACCATCCATTTATGTTAACATATAAGCACCAAACCTATAATTTTCTTCAATTACATAAGGTCTTAGCCAATTAGGGCTGAATTTTCCTTTTTCATTTGGAGCAACGTTTATGTTATGCTAATCCTCATACAACACCAAGTCACCTTTATTAAATGAACGAGGGATGACAGATTATTATAACTACATTGCATTCATTTGGAATAAGCGTGAAGATTCTCAAGGGAATTGATACACTATTCATCAAGCATTTCAAGTTGATGCAATTGTTGCTCTTTATAATTAGCATCATCAATAAGCCCTTGAGAGAAATTTCCAATGAAGGGATTTATAACTCTAAGGGAATTATCGCTTCAAAACCATAAACAAGGTTGTAGAGATTTTTTCCTATAGATGTTTTAATACTTGTACAATAAGCCTACACCACATAAATTAACTGACCATGCCAATCTTTATTATACTTACTATTTTTTGTAAGATCTGTTCAAGAGTCTTTTTAGTTGATTTCGCTTAACCATTTGATTGTGGGTAATATGGTGTTGAAAAGTGATGTTGAATATGAATTTTTTTCAAGAATCTCTTCACATCATTATTCTTAAATGGATTTATGCTGTCTGAAACTAATGCAGAAGGAATACCAATTCGAGAAACAATGTGTTTCAATATGGAACAAAATATTGCATCAACTATTTTGGAATGAAGAGGGATAACTTCTACCCATTTCATGAATTGATGTCTTTAAGATTGTTTGGATTGTGAATGTTAAATCAGCAAGAGAATCTTCAGGAGATACAAGGGAGGTGACACTCACCATCGTATCTACATGCTAATTATCCTTTTGTGGTATGTTACCAATAGTATATGATTAAAAAATTTCTAATAATGTCATTGTAAGGTCTTTGTATCAGATAAGTTTATTATGTTTTTATTGAAATGAACGATTTATTTGTTTAATGACAAAGAGAATCGCCAAATATGGAAATGCATTGCATACCTAATGCTAGCATTGCATGTATACCAACAATTAAAGCATCATACTCTAAAGTGTTATTTGTACATAGGAAGTTTATATGGAAGGATAAGTGAATAGGATTTCCTGAAGGAGGAATTATTATAACCCTAGCTCTGGAGCCAGTTTGACACTTAGAACCATCAAAGTACAATTCCCATGTTTCTTTTTCTTTTTCAATAGTCAATGCACTTTTATCAAGGAATGAGTCCATATTATGTAATGTTAAGGGAGAAGGAACATTAGCTAAATGGTTGGCTAAGGATTGTCCTTTGATTGCATTTTGATAGACAAATTTAAGATCAAACTTAGTTAACAACATAGCCCATTTAGCTAAACATCCTAATAATTCAGTTTTAGAAAAAGGATATTTTAAAGGATCAAAATTTTTCATCACATGTATTTTTGCATTTAGCAAGTAATGTCTCAATTTAATAGCAGCAAATACAAGATCCAAACATTATTTTTCTATTTTTTTATATCATATTTCATAATCAATCAAGGTTCAACTAATAGAATAAATGGGATGTTCTCTACCACTATTGTCTTTTTGATCCAACAATGTTGCTAGAGTATGGGCCGATGCTACTATATAAAGGATAAATGGTTTTTATTTCAAACTCTCAAAGGGTTATTTTCAATCCTCATTCCACCTAAACTCAACCTCCTTAAGAAGTTGTGTAAAGGATAATGTTTGGTCTGTTAAGGATGCTACAAAATGACAAATAGCTTGATTTCTCCCTTGTAGGGTACGTAACTAAGATACAATTTTAGGTGGTGGCATGTTAATGATAACATCAATTTTATTTGTGTCCACCTTAATAACTCTGTGAGATATGATAAAACTTAAAAATTTTCCACTATCCACACTAAAGACACTTTTTCATATTCAATCTCATGTTATACTTAAACATTCATTCAAATATTTTCTGAAGGATATTAACATTATATTGTCAAGTTAAAGATTTATCTACGATGTCATTGACATAATCTTCCAAAACTTGTGCATGTAATCATGAAATATCAATGTCATAGCTCTTTGATATGTTGCACCCATGTTCTTTAATCCAAAAGGCATAACCACTCAACAAAATGTCCCCCAAGTTGTAGTAAATGCTCTTTTTTATTGATCTTGAGTGTTGATAAATATTTGATTATATCTCGAGAATTGATACATAAATGACAACAAAGAATTTCTCATAGTCGAATCTACTATCATGTCAATATTAGTAAGGGGAAAGTCATCCTTGAGGGATGCTTTATTAAGGTCACAAAAATCCATACATATCCTAATATGGTTATGAAGTTCTATGACTACAAAATTGTTTGAAATCCATGGAGAATAGTCAATAGGTCATATAAATCCAACTTCAAGGAGTTTTCCAATCTCAACCTTCACCAATAAAGCTATCTTTGGATTCATCTTTTGTATCTTTTGTCTTACCGGTTTAGCATCTTGTTCAAGAACTATGTTTTGTGTCACGATCTAAGCATCAATACCTTGCTTATCTGAATAAGTCCAAACAAAGAGTTCATGAAATGTGTGTAATAATGTTGCATGATACTCTTGTTCATCTTCATCAAGACACTTTCCTATTTGAATCACTCTTTCTTCATTAGATGTATCCATTGGTATTGTGATTGTATCTCCCATAGGAAGTGCATTTTGTTTTGAAACTTCAAGGATATGGTCTTCTTTATCATCATCAACATCATTGGTTCCTTTTTCTTCATCGACTTGTTTAGCACTAACCATAGCACAAGTGACTTCTTGTTTCTTAGGGGGAGTAAATGACTTATCATAAACTCCTAACATTTTTTCAAAGCTTCATCATCTTCAAAGTACTCCAATGAGTCCTTACATGTTGTATTGAGCGATTCAAGATGCTTCAAAGTAAGAGTTGTCTTAGAGAACTACACATGATGGTGTTGATGTTGAGTGAAGGTATTTTCATTGCTTTTGTTACCTTAGAAGGACAATATTTAAGACCATTTTTTATTTCTTGTGTGTTAGTCTTTATAGGAACATGGATGCCTTGTTCTTTTCTTCCACATGATTTTCCACTATAACCAAGTTGTTTTAAGATCTCATAACCTATTCCATAAATTTTTTCCATCTCTTTTGGATTCAGTGGTTGTTCATAGTCCATTTCATGAAATTTTATTCTATAACTCGTGTCTTCTTCTTCTAGACTGGATGAAGTAGATGCTTGTGAGGGTTGACATTACCTTTGATCCTTTTTCCTTATCAAGTTTTTTTTTTTGTGATCTTGTATTCTCCCATGAATGTTGGTGTGAAATATAAGGAACCCCAATCATCTTCTAATAAATTTGTGACTTCTTCAATATTCTTCTCTTTTACTTCTTATTACATGATTTAAAGTTTTAAAGTTGGTATCAATGTTTTCACAAGAATTTGTTTATCATTTTCAATGTGCAAACAACTTTTAGGTTCAGGGTCAGCCTTGAGTGTGTACAGTTTATTGTTGTAAACGTACTTCATTAAATGATGAAGCATTGAAGGCACCACCTACATTTTGTGAATCCATGGTCTTCATAAAAGAAAATTATATTTAAGATCATGAGGCATAACATGTATAGTAGTTTAAAATGTAGCTTTCCCAATGGTAACAGGTAATGTGATCACGACAAGTGGTTGTTTTCTTGTGTTATCAAATCCAAAAATGAAAAATGGGTCAAGTTATCCTACTCTTTTCAATTCAGAGCTTATCCAAAAGGTTCAAATTACACACATTAAGGGTTGAGCAATTATCAACAATGGTTCTCTTTATTACTTTCCTATTAATAATGGCTATAATCATGAAAGCTTCATATTTTTTTTGAACTTCCAAGGAGGTAACTCACTTTGGTGAAAAAAAAATCTAGATTAATCGCATTCATTCCTTGAACTAGGGAAACCACATCATTTGTGTTTGTATTAGGAGGAATCAAAACTTGTTGTAAGGATGTTTGAAGCATACTATGGAAATTAGGTGAGGCTCAAATAACATTTCATAGTGATATCTTAGCAAGAGTATTCTTAAGTTTTTCAAAAATATCATACTCCTTTCCACTATGAAAAGGAAATTAAGGAGCACTAGGAAAGATAGGTTGAGGTAATGGTAATGAAACATGAGGGGTTTATTGTTTCCTATTATTCCTTGTGTTGTATGAATGAGCAACGGTATTGTAACCTGGTTGCTGTGAAAAATTGTCATTATCAAGTTGCTTTGTAAATTTCAAGATAGCTTTAGGTTACACTAGTTTCTTTTGAGATGGTTCTAAGATAAGTATGGGTTTGGTTTGAACTTGAGGTTGTTGTGAGGATGGGTAAAGGATAAGTTGAGGTGTGATTGTGTTGATGTATCTATGTTTTTGTTTATCATGACAAGTCTTAGTGGATGAACCTTGTGAGATGAGGTCATCAAGGGCTTCATCTAACATATCAAAGTCATCACTGCTAAAGGGATTGAGGGATATGTTAACTTGGAAAAAGAGATTTGACATGATCAAATAACTATGCTTTCTCCAAGAGTTTCATCAATTTTTTCTTGTTTCTTTTGGTGTTTTTTGTTTTTGTTTTTATTTTAGATAATGATTGCAAAATACAAAATAATCTAACTAACAATGCAATAAGGTTGAAAAGGAAAGAAAAGTGAAAAAATATAATGCTAAATTTGATTGAAATATGCAAGAAAATGATTTCCCAAATGTTGCAAAATATAATAAATGAGCAATGCTTTGAATGTGTAAATAAAATATTTCTAAAATTTAACTTTTAGATCTAGAAACAAGAATAGAAATACAAAACAAAAATAAAAAAGCACTAAAATATTTGTTGAAAATGTCTGTACAGGGACTCATTCATGGGTAAACCCACAAAAGTAGTTTATAATTCGAATGAGGAAGGAAAACTTGCAAAAAATGACCCCATGCCAAAATTTCCAGTTCTTGGGGTTCGAATGAACTCATAAACCAAAAGACCCATTTAATTCAAGTACAAACCATCCCACCAAAAAATAAAATGAAAACCCCTTTTTGAAAGGGGGTTCACTCGAACCCTCTATGGTTCGAGCAAACCCCCCTTTTCCCTGATTCTTACTCTCTATCAGAAAAAAAAAAATCATTTTTTTTGCACTTCAAAGCTAGGGCTAAAGATGAAAATGGTAGACTTCACAAATCCAACTAGAATTATGTAGTCCTCAGAATGAGCTATCCAATGACTATAATTTTATATGTTTTGGTTTATTATGTATTTATTCTTTTTTAGTTTTATTAAACATGGGTTTTCAACTGAAAATTAGAAATCTTTTTTTTTACCGTGGAAAAATAGTAGATTATCCAAAAAATTTAAAATATGGAGTGCACTAGATATTGAGTCCTTAATCCAAGCAAAAAAAATGAATTTTGATACATACAAAAAGTTAGCTGCATTATCTTGATCCTTTGTCTAAGTGTAATTGGTTTGACTTTTGAGACCTTGATTAAAAGAAAAAATATTCAATAAAAAACAAATTAACCAAAGTGGAAGAACTAAGATATCGAGTTACAAATCTAAATTGAAAGAATTAATTTTATCCTTCATAGAAAAAAGTTGTGTTATATTATGCGCCCTCCTTAAAATGTTGTTTTATGAAAAAAACTAGTTTTCGAAGGAGATGGAAAAAGAAGTGCAATCCGATTCCAAAAAAATTGAAAAAAATATATTTAAAATCTATAGACAAAATTTCATGAAACTCTAGTTTCCATCATCTTCAAATTCCTCATGGTTTAGCCACTATAGGTGCCCGAAAGTGAAGATTTAGCTAGAAAAAATTATTTTAGTGTCCAGTTTGGCCAAAAATTGTAGACCAGTATTGTGGGATCACCCTCACCCTAGGGTGAATGGGTCCTAGATTAGGGTTTTTTAAATTTGAATTTTCTATTGTTGAGTTTATGCTATATGTTTTATGTTTTTGATCTATAACATAATGTTTTGTAACATTTTTTTCCATATTTTTGTCTCTAAATGCAAGTTAAATCAATTTCAAATGACGGATTATATGACAACTTTTAAGATGCAACATGAATCTAAATGTGAAATAAAATGATTGAATGCAAGTACTAAGCAAAATAAACTTAGATCTAATGCATTTTTTTAATTTTTTTTTATGATTTGAAATGATGCAAACATGCAAATTTATCTCTAAATGAAATGTTCACTAATGTAAGGTTAAATAAACCTAAATGTAATGCAACTAATATAAACCTAATGCAATCTATTGAAAAAATTAGATCTAGAGTTGAAAGGACTTCAATTTTTATAATTTTGTTGTACAAGGTTATGTTCATGAAAATGAAAAGGTGAAAAATAAGAGTGTCCCTCGGGTTTCCCAAAATGGAAAAGTAGATCCAAAGAGGCAAAGGGGGTCCTATTCTTCCTCAATTAACTGGGAAATGAGATCCACATAATGGAAGGACTATCAACCTTGAGTTGAGTCAAGTTAAAGTGTGAATATGCAAATTTCCCTTTTTGTAAGGATAGGGGTCTAGGTCAAACAACAATTTGGGGAGAAAGATTAAAAAATAGAAAATCAACTCCAAAATGAAGTCTCCAAAGTGTATTTAGAAGATTTGGCATAAAAATGAAGGAACCAACAAAGTTTTTAGAGAATCTGAGAGTAATAAATGTTGTGTACCTTTCAAAAATTGTTATTTCTACATGTTGAATTGGGATCCATTTGCCCTAGGGAAAATGGGTCATGGTAGAGTTTTTTGGAAAAATTCAAATTTGAGATTGACTTTCCTGACACCTATAATTCTTCCCTATAACCTAATATCCTCACTCCCGTATCTAGATCTATGCAAAATCTACAAAAAAAATTTGTTATTTGTTGGTGGATAAGAGTTTTCCTCGGTCAAACCCCAAGTTTGGTAATTAAACCTTGATGAGGAACATAGATTTGAAACATGAAATGTGTGTACAATCCTAACCTTAAGTGTGTCTAAGATTAAGAATAAATGATGTAAAGAAACCCTAATCAAGTGTGTTAGAATAGGATACCTAAATGAACATGCAAAATGATGAAGAACTACTTTAGGAGACCTCAAATCACCTTAATAAATGAAAACACAAAACTGAAAACACAAAAAGGAAATGTCAAGAGGCAGGAAATACACACAGGAAGGTCAAAACAGAGATAAACCTAGGAAAGTTATTAGGAAGTGAAAATAGAACAAAGTAGTTTTTTTATTCATTTATCTCATAAAACCCATAGATTACACACATAGAAAAATTCTCAAAACCTAAACTCTCCATCACCTATCCACATGCTAAACTACCCCCACTAAAAATCAACCAAAACTATCCTTAAATAAGGATAAGACAAAAACCACGGTTGCCCACAAACAACAACTAGAAAGTGGTAGAGCCAAGAAAGACCAAAAAAAGAAAAAAAGACTTCAAGGCAAGAAGTGGTCTGTAGTGACGCCGGTTCTTTAACATCTGTTACAAGAATCTCTAGCCAGGTCATCTGTTGCATATCCGTTATGGGAATCTCTAGCTAGGTCATCTATTGCATTATCTTCCCCATCTTTGAAAGATTTTGAACCTCCTAGTTCAGAGGAGTATGATTTTGAAAACTTCAAAAGGTTTGCTTCAGTGATCCAACTGTTGAAGGAATCAGGTAGACCAGCCCATTTAACCCAATACAGTTTATAATTCTAGGATCTTGTAGCTACCATCCTAGTGTCGATTATTTTCTCAATCTGTTCTCTCTTCTTCTAGGGTAAATGACTGATCAAATCTGCCAACATAGTGTCATCACAAACTTGTTCATTACCAGAATGGTAAGGGTAAAGACCCGCCACATTGAAAATAGGATTGATATCAAGGCCTTTAGGCAAGTCTAGTAATATAAGCATTATCATTAATCTTTTGAAGTATTTTGCATGGTCCCACCTTCTTTGGTTTTAACTTCTTGTACATGCCCTAAGGAAATCTTTCTTTTCACAAATATACCATAACTTGATCACCTCCTTAAACAACTTCTCTCTTCAGTACAAATCAACATTACTTTTATATTGTTCATTGGTTAGTTGTAGCTGATGCCTCACTTGTTGCTACACTTCTTGGATATGTTTTGCAAAGTCTAATGTAGCTTGGTTCACTCACCTCCCATCCTAAAGATCTATAAGATCAACAAATCCCTTAGGATTTCTTCCCAAAACAACTTGGAAGGGAGTCTTTCCAGTAGATCTATTAATGCTAGAATTAAAATCAAATTCAACTTGTGCCAAAATTAAATCCCACTGCTTAGGATTATCCCCAACTAAGCATCAAAGCAAATTTCCCAAACTTCTTTTTACCACCTCTGTTTGACCATCAATTTGAGGGTGGTAGGCTGAACTATATTGTAGTTTACTATCAATTTTTCTCCACAAGGTCCTCCAAAAGTGACTCAAAAACTTTGTATGTTGGCCACTAGTAATAGATTTTGGCAGCCCATGCAAGAAAACAATCTCTTTAAAAAACAAATCAACAACCTTACTTGCATCAACAATTTTTTTACATGGAATGAAGTGGGCCATTTTGGAGAATTGATCAACAACAACAAAGATAGAATCATTTCCCCGTTGAATACAAGGCAAGCCCAAAACAAAATCCATGGAAATTTCAATCCATGGTCCCTCAAGAATAGGTAAGGGTTTGTACAAGCATGTGTTCTATTTTCCTCCTTTAGAAACTTGAAAAATTCTACATGCAGAAACAAACTTATTCATGTCTTTCCTTAATTGAGGCCAAAAAAATTCTCACTTACCGAGCTGTAGGTCTTGTCCCTCCCAAAGTGACCCCCCAAACCATTTGAATGTACTTCCCAAATCAGCTCTTCTCTCCTAGATCCTATGGGTATACAAAGTTGGAGAATTTTAAACAAAAATCCATTTGTGAGCATGTAGTCTTTAGAATATTCATTTTTTGTGACAGTAGGATCATTGAGAGCAGCAATAACTTCGCTGAAACAGGAATCAGTTGTGTATTCCTCCTTCATTTCTTCAAACCCAACAATCACATTGGTCATTGTGACAAGTAGGTGATGCCTCCTACTTAAGGCATCCACCACCACATTGGTTTTTCCATTCACATGTTGAAATACAATTGTATAACTTTGCTAAAAGGAAACCCATTTGGCATGCCTCTATGATAATTTGGCCTAAGAGTTTTTTATATTTCAATGCTTGATTATTAGTCAACAAGATGAATTCTCTATGTAGTAGGTAGTGCCTCCATTGTTTAAGAGTTTGAAAAATAGCATACAATTCCTTATCATAAGTACTATACCTCTTCTTGGCATCATTTAACTTTTCACTAAAATAGGAAATTGGCTTACCTTCTTGAATCAACACACCACCAATGGCTACAACAAAAGTGTCACATTCAATGGTAAAAATCTTCTCAAAGTTTGGTAATGCCAGAATTGGGGCTTCTGTCACTTTCTTTTAAAGCTGCTCAGAACTCCTCTCAATTGCTTGAGTCTAAGAAAAAGATTTCCCTTTGGTGCAATAAATCAAAGGAGCACTTATCCCATTGAAATTTATGGTGAATCTTTTATAGAAGTTAACTAAACCATGAAACCCTCTTACTTCTATAATGTTTTGAGGAATAGGCCAGTCAAGTATAGCTCAAATCTTCTCACGACCCATCATTATTTCCTCTGCTGAAATCACATTTCCAAGGAAAACTAACTTGTCCCTACAAAACCCACTTTTCTCAAGATTTATAAACAATCTTTCCCTTCTAAGTGTATCAAACACAAGTTGTAGGTGCTTCACATGTTTATCCATGCTCTTATTGAAAATTAGAATATCGTCAAAATAAATTATAACAAATCTTCCAATGTAGGGTCTAAATACCTAGATCATGGTGCACATGAAGGTAGTAGGAGCATTAGACATTCCAAAAGGCATCACCAACCACTCATATAAACCATCCTTGGTTTTGAATGTTATCTTCCATTCATCTCCTTCTCGGATTTGAATCTGATGATACCCACTTCTCAAATCCACCTTAGAAAATATTTTGGCACCTGCTAAGAAATCTAGTATGTCATCCATTCTAGGAAGAGGGTAGTGATACTTTACCATGATTTTATTGATAGCTCTAGAATCCACACACAACCTCCACCTACCTCCTTTTTTGGGTGAAAGTAGAGTTGGTGTGGCACAAGGGCTCATGCTTTCCCTTACAAACCCCTTTTCTATTAACTCAATAATTTTCCTTCTCATCTCTTCATTTTCTTTTGGAGACAATCAGTATGCTACTTGATTGGGAAGCTTTGATCCTGGCACCAAGTCAATGTGATGGGTAATGCCCCTCGATAGAGGCAAACCAGTTGGCAACTCTGATGGAGTGATTTCAGAATAATCTTCCAATAACTTTTTCACTTCTCGTGGGAGTTGGCTCCTCTTAGGTTCACTTGCTTCTTGTGGGAATAGAAAATAGCAAACTGCTTCCTTGCTTACTTTGCAAAATTCTTTATAGCTTATGGATACAAGTGATGGGGCAGAAATTTCTACCACTTCCTCTATTTTCCATGGCTTCAAGAGTGTTTTCTTACCTTCGTGCTCAACTTCATACATATTCTCTCTTCCATGATGGATCAATTTTCTATCATATTTCCAAGGCCGACCCAACAATAGATGACATGCATCCATTGGTACCACATCATAGAGAATTTCATCTACATAAGGACCAATTTTGAATGCCACATAACATGATTTATTCACAAGCACACTATGATCCTTTTTTAGCCAAGAAATATTATAGGGATTAGACTTAGGAATGAAAGCTATAATTTTTCAACCATTTACACACTCACCAAATTGTCAGTAGACCCGCCATCTATGATCACTTTACACACCTTGTCCTTACATCTGCACTTTGTTTGGAAAACATTATTCCTCCTCCAGTCATCTTTTGTGTTTCCTTTGTCTCCAGATATTAAGACTCTTCTTAGCATAAAGTTTTCTCCAAACTCGGCCTCAGCTTCTTCAATAAAATATCCTTCATCTTGAGCCACCATTTCCCTTTTTGGGTTTTGAGGACAATCAATAGCTTTATGAAACTCATTACAGATAAAAAACTTTAGATTTTTACCTTCTCCAAAGGGTGTATGATCTCGCCCTCTACCACTAAAGCCTCCCCTACTACGAAAGTTAGGCTTCACATAACCCTCAGGTTCTTCCTCTTTGATTGGTTTGGAGGAGCTTCCTGTTCCTCGATTATTTGCAAATTTTCCTTTTCGATTCAATTTTTCTTCTGCCCTTATGGCATAATTATAAGCTTCATCCACTGTAAGAATTTTCACTAAAGCGAGCTCATCCTGTAGTCAAAACTTCAGGCCATTCAGATATTGAGCTGCTACTTTCTCTTCACTTTCTTGTATGTTTGTCCAGATTTGAAGCCTCAAAAACTGTTCTGTATAAGTCTGGACTAATTGATCTCTTTGCTTTAAATTTTAAAATTCCTTAAACAATTTTTGATGATGATCTGAGGGCAAGAATCGAGCTGTCAATTGTTTCATCATCTTAGGCCAAAGTCAATTTTTTTCTTTTCCTTATCTTCTTCATAAATTTTGCACATTTTCCCACCATAGGGCGAAATGTGACCAACTTGGAGGCAACAATTTTTACCCTTTTTGGGTCATCTTCATCCATATCTTCCATTTCAAAGTACTTTTCTAACTCCTGGATCCAATCTAAGAATACATTAGGGTCAAGGTCACCTTTAAAATCAGAAATATCCACTCTTACTTTGGAATTTTTTCTTGTCAAAGCTTCACTAAGTCTCTCAACAGGATCTGCTACCCCAACAACATTTGTTGGATTCTCCGATTCTTCTTCAGACTCATCCAAATTTAACCTCACCTCAATAATCTCCAATCTTCTAAGCATGTCACCATTTTTCCTTCGAGGGCCTGTATTTCTCCTACCCCTTCTTCCCCAATTGATGTGGACTCCCCTATGGGACATCGTGAGTTGCTCTAATACCAAAACTAATGCAAATCTCCACGTTCCTGCGGACACAAGGAATTGAAAACAAAAAAAGGAAATGTTGAGAGGTAGGAAATACACATAGGAAGGTCAAAATAGAGATAAACCCAAGAAATTTATTAGGCAGTGAAAACAGAACAGATTAGTTTTTTCATTCATTTTTCTCAGAAAACCCACATATTACACACATAGAAAAATGCTTAGAACCTAAACTCTCCAGTACCTATCCACACGCTAAACTACCCCCACCAAAAAGCAACCAAAACTATCCTTAAATAAGGATAAGACAAAAACCACGGCTTCCCCACAAACAGTAGTTAGAAAGTGGCAGAGCTAGGAAAGACTAAAAAAAGAAAACAAGACTTCAAGGCAAGAAGCGATCTGCAGCGCCGCCGGTTCTTCAACATCTGTTACAGGAATCTCTAGCTAGGTCATCTGTTGCATATATGTTATGGGAATCTCCAGCCAAGTCATCTATTGCATTAATAAGTTACAAATCTAATTATACCTTCCTTCAGGTTGAAAGGTGAATGGAAATAGAAGAAGGAATTACTTAGGAAACAAGTCATTAGGCTTGGCTGTATGTCTTGTGCATCTTTGAAAACCTAGAATCTATCATAATCCTCTATAGGAATCTATCATTACTTCTTTGACAATGCTTGAACTTGATATCAAAATGTGCTTGAAGACCTACAAAAAAAACTCAAATTCTGCTCCAAGACTTGACTTTTGAATGCTTCTCCTTGCTCTTGAATGCTTGATATCATATTAATTTCTCTTGTCTAACTTTCTTTTAGTGTAAAATGAATTTGAGACTTAGTTTTATAGACTTCCTATCTAATTTTTCAATCATTAGATCCCAAAAACTGAGATGTGAAATTTGAATTTAAGATATTGAAGTGCAACAAAAAAAAATCCAAAGTTGAGTTTAAGGAACTTAATGAGGACCTTCCCATGGGTGAATGGGTCTTGACCTAAAGCTTCAAGATTTCTTAAATGTAAGGGCATTGATTTGATTCAATACATTTATTCAATGTGGGTTGTGGTGTCGGGAATTAAATAAAATTAAGTAAAATAGGCCTTGGGATACATGATAAAGGGGTATTAAGGGCCTATTAATAGTATTTTTAAATGAATTAATGAAAAGGTCACCAAAATAGGTACAAATAAGTGTGAATTGTCCTTCCTCCTAGAAAGGGGTACAATTTTCTACACTACACTCATAAGGGCTAGTGAAGTTTGATATTCACTAGGTGAGCCTCCAAGACAAGGTAAAATGTGAGACATACACTAGGTCTACAAGGTGTTCCATGAAAAAGTGGAAAAATTGGAAGAACACACTAGGTCTACATGTGTGTACACATTTTTCAAACCATACCAAGAGTTATAATCCTTGATAACCTTAATAAGGTTCCATAAAAATGATCAAATTGATATGCCAATTCTTACACTAGGTTCCACCTGTGAACAAAGTGAAGCCAAGAAAATGTCAAATATGGCTAGGAAGCCATATTATGCTAGGTTCCATGAAAATAAAAAAAGGCTTAAAATACAAGTGGAAAAAATAAATGGATAGTGTCAAAAACCTAAAAAATATGTAATAATAATATAACCACAAAAGGTTAGAATTTAAAAACAATCAAAGGATCCTTGCTTAATTAATGAAAGGTCACACCTTAGGGAACATCACACTTGATATCACCACCTAGAGAGGACTAGTCAAGGATTAAATGATCATACCTTAGGGAACACTAGCCATAGAATTACCACCAAGGAGAAAGTCATATGCCAAGAGAAGGTAACACTCTTGTGGGACGTCAAATCTAATATCACCACAAAGGAGACACATAACTTGGATTAAAAATACCACACTTTGATAAAAAAGGTCACACTTCCTAGGAGATATATGCTATCATCACTAAGAAGAGTTGTGATTCATATATAACAATGAATAAGGGACTATATGCCCACCCTTAAGATGTTAGTATACTTGCAACAATGGAAGTTGTGTTTAACAATGTGTCTTCTTGTGAAGAAGGTTTTTTGGGAGAAATGAAATTGATCCATATTTCTATGCATTGGGGTTTCTTGTCTTGTTGATTTGTGAACATGCATACATTGACTACTTCTACTTTCCTTTGTATTTTCCGGTGTTGATTTTCTCCACAAGTCCAGTTCTTGTGTTGGAGTTTATTGGTAGTGCATCCTATTGGATAGGATGAAAGTATTATTTGTTTCAAGTGGTTGTGATAGTGCTTCAATATAGTATGATGATTATGGAATATTCTTGGATGTCATATGGTGTTTCTATGTGGTTTTCATACTATCTTTGTACTTGGAGAATCATATATGTTGTCACTTGTAGTGTTACTTTAGGTTTGGACAACTAAGCATGCTAGCACTATTTGTGGAGGTACCTCATGTATTTTCAATGTGTTGAGTAGCATGGTGATGTAGATTTACATCCTAGTTAACCCATGGTGTGGTATTCCTTCACTTCTTTCCATCACAAATGTGTTTGGTGTCAACCTATTTGGTGTTGCATGTTTGAGGTATATAAATTTCATTGAGGTTGACCTAGTTGAGATTGTTTAGGTAGAAAATGGTATAAATGCAAGGTGAAGCTTGTATGGAATGTGTGGAAAGTTTGAGATGTGAATGTGATCAAGTGGGCAAATCTGAGTACAATTTTAAACAATTATGCCTTCTAGATGTAGTGAACAAATGGTGTCTCCATTTCAATGCGCTTGAAGTTGTCAAAGGTAGTGAGCCAAAGGTTGCAAATAGCATAGAGTTGTAGTGGTGGATTTTTTTTATGAATAGGAAATTATCTATATTAATAATAAAGATAAAAATATGTATCCACAAAAAAAAGTGGGTGGTAAGAAGGCACACCCTAAGATTCACATGGGAAATGCCCAAAAAACCAAAAAGAACTAGTCACATGGGCCTAGCCCAAAATTCCATGATTACAAATATAAGAGAAAAAGGCCATTAAGTGGCCAAAATAGTACCAACAAAGCCAGGAGGGTCTTTGTCATCCATTTTCTTCCCCCATACATTAGCGGGGTATGGAGTGACTTCAGGAGGACCCCATCCATCGTCAACGTATTTTTGTTTATCTTATGTTTCCTTGCATTGAGGCAAGGTTGCAAGTGCCATACATGGAAAAAAAATCCAATGTCTGGCCAACCAGAGCCGCTACTAGGAGTATTATCAAAGGGCCACCCAGAACTACCACCACTACTTCCCGCTGCTCATCTAAAGGGCCACCCCTGGCCAACCCACTAAGGAGGGAACGTACCATGTCAAAGAGGAGGCTGAGAGTGGGGGAGAGTAGAGCCACTCCACTACTAGCCTCGAGAGGGTGAATAGTTGTGGAAGGAAGTGGGTGAAGCAGGCACTCGAGCCACAATACACGAGGCATTTCCCCAATGATCCAGAAGCACTTGAAGGTGAGACACCTCAAGTGCAACTTTATTGACTTGAACTTGTATCTGTAAAAGAAAATTAGAGTAAATAATAGCTTTAGAATACAAAGAAACATTTTTATCCATTTAGTTGTGAGAAAATATGCAAGGATTCCTATCTTTCTAGATATTGAAGAGGATTTCCACCCTGAAAGTGTGCCAAAGATAGGTGTATTTAGAAAGAAGCTTGGGTGAATCTCCCAACAAAACCATATGCCAGGAGAAGGGCTCTAATCTAAAAGGCTGAAAGAAGTCATGAATCTAATTCCACAACTATTGAGATCTAGTACAAAACTAGAAGAGATGCTTAAAAGACTTAGCTTTCCCACAAAAAGGGCACCAAGTGTCCTGGACCTCCAAGTGAACAAGCCAAGACCTTGCAGGTAAGCCTTGGAAAAGAATACACCAAGCAAAGTGGCCGATTTTAGGCTCAACACTTGTAGAACAATTTGCAAAGAATATTTTTTGGTAGACATGAGTGAAGGACTGAAGATGCTACCTTTGGTTTAGACTTTCAATCATTGGAAAGTGTGGTGAAAGCCACATATAACCAAGCCTAGCCTTATAATTCCTAAAAGGGGTGTCTGAGTACCACTTCTAGTCCTTCCACCAAGGCTTGGATCAATGAATTCCCACCTTGTGTAGCATATCTATAGGAATAGCATTCACTAGACCATCATAAGTATCACCTTCCTAGTTTTGAAGATTGTAGAGAGCCAAAAAAATTTCCCATGACATAATGCACATTGTGAATCTGTGAAACACATGTTGCAAAGTTTGAATGCCTCTCTTGTGGAACCTTAGCACCTTAAACCAAGGTGATTTGGCTAGCAATTGACCATTACTTGTAAAGAGGGGCAACCACCAAACATTATGTTGATTGAGCAAAATCTCATCACAAAAACTAGAGCCAACCCATCAAAGCTGTAACACCCCGCTGTGTAAACCCCAAAGGACAAAAAAATACCACACAATTTTTTTTTTGAGAGAGAAACATTACATAAGATGATTGTGAACATAAATTATATAAGACGATCATAATATACATTATATGTAAAAACTTAACTAGTCCCTTGGGCTTATAGGGTTGCATTACACATAAACCTACCCAACCAAAACATCATTAAAGATAAAGCCTAGAAGTTAACAATAGAAGCATACATTCACAAGATAACATAATAATACAACCATCCATAAGCAATCGCGATGGAAAAGATACATGCATCATTCTATTACTATTCAATTCACAGTTTTAATATTACAATTGTGGATCATATTTCCACAGATACAATACATCAAGAATACATTACAACATTACATAATGCTTCCCTTATAACAATGTGAAGAGTACATCAAGTACAAGAATAATTACATCAATGAAGCATAAGGTACAAGGCATAGAATAGTCTTCAACCAAGTGAAGCTTTGGAAATTCTACGTCCGCTTTCACATCATGAACACAAACTGGGAACCCAATGGGTGCATAGCATGTTCCATTCAACCACGTGGACCCAAAGGTCCACCCCTCATGCTAGAAGTGACAAGAAAGACCCTCGACCAAGAGAAACAAGCAGAACAACCACAAGACCACACCACAAGAGCAACCAAACATAACAAACAACACTCTCAACAACTACTTACAAGGTGTCTACTTTTAGAGGCATACAAAGGGAAACTCAAGGGATACTATGGCAGAGTGTCATCATACGATCCTACCATGGGTTATCTTGGATACCTCTCAACAAGTGTCATCCCCCATCTATGGTTATCCTGACTTCCTCGCACTAGGCATCAGCCCCATAGGGTGACTCATGCAGGACCACTAGCCTCTCATGAGGACAAGGTAGCAATCTTGCTGACCATGGCCTTCTCAACCCACCCTTAGTCTATAGAAGCACTAATGGAAAGGGTGAGGTATCTTATTTATCTTTAGTTTATGTATCCTACCCAAACCCACTAGTAAAATTTGTTAGGTTTTCACTTATTTAACCAACTCTTCAATGGGTTATCCAGGCTGCCCCTTTGTGTGCCGACCCCCATGGAGAGCCACTCTCCCTAATAGCCCTAAAACAAATCCAAGTCATCAAGGGGTGTACCAAAACATAAAGAGCACTAAAACCACAAAACTAGTGTACTTTGCGAGGCATGAACCATCTTGCCAAAGCCGTTTACAAAGACAATCTTGATACAAGGTTTGACCCACACATGAAACTCAAAATCAATAGTAAGATCAAACTTATTATAATGATTAAATTGTGGAAGTTCAACATGGAACAAGACTTTCCTTAGCCTCTAGAAGCCTATAGGACAACCTACCCCTACACTCCCATAAGAGTAACACAATGACATGGGTTCCCAACATGATCTCACAACAAGTCCAAAAACATAATCTATTCCAAACAAAAATAATGCAAATGAACGATGAAAGTGATCATGGGGCATAAATAAAATTAACTAATGAAAGTGATCATGGGGCATAAATAAAATTAACTTCTTAATCTACTCACACATTCCATGTAACAAATGAATATTAATCACTACACGTCTTTGTGCAAGCAACTGAATACTAATTGGACAACTAAGGGATTATGCAATTCATATACACATACACAATCAAGACTTAATCAGAAACTGAAGTATATGTATAAACTAAAATAAAAAATGTTTTTTTTTACAGATTAACTAATGTAATATAAGGTTTATAAATATTTTCTCATATCATTAATTAAATTACTGACAAGCTAAATATTAAAAAATATATATATTTTTTATAGATTAACTAATTTAAAATGAGGTTTATAGATATTTTGCTCACATAAGTAAATAAATTACTAAGAAATTAAATATTAGAATAAAAACGTTTTTATAGATTAACTAATTTAAAATGAGGTTTACAAATTTCTTTTGCTTACTGAGAACCATAATATATGTAGAAATTAAAATAAATGTTTTACAGATTAATAATAAGGTTTACCAAGTTTTGCTCATATAAGTAAATAAATTACTTAGAAACTAAATATTAAAATAATTTTTTATTTTTTTTACAAATTAACTAACTTAAAATGAGGTTTACAAATTTCATTTGCTTACTGAGAACCAAAATATATGTAGAAATTAAAATAAGCATTTTGCAAATTAAAAATAAGGTTTACCAATTTTTGCTCATATAAGTAAATAAATTACTTGAGAAACTAAATATTAAAATAAAAACATTTTTACAGATTAACTAACTTAGAATGAGGTTTACAAATATTTTGATCACATAAGTAAATTTAATTTCAATGTATAGATTATGTCTCATAATGATAAAAATGGTTAGTTTTAGTTAATGAAATTCTTTCCATTTAATTTAAGTGTAAATATACAACCTTATTGTGATATTATTGCTAGTATCAATATATCACCATTCCCAAACAAAAGGTCATAATAAAATTATATTTATACTAAAATTTAGGCAACATAGGGTGCTATAACCAATTCGTGAAAAACAAATGAGTAGCTATTATTTAGCTAATTACCCAAAAATAAGGGACAAATACCCATACATGATGTAAAAATTAAATCAATCAGGGATCGTTAGACTAGTAGAAAATTCAGTAAAAAGTTCCTTTTATGTGGAGGGCATAGAACTATTTTATTTTTCCTAAGGGTATAGTACTATTTTATTTTATTTTTCCTAAGAATTTTGATTGTATTTTACAGTTCAACATTATAGCTCAATGGAGTTTTCCAAATTTTCTATTTCTACAACTATAAATCAAAATTTACTAAAATTGTTTAGGATAAAAAGTGTAGAAATTTACAATTCTAAATTTTAAATTTTCTTTTTCTACAGCTGTAAATCAAAATTTATTAAAATTGTTTAGGATAAAAAGGGTAGAAACTTTTCTAAATTTTATTTTTCTACAGCCGTAAATCAAAATTTACTAAAATTGTTTAGGACAAAAAGGGTAGAAACTTTACAATTCTAAATTCTAAATTTTCATTTTCTATAGTCATAAATGAAAATTTACTAAAATTGTTTCTCTAGGGTTTTCACTTCAAAATTTCATTCTTCATAATTAATTTAGATGACATAATTATAAAGGAGTTATTTAAAATACAAGCACCGTGCAATTATTTTTTTATTTTTTATTTTTTTACCTTCTCCAATCTGTATCTCCTTCTGTTTATCAAAAATTTCCCCAAATAAATTAAGAAACTCTCCCTCTAGTTTTTCGATAAACTCTGGGAGAGATGGAAAACTTTTGAAAATTATTTACACTTTCCAAACAATAATTTTCACTCTATTTTTAATACTTTACCAATTATCAATAGTTCACACTATCTAATTTAATAAATCATTACTATTTCATAATCCCCTTAATTATTATTATTATTATTTTATTTTATTTTTTTAAATTTATGCTCCCAGATATAATATGCATTAAATCTATTTTGATATTTTATTCATTACCCCCTTTTTTTATCTCAATATTTTAAATTTGTAAATAAACTCAATTAAATTTAAAATAAATATTATTTATAAATACAAATTTATGCTTTATTTACATTTTTCATCTTTAATAAAGGAATAATATTATAAGCTATTAAATTATTACCCTCTTTTAATTAATTAATAATTAATTAATAAAATACTCTTAATAATTTAACAATTTGATTTAATATTTTAATTAAATCACGTTAGAACTACTAGCAACATAACCCAATCAACACCCAAAGAACAATGAATCTTGACCATGCAAAATAATTGAAACACATTAATGAACCAATTAATTCGAATGACAAAATAGATCAACATTAAATGACCAATTAAAATGATTGACTCAAACAAAACAATACCAAGACAAGAACAAGGTCACAAACGAATGACGACGTCAGACACGGTGATGGGGTGAAAGACTAGGATGAGGATACTTTCTTGTCAAATCCTTAAACCGCATCATATCCATTGGGTATGTTGGGCATGCTCAAACCCGATGGTGCGGGTGGAGTTGGTGCCCAATATCTACAATCCTGCATAAAACCAAGTGTGAAAACAACATATATATTCCATGCCAAACACACTGTGAGAGAGAATTACAGTGTAGCAGGGTGCTCATGGATGAGCAATGCAGCACCATCCCTCTGACCAAAATCTCAAACAATTAACACATCATCATAAACATCATGAATTAAGCATTAATCAATGTACGTAACCACACAATATCACATAATCAGGTACAGATGAACACCATGCATCATTATATCGTCAACATCATAAAACAATATCATGTGCATTCAAACAAAACACACAAGTCAAATAGGTGAAACAATCACCATTGAGGTCTCAAGTATGCATCAAAACATAAACAGTATCATAAGAGTAGCAGTAACACATGAGGCATTACAAAAGCCAAGGCTTAATTGCTTCTCAGGATCTCCAAATGCTCTTTGCCACAAAATTTCCCACAATTTGAATTGGTTCCTTCATAACTAGGAGGGTTTGAAAGCCAATACCATTCCAAGTTGGTCTATGAACATGAAAGCTGGATTGAATGCAATGCCTAAGGAGAATTTTCTAGGCTTCATATCCAATAAGGGCTGTAATTATCCATTTCACACACAAGGTAGTCCCTTGTCATTGAGTGGAGAGTAGACCAAGTCCTCCAGAGTTTCTGGGAAGGCAGAAAAACTCCTAGGAAACATGGTGAAACCCTCTATGGGTCTTCGTAAAGCCCCAAAGAAAGTCCCTTAACAACTTTTCAAGCTTGGAATATGCGGATTTCGAAGGAGCCCAACAAGAGGAGTAATAAACATTCGTAGCAACCAAGATCTTAGAGAACACTTGGAATTTCCCTACTAGAGAAAGAGGCCTTGTAATCTAGTAGACTATCTTTTGCTCAATCTTGGAGAGAACAACTTGCCACAACTTAGTTGGAGAGGCTTGAAAGGTGAAGGGAATGCCAAAGGTTTTCTACATTTCAATGCACTTGAAGTTACTAGAGGTAGTGAGACAGAAGTTGTAGATGGAATAGAGTTTTAGTGGTGGATCTTCATATTTCTTTGAGATAGTGAATCTCTCTATAATAGTCTTCTTCTATCTTCTTTCTTTTGAATAGTGAGTCCTTAGCAGTGAGCCTTTCTTCCATTTCTAGGTAGTGAGCCTAATTGTATTTGGTGTTGTTATTCATATATATGTGTGCTAATCCTCACTGTCAACTTCCCCATATTAACGCATCAATTCATTTACCTCCTTCTATCTCTTTGATTGCATTTTTATCCTTATTCACTACACACCCTTTCCTTGATTTTATGCTCAATTGGTGATATCCATGCATTGATATAATTTCCTAGTGAATGGTTACCTAATATATATTAACATGGTGATAATATTTTCACCTCCATCTATTGTCAAATTTCCCACACCATGATTTAGTCATTGTTTAGAATCCTCTCCATCCCACTCATTATCCTATACCCCTTGGCTTCAACATTTCATTTGAGTACCACCTCATGTTTTTTCATATTTTTTAATGATTATCTACATATTTTTTGTTTTTTTCCTTCCTATATTTATAGTGCTCTATACACCACATTTTCATCATTTCCTTCATCCTTCATATGATGTATTTACTCAATAATGTGTATTTTGGTTCATTATGCTAATTATAGTTAATTTATTTCTTTGTGTCAATCCATGTTGCTTATAGTCTAAGAGCTTCATCCATGAAACTACCATGGTTTCACTTATCCTCCATGTGATGATGTGCCTTAACAATGTGTCTCTTAGTTCACTATGCTCTTTGTAGCTTCTTTATTTTTCTATTAGTCCACACACACATGATGAACTATCATCATGATCCATTATATCATGGTGCATAATCCTAGTTTTACAACAAATAATAGGTTTCTCTTTGCATGTGAAGTTATTTTGATAATATTTGTCCATTTTTTTTACCATTAACCATATCCCTTTCATCCATCCATCCTTTTTACATGAAATTCATGTTGTCACACCCTGTCTTGTTACTGATTTACTTTTACCTTCATAATTAAATAGGATGGTAAATGCAATTATGAGTTTGATATGCTAGCTAAAAGAATAGAATATTGAAATAGGAATTATGTGAAAGTATTGATAAATGCTTAATATGGCTTTGAAAGAGTAAATATATTTACAATTATTGCTATATGAATATGCTTAAGTTTATAATGCATATGGATTTATTGTGAATGTCTAACTATCATTGCAAATGTGTCGATATGTTTGCAGGGACAAGTTCATTCCTACAGGTGGAGGGGAAGTATCACTCAGGAGAAGTGATTGGTTAGATAACCATTAATGATACCTATATGAGCTTATACATACACAAAATCATAGTAGATTTCTTGAGTCAAGTCATAGTGTGGGGAATTGGTAAGTCATCCTTAGCATGCATGTTTGCTTTAGTAAAGGTCTTGATTACTGTTGAGTGCATTCTTGGATGATGTTTCTATGTTTAGGAGTTCTTCCCTAAGTTACTATGCTTGATTGTATGGTTGGATAAGTGTTTGAGATATATTCCTATATGCATATATATGCACATGTTGATATATGTGTATGCCAAACATAATGGGATGTCCATACAAGTAGGTCAACATATGCATGAATATGCATATATGCCTATAGATATGGTGCTATATGAGTAAATTGTCCCTTGTGTGTTTTAATTGATGATTTGATATATATATATATAAATAATGATTATGCATATATAAATATATATGTGTGTGCAAGTATAAATGATAACCCATGCATGAGTACATTGTTTGCATAAGGAAATTAGGTAGATTTATACCATACATATATGTATGTATATATATATATGCATATACATACATACATACATATATATATATTTGATATATTAATCAATCGACGAGAACATAGTTGCTATATACTTTATATATAATTAAATACATGTATATATATATGTAATGTATATATATTTGAATGGACTTGTATTTATATTATTATATAATTGTCCATAAATATATGTACATATATATGTTATGCAGCCCTAGTAGTAGAATAGAGGTCGATTCACATAATTAGGTGCCTTGGTCAATAAATTTGAATATAGCACTCATTTTAAAATGCAAAGCTAAGTATTCAATAGTCTTTATATACCTTGATAAATGCACAAAGGAAACAACATGGAAACATGTTGTAAATAATGAATAAGCGATGCTATTAAAGGGGTAGGCGGATTTGAGTTCAACTAAGAGTCTTTGTACTGTACAACTTCCATAGTCAACATAGAGCATGGGAGGCTATCTTTAGAAGAAACACATGAGCTATAAATAGGTATAAATAATTTAAATGCTAAATGTTAGTGAACATGGATATTGTTGCAAGAAAAGCACTTGGAGAGTAAAGAAAATGTTGGAGCAAGTCAAACAAGAGAAAACATGTATGAAGTTATCATGTAGCTATGTAAATAATAGAAAGGATGTGTGATTGTATTAAACACCTTTTGAATCTGTCAAAATGCATATTGTGAAGGTGGCACCAATTGTGAAAGATTGGAATAGAATATAAGTCTACTTTTTTTTATCAATTTGACTGTCACTAGTTGATCATGTGCAGATTGAAATAGTCTTAATTTTTTGTCAACCAAAGAGGTCAATCTATGAAATTTTATGTTGAGTACACTCTTTGCTTACCTACCACCGTTTAGCTGAGTTGAGTGAGTCAACTACATGGATATAGTTGTCAATTTACATGCCTATTTTGTAGGTTGTGTAGTCTCTTTTTTGCAGTATAAATAGAGAGGTAGAGCACTCATTTGGGACACATTCCATTTGCATTCTATTATATTCTATTCTCCATTTCTAGACTACATTATCTTGCAAGTTCATTTTAAGTATTTTGTGAGAGCTTGAGTATTTTAAGTGAAGTATATTATCAACTTGAGAGAGAGAGAGAGAGATTTATTGAGACATTACTTGTGAGATCAAAGCAAAGCTAGTTGTTTTTTTGGAAATTTTTGCAACAATCAGTCAAATGGACAAGTGTATTACAGGCATGGGGATAATCTTCCTTTATTTGTCTTTGTTTATAAAATATTGATTCTCGAATGTTTAATTGGTCTATCGAGACTAATTTCCATAAGGAAAGATAGCATTTTCATTGAAAGTAAATAGAAGTTTTTTATGTTGTTTGTGAAGTGCTTGTAATTAGTCCATATTAGGAGGGTTTTTTTTATCATAGGTATCGCTATACTAGATATGATTAAACAAGAATAACTTAAGGGATAATTATAGTGTGAAACATTTCAATGTCACAAAGTGATTTGATATTGTTGGCTTATGATGTTGGTTGTACATCAACAATTTGGTAGAAATGATAGGATGAGCCATTGCTAATATGTACTTGCATGATCACTTGATCATACTTGAATAAAGATCTTCGGTAGAGTTTTACCTACTAGGTGGGAAATACCTTAAAAATTAGAGTGGCTACTTGATTGAGTTGCATTGCACTCTTATTACAAAGTTATAGTATTGACAAGACTAGACTCTTTGTTTAAACCCTTTTAATTAAGAAGGATACACTCTTGAATGGAGTCATCTATAGGTATCATTATTCTTTTATTGAGGTAATTTATGGGAGAGACTACTCTCTTGATGAGAACCATGTAACAACATGAAGTATTGTTGAATGGAGTTAATTATTTATGAGTATTTAGTCTATGTTAGGAAGAAGCTTATATAGCTCTACACTAGATATAAAGTTATACTTGGGACTAGATTGTCTTTTGAAGTGAATAGCTTGTTTATGTAAAGATAAGCTCATATGTTATACCTGGGATAGGAACTTCAAGGGGTAACTTATGCTTAGGATTAATTGGTAGAGTTACCATATTCTTTTGGGTAAAAGGGGAATAGGATATTTCTAAGGTAACAAAAATTACCTATTGGAGGAAGTCACCTAGGCATAGTTTAAGAATGATCATAAAACAAACCAAGCTATAATAGTGTGTATGAATGTGAGGACTTCCACTCAATGTACTAAGTTTGAATACTTTGGCCAAAGTAGTGCAAGTTTCCATTGTTTACATTGTCATTTCACTATGTTCCTTTTATGCATTCTAGTTTAGCAATTTTCATACTTGGAGGAGTAGCTACCATATGATTAGGTTTTTGTTTGTAGAATAAAACACTAAGCTCAGAGAGGCATTTGTTATGAGGTTTACCAACCAATCTAATCATAAAAAGGGAAGGGCCATCTTTTCATGCATGAAAAATGTGTGGGGGACTACATTTAAGTCTCTGGTTGGCAAAAAATTTCTTGAGTGATGCTTCTCCTCATCAATCGGTAGCCGAGGTTTGCATATTTTTGCACTAGTATCGGGGACAACTGGAGTGTTTGCACCAACTAGAAAGGACATTCAAAATGTATGCATCAATGTGGTGACATCAGGATCAATTTGTATAGCTATTTCTAGATGAAGCTCAGAGGAGTTATGCACATATCATGTACCCATTTTTATGGAAGAATTTAATCATGGATGATACACTTGAGTTCATTCAATATGTCAATGAGGTTATGGAAAGATTTGTAAAATTACATTGGAATGCAATGAAAATTTTGAAATAGTGTTATTTCAGTTATGCAAGTAATTTACATTATGGAAATAATTTTTTTTATTGCTATGTTTTAGCATCATGGTTATTCACTTGAGGTGAAAAACTTGGAAATTTTATTGAGTAGAACACTGAGGTTGTTACATGTGGTATAAGAGCTACTATGTTCAACACTAGAACCTATGATCTCATTATGTAAACAATGTGTACACCTTATCAAAAGATAATGGTTGAAAATTTATTTTTCCAAGATGGCAAGTGGAAAGAAGAAAAGTAAGATGAGATTCATAGAAACTTGTTTAAGTTTGGGACAAGATAAGAGTTGTCCCTAGAGTTGGAAACTCCTAAAATAACAACTTATGATAATATCCCCTTGGATTGAAAAATATTATGAAATTAGGCTATGTAGGAATGTTATGAATGATAATCAATATGTACCTTCACCCTAATAAAATTTGGAATGACTCTATTGGATAGAGAGGATTGAAAGAGTCTCCCTTATATATAGCAACCTATAGTTGCAAAGAGTAAAAAATTCTTGGGTTTAGTAAGAATACTATGTATCTATAAGTATGTATTATTGGCATAAATTGGAAAATTCAATGAAGTAGGTAGTCAATGAAGGAGTTATCCAAGAGATTGGATAAATCTTGACAATAATCAATTTTTTTTGTAAGGCTAAGATCTTGCAAGAAAGGATGTAGTATCTTGGAATAAGGGAAAAGACTAGAATTGTTAGAAAAGAGTAATCAATAAAGTGGACATGGTTCCACCAAACAAAATCAATAAGATAAATTTGGAGTTTAGATTAATATGAGAAAAAGAAACCAAGCAACTTGAGAGTGCTTAAGGTTATGAAGTTACCTAGAAGTGGGACAAAGTCACTTGGAAAGGTGATTGTGATAATGAAACTTGAAAAGGTAAATCAGGTTGGCCTGACAAAGGTTTGGATAATACTTAGATTGGATGGAGTATAAACTAAAATCACCAATGAGTCAAAAAAATCCAACATATGTTTAAAGAGGTTCCAAAATGAAATTGGATATAGAGTAATAGTACATGTCAAAATCAAGAGAAGTTGTAAGGAAACAATGCTCTAAGTTGAAAGGTACATCAATAAAAGAGGCTATGTGGGTATGGATATTCCTCCACAAAAGGATATTGTTATACATGGAAAAGAGAATTGGAATATTAGAGATCCTCTTATCTTGTAAAGTTTCTAATTATTTTATAGATCTCTTTATTAATGATCCAAAATGTTGAATCTATGGGATTAGAGATCAATGCTGAATCTAACTTTGGAATAAATATATTCAAGGCATGCCATGGAAGCAAGAAATAGGAAATAGTAAGACTATGGGAAGGAATGTTAAATAATTAGAGAAAGCAAACTTTTTCTATGAATTCAACTTTGAGTTTCTTGAATTTTGTGTAAATACTAAGGAGGGAAGAAAGAGAGCGGATTGACTCAGATTAAGGACCCCACCCAATGGAAAATCAAAAAAATATTTTTGATTTGGAAGAACTTTTGACTTCTTCATAAGTATGATGTCAATTAAATCATGTATTTCATGACCACAAGGATAAGGTATTGTAATTTTTGGAGAAAAATAGTGGAACTTAGGTCAAGGATTGTGACCTATTATCGCACCATACCTTATTTATATTTTATTGTAAGATCAATTGATATTATCATTGATGCTTTAGAAAAGGATAGACAAATTAATTGATCATGAAAGGGAAGATAATTTCCTAAGGAATAGGTAAGGAAATATCAATATTACTCATGATTTGGAGTTATTAAGGAAACATGAACATGCTCGATAGTTGGATATGTCATTAAAATTTGATATCTTTTGCGAACCAACCTGATTGAACATGGATTATTACTTGAAATTAGTATTGATGCTTATTAGGAAAAGTTAGAATGAGCTGAAAATTAGTTTAAAATTTTTAAAATGATCCAAGGATGGAAGAAATCCATAGTATGGATGTCCTAAGATAAATGAGGTTTATCTCCGTAACAATCTTAACCATTATTACTTTGGAAATAAATGTGGTATGAGTCCACCAAATGGGTTTTCATTTAGTCAAAGAATACACTATTATGGGATGTAAAAGAACCTATGTACCAGTATTTTTGGAGGATTAAGTAATAAAATGAGGGAATTGATGTCAAATCTAGGACATTTGAATGGAAAAGTGATTTGTTGGATGGAAAACCACTATAATCTGGGAAAAGATAAGAGTAAGAGGCTACACACAATGTGGCAAGATAATGTATAATGTGCCAAGTAATGAAGATAGTATGTCAGCTTCTGCAAGACATGTTTACTCTCATGAGCTTCTAGAGGGGGAGTGGTTGAACACGAGAGTTTAACTTGTCTATGTTGTTGGGTTAAACTAGCTCTTGGGTTAGAGTTAGTGGATTAACCATAAGTGGTTTTGAGCCCACGGTTTTGCATGTATGGAAGTCTATTTAATGGCTTGGTGACTCCATTGTATGTGTGGCTAGTTGAAGCCTCTAGGCTCAACCCGGTTGGCACTGAGGGTTAATACGAAGATCTTCATTATTGGTTTTTCCCTGGTTTGGGGTTTTCTAGGGGTAAATCACTTTGTTGTGATTGTGTTCTTGTTCCATGCTTGTTTTTATTCTTCATCTAGTTACTAACAATTGGTATCAGAGCTAGATAGGTTTTGGAATTTTCCTTTTTCTTGCATGTGCCGGTTTGTGAGTTGCATGTACTTGCATGTGCTTGCATGTTGATGCATGTAATATTTCCTGGTGTTTAAGGTTTTGGGTATTTCTTATGTGAAGATTTCTTAGCCTAAAAATCTTGAGGAAGTTTGAAGGAATCAGTTGAAGATTGAGCCTTGGAGAAGTATTGAGCAATCTAATGGATGGATTGATGAAGAAAGTATAAGGGGAGAAGTTTGAGCATGTGTGTAGCTAGAATGTTAACAAAGTGACATGGTGAATGTGCTCATTCTAGTTGTGATGGAGGTCTTGTTTGGATTCCAAGATGAAGTTGGATTTCTCTGAATTTTGTCAAGACAGAAAAGTTGAGAAAGTCTGTGCACAATTGGTCATGGTTGCTACTGTAAGCATGTTTCCTAGTTAAAGTGTCTGCAACCAAGGCTAGCTGTAGCAAGAACAAAATTGTAATGGAGTTATATGTAATTTTTTTCCTTTTTTTTACATTTGTATGGGTTGATGGATGTAATACCTAGTATAGCTTACCTAAAAGGAAAGGTATGGTATGTGCTTGTGGAAGGGGGTTTGGTGCTAACCCCAAGACCAAGTTTAAAGTGGGGATTGTTGGGTTAAACTAGCTCTTGGGTTAGAGTTAGTGGATTAACCATAAGTGGTTTTGAGCCCATGGTTTTTCATGTATGGAAGTCTATATAATGGCTTGGTGACTCCATTGTATGTTTGGCTAGTTGAAGTCTCCAGGCTCAGCTCGGCTGGGGTTGAGGGTTAATATGAAGATCTTCATTGTTGGTTTTCCCCTAGTTTGGGGTTTTCCAGGTTAAATCACTTTGTTGTGATTGTGTTATTATTCCATGCTTTTTTTTATTCTTCATCTAGTTCCTAACATATGTTGGTGGAACTAACATAAAATTATGGTGGAAAGACTTACCAAGGTAATTGATGCTAGTTGCAAACTTGATTTATGGGATTTCGGTCCTAAGTAATCTATTGTGTGAGTTAGTTGCTTAGTATTCCTGAGAAGGTTGTCTCAGTTGTGAACGAGCAAATAATGATAGGGTTGTGTGAACCATGATCATACTATGAGACATTCAATTGAATGAATGTGCAATACATTATTGTAGACAAATAGGAAAAAGTGGTAAACCAAATCTTGAATGATTTTTTGAATACTTATAAACTTCTAAGATTGAGATTTGATCCCTTATATGGAAAGGAAGGTTGAAAAGTCTATCAGGATGAAATAGGCTAAGAAATGGGGTTAAACTTAGATCAAAAATATTTTCAAAAGAAATAGATAATTAAAATAATCATAGAAACTTTGTAGATACAAAAGGTTGAAATATAAAACAATATTGTGATGTTTTGAATTAAAAGGAGTCCAAGAGCAATGATATGCTCAAAATAGACAAGTATTCAAGAGCATTAATTTTATGGTAAGGAAAATGGATGTATAAGTGATGGACAAACTCAACTACTGAGTTATCTTTAGGTGTAAGTACCAAAGGGAGGGATGGGACCCACAATGTAGTAAACAATCCACCAAAAATCCTTATCTATTTGGATTACACTAAGGATGAACTCACTAACCAATGGGAATGTTTTTAAAAATCACTATGGTATAGTTGTCATGTAGGATAATTTCATTCGAGTCTCCATACATCTCCTAAATTCTAGTCATAAAGGTCACAAGGGATCTCAATACTCTCAATGACCATTTGTATATCAATATCTCTATATTATTTGTAGCTTCTTTATTTTTGAATTAGTCTATACACAAAATGATGCACTATCATCATGATCCATTCTATCATTGTGCATATCACTATTTCTACAAAAAATAATAGGTTCTATTTGCATGTGAAGTTATTTTGAAAATATTTGTCCATTTATTTTTATGATTAACCATCTCCCTTTAATCCATCCATCCTTTTTCATGAAATTCATGTCTCGGTTTAGTTGTAGGACATCCTTGCGAGATATCATCATCAATCATGTACAATGATGTAATCTAGAAACATATAATGTAAATAATCTAAGTGACATTAATCAATATGTCCAATCCCCATCCATCATTAGTTTTATATCAATGGAATGCACATCATCCCAATATTATTTTTTCTCAAGTCATCTTTTATTGACCATGACACATCTTCTCCCATTCCTCTATCTTTTCAAGAGACCTCCTTGGATTCATTTCACTCAAAAAATATCTTTAGATGTCATCACTTCCATCATCATCCCTTTCCTTCTAAGCCACCAGCACAACCTACCACCAAAGCTTTACCTCATCCTACTTTTTATTCTTCTTTGACATAATGCCACTTATTTATAACATTGAATTAAAGAGGAGAAAAATATACACCTAATATTTTCCTAGTACACACTTGTCCAAATTGATTAAACAATTACATAGTCAAATTAAATCCCTTTTACGTAATTTTCCCTACGTAATTAAATAATTCAATTATTTAATTAGCTCATTTTCCTTCCCACATGATTAAATAAATTTATTATTTAATTGTACCTATTTCCACCTCACATGGCTAAAATAATTAGACAATATTATTATTTAATTATGTCTATATTCTCTCCACTAACTTCTAAAATAAAGGCTTGGTCTCAAATATACTTGTCCCTCACAATCCTCATGGTTGAAACAATTTACTATTTTTTGTAAGTACATCCTAGATCTTCACATTCCAACAACCTCAGTCATGGCCCTCCATTATCTTATTAATATTAGAGAAGTTCTCTCATTCATCCTCTACTATTGATATCTCTATCTGTATGGATAAATTAATTGTCAAATTAATTTATCCATACATTCCTTTCAATTTCTTATAAATTTCTTATATTAACTTCATTCTTAGTTTTAGTGATATTTGAGAATATTGACATTATTTTAATGTTCGTTTCAAACTTATTTATTCTTATATTTCTTTTATTCTACTGCAAACAACTTATGTCTCTTATTGTGGTATGCAAATGGAAATGAAGAATTAATTTATTTCCTTAGATTCAATTAATGTGCTATGTGAAATTTTTTAAACTCTTGCATTCACAATCAAAAGTTTAGCTTTATAGAGCCACTACATTAGGAACCAACCACCCCTATGAATGAGTCCAAAATATATCAAAACACTCAACCATAAAAATAAAATAATAATTACTTATTAATGATTTAATTTGCAATGATACATGATAGCTATGTTCCAACAAGCATCTCTATTCAATAATTATTGAAATATCATTCTTTTAATATTTTTTATAAAAAAAATGACTATTCTATTGACCCAATGCTACATTCAAATCTAAAAGATTTTTTTATATAAATTACAATTGGATTAACAATTAGACCTCCTCTCGGTGCAAGTGCTAGTTTTATATTTGTATTCTTTGTTGAATTGAATATGCAAAATAATAAAATTTTAGAAATTATACTTTTAAATTTAATTTATGCTACAAAATTAATGGGACCACCCACAATAAAATACTCTAATATGTTTTAGCAACACCCACTGCAATTTTTTAGAAGCCCCTTCCATGGGTTTGCACCCTAAGAGATAATATTGGATTTAGGGGAATGAAACTTGGTTCCCAACTTTAAGGAATGAATACCTAGGCACTTGGCATCACCCAATTCATTCCTTCAATGCGTGCCTAGACCTAGAGCTAGTAGTGACCCTTCTTGTATTCGTAACCTACAAGCGATTATGGACCATGCCAATATCTATCAACTATGGTCTAGCAATAAAGTTGAGGGGGAGTTGTCATTTTTTAGGAGAATTAAAATGATACTATTACTAGCATATATATCTTTTAAAAATATATAATATATATGAAGAGATATTCTTGTCAAGGTACCTTTTTTTAATATTTAAACCATATTGTAGTTATATGTGATAAATTTATTTAAAAAGAGGTGTCTCGAGAAGAATATCTCTCAATGTATTTTATATAGATTTTTAAAAGCTATATATACTATTAGCATCTATAGTTGTACAAACATGTAAGATGTTAATTTAATCTCCAACATAATTTAAAGATATGCAATACTTATACTTCTAGATAAACAAAATTTTGTTATTTTAAAATAATTTTTAAAATGTGACTTACACCCTCCAAAAAAATATACACTTTAAATATACATGAAAGTAATATTACTCACACATGTGTAAATAAAAATAACATTGGAGAATATTAAAGTATCTTAAAATAACATTTATTATATATTTTTAGAGGATTATATATATCAGGGTCATGGTTAGGGTTAGACTTAGGATTAGAAGTATAGGATTCAAATTATAGCTAAGGTTAAGGTTAGAATTAGGCTAAGGTTATAGCTATACTATGGGTAAGAGTCAGAATCAAGGTGAGGATTATAGTTAAGACTAAGGTTAGGATTATAGTGAGAATTATGATTAGGGAACTAGAATTATAATAAGAGTTATTCTTAGAATTATGGTTAGAATTAAGGTTAGGGTTACACAAAGGGCTTAAATTTAGAATAGAAATAAGTTTAGCATTAGGTTTAGAATTAGGATTAATGTTAGGCTTAGAATTAGGGGTAGAATAAAAATTAGGGTTGGGTTAGAGTTAGAAATTTGATTAAAATTATGATTAAAATCATATTATGGTTAGGTTTATTTTTATATTTAGATGTTAGAATTAGGGTTAGGATTAAGGTGAATTTTAGGGTTAGTGTTACAAATTTTAGGGTCAAGGTTAGGGTATGTAGTAAGTGTTAGGTTTAGATTTAGTAGGATTTGGGTTATAATTATGATTAGTGTTAGGCTAAGGTTTAGAATTAGGGTTAACATTAGAATTAAAACTAAGTTTAGGGTTAGGGTTAAAATTAGGGTTACCCTTAAAATTATAATTATGGTTAAGGTTAAGGTTAGAATAGAATTAGGCTTAGCATTACAATTATTTTGAAGGTTAGGGTTGGAGTAGAAATTATATGATTTGAATAAAATTTATAATTAGAATTAGAATTAGGGTTAGGTTAGGATTGAGTTTAGAATTAAAATTAAAAATTAGGTTTACGATTAAATTATTATTTTTATTAAATATAATTATAATGATAAAAAATTAATTCTAACATATTTTAAGGTTTTTATAAATGTAGAAGAGGAGATTTGACACCCTCAAGACAATGAGGCCTCAAGGAGTGAATGACCCTCAACTACCTCAAAGATCAAAGCTCAAGTGACGTGATAAAAGGTGGTTGTTTATATAGAAGTAAAATGAGAGAGTCCCAAAAATAGAAAAGATGGGTCACAAAGGGCTCTTGGAAAAATTGGCAAGCTCTCAGTCAAGGACAACAACAGACATACGCATTGTGAATGTCTTCATCACATGTTGGCATCTCATATGGATACAAATTTGAGATTGTCACATAAGAATAGTAAGGACCTACTAATAATATGATAATGAAACTCCTAATATTTGGGAGATAAAAATACAATAACAAAATTTAAAATGGACTAAACAATATAAAATGCATGATAAAACAAGAACAAAGTAAGAAAATACTCACAAAAAGTTTGAGAATGAAGCCTCTAACAAAGATGCTCCCTCAATACCTATACACATAAGATTGAGAGAAGACATTGGGGTTGTTTAAGGGATTTCCTTATTCAAACCCATGCACTGGTGTTTCCACCTCCATAGACAACTAGATATGATCAAGATAGTGAATTGTAGATTTTTTGCACCCTAATTCTTTCTAGCACTTCTAGGGTTTTTCACCTAAAAGGAGAAAGAAGGGCCAAAGAATCTAGATAGTTCATTCAATCTAAGATGTGTATGATGTTAATATATCTAAATTCAATGTTCTAGATGCAGTTAATTGATAAAATTGATTGATTAATGAATGGAAACTAAGGAAATGCAACTTGTTTGAAAACACATTGTGTAATGCAACAATGAACTAGAAATGAATGCAAAAATTAACATAACTGAACCAAACTGAAAGTGTGCACCTAGAATATGGATGAAGACTAGAAATGGATTCTGGAATGTTGATGATGCTGATTTCTAGGCTTGGTGGGACTCATTCGCCATTCTAGGAAAATTAGCCCCAGTTCTACAAAATTGAGTTAGAACCCATTTTTGACAAAAGGGTACCCAAGGTGAAGCCACAATAGTGTTTCACAATTTGATGGAGGAAGAAAAATAAGAAAAAAATGACCCCTTACAAAAAAAAAAAAGTTTTAGGGGTTCGAATAAACTTGTAGGTTCAAGCAAACCCATTAAACATTGGGCCCACATTTCTCTCCCAAAAAAAAACACAAAATGCAAAAGGAAAGGGGGTTCACTCAAACTTGGGTTCGATCGAACTCCCCTTTTCCCTCATTCTCCCCCTCAAACAATTTGAAAGTCCAAATTTTTATGCTTTGAAGCTCAAGTTAAGGATGAAAATAGAGAAGACTTCACAAAACCAACTAGAATTAGGTAGTCCTCGGAATGAGCTATCCAACAACTATAATTTTAATACATATGTTTTGGTTTTATTATATGTATTTGATTTTTTAGTTTTATTAAACATAGGTTTTTCACCAAAAATCAAGCTCTCTATTTTGCACATGTGAAAAAATAGCAGATTATCTAAAAAAAAATTGAAAAATATGAGTGCACCAAATATTGAAGTCCTTGATCCAACAAAAAAAAAAAGAATTTTGATACATACAAGAAAAGTTACAAGAATGAATGAGTTAAAAGACTTATTATTATAGGAATTTCACCTATTTTATCCATTAATACCTCATCACAGGCCAACATGAAGTAATATTAAACTTAAATTTCACTTTTTTATCCCACTCAAAGGTCAAAATTGAGCCAAATGGGACTCATTTTCCACACATGGTGAATGGGTCCCACTTGGATGGGATTGATTCACTATGCATGGTGAATAGGTCCCACAAGGGCCAATTTGATAGCTAGGAAGCTAGGAGATAAGGAAATAAGATTAAAAATGCTACTGTCAGGTATTTGATCAATTTAAGCTTTAGGATGCACAAAAGGGTTAATATGGGACAATTAGTGATGATGTGAATGTTAGATATGGCTTGGGACACATAAATCAATGTGAAAGTGTGATTAAATACACTTTACAACACTAAAATGAGGTCCACATAGCCTAGGAAGGCACAAGAACCAATGTGAATGTGCAAGACACATTACAACACTAGTTTAACATTAAATTAAAGTTACAAGCCTTCTAGATTGATGTGATAATGTTATTAAACACATTTTATAATGTTGAATTAGGGAGAAATAGGCTCACTAAGTCTAGCAAAGTGTGAAAGCATCTTACAACACTTTACAATACCTTTACAAGATGTCATTGAAAGCATATTATTCAATTTATAAGGGTCCAAGACCTAGTGTGATGCATAAAATGCCTCACAACACCAAAATCAAGGCCTCATTAAGTCCATTTTATCATTATTTAATCCCATGTCAAGCAAAGGATCCTTTTTTTCTATAGTGTAGATAGAAATAAAATAGTCAAGATAAATAAAACATAGAAGTGCTAGAATAACATGTTAACAAATTCAAGAGACTATGGTTACCTTCCTTTATCAAGTGAGAATATTGAAAGAAAGAAGTGTTGACATTAGTTGTCATTGATGTTCATACTTGGTGAATTTTTTGGAATTGGTTGTGTGGGATCCCATAATAGTGGTTTACAATTTTTGGTCAAACTGGACACTGAAATAATTTTTTCTAACTAAATCTTTACATTTGGGCACCTATAGCGAGTAAACCATGAGGAATTTGAAGATGATGCAAACTAGAGTTTCATAAAAAAAATTATATAGATTCTAAATATATTTTTTTCAAAATTTTTGGAATCATATTGCACCTCTTTTTCCATCTCCCTTGAAAACTAGTTTTTTTCATAAAACAACATTTTTAAGGAGTGACACTCATAGTATAATGCATAAATTTTTTTCCATAAAGGATAAAATTCTAATTCTTTCGAATTTAGATTTATGACTCCAATATCTAGTGCTTCCACTTGGTTAGATAGTGTTTTATTGAATATTTTTTCCTTAATCAAGTTTCAAAGTCAAACCAACTAGAATTCAAACATAGGCAGACCATATAGTGTGTAACATTTTTTGTATTTATCAAAAAAAAAAATTGTTGGATCAAGGACTTCAATATCTAGTTCACTAATATTTTTCAATTTTTTTCCTGATAATCTTCTATTTTTCCACATGTGTAGAATAGAGAACTTGATTTTTAGTGAAAAACCTACATTCACAAGAAATAAAAAATAAAAATAATAATCAAATTGAATTTATTCAAAATTATACTTTTTGGGAAGATTATAATAAGGACTACATACTTACAAAAAATAAATTTTAAATGAATTCATTTAATCCCCCAAAAGATAAATTAAAAGTGGTTTTTTATCAACATTTTGATAGGTGTAAAGGAGACTTTGTTATAGGTATTGTTTAAAACTAGCGAGGTTCCATCCAAGGGGGTTTGATCTAAGGTAGTTTTATCAAACCCACTTCAGTTGGAATGATTTAAACAAAACTTTTTAGGCTTAAATCATTATATTTTCTAAAACTATGTGATTTCAGCAAAAATCAGAATCTCCCAAAAATTGTAAACCAGCTTTGTGGGATCACCCTTATCAACACTTGGGAAGATTGTTACATATATTTGTGAGATTGTTGTTGGGAATTGGTTGTAATTGATGACAACACTTTTTTTGGGTTTTCATTGGCGTATGGTGGTGTTAATAATGTTCATGTCATGCCATTGATGTTCTTGATGTTCTTGGGTGGATGTCATGCTTTGTTTGATGACAATTAAAGTTGTATTGTGTATGGTTATTGTTAGTAAAAATGATATCATGATGATATATTAAGATGAGGATTAGAAGTATTAAGGTGAGGATAGAAGCATTAAGATGAGGATTAGAAGTATTTCTGATGGTGGAGAGATTTTGTTGATGATCTCTAGTATGTTGTATTCTCTCTTATGTTGTTCTTGAGGAAGTATGTGTTACTGCAAGGTTGTTCTGGTCACCATAAGTTGATGAAAAACTTCTACTATAGGATGTTTTTGTGAAGACTGTTTGGGATAATTCCTCGCATTCCTCCACTATTGAATATATGGTCTTATAGTTTGGGATTCAAATTTTGTGCTATTTGGATATTAAACTCCTATCTTTCTAGGTCATTTATGTTGTCAAGGAGGTTTCTAGTATTTGTAGTGCATTGGTAGTTTTGTTGGTTGTTTGGACTAGTCTAAAAAATTCTCTATATTTCTTTGCATTGATGTTTCTCCTCCTATGGATTGGTGTGCATGCTCTTAGTGGTTGTGCAGTGCCTTAATTCAATTTTTATGGGATAGTGTGTACTACAAGTTTATATGTTAATGTTCTATTCGATGGTTGTGCATTCAATGATTCTAAGATGAAGTATTCTTTTTTTTTTAGTTCACAATGGATGTTTGTGGCTTGGAAATGTGAAAGAAGTATCAGGAAGGGTTTTTGGATGTTCATGGAACATCTCTTTATGGTCTGCATATCAATGCTTGAACTCTTTGATGCCACATATTGTTTTGAGTTGGATTTCTAGGTAAATTGTGGATATCTAGCTGACAAGGCTTGCTATCTTGCTTGCACTATGCTCTTGAGGGTTTGTACCAACATATAAAGTTATGTTAAGATAGATTTAGGTCCTAACCTATCTTTTTGAGGACCAAATTGAGTAAATTCACTTGTAAGTATGTTTTTGGGTTGACTAGTAATGTGCTACATGTCTCATCCTCACACTTCCTTTTTTCCAACTTGGGTTGATGTACACCAGCTCATGAGTTATTTGGAATCACTTTGGAAGATCCAATTAGGTTTTTTTTGGTCCTCTCTATCTTTTGGATAAGATCACATTATGTCTTTATGGTTGATTTCTTGAAATATTTATTTTTGTTCTTTTTGGCTGGCCTAATTGATTTTTTTGAGATATTGTAGATGATATAAATGCAAGAAAATGTTATTTGCAAGATGTGAGAGTGTGTGGTAGGAATTAAATAGTGAGTTGTGAAAAGAAAAGAGAAATGAGCTTTAACATCTCAAATTTAGTAGAGTGTATTGTTGAAATATGTTGTAACTTCTATACCTTCATGTATCATGTTTTAAGATAGTCATTCTCATTAGGTCCTTGTAATTTTTAGCTTGCACTAGGGTTGTGCACCTCAGTACTACAAGTCCTTTGTATCTTTCCCTAAGGTTGTCTACCTTAGCCTACAAGTCATAAGGTAGTGAGCCTTAACAAATTATAATTTTGTAAGAAATGAGCTTCTATATTGAGAGATTTCTCTTCATGGTTTTTCCCTTCTTGGATTTTCCAAGATGGCACATGATGGAGCTTACAAAGGTCCTAGGTTTGATGGGACACATTACACCTTTTGGAAGTTGAGAATGGAAGGACATCTAAATACTTTAGGGTTTGGTGTTTGGAAATTTATCAAGGATTTTTATACTAATATTACTCCTTTAATAGATCCAATTAAGATGAGTTTGTATGAGAAAAATTCCAAGGATTATAATTCTATCTTAAATGTAGGTTATATGATTCAAAAATTTTAAAGGTGATGAGTTGTAGTTCTGCTAAGGATTTCCAAGGAAAACTTAGCATAATTTATGAAGGATATATTAAAGTGAAGAAAGACAAGATGAAAATATTCAAGAGAAAATTTGAGACCCTGAGAATGACAAACGATGAAGATATTACTAGTTATATGCTCTGGGTGGATGAAGTAGTTACTAGAATCAGAGGTCTGGTGGATAAGTAAAAGATGAGATTGTGAAGAAGGTTTTGAGATCTCTCCCTAAATTCTATGGGACCACAAGGTTTTTTCTATTGAGGAGTCTAAGGAATTGGATAAGTATTCGATAGATGAAATTTTTGGTGCCCTCACAACCTTTAAGATGAGAGAATTTAACAAAGATGTACCAAAAAAGGGAGCTGCATTAAAAACCAATAAAAAGGTGGAAGATGAAATTACAAATCTGAATGATGAATTCAAATGATGAGGTAGAAGCAAAAATTTTCAAAATATTTGAGAAAGACATTAATAAAAATAGAGGTAGGTTACCTTTCAAGTGTTTCAATTGTGGGAAAATTGGTCATTTTTACCCTAAATGTCCTTTTAAAGAATTAAAGGATAGCAAAAAAAGAGATAATTTCAAAAGAAATCTTTACTCCATGGAGAATAGTTATTCTTTAGAAGATGAGGATCATGATGATGAAAAACTTTTCATGGCCTTGAAAGCTGGTGAAAAAAAGAGTGATATTGGAAAATGTAAAGAGTCTAGTACCTTGCAAGGTGACAAGGATAATGAGAAATCAATGGTTGTATGGACTACTTTTCATGGAAAATAAGTAATATATTCTTAGGTAATTAATAGTGGTTTCTCTAACCACATGACTAGTGACAAGGGAAAGTTCATCAACCTTGAGAAGTGGAATGGTGGAGTGATCAAGTTTGGTGGTGATGTGTCAGCATAAATTTGTGGAAAGGGTGCTATAAAGTTATTGATTGAAAGAGAAAGATTGATGATATCCTATATGTCAAAGGTTTGAAGCATAATTTTCTTAGTGTCATTCAAATGTGTAATAAAGGCTACAACCTTATATTTCATGCCAAAGGTTGTGAGATTAGGAGGGAAAGGTTTGGAAGATTAGTTGTCAAAGGTACTAAGACAAATGGAAATGTCTATCATCTAAAGGAGCATCAAATGGGAAAAAAAAGAAAGAAAAAGATCAACGTCAAAGTTCCTTTGAGTAGCCTAGAAGTAATGTTTAATGACATGTTTTCTTCAAAACTGGTTCTAGAGTCAATAAAATCTATTTAGGTTAGGACATCAATTCAATTGTTTGGGAAATATATTTTAAAGGAAAACTTTAGTCTACTCTTGAAGATATAAATGAAGCAAGAGCACTAAATTAAGAATATGAGAGCTTTCTTGAAAGATCAAAGGAGACAATTGTCAAATTGAAGGCACAAGATGGAGAATCAAAAGAAGAAATTGGCAACTGAAAGCTCAAATAGAAGGAGGTAAAGAATGTGAAATTAAACTCAAGGAGGCATAGGATGTGATCTTTAATTTGAAAGTTAAGGTTGAAGAAAGAAAGAGGATTGGATATTGCTTAAATGATAAAACTATTGAATGTTCAAAACTTCAAGAAGAGGTTGTTTCCTTGAGAAAAGAACTTTAAAAAGCTAAATAAAAAACTAGAAAAGGAGGTTATAAAATCCTTCAAGAGTTGATTAACTATCAAAATCCATCAATAGAAAAATATGATCTTGGATTTGAAAAAGGGAAAAGTCCCATAACTAGTGCATATGAAAACTTGTTTGATAACTTCAATGTAGAAGGAAAGTCTGGTACAAAGGAGGATAAATTTTGCACAAAATATTCTAAGAAGAATGCCTATAGAGATATAAAAAAATATTGAGATAGCAGGAAAGAAGGTGGATTCACTCCTATTTAGAGACAAAGAAATTTCATAAGTCCTCCACCTACCAGACAACATGCACCTATGAGGTTCAATCAATCCTTTCAAGGTTATTGTTTTTCTTGCAATAATTTTGGACATAAGGTTGTTGATTGTAGATCTAGATAAAATGAGATGATAACATGGGTAGAAGATCATTTGTACCAAAAAGATGTAGGAGTTTATGGTGAACTCCTCAACACCCTAGGATCACTTGAAAGATGAAATAACTTCCACAAGAGAGATGACAAAAATATTATGAGCTATAATTGTGGATGCAAGTGCTAGAATTATCTTTATATTTATTCATAGATTGAATTGATTATGTACATATGAACTCTTTCTTATATAGGAAAGGGTGATGATGTAATGACATTAAATGATTTTGTCATGAATAAATGAAATAACTCAATATTAAATGACCTAGGACACATACATTTAATAAAATCCAAATAGATAAGATATGATAAGATCTTATCTAGACAACAAAGACTTCTAGAAAAAAAAAATAGGACCTAAGTGGACTTAACAATATAAATAGGACCTACTAATGACTAGATAGGTAAAAAACCTATTTACACCAACACCCCCCTTAAGTACAACTTAGGGAGTATTTACACAAATGACACAAATATGGGTCCCAATTACGAGGACATGTTAGGTACCCATGTACAAATACAATGCAATCTCTCACAAATAGAGAAAAGGAGAAAACCCAATGGGACAAAAAATACTCTCTAAAAGAGAGATAAAAAAATGCTCCTAATGATGCATGAGAATAAAAAAACTCCATTCGAGGAAATATTCCCCCCCATAAGAGATAAGAAGAGAGACCATGCAACCCCCCCTCAATATAGAGTCTCCTGCAAGGATGTTAGATGCTCATAAATGAATGTTGAAGATGATCCATGATCATTGAACAATGTTCTTCCCATTGGGAATAAACAAGACCAATATTTGTTGTTCAAATAATGAAGAAGGAACCTTTTGTTGTGTTTTCATTGATGCCAACAATGTTTGTTGTCAATTTTACCTGATTCAATAAAATGGTTTTGTTTCGTCTCGATCTATTAATTTGGTTTGGATTCGCTCATGTTTCAATATTGTCTTTTGTGGTCACATTATGATGCTTGGGACTACTCAATACACCTAACTTGAAGGTTTCAATAGTTTTGGTTAATCTGGCTAAGAGTTACAAGTGACAGAAGTTCAGAAAACTATGTTTTGGTGTATACTATATAGGTTGATGAAAGTTATTTGGTCCACATTCCTCTGGTGTTTGGTTTCAGACTTTACAAATTTGGGAGAAGGTTTACAAGTGTTAACATTGCACATATTCCAAATGGAAAATTCTTATATGCTTACACAAATGATCGATGCTAGGTGGATTGACTTATTTTGTGGTCGAGTCAATTCTTGACCAACTCAATGCTTAAAGTTATGCTATGAAGATTAATATGTATTTCAGATATTATGGGGATCTATTTTATATTTGTGTCAACCTTAATTCAATTTATGCACATTTTTTTTAGTGTGAAGAGTTTTTCACCATGTATGAAGTCGATAAAGTATTTTGAATTGAAATGAGGCTATATCTAATTAGACTGGCCTAATTGATGTATGCAAAAGTAATAAGGTATATATGTGAAACTGTATAGTGTCACAAAAAGAAGAGTGATGTGAGCTACACAATATAGGATGTGTGTGTGAGATTTTATTTTATGTATACTTGTGAATTCATACGTGTGAAGTCAGAGTAAGTGCATAATTGAAGTATATGTTGAACGACTGTAAAGAAGAGTAGTATTTTGTTTTTAGAACTTCATTGGAACTAAATTCAAGATAGGAAAGGTGCATTTTGTATTGAATTTCACTCCTTTTTTGTGTAGCCATTTTGTTTTGTATCTATTTTTAGGCCATGAACCTTTTAAGGACAGTGATTCCTAGTAGTGAGCCCTATAATATCTTATAACTAGTTATAATATATTGTGAGTTAATCCTCACTGTGGTTTTTCCCTTCTTGGGCTTTCCACTTAAAAATCCTTGTATTTATGTGTTATGTTGTGTTTTGATTTTCTTCATGTACTCTTTCACTGCTACAGTTAAATATGTTTTAATAATTGGATGGATTATGACTAATTCATTTAATATAATACTGATTCACCCCCCTCTCAGTATTCTAGGTGTTCAACAATTGGTATCAAAGCTTCATTCCTTTTGAAAACCCTAACAACTTGTGGAAGATCTTGGAGGTTGAACACATGGCTGATCAAAGGTATCCTATACCTCTAGAAGAAATTTTTGGAATTGAATTTGAAGAAGACTGCATGTTTGAAAAAGAACTCAAAACTGCTTTTGAAGATCTATATAAATTTGAAAATGAGAACAAAAGTTTGAAGGAAATCCTTGGAGAAGCAAATGAACATATCAAAAAGCTGAGAGAACAAATCAAGAAGTTCAAAGAGAGACACAGGGAAGTTAATGAACAATTAAAGAAGGCAAATGAAGACATCACTAGACTAAAAGTACAAGTGGAAGAAAAAAAGAGAATTGAAGATGTAGACACTTAAAAATGTCTTGAATGATATCATGCACTTGAATTAGATATATTATCATCATGTCTTCCTAAAACCCATCCTCTTTTCACTTAATTGATTAAATTAGCCTAGCTATTTAATTAATTATTTCATTTTCATCTATTTGTCTAATTAATCTAATCAGGTTAATTCACACCCTATCATGTTAACATTTAGTCTTATTAAATCAAATACATCAAGTTATTTAATTTAAATCCCTAAGTCCTATTATTTATTTAAATAACCCTAAGTTATTTAATTATCATATCACTTTCCCCTATTCATTAAATCATTTTATTTAATGAATATTTTCTAATTCCCCTATTGGCACAATTAAAACTAAATCTAATCTTCCAACTTTCAAGGGAATATTTCTCCTTTGCACATTCCTCCAAAAGGAATATTCCCATGGAATATTCCTTCCCCTTTTTTCACATTAAAACTTTGTTTTAATTTGCTAAATATCTAATTTTCCTAACCCATGAGAATATTCCAAAGAATATTCTCTTTCTTCACTCATTTGAAAAAATGAATATTCTTCTGTATAACAAACTTTCAACAAAGCTTCTTATGCGAGTTAAATTGAAAGTGTGTTTATTTGGAAGGATATGAGCCCTTGATTCTTTCCTTGATCTATGTGATCATTGATTCTCATCCATTGATGAGAATCCATGATCCATGCTTCATCTTTCCTCCAATTTTGACCATCGATTAACCTTTTTTAATCTTAAACCTTCATTTCTCATTTTGTCCTATAAATAGGTCACTATTTGGAGACAAAGGGGTCCACCTTTTAAGAGAAAACTTATACTGTTAAAATCACTTTAACTTGCACTCATATTTAGCACTTATTTAGCATCATTTTAGCTTAATTTACTTGCATCATTAGCTTAGCTTCCATTAGTGGCTTCCATGGTAACCTAGGTGCATCCATTTAACATAATTGATAATTAGGGTTTTAATCTTTTAAGCTTAAACTTCATTTAGAATGGCTTTGCATACAGCCATAATGATCATCTTAGCATAGATCATGCTAAAATAGCTTCAAATCATGTTTTCATACACATCTATCATCATTTTGGTCAATTCTCTTCAGTAGAATCAATCAAAATAGGCTCATTTATCCACAAGATTGGGAAAGGGTCACCATTCCACATCAATGTGACACAACTTCCCCAGTAGGATAAGTTTCAATGGATTAGAATAAGTGTTTTTAAAGCTTTCATGATTTAATATGTTAGTTTTAATGAATTCTTAGTTTAGTTTTGTATTGGATGATCTTATTGGATTGATTTTTAGTGGCTTCATTTCACTTTGAATCCTCATGGATCAAGTGTAGTCAGCTATGTTAAGTCACCAGTCACATTTTGGTGCTAGGAGGTTATAGACTAACCAATGTAAAAGATTTCTTATTAAATCATTGTTTTGCTTATGTTTTTAGGTCCAACAACACTATTAATGGTGCATCACCATATAACAATGCATTTGATGTTTTCAATATCAGCACATATTTAATTTAGGAACACATATATTAAATTTAATCATTGCATATTTAAATAGTGATGATAAGCTAATTTTTCACCATGCCATCAATTTTATTTGGCAATGTATTTGATAGGGTGACACATTTGATATCATTGTTTACTATAGAGTGACACTTTTTTATTTTTGAATTTAGTGACACCTTCAATACAACAACTCTATTGATGAAATTTAGTGACACAATTAATTTCAATGTCGTGAATTACTGGTAAATAAAACATAACCTAAATTTTGACATGTGGTTCATTTTTTTTGAGTTATCTGGTTGGTAACATGTCATTGACTTCTTGCTTTGGATTTTTAGACTAATTGGTTTTGTAGGTTTGAGCGATAAATGTTTGAAGTGAAGGAGTATATTATCATTTGAGTATAATTGTAACAAGTGTTTCGACACTTATGGGGCAATTGTAACCCATTTATGTTACTTTATTTCATGTTTTAGGATCAAACAAGTTTTCTTTTGGCTTTAAAATGAACATTCAAATTGGTTAAAACTAAACCCTCACATCATTTTTCTTGTTGGTTTAAGATTGAACAACACAATCTTCACACTTAAAATTGGTGTTTAAAATGAAAGTTCATTTTTCTATGATGGATTAAAATGAACATGTGTCTAAATTACTTAAATATGCTTGTTGTGTGTATCCAATTCCCTTGCACATCGTGTGATCTTGGGTGAAGAGAAACACACAAGTATATATTTTCTTCTTGGAAGTGTTTATCCTCTCCCCTTGCACCTTTTGGAAAACTTGGGTGATAAAAATAATTTTACACTTCAAACATGTGCTACCTTTAGCGGGCCTACCTCCCAACTTGTGAGAGGGAACGACCCAAGAGGTGCTTTCATTTTGGTCCATGATATAAATACTTGGCATGATGAAATTCATTGACCAGCTAGTGTAGTTACACTATACCAATGATCATATCCTCTAGTATCTATGTGATATGTCAAAACCCTTAGATGTTTCTAAGGGCTAGGAGTCCTCTTAATTGAGTGAATTTTCCAGATGTATAGCACAAGTTTATCCTGAATATGGTCATTAAAATCCTTGTTTGTAGTTGCTAATCAAGTCCAAATCTGAAACATATTTTAAGGTAGTGCATTAGAGTAACATCACTCCAAGATATTACTTGCCATGTCCAGTTTTTTATTGAGGCAATAAAGGAAATGGGGAAGGGACTCCTTTGCTTGGCATTTCAAGACGTTACATTTCCTTGACATAACCTATTTTTCCATTTCATCTTCACATATTAATCATCTCTTCCAATGATGGCAAGTCTACTAAGAAATACGTACCCCATCTATCTAGTATTGTAAATGCTTGTGAGTCAGTTTAACACTTTGTTGATTCCAAAACAATTGTAAACAAACATCAACAAGTCATTTCAAAATTTCAAACCCTTTGGTCTAAATATGGATACCATTTGCAAAACCTTGATATTATTGCTTTTCCTAAGGAGTCTATACTTAAAGACTTTTAAATATTTTGGTTTACATCTCAATCTATATTTCCCAAAGCTAACCTAGGTAACTATGCCCTTAACTTCATCCTTTTCACAAAATGGACTTTGTGAAATTTATGATGTTTTTGAAATAGACATTTATTTTGAAACTTAAGCAAGAAAAGTGTTTGTGGTAAAGAAAAGAAACTCATTTAAGCAAGATAAATTGACAAATTAAACCCCAAATGACCATTTAGCATCTGATCACTCCAATTGAACAACCAAACCTTATGCTCGCTATCATTCAACGAAACTTTGAACTCATTGAAGGAGAATAGACCAATATAATTAGTAGTTTGAGGAGCTTCACTTTGGAAACAAAGAAAACACTAATTTAGTGGAGAAATGTAGCATATATCTTAGATGAACAAGAGGAAAAAGGTGATATCATGGTTGGAACGCGCATATTACCACAACCCATGTGGCAATAAATATCCTCTTTTCCACAATATTTGACTTCTCTAAATGATCTCTCACAAAATTAAAATCCCCAAGAGAAGGTCCGCATTCCACAATTTTAAGCTTAGACATCACAATTCAAGGTTTATTAGAAAACGTTTCTTAAAGAATCACCACAATCAAGATAGATCAATAAGGAGATGTTTTCTACGCTATTTCATCAATAAACCAAATCTGCATATTTCACAAGAACTCCTCCTTAATTATTGGATCCTTAGGGTTTTAACACTTTAGAGGTATAGAATTTTTCTCACTACCTTGGTCTTGGAAAACAAAGGTTCACTCTAGGTCAACATCGCGTCAAACTTTTCATCCACCCGTTATCGAATTTCACACTTCATTCCATCAACCTTTGCAAAATTTTAAACACACCAACACTTTTTGATTTGGACATATATCAACCCAAATCCTAACTTAGCCACTTTCTATGTGAAATGAATCCTTTTCCATGCATTTGGTTAAGTTAGTTATCATCTTTGGACTAGTTTATCTTGAAGGTCACAAATCTACCTTAAAGATTCACAAGTTCATTAAACATTCTTTATCCAAATATCAAACATCAAACCACTTAGTCAAAAGTGTTGTCCCAAAATTTTTCAAAGATCACTCCCCATACATGCATCCATTTCATCTCCCATTTTCATCATTGCTCCAAAAAGACTTAGAGCATCCCTATTAAAAAAAATTGAGTCAACTAGAGAATTTAAACATTACAAATCTTAACATCACTCTCCCATAGGTGACCCACAATTTATGGTAAAGATAAGATCACAACACAAGAGAATCATGGAAAAAATAAAAGTTACATTCACTAAAAGTGATACCAATTGATGAGCCTAGTTTTTGGTCAAATTTTGGGTAGAATCTATAGTCCATTTGCTGGAGGTGTCATAAAATTTAGTAGTTAAGTGTTAATATTTTCATAATGTATCCATCAAACCATTGGCATTTGGCTTAAACCTATCTTTGTGAAGTTTTAATGACATTGGCATATTATGTGGATTATCTATATTGATTTCATGTATGGTTGATGAATGTTCTTTAAGTTGATTATAGATGTGCAATTATTATGCATATTGACACTGCTACCCATGACACAATTTGTGGATGCTAAGTTGAGAAAGGAAACCATCAAATGATCATGCATGGGAATCATTCGAAAGAGTCAACTAAAGGATGAAGGCAGTGGATTCCCCATGACAGTCAATTGTAACTTCCTTGTATTTATGGCATTGGGAAATTGTGAGCATTATTGCAATAATGAGTCCACGTTTGGGCATGCATGTCTGACAGGATTCCCTGCAGACATAACCACTCTTCCACTCTTTTCCTCTCTTTCCCTAAATGGCATCCTCTCAGTTAGTGGGAGTAGACCACCCTGATTAGTTGGTAGTATAAAGAAGGATTCAAATCTTGTTCTTGGGGGTTCTTAGTTCTTGATTATTGTTGATAAATGATATTGATGATGTATCAATCATTCTCCACTTTTCAATATAGCCATGCTGCTACTTTGTTTTTACATTTTTCAATGAATGAGATGATAGTTTGAGTTTAAGCATTTGATTTTGTATTAGTCTTAGGGGATACTCATCCAAGGGGGGCGACTTGGTGAGTAATCCATTCTTTAGAGTAATTAGTTTAGTTATTATTTCATGATCTATACCTAGTTAGAAATTGTGAATTACCTGTTCATGTAGCCACTAGAAGTCCATTTTGTGTCTATTCCTACAGCCAAAGTAGATAGAGTAGTTTTTTGTTTGTTGCTCATATCTTTTATTCCTGTTATGCATTTTAGTTCAGCATAATTGTTAGTTGATTTTCAACATTTTCTTTATTTCCTTTTCAAGCAATTTACTTATAGTATTGTGTGTTTCTTAGTTGTAGATTAGAAATGGCTACTTAAGAGTTCCTAGTGCACATACTATGCTGGCCCATTTCAAGTTCACATCCCTAGATTGACAATTTAAATGTGCCTTCATGATGATTCAAGTAACTATTTAGGTTAGATGTCTAATCTCTAAATTATGGCTATGAAGACTAAGCTATCAAATCATTGTAGGAGGTCGACATTTTTGGCGTTGTTGCCAAGGATGGTGTCAAGATAGGAAGTCCTTTGGAGTCATTGATAGTTTCTCTACCATAGCACTTCTCTTGAGTTGTTCTTAGAATACCCACTTTCTTAGACAAGTAATGATCTGCTATTCGTTTCCTCATTCTTTGTGTGAGTTAGTTGATGCTGAGTTGATACCATATGCATAGAAGAATGATCGTGATCCATTTCAACTAGTTGAGCTTCCAAATCTACCCAGAAACGAAGAAGAAAAGGGAACCATTTCCCTTTTCCAACGCATATCCTAATCTAACTAAGTTTTGAAGCCTCCATTAAAGATCAAAATTAGATTGATAACCCTTTTTCCTTGAGAATCCATCAATAAGACATGGGTGATACCTTCTTGTTTGAGTTCAACATATGCTGCCATAGTTATGACTATCCCACTGATGCTCCTAGGCTTAAGCTATCTCCTACCACTTTAAAATAAGTTGCACTAGGATGGTTTACAAGTCTAGGAAGAGACATTGTGAAGACTTGGGAGGACATGAAGACAATGTTCCTTGGAAAATACAAGGAATATTGTAGGGGAAATGATACAAGAGGAGGTGATGTCTTTAGGATGCAACAGAGGGAGGATGAGAGCTTGGAAGATTACATTTAAAGGTTTATGTTTTTCTTTCCAAAATCTCCACACCATACACTCAATGAATAATCACAAAAGCTAATTTTCTTAAGAGGAATCAATGAAAGTTGCACTAATGCTTTGGACCTAATGGCAGGTGGAGATATCAGTCAAGTTCCTTGGGAAGATATCATGAAAATATTTCAGAACTATTCCAAAGTAACTTCAAAGAAAGGGAGAGCTTACGAATCTTCCATGGGTAAGTCATCTACCAATGGAGTTTTAAGGATGGAGATTGCTAATTTGTTGGAAAAATTCAAGTAGGATATTACAAACGATCTAGCTAGTTAGCTGATACACTTTAGGCCAAAGACAAACATGAGGAGGCAAAGGAAACATTGACAGAATACTGCCCTCATTGCATAAAAAAGAAGAAGGACTATAGATGCAAGATGGTAGCTAGCATTGAAAGAAAGATTCCACCTAAGTTCAAACCAATTCAGACTAAGGAAGATCAAGTCTACTTTTTTGCACAAAGGAATCCCTGGGTTCCAAGACAAGGTATACAACTAGATCCACTATCTTTTCATGGGCCAAACCAGACAACCAGTTGCATGCATCCATCTTCTCCATCCCATTAGCCTACTATAACACCTCCACCTAATAATTCAAGCTCCAATGCACCCAACCCTACTCAGCTACTAGCTCAACCGACACCCAACCCAAATAACACACCACAACAACAACCAATATATTTTCCTGATTCAAATCAATTCCCCGCATATGTTGTGAGTGTAGGTGACATCCACTTGCACTCAAGAAATAATTTACCAACTCCTTCCACACCCACCATCACTGAGCTACTTGTCAAAGAGGAAGAGGAACCTTTGAATGACCTGATGAGCCTAATTTTTGGTCTAGTTTTGGGGAGAATCTATAGTTTATTTTCTCATATATGTCATGGAATTTAATGCTTAAGTGTTGACATTGGTATAATGTTTCCCTCAAACCATTGACATTTTATCCTTGCAAACTTTAATGATACTTGGCATAAAATGTGAACTATCTATATTGATTTTGCATGTGGTTATTGAACGTTTCTTAAGGTGGTTATAGATGTGTAATTATTATGCATACTAACCTTGCCATGTAGATTTAATTGCCAAGTTGAGGAAGACACCTCCAACTAGGAATGCACCATGACGGCTGGCAAAGGAAGTGCTCCAAGTCAAGAAGACTGACAACGGAAGATTCTACATGCAGCTGAAATGTAACTGCCTTGTTGTAATGGAATTTTAATGTTCAGGAATGTGTAGGCATTACTAATATGCTATGTTTGTGTCTAACTTGTATGTTTGACTGGATTACATGCTTGCATAACCACCATCACTCCACTTTCTTTGCTTTCCCTAATTGGCCTCCTCCCAGTCATGGAGTTGACTACCTTGTTAGTTGTTAGCATAAATAATAATCAGATTCTCCTTCCTCGAGTTAGCAAGCTAGTTAGTTGATTGTTCAGTTAAGAATAGAGGAATAGGTTGCATGATTTGATATTGTATTCCAGTTTCAATTTGTAGTGAATGAAATAAAATTCCAAGTTCAAGCATTTGAGTTCTTGTCAGTTTAGATGATACTTATCCAAGGGGGCCTACTTGGTGAGTAATTTATTTCATTAGTTTAGCATTAGTTTAGTACTGCTTGATTTTGAATATTTAGTTGAAAATCTAGCATCGATTGTACCTGTAGCCACTGGAAGTCCATTCTATGTCTATTCCTATAGCCAAAGTAGATAGAGTAGTTCCCTGTTTGTTTCCTAGATATTTTATTCCTATCTCACATTTTAGTTCAACATAGTTGTTGGTTGATGTTTAGTATTTACTTTATTTCTTTTTCAGAAATTTACTTTCAGCATTATGTTTCTTAGTTGTAGAATGCAATGACTATTTGAACCCCTAGTGCACATATAGTGTTGGCCCATTTCAAGTTCACATCCCTTGGTTGACAATTTAAATGCACCTTCATGATGATTGAAGTAGCTATTCAGGTTAGATGCCCAATCTCTGAATCATAGTTGTAAAGGCTTAGTTATGGAATGATTGTAGGAGGCCAACATTTTTTGCACTATTTCCAGGGATGGTGTCAAACTAGAAAGTTTTTGAGTCATTGTTAGTTTCTTGTCGTAGTGGTTTTTTAAAGATGTTCTTAGTATACCTTCATTTAGAAGTAATGCCCTTTACTTTTTGCCAATTCTTTGTGTGTGAGCTAACTGATAGTGAGTAATACCACATGCATAGAGGAAGGAGAAGGGGCGATTATGGGATGTTCCTTCCTAACAATCTTAATCCATTTTAGCTAGTCGAATATAAAAAATTATCAGAAGAAGAAGATCCACACCCCTTTGCAGATGCATATCCTAATTTGACTAGTTTTGAAGTCTCCTCTAAAGATTAAAATTAGCCTGAGAAGCCCCTTTATTTGGGACCACATCAAGCAAGCATGGTTGATGCAAATGATAATAGGCCCAACCAACCAACTTTTCCTTTTCCCATTTCCCAGCAGAATGATGTTGGCAACATCAAGAACATCTATACTTCAGCACTCCCAAAGTTTTATGGACTCGTCACAGAAGATCTTAATACCTTTTTATTTGAATTTGGCATACTCTACAGGAGTTATGATTATACAACTGATTCACATTGACTTAAGTTATTTCCTACTACTTTGAAAGAAGCTACATTAAGATGGTTCATGAGCTTGGGTAGAAATACTGTGGAAACTTGGGAAGACATGAAGGAAAAATTCCTTGAGAAATACAAGGAATACTATAGGGGAAGTGATATGAGAGGAGGTAACATTTTTAGGATGTAGTAGAAGGAGGATGAGAGCCTAGAGGACTACATTGTAAGATTTTTGTTTTTCCTACAAAAATCTCCACACTATGCACTTAATGAGGATTTAAAAAAGTTTTTCTTCTTGAGAGGAATCAATGATACCTGCATTGATGCCTTGGACCTCAGGGCAGGAGGAGATATCTCCCAAGTTCCTTGGGAGGATATCAATAAAATATGCCAAAATTACTCTAGAGCAGCTTCAAAGAAAGGGAGAGCTTATCAACCTTCCATGGGTAAGTCAACTACCAATGGAATTTCAAGGATGAAGATCACTCATTTACTAGTAGACTTCAAGCAAGATATTATTAACAATCTAGCTAGTCAGCTAGATACACTTTAGGCTAAGAAGAAGCAAGAGGAGGTAGAGACGATGTTGATAGAGTATTGTCCCCACTGTGGGAAAAAAAAGGACTACAGATGTAAGATGGTAGCTAACTTGGAAAGTAAGCAGGTGTCACCTAAGTTCAAGCCAATTCAAATTAAAGAAGACCAATTTTATTATGTTGCACAAAGGAAGCCTTGGGCTCCAAGACAAGGTATGCCACTAGATCCCTTATCCTATGTTGGACCATATTTTAACTCTTATTCATCTAGTAACCAATGGCAGCCCCAATACCCACCTAGTTATGGGGGATATCCATACAACCTTGGAGTAACCCTCCAAATGCTTGGCCCAGTCATCAAAGTTCTCCACCTCAATGGAAGCACCCTCAGGGGAATTGGTAGCAATTCCAAGGAAACTGGAAACCACCCCCAGGAAATTGGTAGCCACCAAATCAATGGAGAGGAGGACAACAATGGCCTACTTAGACAACCAATTAAATGTAGCCACCTTCACAGTCCCAACAAACTAATCTAATGCCTCCACCTACTAACTCAAGCTCAAATGCATCTAATCCAACTCAATTACCAACTTAGTCCACACCCAATCCTAATAACAAACCACAACAATAGCCAACATACTCTGTTGATTCAAATCAATTCCCTGCATATGTTGTGAGTGTAAGTGATATCCATCTATGTTCTTGAACCACCCTACTAGGCCCTTCCAAGCCCATTATCACTAAGCTTCTTGTAGAAGAAGAGGAGGAGCCTTAGAATGACCCCATTTAGCCAAATGCACCTAAAAATCCTAAACCAGTCCCTATCAAATAGTTTGAGCAAGCACCACCATTTCCTTAGAGATTGGAGATTGTCAAGAAGAAAGAAGAAAAGGAGGATACCACCTTTGATAACTTGGATTAGCTAAAGCATATATGTGTTCAGATACCCCTATTTCAAGCCATAAAGTATGTTCCAATCTATGACAAAGCTATCAAGGAAGTTTGTCTTAAGAAGCTAGGAAGGAAGAAGAAACAACCAACTACAGTTCATGTGGTGGGCCAGCTAGCTAATATCATGCTAGGAAAAGTGATTGTTCCTAAGTATAATGACCCAGGTAGTCTTGTAGTAGTAGTTGTCTTAAATGGGATCAAAGTAAAAAATTCTCTAATTGATCTAGGGGCAACAATCAATGTAATGACCAAAGACATCCTGCAGCAACTAAATATTGTAAGTATGAGGTCTACTCCTATCTCCATGTAGCTTGTTGATAGCTCTACCATCAAACCTGATGGCATAGTGGAGGATGTTGTGGTAGTCCTAGATTCCTAAGAATATCCAATAGACTTTATGATTCTTTCTCCTAAGGCTACACTAGGCGGGTACCCCATCATTCTTGGAAGACCTTGGTTGGCAACTACAGATGCATACATCAGATGTTGTTATGGTGATATGACCATTTCATATGGAGGGAGTACTAAAAATTTTGTTCTCTACCCACCTACTCAACCATTTCATGCTGAAGAAGATTTTGTATGGCCACAAGTTGGTGAAGACATCGAGGAAGTTAATTTTGTGGTGCAACTTATGATGATAGGAAGAAACTCTTTTTTGCAACTCCAAGATGAAGAAGAAGTGTTGTCTAATCTCAATCATAACCATTATGAAGTATAAGAAGCATCATCTTCTACTTCAGTCAGAACACTTCTACCTATTTTTCCTACAGCCACTCTTCCTACAACAACTGCTCCTATGCACACTCTTCCTATAGCAAAAGGTATGCTCCATACATTGTTTCCATGAGAACTAAAGTTTCCATGTATTAATGAAGCAGCCATGATAGAATTAACTACACAAATCCAGGTGTCTGAAGGAAAATACCTAAATGTCAATAATAAATTGAGTAAATAACAAGAACTGTCACTAGAAAATCTATTGAGGGCACATCAACATGCATTTACATGGGATTATCATGATATGAAAGGTCTGGATCCTAAGCTCTGTATGCACATAATTTATATCAAAGATGATTTCA
>VDFB02105785.1:531483418-531515741 GCA_007258455.2 Sequoia sempervirens | reverse complement strand
AGAAATTAGGAAATGGATTAGGATTAGATGAAAAAGACATGTGAGGAATTAAATAAATGTAATATTTATTTAATTTATTCGATGAAAAGAGGATTAAGGAGGGTAAGGTATTTAATTATTAATTAAATACCTTAGGGATTTGGCAGAATTAAAGATATTAATTAAATAATAGTAATATTACTTAATTAACTCGGATAAGAGGATGTTTAGATGAAAAGTGATAAATTTAGATAAATTAAGTGTCCAAATTTGGATGTCTACAGAGTCATACAAGCCCCTACACAATTTATTTTTATCTTAGATGCTCTTAATGCTGACTATAGGAAAATTTATAGTAAAAAATTATTGAATTGGTCTCTTGAATCCAACAATGAAGTTCTTTTTGCACCAAAATGCACCAAAAATTTGCCCACATCCAAAAATTACAGAAAAAACAATTGAGAATCTAGATCTAAATCATGTAACCCTTGTTGAAGAAAAAAACATCATAAATTGAGAAGGGCTATGTTGAATCCATGCTTTGATACCATGCTAGAAGTATGAAAAACATAATCCTAGGATCAAACAACAAATAAATAATCCTTCTATGTGTGAGAGATGAAAGCAATATATGCAATATTCCTCATTAAGAAAAATCTACAGAATTCAAAAGTTCAAGAGAGAAACTCAAGGGTAAAAGAGAAAATCTAGAAAAAAAATAACAAGACAAAGAAACAAAAAACAAATATTATATCGAAGAGTAGAACCATCAAAATATGTTGTGTATGTAATGAAAGAGCATGTGGATTTGTTCATCTACATTTTTTTTTAATTTAGTTATTAAATCGTGCACCTATACTAATTCAAGTACATTCTTTCAAGAATGTAGCACATAAGTTGGGATATCGAATTCATTTGCAAAATGTGATTCTTACATTAAAAGGAATAAATGTGAAGTAAAAAGTTATATAATTTTGTTGAAGGTGAAATTTGAACATTGTAACCCCCCAGAAAATTGATCTCTGAAAAACACAAGAGTTATATAGTTAGAATGTATGATAAAAATATATATTCAAAGGGGTGAAAAGAAAACACATTGAGATATAATATATCAACCAAATTAGAAAGTATATCCATAGAACATGTTGAAGTTAAAAATATCTGCAAGAAAGTGTCTTAGACCTAAAAAATAAGGATTATGAGTTCAAATAAATAAATAAAAACCTATGATATTGACCCCTATCAAAAAATGAATGTTTTTGATATAAAAAGCAACAAAACTAGGGTGTTGTCCCTTTAATACAAGGCCCTACAAGTAATCATCAACAGAGTAACTTCATCAACACATTAGTAGCAAACAACCAAAGAACCAAACACCCTAATCAATCTATATCAAAAGAGACAAACAGGGTAACCATATTACGAATCAACATTTTCATGCCACTAACCAACCAACCCATAGCTTTAGCATAAACAATATATCTCGTTAAACTAGTAACTATACTACTAAAAATGTCCATAATGAAACCCAGTTTTAAAAGATTCTTAACAAAGGCCCACTAGGGTCCATACAAGACAAAAATACACATATAAACCGTAAAATTTTTAAATCCAGTAAAGCCAAATCCAACCAAGAAACCAAATGACCTACATTGCTATTCCTTCTTCCTGATGCATGGCTTGATTAGAGCTATAGTATCCCAATCCTCGATGAGGAACTTGAGAAGTTCCTTGCATTCAGCTTCTTCCTCCACATTGTCAATGGAATTATCCTTCTACAATAGGCACAAAGTAGTGGCAGGTTTGTGCATGATCTTCAAAGCAAAGCAGGTGACATCTTGAAGCCTTTTTTCCAAAATTCCATTTTTTTTAAGATTTTCCAACTCCTCCCAGACTGTGTCCTTTCTACTACTAGCTTCCTCCATGGGGGCCTTCCCTTTAGCATTAGTTGAGGCCCTAGTCATGATTCCTTTGGCTCTAATACTGGCAGGACCCAAAGAAACCATTTGAAGACTTTCAAAAATGTGGGAGGAGCTACTTTCAGAAGTAGAAAGGGCTTCCTCCTCTACAACCTTCTCATTTTTTCTCTTGTTCTCACTTTCCCCACCATTGTCAAATTCGAAGGCCTCCTTGGGACTCTCCTCCTTTTCAGGCTAAGAGTGTTAGAGTGTTAAAATTTATTAAAAAATATGTTAGAAGGGTTAGGAGTGTGATGGTACTTTCAAATTTTGTAAAATCTGAAGTGCTTATTTTGAACCCTAAGGATTTTTATTTTTATCTAAAATATTTTTTATATCTAATATAGGGTTCTTATATTGGGGGTTTAGGGTTTTTTTTCTTTTTATTTGCTCGTAACATTCTATTTTGTTGTTAACTACATACTACCTGTAGTTGGTCACATAAAATTTTCATGTCTATCAATGACATCAAGTGACTAGTCCCTCTCATGTCTAGGTCTAAATCACCCATTTCTTATAAAGTTAGGTAAAGGATCTTCTGGCCTTTACATCTATTGTATTTCATTATTCAGAAGTCTTGAGCCTATTATTCTAATGTCATCCTAGAGAGTCCCCTTATTAAAACAACTTAAGTGCACGTGCTCAATTTTTCCACTTAAGTCAAGATGGCCCTCATAACTATATCACTCATCATTGATTTCTTCATGGGTACACACCTTGAATTAGTGACAAGTGATGGAACAGTGCATTCTTTGATATTGCTCATCGCTAATGGCTTTAAATCCTTCAAATTTGTAATAGTGATGAGTGATATGATGTAATTTCCCTTATATCACATGATCGCGGATATGTTTTAAATGTAAAACCCATATTAGCGATACACGATGGACATTATCAATGTTGTAAGTTCTCTCATCGCTAATTGCTCATACAATGTATGAGGATAATTAGCGATGAACAACAGCCTTATGCTATATCACTCATCGTGAATTCATTTCAGAACTTGAGTTTTGAAGTAGCGACAAGTGATGGTGTCCTCCAAAGGGTTTTTTTTTATAATATGATGTGATCCTATGAGAGATTTCTTTTGTACCATTCATTTTGTGTACGTGTGCGTGTCTAGATTTGATGTCTCCAAATATCTCTCGTCACTGATAGGAGCCTAGGTGTAAAGTTTGAATTAGTGAAGAGTGATAAAGGGATGAATGTGACAAAAGATTAGGTTGTAGAACTAGGGGATAAAGATCATCGTAGGTATGTTTACATCGATGATGAGGCTGACAAAGGATGAGATACTTTCACGATAAGAGATGACTATTGTTGAAAGGGGCAACGTGGCAGGATTTTGAGGATTTCATGTAAAGCAAAAAGGAGAGCAATGAGAGGACTAGAGAACCTTTGATAAAGTTTTAAAACAAGATGATCTAACAGACTAAAATCATCACATGAATACTTTCATCGTTGATTACACCATAGAAGTTGAGAAGGATCAATAATGAGCGATGAATCACATAAGGAATTATTCTCTCAAGAAGACAAACTGGTCTCACATACTTCACTGATATAAATGAAAGCAAGGATTAGGTTGGTAATACATGCTAATTATTAGATCACATATGATTAATCAAGGTTAGAGAAGAACATGGCAGCATTTGAGATAGCATCGTTGTTTTCAAGGAGCAAGTTGATAATGGTCAAAAAATGATGCTCATGGCCACCTTAGATGAAATTTTAATTGCTCTACGATCAACGGCCCAAATTCAAAGCCAAATTGGTAAGTTACCAATTTGCTTACGCAAGGAGTTCTGAATCGTTAATTCTACATGCTCAAATTTTCTATTTAATGCAAGTTGATCGTTGTTCATTCTCACTATCTTTTTAGTTTGTAGTGTATGTGAGGAAAAGTGTGAAGTGGAGTAAGAAATTGTTGGTTTTTCTTGAGTTGAATTTTCTCATCCTAAGTAAGTTGGTATGAAATTGGGTTCTTTGGTCTATTTAGAAATTTTGTTGCTTGAACTAGTTGCAATTACTAGGATTGGGGTGTTTCTCTTATGGGTCTTGAGTCAAAAATCCTTTTAATTATCACTTTGTTAGTTTTAAATAAATGGGAAAAGATGGTGCAATAATTCCACTGTTAGGAGGTCTAACTAACTAAGTGTGTTTGAGTGTCATGAAGATATAGTTGAGCACAAAACCTAGGTTTCTCTTGAGGTTTCAAAGGGTAAAAGGAGGGCTAGAGGTCATAAGAAGAAATCAATTGTGTAGAGTACTTACCATTTGAGGAATAGAATCCTTCCATGAGAAGTGGTTGAGTTCAAAGGAAAGGAACTAGTGCAATCAGTGAAGAAGGCCAAGAAAAAAGAGAAAATCCATAGGGCCTGCTTGGGAAAACAAAATTCTCCTATTGTGCTTTCTAATACTCCTTTAGATGTTGAAGTTGATACTGACTCAAACTATAGCCAATACTTCATTCTCTAGTGCCATATGGGAGTTTTGATGATGATGTGTTGATGATTCCTCCAATTTCATTGATGACAAGGAGCGGTTGAGCATTTTCTAATGACGACAACTCTGAATAGGATCACCATCTTGTTTTAGTTTTTTATGACACCATGGTCTTTGCATAGGAGGTATTTGTTTTCATGTGTCCATGGTTTTTATTTTTCTTTCCCATGCTAATGTGGAGTTCTTCCAAAAAATATGATATGAAATCTTTTTTGTTTCAACAATGAGCACTATGAAAATGACTAGTATTTTGCACATGGTTTTTACATTTTGTCCTTCCCTATTCTCAAATGATTGTGTATGAAACCACCTGGGGAGTTTTTCTAGGAGTCTGTTAGAATTAGGTTTTTTGAAATGAACTCAAATGAAAGTGAAATTGTAATTCAGCTAGATCCTTGTTGCTCCCCTATTTATATAAAGGGGATTTCATGGCTAATAGAAGAGAGTTCAAAATTTTGAGTCTAGACAAGGTCACGGTAAATATTATGCTCTGAAAGTAGAATAGAATGTAAATGGATACTTTAGTAGATATATCAGAAGAAAATTTAAGAAGAAAGTTATATTGTATACAGAACTTAATTATGGTTTTACAAAGCAATATCAGGAATGAAGAAAAATTTTAGTTTCAAAATGTTGCTCTCCTATGTGTTTTCTTCCAAGTTATGAATGAAGTTGTTAATTATGATTTCATTTTTCTTCTGTCATTTGCACCAAATGGATGAATTCTTTTTATGCTTCAACTCAATGAGTTGATTAAATGCTAAAATGAGGTCATTAGTTTGTAAGAAAAGGATATAGGATTTAGTAAGGAAGTGATATTTTGCAAGCACAGTGAGTTAGATGTTACAAAGTGGCATTCTAATAGTCCATTAATTTCTAAAATTCAATCAGAATTGTATTACCGATTGATTATAAGTTATAACTCTTTTTCTCCCTTAGATAAGGCACTGATTGTTTTATTAGTTTATCTTGTGATCAGTTGAGCTAGTATTGAATTGGGCCTAGGATTCAAGATTAAGAATGATTCATAAAATACTCTAAACTATATTGCCCCAATTTTAAGTATGTAAGTGCACTCCTTAAAATGACTAACACTTCTATCTGAGGTCTATCGAGCCTTCGATAAGGTGAGTTTCTTGAGATAGTGCATCTATGTGAGGAAATACTCTTGACCTAATGTGATATATTATGAGTATGCATGGGATTACCCTCCCTGGGTCTCACAGAGCCCGAATCTAAGAAGAAGTGAAGTACTAATTACTTTACTTAGGTGTTGGACAATCCTCAACCTTGCTAATAATTGAATTGTGGAAAATTCATAGGCTAGGACTGAGATTAAGTTTGGTTCTTAAAAAATAACCAACAGAGTGGATACACTAGAAAATATAGAGTCGTTCACCACTAAAACATAAAGCACAACTATCAAAACTTAATTGAACCATCTAATTGTGACCTACAAGCACAAAATAATTAGAAACAATAGAAAATGATTATTAAAAGGGATGTGAGTCCCACATAGTGTGCTAGAGATATGTATATACAATTTTGAGCATAAAATAACAAGTTAAAAAATATAAACTATCCTACACATAATGAATGCAACAATCAAGATAAATCATAAAGGTTACTATTAGAGATAGCAGATTGGAATAATATTTCTCTGTCTTATGAATTAGAAGATTTAAAATTATTTTTCTTAGTTGGATATTATTTTTTTAGTTTGGTTAAAAAAATCTAATATATGTATGTATGTATTTATATAAGTTCATATTGAGAAATAAGTATATGAACATTTATATATACACATATATATTGATTTTTATTCCTTAATTTATAAAGAATAATCTAGATAAATGATTGAGAAATTATGAGACTAGATAGTTATTATCTCAGTTAGGATGTCTTGGTTTGGTTAGTTTTATTAACTAATTTATTGATGAAAATTCAATATTTAAATTTGGTTATACTTTATGTAAATTTAGACGATATTTAATATTGTGAATAACCATGTTTAATATATTTTTATTTATAATTTAATTATAAGTGATCAAATATTTTAAGTTGGTTTTGAATTAATATTTTAAATAAATAGACAATAAAAAATAATAAAATAAGAATATCAAATTTCTTTTATTAATGATAGATTTTGAAATTAATATTATTTTATTGGCATAATTCTATCATTTATTCTTTCTATCTCTAATTAATTAAAAGAAAATATAATATAATAATTATTATAAGACAACCTATCTAAAACAATAAAATCTAAAGAGAATTGTATGAAATTCGGTAACTTACATCATAGTGGGGAGACTATGGGTACTATAGAAGGCATCATATATGCTACCTAAGAATACTTACATGTTTTTGAGTCTTCTAACAAGAGATTTATTCTCTAATTGTATATTTCCAACAATGGAGAAAGACCTTAATTTGAGGATTTATAGATTGAAAATTTTAAATAAAGAGTGAGGACATGAAAAATTATTTTAATTTTTTTTTTTTTTTTTTAAATCTCTAAAACCATGACCAAGCAACTAATATTTATTATAAAAAACCTAATCTAAAATATTAATGAATCAATGTGTATATGATCTCAATAATTTGTATCATAGTTGAGAGATTCATAACTATCATAGAAGTTGTATGTGTTAGTTTCAAATGTGAATTGTAAAATATGTAAATGAAAAATTGTAATCAAACTAAAGAAAAGACTCAAATAGATCATACAAAAGAATTCAAAACAAATCAATAACACAAGAAATCAAAATAACTTTAACAATGAGCCTCATTGTAATCTGATTTACACCAATGATATATTGAAACATTGATTCTTTTGCATAAAAAGACCTATTTTGGCAACATATAGTTAAATTAATGAATGAAACAATGGATGGGATGATGCTTCAATGTATAGATATTTGGGAATGGTAATGGATGGTGGAGATGTGATAGAGATATCAATAGTAGAGGATGAATGAGAGGACTTCTCTAATATTAAGAAGATAATGGAGGGCCATGATGGAGGTTGTTGGAATGTGAAAATCTAGGATATACTTACAAAAAATAGTAAATTGTTCAGACCATGAGGGTTGTGAGGGAAAAGCATATTTGAGACCAAGCCTTTATTTTGTAAGTTGGTGGAGAGAATATAGCCATAATTAAATTATAATATTATTTAATTATTTTAGCCATGTGAGGTGGGAAATAGGTGCAATTAAATAATAAATTTATTAAATCATGTGGGAAGGAAAATGAATTAATTAAATAATTGGATTATTTAATAAGGTAGGGAGAATTAGGTGAAAGGGATTTAATTCAATTATGTAATTATTTAATCAATTTGGACAAGTGTGTACCAAAAAAATATTAGGTGTACATTTTTCTTCGAGCTTTAATACAATGTCATAAATAAGTGGCATTATGTCAAAGAATAATAAAAAGTGGGATGAGGTAAAGCTTTGGTGGTATGTTGTGTTGGTTGCTTAGAAGGAAAGGGATGATGATGGAAGTGATGCCATCTAAAGAGATTTTTTGAGTGAAATGAAGCCTAGGAGGTCTCTTGAAAAGATAGAGGAATGGGAGAAGATGTGTCATGGTCAATAAAATATGACTTGAGAGAAATAATATTGGGATGATGTAAATTCCATGGATATAAAACTAATGATGGATGACGATTAGACATATTGATTAATGTCACTTAGATTATTTACATCATGTGTTTCTAGATTGCATTGTTGTACATGATTGATGGTGATATCTCACAAGGATGTAATACAACTAAAATGGCACATGAATTTGATGAAAATGGATGGATGGATGAAAGGGAGATGGTTAATCATAAAAATAAATGAAGGACAAATATTGTCAAAATAAATTCAAGTGCAACTAGAAACCTATTATTTGTTGTACAAGTAGTGATATGCACCACAATAGAATGGATCATGATGATAGTGCATCATTTGTGTATAGACTAACACAAAAATAAATAAGCTACAAATAGTACAGTGATATTGATACACAAATGGCCACTAATGGTATTGAGATCCCTTGTGACCTTTATGAGCATAATTTGGGAGATGTATCGAGACTCAAATGAACCTCCATTCTCAGAGGATCCTATTGTGGATTGTCTTGTTCCACTTGCAGAGTTTCAGCCTATTGATGATAAAACAACTACTATGCTTGCTCATTGGGAAAGATTTGGTAGTTTTTATGGCACAAACCTTCTCCTTCTCCTCCTATCGAGACTTTAGTTTCTATGGCTCTCAAGCCAAATTTAGAGGGTTCATCTTTTGCATCTATGAATCAGCATCTTGAGGTTGAGGATAATTGTAATCTAGTATTAGCATAATTATCTAGCATTATTAATGATGAGGACAAAATGGGGGATAATAAGTGTAGTTTAATGAAATACACTGAGATCTCATCTCCTTCATCTATTGTTGTAAATGAGGATTCCTATGAAACCATAATTTTGGCTCCTTGTGATTCAGTGTAGAAAGACATTTATTATCTTCCAAAGTTGGCTACTTGGGATGAGTACTTGACAAACATTGTTGGTTTGTTTTGTGAGTCCCACATTTCAAATTTGGGAGACATCATTGATTGCATTCATCTTCTCTTTGATGGAGATGATCCTTCTTCATTTTTTGCAAGGGAACACTTTGATCCTCTTGTTCATTCTCTACATGATCATTCTTTATAGTTTGACATGATTGGATACATTTGAATAGCATTTGGAGGAGGCTTATTTTTCTTCAGAGGAAGTATCTTTTTCTTTGGATTATTTTCTATAATCGTTTCTACTAGACTGAATTGTCTTCTTCAATAGTGTGGCCTAGAACGTTTGTTTGGAGTATGACACCTTTTAGCATCGACATGGAGACACTTAAGCATTCTTCAAGGAAATCATCCATCATCCTTCTTCCTGAATCTTCCTTTCAAGAATGGGAAGATATCCTGCATAACATCTTGGAGATTGGTTCTTCCCAAGGGGAGGAATGTTACTCGATAATCATGGATCATCTTCAACATTCATTGTTAGACATCTATCATCCTTACAAGAGACTCTATATTGAGATGGGCTTGCATGGTATCTCTTCTTCTCTATTATGGGGGGGGGGATTTTTCCTCAAATAGGGGTTTGTTCTTCTTAGCATTTTTTTCTATATCTCTTCTGGAAAGAATTTTTGTCCCACCAGGTTTTCTCCTTTTCTCCATTTGTGAGAGATTTCATTTCATTTGTACATGGGTACAATACCATGGCCTCACAGCTCAGATCTATCTTTGTGTCATTTTCATAAGTACTCCCTAAGTTGTACTTAAGGGGGGTGTTGGTGTAAATAGGTTTTTTACTTATCTAGTCATTAGTATTTCCTATTTAAATTGTTAATTCCATTTAGGACCTAGTGTCTTTTTCTAGAAGTCTTAGTTGTCTAGATAATATCTTATCATATCTAATCTATTTGGATTTTATTTAATGCATGTGTCCTTGGTCATTTAATATTTTGTTATGTCATTTAGTCATGAAACACTCATTTAATGTCGATACATCATCACCCTTGCCTATATAAGAAATGATTCATATGTACAGAATCAATTAAAGCATCAATCTAAGAACAAAAATCAAGTTCATTCTAGCAATCTTCCATCCATAATTATAGCATAATGTTTTTATCATCTCCCTTGTGGAAGTTATTTCATATTGTAGGTGATCTTGGGGTGTTGAGGAGTTCACCATAAAATCCTACATATTTGTGGCACAAATGATCTTCTACCTATATTATCATCTCCTCTTTGTCTAGATCTACAATCAACGGCCTTATGCCCAAATTTATTGCAAGAAAAACAATAACCTTGAAAGGATTGATAGAACCCGATAGGTGCATATTTCCTGGTAGGTGGAGAACTTCTAAAACTTCTTCGTCTCCAAACAATAGTGAATCTACCTTATTTCTTGCTATCTCGATATTTTATTACATCTCTAAAGGAATTCTTCTTAGAATCTTTCGTGCAATATTTCTCCTCCTTTGTACCATACCTTCCTTCCACTTTGAACTTACAATATAAGTTTCCAAATTCACTAGTTATGAGACTTTTCCCTTTTTCAAATCCAAGATCATATTTTTCTCTTTATGGATTTTGATAGTTAATCAACTCATCAAGAATTTTAGAACCTCCTTTTTTAGTTTTTTCTTTAGATTTTTTAAGTTCTTTTCTCAAGGCAACAACATCTTCTTCAAGTTTTGAACATTCAATAATTTTATTGAATTTAAGAAATCGTAAATTCTCTTGCTTTCTTCAACCTAAAATTTCAAATTAAAGATCACATCCTCTGCCTCCTTGAGTTTAATTTCACATTCCTTACTTCCTTTTGTTTGAGTTTTCAAATTGTCTATTTCTTCTTTTGATTCTCTACCTTGTGCCTTCAATTTGACAATTATCTCCTTTGAACTCTCAAGAAAGCTCTCGTATTCCTAATTTGGTTATCTTTCTTCATTTAGATCTTCAAGAGTAGACTAAACTATTCCTTCAAAATCTAATTCACAAACATCAAAATTGATGTCCCAACCTTTAGATTCCATTGACTCTAGAACTAGTTTTGAAGAAAACATATCATTAAACGTTGCTTCAAATCCCATGTGTTCAAGTGTAGGATCTACCTAAACTGTTAGGCTACTAAAGGCACTTGGCCCTTGAACTTTTTCATTTTCTATTTTCCCATTAATTGATAGACATTTCCATTTGTCCTTGTACCTTTAGCAACTAATCTTCCAGACATTTCCCTTTTGATCTCATGTAACCTTTGGCATGAAATATAAGGCTATACACTTTACTACACATTTGATTGACACTGAAAAAATTATGCTTCAGACCTTTGATATAGAGTGTAACAACCCTGGTGTTCTACTCAATAAAATTTCCAACTTTTTCACCTCAAGTGAATAAACCATGAAGTCATAACATAGCAATAAAAAAATTTCTTTCAATGATGTAAATTACATGCACATTTGAAACAATATTATTTCAAAACTTCCATTGCATTCCATTGTAACTAAAAAAAAAATTCCATTACATAGATGTCATGTTGAACGAACTCAAGTTTATCATTCATGATTACATCCTTCCATATAAATGGGTACAAGATACATACATAGATCTTACAAGCTTTTGTAGACATGGAAAATGTACCGATTATACTTGATCTTGATTAATAACACCGCTTCATCCTAAATCATCTCCTTTGCTACTCATTTAATTTTAGATATCTCTTATTTGATTAAATTCATCATACATCATCCCTTAATTAAATAAATCAATTTATCTGATTAAGTTATTCTCTTCTATTAATTAAATAAATCAATTTTATTTAATTAATCCTATAGTCTCTACTTAATTAAATAATTCACTTTATTTAATTAAATCTCTAAAGTCCTTCTATTAAATTAAATAAATTAATATTTGTTTGATTTAATCTAACATCATTCCCTTTTAATTAAATAAATCAAAATCTTTATTTAATTAAGTTTAGTTCATATTCCTCTCAACTTTGATTTAAATCAATCCAAAAATATAAATCAAATTGTCACATCAACTAAAATCCTTTTAATTTAATCAAATCTTGATTAAATTAGTCTTAATCACTCCAATCCTCTAGATTTTGCAACTTGCTCATGAAAGTCATTTTAATTCATTTATTAAATCTTCAATTACTTTCAAAAAGGCATCAAAAGGGAATATTCCTCCAAGTTTGAAAATCTCCCCCCAAGTGGACATTTACATCCAACAAGGCATTTAACTCATCTTAAATGTCCTTTTTCCTTGAACCAAGTTGCATTTAATTCATTCCTTTCTCCCTCCAACATATCATTTCATAAATTTGAAATTCCACCTAATATCATTTATTGTGCACATTCATCAAAATGTGCTCCACCTTCATCCTCTCACATCTTGACAAGTGGAATTTGGCCATTGGTTGATGATTGATCCCACATTCATCCATTTTTCCTCATTCTCCAACATTCTCATCTATAAATAAGAGGCTTTCCTTTTTATTTTGGATCCACAATTCATGCAAAGTCATAATCTTCAGATTTTGAATTTTCTCATCTATAAATAAGAGGCTTTCCTTTTTATTTTGGATCCACAATTCATGCAAAGTCATAATCTTCAGATTTTGAATTTTCTCATCCATCATTTATCCATTTTCAAATTCTATAGATAGGTTATGTAGGATTTTCTCCAAAGAAGCATCAAATCTACATCAAGTCATCACAAAGCTTACAAGGGATTGGGAAAGTGACATTTTCCACATCCAATTGGCACCAATTCCCCCATGGGATTGAGATTTTGCATGCTTTAATAATATTTAATTGCTTTCTTTGTTGTGTTCTTCATCCATTTCCTATTTTGAGCATTGTAGATGAATTGCATGTGGAATCTTAGTTCTAACTTGCATATGTGGCTAACATTGTGTTTGTTTGTTGTGTTTGTGCAAGTCTAGGATTGGGGTTCACATTTTGGCACTAGAAGGAGGGAGAATCTAAAGATTTCAAAACATTTTTTTGACAAAATTCTATGGTTTTTGGTGATTTTTTGTGCCTATAGGAAACTACACCGCCATCGGTCCAGTGGTGCCATACAGCGACGCTAGCCTTCACCATCACCATACAATGATGTTGAAAAACTCCAAACTCCACCACTATCTCTTCCCACCTAGAAATTCAAATTTCTAGACTGTGACGCTAATCGAAATAGCAACACAATCATGCTCTCTCGATTTCAATAGTTCATCGCTTGTCAGTCCATCAGCACCATATAGCATTGCTGACTTTTCTAAATAGTGTCGCACTTGCTGACTATGCCGTTGGGGTGGAGTAAAGACTAAAATTCAATTTATTTTGACATTTTCTTTTTATTTTTGGTTATTTTGGATTATTAACCTATTTTTTGCCTCTATGTTTCTTGGACTAATTAGTTTTTATAGGCGGGAGCAAGGAAGGAGCAAGGATAAGTTTAAATTATAACATTATTTCTCTATTGTATCAAGTGTCTTTAGACACTTTTGGAAACAACTATAATTCCAAGTCTAAGGATTTTGTTTCTTCAAGCTCTTTAGGACTCACTAATTTCATTTGGACTCTAAAAAGAACAAGAAAAAGGGTTTTAAAAGAACTTTAGGAAAACTTACTAGATTTTGTTTAAGGTTAACAATTGAACAATCAAATCTCACACTTCCTTTGGTGCTTAAAAAGAATCAAATTCTTGCTTGGAAGGATTTAAAATGAACAAATGCTTTTATGTTTTGTAATCCCTTATCCAAAGTAATATCATTAAAAAAACGTGTGTGCTTCTCTCGCACCTCTCAGAGATCTTGAGAATCAAAAATAATTTTGTGATATTAAGTTGTATAAGTGATTACCTTCACACTTCAATTTGGATTCTTAAAATTGGACAAATCTTGCGAGTGTGAGTGGAGCATATCGCATGAGTTCTCTCTTTGTTTCTCAACAAAGATTGATCAAACTACGAATATGTTTGCTCACTTTTTTTTATTTTAGAGGGCCTGCCTTGTGGGAAAAATTAATTACCCAAGGGAATGACCCAACCAGGAACACACTAAATCCAAGCGACTTCCAACCAGTATATAAGTGTGGGTACTTGAGGAAAGGAAAGTATCACAAGTATTGTTTCAACAAGAAGGGCAGCAATGGTCTCTTGTTGCATGGATGATCCCCTATGAATGGAATGCCCATATTAGAACCTCTTGTTTAGAAAGGCCAAAATTCTTGATCTATTTGTCAGTGCAAGAATAGTCGTTCTAAAGTTGTCCCACATTTTTATGGCTTTTAGTAGAGATGAGAAGTATGCCATGGGAATTTCATGGGTACTAATGCTTGGTTGACCCGAGAACAGAGTGCACTATAAGGGGGAGCATGTGTGTTCAAGCATCTAATCATCTGCTAAGAGTAGGCGTAGCTAGATTTATCCAAGTGGGAACTCTACAAATACTATCTTTCATATCCATAGGGCTGTACATGTTCTTGGAATCAAAAAAACTTTGCTTGATCATAAATATTGGGAAAACAAACATTCAACATGATCATCAAATTTCAAACCCTTTAGGAAACAAATACCTTTGACAAAGTTCAAGTGTTATTGTTTTCCCTAGGGATTCTATCCTTAGAGGTTTCTAAGCATTTGAATTTATATCTCCATTTTCTCACTAAAGTCAACAATAGGAAACTTTTTCCTTAATTTCTTTGATTTCCACATAATGGACTTTGTGGGATGAAAAGAAATTTAGACATTAGACATCTAGTTTGAAAATCTAATCAAGAATTGTGGTAAAAAGAATTCATCAAGAAAAGATAAGAAACAATTGGACCCCACACATGTGTTCTTCCAAATGATTTCCCAAAAGATAAAAATCCAAAAACCAAAGACCAAAGGTCTTAGTCAAAAAATTCGCAAGAAAAGGTTTCCTATACTTTACGATTTCAGAGAAAGATTGGCATTCAAATTTTACAGATGTGCATCAAGAAACAATCCTAATTTGTATGAGTTATTTTATCAACAAAATCCAAGTCTCTTTCAAATTTTTGAATATCTTTGATCCTTAAAAATTTAGACTTTCATTTTTTCACCTAAAGTTTAGATCAATCCAAAGAATTAGAGGTTCATCTCTTACATTCTTGAAAATTTATCCTCATTTTATGGTCCAAACTAGAGCTCAACACAAGAAGAACATGGAGACAAACAAAGAAACATCAACTTTGAGTGACCTAAGTCAAACTTTTCCCGAAATCAATCCCATTGGGTCAATCAATCTTCCACTTCCTCAAGATCATAAAGAGGAAGGTCAAGTGGAAGACATCACCAACAACATTTTAGGGATGACTCAAGATGAGATTACTGAAATGGTTCAAAATCCCAAAAATCATAGAATTTTCAATGCCATGATGAAACTCCATCCCTCAAAATATATGTTGGAATTAGCAAAACAAGGGGATAATTCCTTTTGATTACGATGTGAGCACTACTATCGAACAAACCCTTGGGATTATGCCCCCAATATCATCTACACCCCCAATATCATCCACACCCCTAATATCATCTACATCTCCATTTCAAAGCATCATTCAATCCATCCCACAAATCACATCATCCATTGCTCCAACTTAACCTATTGTTAACAAGGGGAGCTCATTGCTTCATGCACTCCAAGCACACCCTATTGTGAACAATCAAGAGTTAGATGCAAATACCATCTTGGGTCAATTAGTCCCATTAAATATGCTACACCCATATGTTTCACTTACCTTTCATGACCCCAATGATCCATCCTCTTTTCATGCAACACCAGTGCATCCTCTCAACACATAAACCTCTCTCCCTATGGACTCACAAGGAGAAGAGGGATTATTTGGACCAGGGGGAATCTTTGACCCCTCATCATCATCATTTGATCAAGAGAATGCATCACCCATTTTTCCACCACTTCAACCTTTTCCATTAACATCCACACCTCTCATTGGTTTAGGGAAACCCCCTTTACCACCCATCAATCAACAAAACCCAAACAACCCCCCAATCATAAATCAAAACGTCATACCCAATCCTCTGATCTTGCCATCGATAGATCACAACAACAGATGGCAACCATCCCAACAACACAAGTGATCACCACACCCTCTATAAATATGGTCTCTCAAGGGCTAAGCATATCAGTCGAACCATCCACCACACAAATCCCCATCCTCGATACCATGGTGCCTCTCATCACAGTCATGAACACCATTCCAAATCCACCACGACCACCGCCACCAAGACCAAGTGTGGCTAACCAATATAGCATCACATTCCAAGTAGCGCAACAAGCCTATCAAAAGGAATATCAACAGTTCCAAGCAGCTCAACAAGCACAAAATGCACAAACTACACAACAAGCTACTCAGCAAGCACAAGCCACTCAAGCAAATCAAGTCACACAATAAGTGCAATAGGCTACCCAAGCTCAAGCTTTGTGGCAACAACAACAAGCCACCCAAGTTACGCAAGCAGCCCAAGTAGCTCAAGCCACTCAAGTCACATAGACCACACAAGTTGCCCAACAAGTGCAAGTGCAAGCTCAAGCGCAAGCCTAATACCAAGCTCAGCAAGCGCAAGCGCAAGCTCAATACCAGGCACAACTGTAAGTAGCTCAGCAACAAGCATATCAGCAAGCCCTACAATAGTACCAAGCATAGCAAGAAGCAACATTATTAGCCCAACAACAATCGTTATTGGCACAACAATAATACAACCAACAACAAGCATTGTTGGCACAACAACAACAAGACCAACAACAGGCGCTATTGGTGCAACAATAGCATGACCAACAATAAGCATTGTTGGTGCAATAGCAAATGTAGGAATTGATCGCACAATAGAGCTTGCAACAAACTCCCAACAACACACCCAATAATGCACCCATCACTCAAAAAAATCTACCAATTCAAAACACATTCACTCCACCCCTTGATCTGCAAAATGATGTAACGACACAAATCAATTTGCTCTCACAACAAGTGCTCGATCTTCAATTAGGGGAAACAATGAAAACACCAAGCAACTTGTGTCATTATCCCTTCAACAAGAGCTTTTCAATGGTACCATTCCCAAAGGGGTTTGAAATCCCTAAATTTGACAAATACCATGGGACGAGAAACCCTGAAGATCACATCAGGGAATTCCAAGTACATTGCATGGAGGTCACATATGACGATACATATTTGATGTGGCTTTTTCCTAGAAGTTTGGTTGGCCCTACCATGGAGTGGTTTTCTCACCTTCCTCCTGGTATCAAAAAGTTCCAAGAGATTGTAGATGCATTCATAACAAATTACACCTTCATCATCGGCATGGATGTTAGTTTAGAGGAACTATTGGCTCTTAAACAAGGTAAAAGTGAATCATTTGCTTCCTTCCTATAATCATGGTGATCCAAGGCCAATAGGAGCCCTTATGGAAAAATTGAATCCATTTGATTAACAATGATGGTGATCCAAGGTAAAAGTGAATCATTTGCTTAACATTGAATGATCCCTTATGGAAAAAAGGTGGTACACCCACATATCCTGAACATCAAGACAATCGCCCATCCACCAGCTATAACAAAATCCCTCATACATGGGCAAGAAACAAAAATGTCACAAATGATGGTGTGGTGGATGCCAAGGCCATAGTCAAAACTCTAAAACAAAACATGTAAACATACCAGCAACCACAAAACAACAATCGAAACAACACCCAAACTAACATGGTATTGCAACAACCTCCCAACAATCAAGTCAACAATTTGAATAATCAAGGGGGACCACCTCTGCAAAAAAAATATCCCCCCAAGCAGAAGTACACATCCCTTAGGGATTCAATTGAATCCATAATGAAGAAACTAGCAAACGAGAATCTCATCAAGATTCCCACCTATGAAAACTATCAAGAGCCCCAAGTGAAACCTCCATGGTACAATGAGAATCACCTTTGCAATTTTCACAAAATCAAGGGGTGTACAACAACCAGTTGCATGAGGTTGAAAATCAAATCTAAGACCTCATCAATGACAAGATCATAAATGTGGAACAACCCGCAAGAAACCAAGACCTAAAGATATACACAAATCTGATGCCTAACCATAACCAAGGGAACAATGATAAAGGAAAAGGAAAATTTACAAGAATGTGAACCATATATATGAACATGTTGTTGTGACACTTGAGGAATGTCCCCTTTATTAACTAAGGGATCCAATGCTGATTGTGGAGTCACCACACGCAACAGCAAGGTCACCATCGTTGGGCCATCAAAACCTCCTAGGGCATCCACCTTGAGATTTGTTCCCCATGGTTACAATGTTCTAGACCAATTGAAAAGAATAGTTGCTCAGATTCCATCATGGACTTGTTGAAGATATCTCCCACACATAGAAAAGTCCTTAAGGAAGCATTGGTGTCATCCACCATCTTCGTAGATCTAGATGTTGACCAATTCCAAGCTATGGTCAGAAATATCACCACCCCAAGCCTCCTAAAATTTTTTGATCAGGACTTCCCCACACAACCATCTCACAATTTCACTCTCTGCCGTGAAGTCTTGGTTCATAAAAACAAATTTAAAAGGGTTTGGGTGGATGGGGGTGTAGGTCTCAATATCTATTCTCTCAAACTAATAAAGAATATGGGATTCTCAAAGGACTCCATTGAAAAAGACAAGGGCATCACAATCAGAGCTTATGATGATCAAGAAAGAGTGTCTCAGGGCACTATACAACTCCCCATTTAAGTGGGGATAGCCATTATGGAAACCACATGGCAGGTTCTTGATCTTGGTTTTCCTTATAACATTCTTCTAGGGTGTTTGTGGATCCATAAGATGCAAGTAGTGGCATCAAACTTCCATCAGTGTGTCAAATTCCCATATCAAAATAAAGAGGTCACAATTCATGGTGATCCCAAGCCCTTTACCTACTGCAAAAGCCTAGAAGAAAAATACTATAAAATCCCCCAAGTGCCAAAAAATGATGAAGTCCCTTCAACCCCATATGTTGACCCATCTACTTTAGCCTCCACATCTGAGACAAAGACACCTACCATCCCTGAAATATCCAAAATCAAGGTCATTATCTAGGACAATGGGTGTGGGGATTATAAAATGAAGAAAAGTGCTTTCATGATAGGAGAGTTACCTTGATCTCCTAGGTCTCATGGGCAACCCTAACTAGCTTAAACATCATTGCAAACTTTCATAGCAGATCCATCTAGATTCAAACATTGGGGAAATCTAAGTCATGAAGTGGTAGATGGAAGAGACATATCAAGCTTACTATACCAAGATAAAAGGCCAGCACCTAATATTCCTATGGATGATAGCAGCAAAGGACTACAAATGATGCTTGGTATGGGCTATGACGAAATAAGAAACTTGGAAAAAATTACAATGGTATTCTAATACCTATCATCCAGGAGAGGCGTATGAGAAATCTTGGTCTCGGATGTACCCCTCCAAATGTGACCATACTTAGTAGAGGTGCCTTGGTTAGGAAGGTCAAAACTCCCCCTCAACAATCAATAGCCGCTCTTTGGTTACCCATGTCCACAAGTCAAGTCATAGACAACTTTACATTTGACATAGCTGACATTTTTAGTAGTAGTGATGAGGAAGATCCCATAACTAACTTGCCTATGCTTTTCAAGGATACTGTCCTTCTCATGATTAGTACCATGTCTTTTGAGTGAACTAGTCAAACCCATGAAATAAACTTAGTCTATCCCTAGCTTATTGATTACGACCAATGAGGACTACCGGTTCTAGACACATTCGAAAATGATGAGGCACTCTTGGAATTCATGGGATTATGGGACACTATACCATGTGGAGATCACAAGGTCAGGTTTGACATCATACTAGACACACATGCCTATTACAGGGAAACAACTGAATCCTTCAGTCCCAAAAGTGAGAATCTAAGAATAATCTCTAGGTCTTTGAGTGAAAACTACACTGTAGCACTCTCTAGCTTGAAACTAGTAAAAATAAAGGACGCATCCAATGGTGAAAACCTCTCTAAGGCATTGGAGGATGAAGGATTCAATCTTCCTCTCAGTGCAATACATCAGGAGAAGTTAGTAGTTCTGGCATAAACAAGCAATCCAGTCAACTTGGGATTAGAAAAAAATCCACACATAACATTCTATGCAGAGTCTCTTTTAATAGAAGAACAACAAATTTTGGTTTCCTTCCTAAGGGAAAGAAAAGTGAACTTTGCATGGACCTATTCTGACATGCCTGGGTTGGATCCAAAGGTTGTGGTTCACCACCTAGCCATATATCCTGAGGCAAAGCTAGTCAGAAAAAAGCTTGGGAAGATTCATCCCCAGATAGCATTATTGGTCAAGATGGAATTAAAAACTCCTTGATGCAGGATTCATACAGCCGATCGACTATCCATAATGGGTCTCAAACCTTGTATCTATTTCAAAACCCACTAGGGGCATTCGCATCTGCACATATTTTAGAGACCACAACAAGGCATGTCCCAAGGATGACTTTCCACTTGCAAACATTGACATGATTGTGGACATGACAACAGGACATGAGATGCTATCTCTTATGGATGGATTCTTGGGATATAACCAGATCATCATAGCAAAAGAGGACCAACACAAAATGGCTTTTACTTGTCCATGGGGGACATATTTCTTGAATATGATGTCACTCAGGCTGAGAACACAAGAGCAACCTATCAAAGGGCCATGACACTAATCTTGCATGACATGATCCATAAAACTGTGGAATATTACGTGGATGATATATTGGCTAAACCCAAGAAAAGACAAGATCACATAGTCACATTGGGTGCCATTTTTGATAAACTAGAAAAGTACAAGGTCTAGTTGAATACAAAAAATTGTGTCTTTGGGGTACAATCAGGTAAGTTCTTAGGGTACATTATATCCATGAGAGGAATCGAGGTGGACCTCACTAAGGTCAAAGCAATCCTTGAGATGGAGGAACCTAAGAAATTGAAACAACTAAGGGGATTACAAGGAAGACTTCAGTCCATCGGTAGATTCATAGTGCAACTAGCAGGCAAGGTAATCATGTATTCTCATCTATTCCACAAGGGGGTAGCATATAGATTGGATGGGAAATTTGATTAAGCCTTCAACAAGATCAAGGAGTATTTACTCACACTACCAGTTCTCATGCTACAAATTCTAGGAAAACCATTCATCTTATACATATCAGCAACAACAGCAGCTCTCGGCGCTCTCCTAGAACAACATGATGAGAATGAGGAAGAGAGAGCTATCTATTATATCAATAGAACTATGGTGGGCCATGAACCTATACATCTATTGACAAAGCCTCTCTAGAAATTGTATATGCAGCACAAAAAGTTCAGACATTACATGCTAGCCCATTAGATAAAGCTCATCGCAAAGATAGATCCCCTTAAGTACTTGTTATCCAAAGAAATGCTTACAGGATAGACAACCAAGTGGGTTGTGATCCTCACAGAGCATGACATAGAGTATGTGGAGTTCAAGGCCATCAAAGGACAAGCAATAGAAAATCAGCTGGAAAAAGTACCCATATATGTAGAAAACCCACTTGTATCAGAATTCCCTAATTAATCAATCTTCAACCTAAGTGTGGCCAATCACTAGAAAATGTTCTTTGATGGAACCTACATGCAACATGGTTTGAGAGCAGGGATTTTCTTCATTACTCCACAGGGAGATTTTATACCTAAATCTTACAAGTTGTCATTCCCTTGCATGAACAACATCACAAAATATGAGGCTCTAGTCATAGGGCTAAGGTTTGCAGTGCAATGGCAAATAATGGCACTTAAGGTATATGGAGACTCACAACTCATAATCAATCAAGTAAATGGTGAGTACCAAACAAAGGATGACAAGTTGACTCCCTATGAGAAATTTATGGAAATACTTAAGGAGTTCTTCATTGATATCACATTTGAATATCTATCAAGAGAAAATAACAAAGTGGCAGATGCCATGGCTACAATTGGGTCACTTTTGGATGTTCCTTGTAATGTCCCATTGAATCAAAAATTCCTCGTAGAGAAAATTCTCTTACCAGCATTTGAGATACCAGAGTCTAAATTTGTGTGTGAAATCATTGGTCTCGATGATCCCTAGTACTATGATATATACACCTACTTGAGAATAGGATTCCTCCCCACAAACATAACCCCAAATCTTAAAAGAGCCTTTGTCAAAAAGTCATCTTGGTTCATCATCCTAGGAGATACCCTTTATCATAGAAGCATTGAAGGAACCATGTTACATTGTTTAAATGTTGAGGAGGCATTGACCACCTTAACCTAGGTACATAATGATATGTGTGGTTCGCATTCGAGCGGTATGACCTTGGCTAAGAAATTGTTGAGAACCAGATACTATTGTCAAAAAATGGAAAGAGAAGCACATAACTATGTCAAAAGGTGTTTGTAGTGTTAGCAACATGGAGATCTCATTCATGCACCAGCTCAGAGACTCAACCCAATTGTCACACCTTGGCCTTTCTCACAGTGGGGACTCAATCTCATTGGAAAAATTACCCCCACCTCATCCAGTGGACACAAGTTTATCATTACCGCCACTGAGTACTTCACCAAGTGGGTGGAAGCCATCCCCATGACATACATCACTATAAAGTAGATATCAAAGTTCATCCTGAATTACTTAATATGTTTCTACAGTGTTCCCCAAGCCATTATCTTAGATAGTGGGACACCCTTCAAGAATCAGGATGTTCGCAACCTATGCTACAAATTCAAAATCCAACATCGCTTTTCCACTTTGTACTATCCCTAAGGCAATTGCCAAGAGGAAGCCAACAATAAAACCATTCTAAAAATCCTCAAAAGGACATTCAATGATGTCGGTTGTGACTGGTATCTATAGTTGAATCCCACCCTATGGGCCTACCACACAAGCATCCGCACACCAACAAGTGCCACCCCATTTTCCCTAGTCTATGGATCAAAATCCATACTTAGCATTGAGATTGAGCTCCTATCACTAAGAATATCATTGTAAAATCTTATCACAGATGAATAATACCAAGTATCTTGACTGAATGAGCTAGAATTACTGGAAGAGTAGTGTATGGATGCCTTAAACCATTTACAAGTCTACCAAAACCGAATTGAGAGAAGCTATAACAAGAAGATCAGGAGTCAAATATTCCAAGTTGAAGAGCTTGTGCTGAAGGAGAATTAGAAGAAAGTTTTGAATCTAGAAAGCAAGGGAAAGTTTGAACCTAATTGGTTGGGACCCTTCTTCATCACAACAAGTTACAAGTCAGGGGCATATTAGTTATCAACACCCGAAGGGGAACTTCTATAGGAGCCTATGAATAGCTCTCATCTCAAAAAAAATTATGCCTAATCTTTTGGGATATAAAAATTAAAAAAAAATAGAAAATGTCATGAAAGAATGGTCACCTTAATGAAAACCTAGAAAACAAGCATCTTGGTGACAACAAAAAAATCAAAAATCCAAAAAAATTAGAAAAAAGGATTGAAAATAGTAAAGAAAAAAATCGTCCTCTAGTGAAAACCACTTTGGTGGCACTTTGGGCAAGTACCTTGGCGAAAACCTAGAAAAAAGGTGCCTTGTGTAAATAAGCACCTTCCATCCACCAAGATCTCCATGGCTTTTTATGCATCATCCATCCATCGATCCATCATCTATAGCACCCCATATCTCCATCTCCCACTCGTTTGCATTTGTATCATAGCTTGGTCTTGTGTTTGTGTCATGATCCCTCCTAGTACTACTTGGCCCATTCTCAAGGTCAATTTTTTCTACCTATATCAGAGTATTCTATTGCATCATGTTGGGGGCATGTTCACATCAGATTGGATTTTTGTATATTCTTGAGGTCTTACCTAAAACAAACAAATTGAAAAACATAAAAAAATAAAAATAAATAAAAAACATTTAAAAAATAAGAAAATCCAAAAACATTCAAAACATATCAAAATCCAAAAACAAGTCAAAAAGTCAGTCAAAAATTGAAAAATAGAGTCATCTTATCGAACTATGGGTCTTTGAGCTCTGAACATAGGTAAGGTTGATCATTGATCTTCCCCTGAGACACTTAGGTCAGTCCTTTAGGAGTCTATCATAATAAATTGGCAATCCATTTGTTCATATCTCATCAATAATCGAGTATGTGTTAGTCAAACTACGTGGTCTCTGCATGTATAACGTAGGCAAGGCTAATTTTTTGATCAACCCCTGAAGCCCCTAGGATAGGTCTTTAGGTTAGTCTCTTGGTCAAAATCTCAAAAAACCTCAAAACATTTGAAAATTCAAAAACCAAAACATTTAAAAAATCTTGAAAATACCAAAAACAGTCTCAAAACATTTCAAAAAGATAAAAAACATTCAAAACACCCATAAAATCCATCCATCCCATCTCGCTTTCACCCAAAATAAACATCACTCATAATAAATCATTGTCATCCTCAACCTTTGGTGAAACAATCGGGAACAAGTCTAGTAGGTTAAAAGTGAAAACTAAAGTGTCATGGTCTCAAGTCTAGGTCAGTACATAAACAATTTGGTCAACTCTTTATGTCAATATCCTATCATCCAATCAGTCCCAAATCAATTATCTGATAGCATCATGTCTTAGGATGCATCCTTCCTACAATGGGCATCAACATCAAGCATCACCATAGTTTAGTCTTGGCTAGCGATATTGAAGAACATTAGCTTGTTTGTTTACTTTATATTTGTCTTTTGATTTTTTTTTTGCACTAATTTCGATGACCTCTCGATGATGTTCCAAATGAATGGATTTAGAGAGAGAAATGGGGCAATGATCATTATCTTTTATCTATTGTGATTTTTGGATATTCTTGTAATATAACCTCGTCACGCGTGCTTTGTTCGAGTGTGGGGAGGGTGTTTTAGGTGTCTTGTTGACCACATAGGAAGGATTTGCTTTCTATGTTTTGGTCTGAGATGTTTAGAGTATCTAAACTACATTTTGAATAAGGTTTCGTGTGTCAAGTGTGAACAGGAGTACTCCTATCTGATTGTTGAGTCAAAGTACATCACACTAGGTGCAACGCCATCCTGGTTCTTTATACCTTGATGCATCATGCCTATGTGTATTATCAAACATAAGGTAAATGGACCTTTTAAAAGTCCCAATCCTTGCTAAGAAAATCATCATCATCATCATCTTTTGACTTGTTTGAGTCTCTTACTTTCTTCTATCTTCTTTCCACACTAACATGGTACCATGACAACTAATTACAAATCAAAACATCGCTAATGCATCCATCCTACATCCACAAACCGTCAACATACTGCATAATGCATATCATATCATATAGAAAGTGTTAATCATTCCACACGCATTGCATTTTCATAATTGCATAATACAGATTGGTTATTCTAAGCATCTCATAAACCATAAATTTTCATTCATTAAGCATAAAGGAACCATCACATAGGCATTATTAACTCATCATATACAAAGCATCCATTGCATCATCACATATACATCATAATACAACTCATTTACATAACCGTATAACATCGCATACATATCATCCATCTACATCATTTATATATTACCATACCATGTACATCATATCATTTCATATACATGAGCATCATCATCATTAAATACATCAATACATAGACATCATTGTAAAATGCATCATCACATCACATCATGCACATCATCATATCATAAATGCATCACCATATCATACATGACATATCATACATAAGAAAGATAATGAAAAAGAAAAAGATTGTATCTTATACATTATATCAACATCATCATCCATTAAGCATCATAATATAGATATGTTAGTCTAAGCATCTGCATATCATAACAATTGCATCATCATCGTCATAAAAAATGCATAGAAAAGACACTAAAAAAGAAATTCATCCATAAATCACTGCATCACATCATAATTTCATACATTGCATCATGCATAAATAAAATAGGACACAACGCATCAGATCGAATCATCTCATATCACATATTGAATCAAAATAATACACTATCCTGCTACATATCAGGATTAAGTGTGTATCAATCAATAAATAGTCCAATCGCCCACAGGGCTATCAAGAACAAGCCTGTGAAATGAAAAAAGAATCATGTCTCTGATTAAAAATGAGCTAGCCCTACTAGCTACTCCCCTCACCAAGTGGTCTCTCTTTGTGATCCTCTAGAGGCTGGTACCCTATCTACTATGAAATATCTAGGACTCAGGATGCTCAAGGCACGACCTGATGATAATGCACTCTGTAATAGTCGACCTCTCAGACTGCCCCTTGTATGCTTGTAAAGAAACTATGCTATAGGAGGAGGATGCAGCCATGCTCTCAAGCTATTGCTAATGGCCCATCTCTTGTGCAACCCTGAGCTCTGTAGCCTATCTCTGTTGGATAACCTGATCTTGCTCTATCCTCAGCTAGTCTCTCTTAGATGTCAATGCAGTGATTTGTCTCTATAACCCCTACACCTGTACCTGTAGCTTCTAGATGAGGGTGTCTCATTGATTAGGTGGTGGTGGGGGAGGTGGTATGTGATCTCTCTGAGGTGGCTAATCTGCATGTCTATCCTAATCCTATCAAGCCTAATCCTAGTCTTGTCTGCCCTAATCCCTATCCTAGTCCTATTGTACCCTATCTTGATTAGGTTGTTGATGTGGTCCACCTTCTCCCTGGCTCCCATCTCCATCTCCATCCCCTCAGCTTCCTCCTTGGCCTCGTTCTATCACTTTTCCCTTGGGTCTACACCATGTTGATGGTGTCTCTGGCACTGTCAATCTGAGGGGTGGCTTGAACCAATCTCTATAAGCTTGTATGGTGCTTGCATCAGCCTGGCCTTGATCATACAACCATGGCCTAATACTAGCTATCTAAAGCTCTATCCTACCTTGTCTGTAGAAATGTATTAGCCCCATGTTGTCTCCCTCATAGTACGTGCAAATATCGCAACGTACTAATCATTGGGTCAGTCTTGCAGCTCACCAAACTATCTAAGAACCCAGCTAGGCAAGTACCACTCGACCATGTTGTGCTCATGGCCCTATATCAGTCTATCCTATCTCACGAAAAAGAGTTGTTGGGCATCATCATACCATGTTGGCCACCCAAGGCACAACTACCATGTGAACTCTCTCATGTCATCAATGACCCTCCTCAAATGAGGGATCCCATGCTATCCAATGTGTGTAAAAGAGAGTCCTCCCCTATACCTATAGACAACTAGATCATCTAGCTCCATATCGACTGGTGTAACTCATGGGCAGAGCATTGTAATGTGCTCCCAGGCCCAGATGTGAAGGAATGTGACCCCAGCCCCAATGGCTCTACTATCACAGTATGCAAACTCATGTAGATCTCAATATAGAAAGGCCAACAACACTAGCCCCCATGCAAAGCATACTCTCCATCTGATCATCTACTCCTAAGTGAGCCCCCATCCTAGACTAAAGTATTTCTTGTGCTGATTTGGTGTCGCAAGTCCTGAAATGATAGTTGCTACAACTAAGTGGAATGGTGACACAATGAACCTATAGTGCTCCAACTCAATCTAACCCTCAGCGAAAGTAATCTAATCAAGGCCCATCATGTCATGGTAGGAATCTCTCCTAAAATCCACGTCATGGATGACTCTCTCTCTATGCATCAGCAATCACAGTATGCGCTAGACATCCTTAAGGGTTATTGTTGCCTCACTTGTAGGAAAGTGAAATGAAGACGTCTCACTGTGCCATCACTCTGCTAGCACTGTCATCATCCCTAAGTGTGTCCTCACCAGTGGTGCATATGCAATGTACCAAAGTCCAATCGCCCCCAGGTGTTCCCAAAGCCACTTGTGCATACCAACTAATCTGCCCAAAATGGAGGATTTGTGCTCATGTGAATGAAGAATCTCTACCTCCTCCTACATTAGGAAAGTCACAGTGTCAAGTTTCATAAAAAATCAGAATCCTATTCAAAGTTTTTGTGATTAAAATAGTAAATGTGTTGTTTTTTGCAATTGTGGTGCAATTTGGAATTTCCAAACTGCACTGCTGGAAGCTCTAAACCTTCAAACTCTTTCATCATAGTGCAGTTTGGATGCACCTTAGTTTAACCCCTAAACTCTAGTTTGCTAACTGGCCCGCCATGGTGCAATTCACATATGCAGTTTAGTTTGTAATTTGAACCCTAACTCCAAACTATAATGTTGCATTGCTATCCACGAGAGCGACATAGTTTAATGTCACACGACGCCAAAATGAAGTTTGTAGTAGCACTATATAGGACCGCTTGACCTAATTTGACTTTCTAAGCTATTAAATGCATACAAAAATAAAAAATAAAGTCAAGTCAAGATGACTTACTGTTGGTCTTGTGTCGGGAAGCCTCTGGCACACTCGTACTTGGTCTGAAATGTGTCATGGAAGTGGTCATTGCACCATCTCTCACAGGGGTCAGAGCTCAATTTGCAAAATCTCTAAAGGTTGAATGTGAAAATGAATTGGAAGTGGTCCCCAAAGGCCTATTTAAGCCTAAAAGCTAGGGTATTTTGACCCTATTTAGCTGTCCAACTAGGTTTTTAGACCCCTTAACCTATTTTTTCCCAACCGAGGACCGTTTTGCATCGTTTTGTCAAATTTTGGCACATTTTTTGTCTCCTGGAGCCTTTTTGGACCTATTGGGCACCTTATCCTCTTTTTTCACAAAATCACCCAAAAAATCTAAAATTTCATCTGATCTCTCAAGAGGGCAATATATCAGCATAATTCATCTATTGGGGTAGCATTGGGGCATTTCAAAAATTGATTTTTTTTTGGCTTTTGATCAAGACATGTTTATTCTTTGAATCAATGCAGCAAGTACTTTGCTTCAAAGAGGGGCAAAATGTAGACAAAAAATGTACCGATTACACTTGATCCTAATTACTAACACTACTTCATCCTAGATCATCTCCTTTGCTATTCATTTAATTAAATATCCCATATTTGATTAAATTCATCATACTTCATTCCTTAATTGAATAACTCAAATTATCTGGTTAAGTCATTCTCTTCTATTAATTAAATAAATCAATTTTATTTAATTAATCCTATAGTCTCTACTTAATTAAATAATTCACTTTATTTAATTAAATCTCTAAAATCCTTCTATTAAATTAAATAAATTAATCTTTTTTTATTTAATCTAGCATAATTCCCTTTTAATTAAATAAATCAAAATCTTTATTTAATTAAGTTTAGTTCATATTCCTCTCAAGTTTGATTTAAATCAATCCAAAAATATAAATCAAATTGTCACATTAGCTAATCTCTTTTTAATTTAATCAAATCTTGATTAAATTAGTCTTAATCACTCCAATCCTCTAGATTTTGCAACTTGCTCGTGAAAGTCATTTTAATTCATTTATTAAATCTTCAATTACTTTCAAAAAGGCATCAAAAGGGAATATTCTTCCAAGTTTGAAAATCTCCCCCAAGTGGACATGTACATCCAATAAGGCACTTAACTCATCTTAAATGTCCTTTCGCCTTGAGCCAAGTGGAATTTAATTCATTCCTTTCTCCCTCCAACATGTCATTTCATAAATTTGAAATTCCACTTAATATCATTTATTATGCACATTCATCAAAATGTGCTCGACCTTCATCCTCTCACATCTTTACAAGTGGCATTTGGCCATTGGTTGATGATTGATCCCACATTCATTCATTTTTCCTCATTCTCCAACATTCTCATCTATAAATAAGAGGCTTTCCTTTGTATTTTGGATCCACAACTTCATTCAAAGTCATAATATTCAAATTTTGAATTTTCTCATCCATCATTTATCCATTTTCAAATTTTATAGCTAGGTTATGCAGGATTTTCTCCAAAGAAGCATCAAATCTACATCAAGTCATCACAAAGTTTACAAGGGATTGGGAAAGGGCCATTTTCCACATCAAAATGGCACCAATTCCCCCATGGGATTGAGATTTTGCATGCTTTAATAGGATTTAATTTCTTTCGTTGTTGTTTATTCATCCATTTCCTATTTTGAGCATTATAGATGAATTGTATGGGGAATCTTAGTTCTAACTTGCATATGTGGCTAACATTGTGTTTGTTTGTTGTGTTTGTGTAGGTCTAGGATTGGGGTTCACAACTTCATTTGGAAATAGATATACAAATTGTTCCTAATGTCACTATAATGGTGCATACATTCTAGATGTCCCTGCTCCCTGGTGCATACACTCTAGTTGTCCCCAATGCTAGCACAAACATTTTCAAACCTTGACTACCAATTGATGAGGAGAAGCATCACTCAAGTGCTTTACCACCAATCAGGAACTCAAATGCGGTCCCTGTAATGCCCCATCTTATAACCTAAGGAATGTTGCAATTGTATATAAAAGTGTAATAATTTATTTTTAAAAGTATTAATATTAACTTAATTAGTTGCATACATTCACTAAGTTATGCAACGTTACACTACTTGAGTTTCCATAGACGACTTTAGTATTTAGCATTGCACATATTTAATTAACATAAACATAAAAGTAAACATCGCATATCATTTGAATTCCATTCAAGATAGTATTAAGTACAAATATGATTCTTACATTGCATTTGAAAAGATATTACAATACTCATTCATCTGATGAGGTAGATCAATAATAGTTACAATTTACATTTAACAAATGTTCACCTCATAAACAATTGAGGGATGTTACATATACAAGATTTCCAGTAATGCAATAAAGAAAGTACACATATGTATCCAAGTACGAGCTCTCCATCCATGAAGCTCTCGTTGCCATGATCATAAACTGGGGACCCAACGGAGTAAGGTGCACATTCCACCCAACCATGTGGTACCCGTAGGTCCACCCCCTATGCTAGGAGATAGTAATATGGTTACCTAGACATAACCTATTCACCCTAGACACAAGTACATAACTAACTGATGGTTATATTGCTTCCAGATTTAAGACAATCAAATGTGCTAAGTACACAAGGTTAACTGTTATTTTAGGTGGAGTGTCATCCCAACCTTGCAAAGGTTACCCTACTGTTTCTTCCTAGGTCCCGACCCCCAACTTGGGTTACCCTGGTAACCTCTTATGAAATCCGGCCCCATTTGCAATCTATTGCGGAATCAAATATCTTTTAAGGTAACAAGATATCGATTTGCCATTCCAGGCCTTCTCATCTTATACTCAAGACTGAACTAGCTCAAAAGTCCATAAGTGAGGCATATTCATCTTAATTAAGGATTTTAATTCTAACTATTGTGTTGTTTAGTTATCACTGACTTACTAACTCTTTGTAAGTTTCCCTGACACCACTTTGTGTGTCGGCCCTCACACAAAGCCACTCCCCTAAACATAACAAAGGAATTCTATGTTTCCCTAACTAAGGCAACAAGGTGTACAAACATACAACATACAATTCTACACTTTTCATAACGAACATCAATGATTATGTTCATATAATCAAGTATCTAAATACCATGCAATTACCATTTACCCAACCTTAGCCAACAAAAGAATTCAACTTTAAACAATCACATCTCCCATGTTTTACAAATTGTCTAGAAGACTTGTACATCTACGACATTCCCAATTTGCCCCATAAAGAAACACGATTTACAACAAATTGAAATAATAAGAAACTATATTAGGATTTACTAAATCCAGTCAAGCAATATTAAGAAGTACAAAATTAATCATATAAAGTATAACTCTTCCTCCATTCAATATGAAAATTAAATCTAACTATTAACTCCAGTTTTGCATTCATGCAATATAACGACACTTTCAATTCTAAATAACATGATATTATTTTTCAATAAATGCACAACATAACAATATAATTAAATATTTATTATATTGTTAAACATCCTTAATTAACAAATTTATACTTATAATTTTCTCATATTAAAAACTATAATATTATAATATATATACATAACATATATTATATATATTTTAAATATATAATATATGAAATATACATATTATATTATAATTATAAATTAATGATAATACATATAGCAATTAATAAAAATCTATCAATAATAAATAAATAACAAAAAGAGCAGGGCGCGGCTGTCTACACAGTTGAACCCTCCATGGGAGGGCACGGCTGTGAAGGCAGCGCCGGCGCTACCTGTGAAGGCAGCGCTGGGTGCTTCCCTCACCGTTGGCTCCCCTATGGGGGTCGGTCGTGGGGATAGCCCCCGTGCCTTCACAAACCCTTAATTTTTATTTTTTTTTGCATAAAAATTAGGAAATTTAATTCTGGCAATTC
>VDFB02105785.1:531431706-531477701 GCA_007258455.2 Sequoia sempervirens | reverse complement strand
TTCACCAAATAGATTTAAAACCTAGTAGTTTAGAAACTAGATTCAATTTGCTATAGATTTTATTCTTACATATTTTTGAAATAATATAGATAACTTATTCAAATTTTTACATCAAGTTTCCTAACTCTAATTTTTCTAAATTTTTTGCCACTTAAGGGCCTGCCTTTTCCATGATGATCTTGCACATGCCCTAAGGATGACTTACCAATTCCCAACATAACAACTTGACTTAACCATTCCACTATGAGTGTGTGTGTAGCTCATATAGGTTTCATTTAGGGTTATCCGACCAATCACTTCTCCTAAGTGATACTTCCCCTCCACCTGGAGGATTCAAACTTGTCCTTGCAACAAGCTCAACGGATTTGCAATGGTAGTTAGATGTTCACAATAAATCTATATGCATCATAAACCTTAGCATATTCATATAGCAATAAATGTAAACATATTTACTCTTCCAAAGCCATATTAAGCATTTATCAATACTTTCACATTATACCTATTTCAGTATTCCATTCAATTAGCAAGCATATCAAACTCATGATTGCATTTACCAACCTATTTACCCATGAAGGTAAAATTAAATCAGTAATAACAAGACGCAGTGTGACATAGAGGACATCCCCAGTCTTTCTCTTTCCATCAATAGTTATAGCACCCTTTCCACAAATTTGTACTGACACATCACCACCATTCTACTTCTCAAGGCTGGTGAACTTTCCCTTGTCACTACTCATGTGGCTAGTGTGTTGACCACTATCAATTACCCATGAATTTTCTACTTCGTTTCCATGAAAAGTAGTCCATACAATCATTGATTTCTCATTATCCTTGCCAGCCTGCAGGGTACCAGACTCTTTACATTTTCTAATCACTCTTTTTCTCACCAAATTTCAAGGCCATGAAAAGTGTTTCATCAGCTAAATCATCATGATCCTCATCTTCTAAAGAATAATTGTGCTCCATGGAGTAAAGAGTTCTTTTGATCTTCTCTCTTTTGTTGCTATCCTTTGATTCTTCGAAAGGACATTTAGAGGAAAAGTGACCAATTTTTCCCACAATTGAAACACTTGAAAGGTAACTTACCTCTGTATTTACCAGTGTCTTTCTTAAATATTCTCACAAAGTTTTCTTCTAACTCATCAAAGTCATCATTCTAATCTATAGTTTCATCTTCCACCTTTTTATTGGTTTTGAATGCATCTTCCTTTTCTGGCACATCTTTGTCAAATTCTCTCATCTCAAAGCTTGTGAGGGCTCTAAACATTTCATATATTGAATACTTATCCAAGTCCTTGGACTCCTCAAAAGAAAACACCTTATGACTATAGGATTTAGGGAGAGATCTAAAAACCTTCTTCACAATCTCATCTTCTTTTACTTATCCACCATGATCTTTGATGCCAGTAACTACTTCATCCACCCAAAGAATATAACTAGTAATATCTTCATCCTCTGGAATTATCAAGGTCTCAAATTTTCTCTTGTAGATTTTCATCTTAGCTTGCTTCACCTAAATATCTCCTTCATAAATTCTACCAAATTTTCCCTAGACATCCTTAGCAGAATTGCAATTCATCACCTTCAAATTTTTTGAATCAGATAACCTACACAAGATAGCATTCTTAGCTTTGGTTTTGTTCTCATACAACCTCATCTCAGCTAGATCTACTGGAGGAGTGGTAGGAGTGGTATAACCATCCTTGATAAATTTCCAAACACCAAACCCTAAAGAGTTTAGACAACCTTCCATTCTCAACTTCCAAAAGCTGAAATTTGTCCCATCAAAACTAGGACCTTTGTAAGCTCAATCATGTGCCATCTTAGAAAACCCAAGAAGGGAAAAACCACATAGATAAATCTCTCAATATAGAAGCTCATTGCTTACAAAATTGCAATTTGTTAAGGCTCATTACCTTATGACTTGCAGGCTAAAGATCACAACCTTATGGAAAGATACAATGGACTTGTAGTACTGAGGTGCACAACCCCAATGTGAGATACAAATTGCAAGAACCTGATGAGATTCACTATCTCAAAGTAGGATACATGAAGATATAGAAGTTACAACATATGTCAACAATTTACAGTCTATTGACTGAGGTGTTAAAGCTTATTTCTCTTTTCTTTTCACAACTCACTATTTCATTCCATACAACACTCTCTCACATCTTGCAATTGAAGTTTTTTTGCATTTATATCCTCCATAAGATCTCAAAACATTAATTAGGTCAACCAAAAATAATACAAACAATTATTTCAACAAGTCGGCAACAAAAACATAATATGGTCTTATCCAAAAGATAGAGAGGACCAAAAAAAACTTGATTAAATCTTCCAAAGTGATTCCAAATAACTCACACGCTGGTGCACATCAACCCAAGTTGACAACAAGGAAATATGAGGATGAAACATGTAGCACATTACCAGTTGACCCAAAAACATACTTGCAAGTTAATTTACTCAATGTGGTCCTAAAAAAGATAGGTTAGGATCTAAATCCATCTTAACATAACTTCATATGTTGGCACAAACCCTCAAGAACATAATGCAAGCAAGAGAACAAGCCTTGTCAGTCAAATATCCATAAATTACCCAAAAAGTCAACTTAAAACAATATGTGATATCAAAGAGATCAACCACTGATGTGTAGATCATAAAGATATGTTCCATGAACATCCAACAACCCTTTGTGATACTTCTTTGACATTTCCAAGCCACAAAAATCTATCATAAACTAAACAGAAAAATAGTACTTCATCCCAAAAGCATAGAATGCAAAACCATCATATAGAACATTAACATATCAACTTGCAATACACATTATCCCATGAAAGATAAATTGAGACACTTCACAACCACTAAGAGCATGTAGACCAAGTCATGGGAAGAGAAACATCAATGTAGAGAAATATAGAGCATTTTTGGACCAATCCAAACAACCAACAAAACTACCAATACACAAAAAATACTAGAAACCTCCTCAACAACATAGGTGACCTAGAAAGATAGGAGTGCAACATCCACAAAGCACAAACTCAGAATCCCAAAATGCAAGACCATATCTTCAATCTAGCAAAGAAATGTGAGGAATTCTCCCAAACAGTCTTCACAATAAGTTCCTCTAGTAGAAGTTTTTCATCAACTTGTGGTGACTAGAACAACCTTATAGTAACACATACTTCCTCAAGAACAACATGAGAGAGAATACATCATACTAGAGATCATCAACAACGTCTCTCCACCATTAGAAACACTTATGATTCTCATCTTAATGCTTCTAATCCTCATCTTAATACTTCTAACCCTCATCCCAATATATCATCATAGTATCATTTTTACTAACAACAACCATACACAATTAATTTTCATCAAACAAAAAATGAAATCCAACCAAGAACATCAACAACGTCAAGGGAATGACATGAACATTAGCAACACCATGATACACCAATGACAATCCAAACAGAGTGTTGTCATTAATGACAACCAATGCCAAACAAAAATATCACAAACATATGTAATAATCTTCCCAAGTGTTGACAACCAATGCCAACAAACTCACCAAGTATTGACATCAATGAAAACAAATGCCAACACTTCTTCCTTTCGGTATTATCACTTGCAAAAGGAAGGTAACCATAGTCTCTTTGTTGTTTTGTATCTTGACTTTGTTAACTTGTTATTCTAGCACTTCTATCTTTTCTTTATCTTGTATATTTTATCTCTATCTTGATCATATCTAGTTGTCTATGGAGGTGGAAACACCAAGCAACAGTTGACTAAGGAAAGCCCTTAAACAACCACAACATCTTCTCTTGGTTTTATGTGTGTAGGTATTGAGAGAGCATCTTCGCTAGAGGCTTCATTCTCAAACATCTTATGATTATTTTCTTAATTTGTTCTTGTTTTATTGTCCATTTTCTATTGTTTAGTCTATTTTAAATTTTGTTATTATATTTTTATCTCCAAAATCTTAGGAATTCAATTATTAGATTATTAGTAGGTCCTTACTAGTCTTATGCGACAGTCTCAAGTTTTTATCCATATGAGACACCAACACGTCATGGGGACATTCACATGTCGTGTTATTGTCCTTGACTGAGAGCTTGTCAGTTTGTCCAAGGGACCTTTGTGACCCATTCTTTCAATTTTTGGGACTCTCATTTTACTTCTATATAAAAAACCACCTTTTATCACTTTATCACATCACCTGAGCTTTGATCTTTGAGGTAGTTGAGGGCCATTCACTCCTTCAGGCCTCATTGTCTTGAGGGTGTCAAATCTCCTCTTCTACATTTATAAAAACCTTAAAATACATTAGAATTAATTTTTTATCATTATAATATATTTAATTAAAATAATAAATTTAATTGTAAACCTAATTTTTAAGTATAATTCTAAACTCAATCCTAACCTAACCCTAATTCTAATTCTAATTATAAATTTTATTTGAATCATATTTCTAATCCAACCCTAACCTTCAACCTAATTGTAATGCTAAGCCTAATTCTATTCTAACCTTAACCTTAACTATAATTATAATCTTAAGGGTAACCCTAATTTTAACCATAACCCTTACTCTAATTCTAACCTTAACCCTAAACTTAGTTTTAATTCTAATATTAACCCCAATTCTAAACCTCAACCTAACACTAGTCATAATTCTAACCCTAACCCTACTAAATCTAAACCTAACACTTACCATATACCCTAACCTTGACCTTAAAATTATAACCCTAACCCTAAAATTCACCTTAATCCTAACCCTAATTCTAACATCTAAATATAAAATATAAACCTAACCATAATCCTAATTTTAATCCCATTTCTAACCCTAACTCAGCCCTAGTTTTTATTCTACCCCAAATCCTAAGCCTAACATTAATCTCAATTTTAACCCTAATGCTAAACCTATTTCTATTCTAAATTTAAGCCCTTTGTGTAACCCTAACCCTAAGTCTAACTATAGTTCTAAGCATAACTCTTAATAATTCTAGTTCTCTAATCATAATTCTCACTATAATCCTAACCTTACTCTTAACTATAATCCTATCCTTGATTCTAACACTTACCCATAGTATAACTATAACCTAACACTAATTCTAACCTTAACCTTATCTATAATTTGAACCCTATACTTAATTTTAATCCTAAGTCTAGCCCTAACGATGACCTTGATATATATAATCTTCTAAAAATATATAATTAATATTATTATATGATACTATAATAAATTATAATGTTATTATTATTTAATACACATATGTGAGTAATATTACTTTTATGTATATTTAAAGTGTATATTTTTTTGGAGGGTGTAAGTCACATTTTAAAAATTATTTTAAAATATTAAATTTTGTTTATCTAGAAGTATAAGTATTGCATATCTTTAAATTATGTTGGAGACTGAATTAACATCTTACATGTTAGAACTATAGGTTTTACTAGTATATATAACTTTTAAAAATCTATATAAAATACATTGAGAGTTATTCTTCTTCAGGTGCCTCTTTTTAAATCAATTTATCACATATAAGTGCAATAGGGTTTAAATATTAAAAAAAGTACCTTGAGAAGAATATCTCTTCATATATTTAATAGATTTTTATAAGATATATATGTTAGTGATAGTATCATCTTAATGCTCCTAAAAATGACAACTCACCCTCAACTTTATTGCTAGACCATAGTTGATAGATATTGGTATGGTCCATAATCGCCTGTAGGTTACGAATACACGAAGGGTCACTATTGGCTCTAGGCCTAGACACACATTGAAGGAATGAAATAGGCGATGCCAAGTGCCTTGGTAGTCGTGCCATAAAGTTGGGCACCAAGTTCCATTCCCCTAAATCCAATATTATCTCTTAAGGTGCAAACCCATGAAAGGGGCTTCTAAAAAATTGCACTGGGTGTTGTTGAAATTTTTTAGAGTATTTTAATGTGGGTGGTGCCATGAATTTTGTATAAAAGTTTAATTTCTAAAATTTAATTATTTTGCATATTCAATTCAACAAAGAATACACATAAAATGATAAAAATATAAAAATAAAAAATAAAAATTGATGAACATCTAAATCTTTTAGATGATTGACAAATGATAGAAAATTTCCTAAACATGAGAGAAATTTCTAACTTCACCCCAAACACACCACTTTTATATTTTGCCCTCCTAAAACACTTACTCCACGGAAAAAAAAGAAGAAAAAGAAAGAAAAAGAGAAAAGAAAAGTTCAGTTCTGAAGCCCCTCCATGGGACCGCAGATTTAGACTCTTATTTGGGGTTCGAAAACATTAGCATATCCATCCATGAAAGAGCAGGCCACCATAATGGGGTTTCGTGCTTTTGTGTTGATGAACCAGAAGAAGCAGAAGCATAATAAGCAGCGCCAGTAACTGGGTTTCACTACCTAGGGCCTCCTTGCTAGCGGCGGGCGGACTTCTTGCCGGATGCAGAGGAAGCCGCTACAAATCTACCGGGCCACTGTTGCTGAAGGCGGCTTTGAACTGCTGCTAGCTGAGAAAAACACCATCATCGTTCAATTTGTACAGAACTCCATTGATCAATCTGAAACTAATAGCTAGGAGTCTCAATCTACTTCTTTGCCCAGTATTGAAGTCATAAAGGACACCTTCCTTCTAGATATCTGATTATTTGCAAGATCCAGTTCTCAGGTTCGTGGTGATCTCTTCCAATTTTAATTTCTAGCAATTGCCAGAAAAAGCTAGAGGACTATACAAACAAATTGTTGGCTTATATGTTACATGCACTAGGAAGGACACGCTCTGGGGCAGGTAGGGCGGGCGGAGATGCAAGACACAAACTAAACTAAAATTCACATTGCTTCCTCAGATCACTTGTCAACAGAACCAGCACTCTTACAATTTTGGCCTTTCTCTTTTTGCATTGCTAAAATATATGCTTTTCCTCTTTAAATTTGATCTGCACTGTAAGATTGTTCAAACTATAAACAATCACATAACAGCAAGCAAAATGCATCGCAATTAAATATTTGGTGAAAATTTTAAAAACAAATCAAACATTACAAACCCTGTTCGATCAAACACGATACCTGTTTCTAATTGACTGGCAAAGGGAGGGATTCATGAACTGAGCGAGTGAATCAAGAAACCTGCACAGCGGCAGGAACTAATAATGACAAATCATTAAGCATGCAGACCCCGTCTACACCATGAAATATGAAATATAGAGCAAAACATCATTTATTTGGGAAACTTAGACCAAAAATCAAGGGTTCTATAAGCATACGGGCTCCCTTCGACTCGTCCAAGTATTGGGTAGGAGAAAGATTCAAATAAATTAATCAGTACATTAAAACCCAAAACCAGGGATTCATTAAGCATATAAGCCCCCTTCAAATCATGGAAGTATTGAATGGAAGGAAAGATTTTAATAAATTAATGCAATAATTCGAAGTAAATTTTGAACTGCTGTAATTCTCAACTTGAACTTTATTGTTTAATTGGGGCTAAACAACAAACACCAAATAAATTAATAATTCAGTCAATCATTTAATCGGATACAATATGTGAAACCTTATCACTTTTTTTATCCCACAGATTTATTCAAATAGTTATGTAGTCATCCAATGGTAATGGAGTTCAATCTTTTATTGTGGAGTAAATTTAAAACTGATTTCTTTCACTTCTTGTTTGCTGATCTGAAAGGTCTTAGCCAAAACCTCCTCTGAAATTGCAGGACTAGACCCAAAAAGTGTTAAAGGAAGAATCTGAGCTCCAGGCAACTGACTATTAAAAGCAGTGATTGCCATAGCCTTGGAAGACCCTATATTCTGCTGAAAATGGACTAACCCCCTTGGTATCACAAACACATCTCCCTTCTTCATTTTCTGAGAGTATAAAGCATTGTTGGTGCTGACAAAGGCAGCAAGAATGGTTCCCTTCATTAAGTATACAATCTCTGTTGCACGAGGGTGAGTATGAGGTGGGTTTATGCCTCCAGGGGCTAAGTCTACTCTGTTCATTGAGATGCCTAAAGTGTTTAGCCCTGGAAAGCTCTCCACATTTCCTGATGTAACCCTACTGCTAAATGTGGTATTGGTTAAGCCAGGATTACGCAGCCCTTTGAACAGGAAATCTGAGGGTTTTACTGTCTTGGAATCCTTGCATACAAATCCATTCACCTTAACTGCCCCTGCAATACATCAAATTCTAAATGAATCAGTAGAGAGGCTTGGCAAGTTGAAGATTTTATTAAAAAAACATCAAATCTAGTAACATATGATAACTAGCAACAGCACCTTTTGATACAAATGAATAGTCGATTGCCTTTATTTAGAGAATAGCATGTGATTTATCTGATATTTAGAATTAACATGATATGTGATATGTTAATTTTTTTATTAAATATCACATACAACTTTTGTAAGAAAACCTCTTAATTGTGACATCTAAATCTCTCAATAAATCTTCCAATAATTAGAACTTAAAAATATAATGTTTCAATTTAAAACAAGTGATGCAAGCGTTGAGTTCCTGCCGGAGAGCGTGATGCATTTTGATTTAGAGAAGAAAGCAAATAAAAAAGTAATGACCATTCTTGTCATGCAATTAATATATTCGTGTAAAAGGGTGCAAAAATCTTGTTTGGAGCTCAAGAATCTAAATGCTCTAAATGCTTGGCAGAGAAAAGAAAGTGGGTAAAAAAGGATTGAGTCTGATGCATCAAATATGATTCTTAAAAACATACTTAAGATAACCACATAGCATACATGTAGGAGAAGCTCAATTTAGGCCCAAACTAACCTCAACAAGAATTTTGAGAATGAAGTGATTCTCAGATGTGGAACTACAACAAATGTAACAATTAAATAGAGCCTGATTGTCTGAGGAGGTTGTACCATGCATAGAGCCTGTTAATTATTGATCAATGAGAATGAATCAAACTTGATCAGTAATAACAACTTTTACTGCAGCCATTTTGACAACATTTGAGGCGTCCACCTCCACTATGTGGATAGGCAGATCGACTGCCTCATCTATCTTTTCTTGTTTCAGGAAGTTTATAAATTTTAGTAGATACAGGTAAAATGGGCTCTGATCTTCTGTAAATGAGGTAAACAAGTAGCTGAGTTATTCCTAAAAGGAAGCCAATGGCATTGGGCACCTGCAAAAAATAAATAACTTAATCAGAAAAGAAGTGCACAGTCCTTGTCAAAAATTAGTTGAAAGAGAGTATAAATATTGTTAATGATATAGCAGCTTCGGTAGCTCCTTCCAGCTCAGCTCCTTCATGGTATCATAAATTGGATGATAGCCGTTGGCTATACAATTTATACTTACTGTTTTGTTTATTCTCACTTCATATTATGGGCCGACATAAAAGAATTCGAGTTGATCTTTTATGAGAAGATAATTAATATCTATTTGAGGCCGACCTTTATTAAAGGATATTCGAAATTGATTAGAGGCCGACTTGAAGGATGTTGAGGAATGCGTCTCCATCACTCACTTGTATATATTCTCCTTGATTCGTTCATTGTGCTTAACCTAGCAGATTTCAGTTATTCTCATCAGCCTTGCATTATACAGTGCGAATTTATTGAAGTAGAAGATCAGTTCGTTTATTATTCTTAAGTGCGATCTCAGATTACAGTGCGAACCTATCTGATTATAGTGCGAAGTCATCTCAGATTACAGTGCGAACCTATCTGATTATAGTGCAAAGTCATCTCAGATTATAGTGCGAACTTATCTGATTAAAGTGCGAAACTGTCTAGGAGTTAAGTTTGAAGACACCAGTACAGTGATATCAAGCAAGAACTTACCAGATCCGTGATATTCATCAAGTGCGACCAGTGATATCAAGCAAGTGTGAATACAAGACTACAAGATACAGTTTGACGTGTTTCTTATCAGTCTGCAATAATGCGAATATGACAAGCAAGTGCGAATTCACTAGTGCATAGTTTGAAGACCTTTCAGTGCTAAGAGAATATTATTGGATCTGTATTCTAATATTGCTAGGTGTGATCTAGAGCTTGTTATCTGTCATTCTTTATTGCAAGATACTGCATATCGGTCTTGTGTTAGACCTTATTGTAATTTGTAAAAATTGCCACTGTTGTATCAAATATAAGAGAGATCTTTGTTGCTGGGTTTTTTCTCCCTCAAGAGGAGGGTTTTCCCAGGGTATATGCTGTGTTATTTTGTCTGATTTTTTATTTATTTCCTGTGCATTTAATCTGTTCACCTAAATTTAACATGGTATCAGAGCGGGTTTGAGGATCGTAATCAGATTATTGCCAATCAGCATACCTTTTGTTGCTCACTCATCCTACTCAGCCAAGATGGTGAATGGTTTGAAGGTTGAAGACAGACTCGAAGGTGCAACTAATTTCACTTCATGGAGATTTAGGATCATGCTCGCCTTGCGTGAAAATGAATTGGGTGACTTCTTGGAGACTAGCATTTCTGAACCTGAGGAGGCAGAAGAAAAGGAGTGGCTGAAGAAAGACATCAAAGCAATGAAGATTCTAGTTGACTCAGTCAAGGACCATATTGTTCCTATCATTTCAAAGTTGAAGACAGCAAGAGATATGCTCAAAACCTTGGAAGAGATGTACGGAGTCAACAATACCAGCCGAACCCTTGCACTAAAGCATCAATTGCATCATGTGAAGATGGCAAAGGGAGAGTCAGTTACTGCATACTTCATGAGGATTTCTAATTTGAGAGACCAGCTCTCAACAATTGGGAATATAGTTGATGATAAGGATTTAACCATGCTCGCCCTCAATGGGCTGCCTTTGTCTTGGGAATCCTTCATTCAAGGGATCAGTGCAAGATCGAAACTGCCTAAGTTTGATCGCCTAAGATCTGATTGCATTCAAGAAGAATCAAGGTTGATGGCAAGAGGCATTGGTCAAAGTTCAAAGAATGAAGACATTCATGTTCTCGCCTCCCATGTCTCAAAGAAGAAAGGAAAAGATGGAAAGAAAGGTTTCTTCAAGAGGAATCGGGACAAGGGAAATGATAATGCACCTCCATCCAAGAAGAAGAGGGATATGTCCAAGATTCAATGTTTTAGGTGTGATGAGTTTGGGCACTTCGCCAAGGATTGCCCAACTAGGCCTAATCAGCATGCTTCATTTGCCGATGCGAATAAGTCCTCTCCTTAGAAGGACTCTAGAGAATTTCTATTCTAAATCATGGGCCTGTGTTCAAGCCATAAAAGTTGTGTGTTGAACTATGCTTAAAATCAGCTTATCTTACAAAATAGATAAGTATTCTTTGTTTGTTAAGTTATATTCTTTTATCTTGGATCTTGTGTGAGTAGTATAAGGAGATTGTTATCTCTCTTGAATTGTGATTTCTAGGACAAAGATCCTTTGAAGATTTCAATTTATCTATTGTGAGTTGATTCATACTAATCATGTAGATCCTTGAAGTATGACTTTGAGATGAAATAAAGAAAAGAGAAGAGATTTGCATTTTCGTTGTGATAGGTTGATCACATCGATATCCTTCTCCAATGCATGCTTTGTGATAGAATCTTGAACTCTTGAGAGAGTTGGTTCTACATGCTAATCGCTTAATACATTCAAGAAATCTGTAGTTGTGCAGATCATTCTTTTGCTGTGCAGAGTTTGGCACTCTCAAGAGGAGTAAAAGATGAACGAAAGAATTATATCAAATTATATAGAGATAAGTTCTTTATCCATTTAGTTTAATTTTTTGATATATTTCTCTTTCAGAATGATTTACTTATTCATGTTCTAACATTATATAGAGAAATTCCTTTGTGTTCATACTTAACCTGAGATAGTAAAACTTGTATGATTCCAGTCTTGATATTTCCTTGGATAATCATAAACTGTTAGTAATCTCTCCCTAAATACTTTGTGAACAGCTAGAAGCTAGAAAGTGATGAGAGATTGCTTAAGCGATGAAAAGATTGAGGCATCTTACGAGGAAGTCAAGCCAACCAAAGGAATGATCAAGCATGTAGTCACAATTTGCAGCCATGAGACTGAATTGGTGGCTAGAGGGAGTTCACTTCCAGAAGACTTCTTTGCGAATTCTAAAGCAGGGATCAAGAGGGAGTCCTGTAACTTACTGAGAAGAAGTGTAGGTTGCAGCATTGCAAGGCCAAGTATATAAAGATTCAGAGGGAGCCTACTGAACCTATAGAAGATGATTGTGCTGCAGATCAGAAGGGAACCTCTAGCAATTGCTTCAGTTGAGTTCCGCCATGATTTCCTGGTGCAACAGGAAGCAGTCTTCTGTGGCACTGAGTACAGCGAAGGCTGAGTACATTGTAGCCTGTGTGGCAGCTCGAGAAGCAGAGTGGCTTCGAAGCTCCTGGCAGGATTGTTTGGACAATCAATGGAGCCTACCATTATTCATTGTGATAATCAGAGTTGTGTGAAGCTTTCTGTCAATCCTGTGTTTCATGACAAAACCAAGCAAGTTGAGATCAAGTACCACTATATCAGAGATATGGTACTGTGAAAGGCTGTATAGTTGAGGTACATCAACACTGATGAGCAGATGGCAGATATTCTCTCCCAGCTTCTCGCCAAGATAAAGTTTGTACACTTTTGAGACAAGCTTGGTATGGTGGAGAATCCAGCCTTGACTGAGTATGAGTCTCGATCAGTGAGCCTTGCTTAACGAGTTCTTCTCTGTGAGAGAAGTTTGAGGTGAAATCCCTTGTTAATGCATTTTCTTCTGTGACGGAAGAATTTGAGGTGAAAGCCCTTGTTTCCACCCTCTGAGCTGAGTCATGGTGGATGTCATGTCTGCGACTCCATGACATGTTGTACTTGTGTTTCACCCTCTGGGAGAGCCATGGTGAAAGTCACGATGAGGTGACAACATCACGCAAGTGATGAACACTTGTACTTACTATTGCACTTTCTTCTGTGACTGAAGAATTTGAGGTGAAAGCACTCGTTTCCACCCTCTGAGCTGAGTCATGGTGGATGTCATGTGTGTGACTCCATGACAACATCACGTGAGAGAGTCCGTGATGATCTTCTTGTACTTCACCCTCTGGGAGAGCCATGGTGAAAGTCACGTTGAGGTGACAACATCACGCAAGTGATGAACACTTGTGCATACCACACATGGGTGTAGCCATGATGGTTGATATCACACTAAGGTGATATGCTTTCACGATGAGGTGATAAGCTCCTTTCTATACGTGGGTATAGCCATGGTGGTCAACACCACAATGAGGTGATATACCATTTCACACATGGATGTAGCCATGATGTTCGTTATCACATTGAGGTGATACTTCTCTCTTTATATCTGATTGCAGTCAATGATGGCTGATGGACCTCATATTGAGATGACTTATATTTTGCTGCTGGAAGTTCTCTCCCTAGCTGAGAGGGAGTGTTAATGATATAGCAGCTTCGGTAGCTCCTTCCAGCTCAGCTCCTTCATGGTATCATAAATTGGATGATAGCCATTGGCTATACAATTTATACTTACTGTTTTGTTTATTCTCACTTCATATTATGGGCCGACATAAAAGAATTCGAGTTGATCTTTTATTAGAAGATAATTAATATCTATTTGAGGCCGACCTTTATTAAAGGATATTCGAAATTGATTAGAGGCCGACTTGAAGGATGTTGAGGAATGCGTCTCCATCACTCACTTGTATATATTCTCCTTGATTCGTTCATTGTGATTAACCTAGCATATTTCAGTTATTCTCATCAGCCTTGCATTATACAGTGCGAATTTATTGAAGTAGAAGATCAGTTCGTTTATTATTCTTAAGTGCGATCTCAGATTACAGTGCGAACCTATCTGATTATAGTGCGAAGTCATCTCAGATTACAGTGGGAACCTATCTGATTATAGTGCAAAGTCATCTCAGATTATAGTGCGAACTTATCTGATTAAAGTGCGAAATTGTCTGGGAGTTAAGTTCGAAGACACCAGTACAGTGATATCAAGCAAGAACTTACCAGATCCGTGATATTCATCAAGTGCGACCAGTGATATCAAGCAAGTGTGAATACAAGACTACAAGATACAGTTTGACATGTTTCTTATCATTCTGCAATAATGCGAATATGACAAGCAAGTGCGAATTCACCAGTGCATAGTTTGAAGACCTTTCAGTGCTAAGAGAATATTATTGGATCTGTATTCTAATATTGCTAGGTGTGATCTAGAGCTTGTTATCTGTCATTCTTTATTGCAAGATACTGCATATCGGTCTTGTGTTAGACCTTATTGTAATTTGTAAAAATTGCCACTGTTGTATCAAATATAAGAGAGATCTTTGTTGCTGGGTTTTTTCTCCCTCAAGAGGAGGGTTTTCCCAGGGTATATGCTGTGTTATTTTGTCTGATTTTTGATTTATTTCCTGTACATTTAATCTGTTCACCTAAATTTAACAAATATAAATAGAGATTTTGATGCCTATAGATGAAAGAGAGTATGTCGAGCATTTATAATAGTTTAGATGGACATTTGGGACATCCCATATGATTACGAATTTTTTTAAGTGTTTAAGATAAAACATATCTTTCATTCAACGTATAAAGAATCCAGACATGGATACTATTGTTGGCATTGCTATATGATTGGGTAGGAAGATGTTGGATGGTCAATCTGTCCATCGTAGTTAACTCTAATTGAAATCATAAACATTTTAATTTATATCTCTTAAACCTAGGCTTATTATTAAACATACTTAGATACGATTCTAAGCCACTTTGATTTAAATTTGATGTTGCCCCTTAAGCTGTCCAAATTGTAGTCTCAATGGCAAGTAAAGTTAAATGATACATTTGGACTTCTTTGGTTGCCATCTATGTGACATAAGACCATAGTTACTGTTCAAGCACAATTATTTTCAATGACTGCAACTCTGCAACTCTATAAATTAAATCTTCAGTAAATCTCAGCATATGTTAACATGGATGAATAGCCTCTATAATCGATCAAAAAATACAACTCTTGGGAGAGTTGAATAAATAGATGCCATTACTTATCAAAAAATACAAATTTGTAGTAAAAACATGCATAGATTTACTGTTATATAATTAATTATGTAATATTAAAAAATTTATTCTTAATATTTATAAACTGACTTAAAAATTATATTTAAATGTTACCTTCAATTTCCTATTGGCTAAGAATTCATTTTAGTCCTACAAAGATTAAAATTACAAAAGACAAATTATCTTCATTAGCTAAAATAAAAAATTAACTTTAAATAATTTATAATAAAATATTTAAATTTTCAAACCTCTCCTCTAATCATTTCTATGTCTAGCTAAGTATTGATAGTTTTAGAACATAATGCTGTTCTGATACTGTTTTGCAGCAGTATCTGTCAATCTAAAACCAGCTGTGACTGTATGTTTTGACTATTAATCTGTTTTCTGCTGGTCTTTTAACTGTTACCAATAATTTTTATTCCTTTTTTGTGCTTAATACAGCTCATTAATAACTATTTCATATAAAAAGCATAATCATCTCTTAAGAAGAATGCCACAAATCACTCTCACGTAGTCCAAGATTGTGTTGAACGATTTGACATATCCATTAGAGATTGGGGTAGTGTGTGCTATAGAAATCATTATGAAGATCTCGTTAGAATCCTTAAGTGCGGTTTATAGGACATTTTACTCATCACAGAAGGGTTTTAACTACTGTACCATACTATGAAAAGGTATACCGATTTACTTTTGAACAGAACAGTAGAAACAAAGAGAAGTTTTGATTTTATGCTTTTGACTGCTTTTAGAATTGAAGCATTATCCCCCTAAAATCTGTCATCAACAAGCTACATTCAAGATAGGCCGATTCTCATATGGCAGATCTGATCCTTAAGAATTCCCACCAGCAACAAATCTTATAAGAGCTTAATCTGTTGATTGGTCTACCACTATAATCAGGTCAAGGACCCATCGGACGTAATTTTGGGGAAAATAAAGTGGAAGTGTCTGCTTCCTTGTTATGGAATTTGAAATGGTGGGTTGGGTTTGTGTTAAATTGGGGAATTCTGCTTATTTTGGGGAGTAATGTGGGATTGTAGGGACGTGTTTTGATAGCACAGACGGTGGATTCAAACAATAGGAGTAATTTTTATCAGGGTGCTGCTGCAACTTATCTTGCTTTTTCCAAAGATTTGTTGCAGAGGTTGATGATGGACAAGGAGGTACAACACACCTATGCAAGGATCATATGGTCTCTTTGGGCAAATAAATTTAATTTGCCTCAATTTCTCTTAATTCAAAACTGACAAATTTTATATGGATTTAGGAGTTCTCATGTCTTTGAATCCAACAAAAAAGTTTGTTTTGTGCCAAAGTGACTTACATTATCTAAACACAAATCCTCCACACAAAATATGTCAAATCAAACTGTGAAACATCTACAAAAATAAAATTAGACAAAAGACAGTCTAGCTAGACATGCAAGAGTATATACCCTAAATTTGGAATGAATAATAGGAAACTAATCTAAATCTAACATCCATATTCCAAACCCAAAAATACTTAAGCTAGAGCAACAAAGAATGCAAATACAAAACAAAATCAACAAAATATTGCTAGATGCAAACCTGAGATGTATTGGATATGCTTTTGAAGACTTGATGTGAAAATAGAGGTTGCTTGTCAAATCAATAGCATGTACCTATAGGTTAATAAGTTATTCATAATTTGATGAAGGAGATGGTTGATTTATAAATTTTGGATAAGGATGTGAATAGTGAATATTTGATCTTGAATAATGATTGAAATTGATTAAGAAGAGTGGAGAATCTTCATTGACTAAGAATAGTCAAGAAGAGTCGTGAGAACTTTTAATGGGATCTAAAATGAACGTGGATAATTAGTCTTTTATTTATTTATTTTAACTAATTAGTTGTACATGGATTAAAAATAGGAGAATTTATAGGAAGTTATGATGGAATGAGTCGGTAATTAATTATTTAATTATTTGTGGAGAATAATTGAAAATAGATTTATTTGGATAAATATTAGCCTAATTAGCTAAATAACATGAATTACTTAATTAATTAGTGGTGGTAAAAGGAAAAGAGAATTAGTATAGAATTAGGAAATGGTATTAGAATGTGACATAGTATTGAAATGTAATGTTAAGTGTGACATTAGAAGGTGGCTAGAAATAAGCATCTACATATGGCTTTATCCACCTCTTCGAAAAGTTTGCTTCAACATCAATGTACTCTTCTCTTGCGATGCTTATTAACTGACATCTCCACTTCAATGTCTCTTTGCAAAGGCCAAACATTTTTCCACTCATACTCGTCAACATGTACCTACAAAACACTCCCAACTACTTTTCCAAAAAGAAAGAACATACTTTAATGCCAATTGATCCATAAACTTGAATATTTATACCACACTAATTTCAACATTCAAATAAATCATCTTAGTTGATGAAGATAGATGTCTGAACTTATAAAAACATTAATGAACAAGGAACTCCAAATCAAAGAAAACAATAGCAATGAAGTTAGAGACAAATATACCCCAAAGAAACCCCCTTTAGGTTGAAACTCCAACTATAAGGTGCACAAGTCTCACTTAAGTACTCCAAAATGGCTTACAATAAGGTCTAAGCCATTGCATATAAAGGACTTGAACACCACCTCTAAAAACGCTCTTACAAACTGATTTCTCTACTTTTGCTTTTACAACAATCCCTAAGATGGAGAATTGCAATAAGAAATATCTTTTTACATCTCTCTAATCTTGCATTGCAAGCTTCTAAGATGATTAACCTATATCCACATAATCCACATATAACTTTACAATGCTCCAGGGAGCTGAAAAGACTAAGCAGATGCACCTAAATGAAGAAAATTTGACAACTATAATGCCACAAACTAATGTAACAACTTCACCAACTTGCATAGACCAACAATTTCATTTTGACCCCAATGATTTTGTTTTTCTGCCTACCGCAACTTATCTTCTCTTTCTCGCTAAAACCTGCATTAGTTTCTAAACTTCTCTTTCTTGCTAAAACCTGCATTAGCTTATAATCTTCTCTTCTTGCTAAAATCTGCATTATAGTTTCTAATCTTCTCTTTTTTTGCTAAAATCTGCATTTTAATGTCCCATAGCACCTAACACATTTTCAGCAGTCAAAAGACTGCCCTTTCTTCCAAAAAATGGCAAGTACAAGATACGAATCAAAACCCACTTGTGTTTTTTGTCAAATTGCAATAGACCCTTGGAATTTGGATATTGAAAACTATATTGTCACATGTCAAACTATTGTTATCTGATCCTTTCAATGATGATCGAAACAATTTGAAACGAGGCCTTGTAGCAACCATATGTTGTGTATGCAAAAACCATACAACTCAATGAAGCAAATTAAAATACAACCTCAATTGAGTCCAGGAAGATATGTAAGACACTGTTTCACTTTTGAGATTGGAATGTTCGTTGACAAAGCATCACATAAAAACACGTGAAGTTGTGTTCGGGGAATCTAAATATGAGCAAAGAGTTAAGAATGTAAATGATTAAAAAGATAATGAATAATTAAGCTCATTTTCGTTCTGGTCTCTTGTTAATTAGTTTCTTGCATGTAAAATTGCATGGAATCTGTTCGAGAATTGCATTTCTTTTGTTTGCATGTGAAAGCAGTGCACAGTAATTGGAAAATGAAGATTATTGGCATTTCCTAAAAGTCTTAATCTGGAAGGCTTGTAAAGGGAACAGCATTCAATATCTTATGGAATTCTGAAAAACTGCATTTGATTCATACAGAACTTAATTAGCACACATTAAGACTGCTCAAAAAGAAATGAAGGGCAGAGTGCTGTCATTTGTATAGCATAAGTAGATGATGGGCAAGCTCATAATGTTTGTGGTTGGAACACATGCAAGATATACAAACAAAGGCTAACAAAAGGTGAACATCCTATATTACTAAAATGTCCTTCCTATGAGAACAATATGATTATATTTATGAACTTGCAAGAAGCAGCAAAACTTGTAAATTATTTTCACCAAAACTTCCAACATACTTGCAAAATGCATATAAACACTCGAGACCACATCCAAAATTTGACAGAAGAATCATATCGGTCTTTGAGTCCAATAAGCTAAACTATCAAAATGAACAATATCATGAATTAATAAATAAAGAATCATTCACATGAAGTTGCATTAACACACCATCTTCACTGGAAGATGCACCAATTTAAATTAGCAAGCAATTTGTTACCTGGGTCAATATTAAATATATTTCTTGTGTATATCAAATTCCTGAACATGCAAACTACGGTTTACTAAAGGAATAAAAACAGCTGCCCTTAGATCCATTAAAACTACTTTCCTTTTGTAGGAGACTGGTTTAAAAGAGCAAGATATACTTTGCATAGTCTTAAAAGTTACCAGTAAGAAAGACTGAATTATCAATAGACCATTCTAATGCAAAATAAGATGGATTGAATCACTAACAGATTATTCTAATGCAAACTAACAGATAGACTGATGTATCATCTCATTCCAACTCTAAGCAGGCTCACTTATTGAAAAATATGTAAAAAATTAACACCTGAACAAGGATAATAATTCTTCCTCAGAGAGTTCGACTGCAAGGGATTCTGCTGAATTTGATACAGATTGTATTCACTTAGAACGCTTTAGTAAACTCTTTCCCTTTTTATCTTCTTCTGGTTCCAAATTTCCTCTTCTCATAATGAGTTTTTGGGAAGAATTTCTCTTTTTATCAATAGAAATCTGTAAAACAATTAACTATTTATTATAGCACGAACACCACATTGATTAAATCTTGGTCTATATGAAATTACATGCTTTGAATTCTGAGATATGGGAAAGTAGGGAAAACAGATTTTTGAGTAAAATAATCCAATTATCAAGGATCAAAGCATTTCCCCATTTGTATTGCTACTGATTAAGAAAATGGACTGCATTATCAAAATTCTAAATTGACAATAATCTTCAGAAAAGAAAAAAGATCAAATATGGACTGTGGAAATCTAACGTCTCTAAGATCAAATAAATCAAATTAGCTATAAAACTGTAGATGAACAGGAATAGTTAAGATTTTCTGTGCTTTAAAAAGTAACAAGTATATCATATATACAAATTTGCAATTTCCTTCTACCAAATTAACATGAGGAATCAATACATATTCTAAGTAACTCTTCAAAACAATATTACTTATAAAATCTATGCTACTGCAAGAAGTGAACGATTATACATGATGTTCAGCAAACAAGTTTTCCAGTCTCCACATGTTTGGAGAAGCTGCAATTATGGGTTTGATGTAGTACTATTTAGAACACTGGAGTCAGTTCTTCAAGAATACATTAAATCGGTAAATCAAAACAGTAGGCTTTTCCATTTACAGTGGAAATTCATCAACAATAACATCACAAAATGTTTGTGTTTTATGATCAGATTTAACAGAAAGCAGAAAATGCAACACAAACACATGAAGACATGAACAATATAACACAGCATAAGATAGCAGAGGTGGATTCTATCAGTGAGCATGTAGACAGAAATGAATTTCATGGGGTACTGCTCTGTCTACTCACATGGTTGAGTCTATCAACAACTTCTCTCATGGTGGGTCTTTCTGTGTATGATGATTTGGTACAATACAGTGCAATTTTCAAAACCAGGAACATCTCTACCTCTTCAGAAGAAGTGTATGGTCCTAAACGGGTGTCTAAGACCTCACACCCCATAGAATCCTCAGAAAGGCATGATCGAACCCATGCCACAATGTCCATGCCTTCAGGAAAGCTTTCATCTGTTGGAATTTTTCCAGTTACCAACTCCATTAGCACAACTCCTACACTGTAAACATCACTCTTCTCTGTGGCTCTCATTGAGTAAGCAAATTCTGGAGCTATATAGCCATAGGAGCCAGCAAACAAGGATGTAGAATATGCTGACTTGGATGCATCTAAATACTTTGCCAGCCCAAAATCACCTACATGGGCTTCACCTGCAGAATCCAGGAGAATGTTACTAGATTTGATGTCTCTATGTATTATTGTCGGAACACAATCATGGTGAAGATATGAAACACCTTCGGCCATGCCAATAGCAATCTTGAGACGGGACTTCCAAAACAGCGTATTGGCCAAAGAACCATGTAGCCTGTCCCATAGGCTTCCATTAGGCATATAATCATAGACCAACAAATTTGTGCCTCGGTGAGAACAGCAGCCAAGCAGTTTTACAAGGTGCCTATGCTGAATCCTGCCAAGGGTCTGCGATTCTCGAACAAAACTCTTATGATGAAGTGGATCATCATCACTGAAGACAATTTTCTTCACTGCAAATACCTCTCCACTACTCATTTCAGCCCTGTAAATTGTCCCAAATCCTCCCAATCCAATAATGAATTCATCACTGAGATTGTCTGTAGCTTCCATGATGTCTCCGAAGGTCCACCTGTTTTGTCTTATGCCTACCCAACTTTGCTGGTTTGTGTAGTATATATAGGAAGGTCCTGCTGGTGGTTCCCACGTTGATGAAACTCTCAAGAATAGGAAAATAATAATTCCAACCAGAAGAGCAAAACACCCTACTCCTGCAATAGAAATTCCTATAACTGATCCTGTTGATAATACTTTCTTCTCAGAAGCCAAGTCATTTGTTACACAGGAGTTCAGAGGATAACCACAAAGGCTTGGGTTTTTGTCGAAGGAAGTCCGTGGCCATTTGGAAAGACTTGGAGGCAGTTGCCCCTCAAGCCTATTGTTGGCTAGATTGAGGGTATTCAAGCTTCTGAGATCTGCAAGCTCTTGTGGGACATGACCCTCAAGTTCATTGTCAGAGAGATCCAATACTTCTAACATTATTAAATTACCAAGTGAAGCGGGAATCGTTCCAGATAACTTGTTACCGCTCAAGTCTAGAAATCGTTGTAGATTTGCAAGCATTCCAATCTCCATTGGAATGGATCCTGTGAGAGAATTATTTGAAAGCCTGAGTTCAAAGAGATGTTGGCAGTTTTGTATAGAAGTGGGAATTTTTCCTGATAGCTGGTTGTTCTGTATGTCCAAGACATTAAGGGCAGCCAAGTTTCCCAGGTGGGAAGGTAAGTCTCCAGATAATTGATTGCTGTCCAGAAACAATGTCAATAAATTTGTGCAGTTAGAGAGCTGTGGAGGAATAGTTCCATTCAGAAAATTGAAAGACAGTTTTAGCTCCCCCAACTCCTGCAGATTTCCAATCCATGGAGGAATTGACCCCGAAAGCTTATTGTTGTTGAGGTCAAGATGACCCAAATGCTTACAATTAGCTAGAGTTGCAGGAATAACTCCTACTAGTCTATTGAAGGATAAATCCAACAATCTAAGCTCTGTTATCTGGCCCAATTCTAGAGGAATGCTGCCATTGAGAAGATTTGTACCCAGTTCAAGGCGTTCTAGAGTTGGAGAATTGCCAAGCTGTGGAGGTATTTCTCCCTCAAAGCTATTATTTGTCAAAACCAAAGATAGATACGAGCTTGATGAAGACAACGCAACCATGCTTCCACTCAACCTGTTGTTTGAGAGGTTTACCCTTGTTAATTTCTTGCACCTGGAAAGCTCACGAGGAAGGGGCCCTTCTAAGGAATTATTGTATAGAATCAGAAATTCTAAGCCTTCAAGAAGTCCAAAAGTAGCAGGAATTGTTCCCGAGAGTTCATTGTCTGCCAAGTCCAACGTCACCAGACTTTTACACTCTCCTAGACTCGGAGGAATCCTACCATCCAGGCCATTTTGTTTGAGATGTAAGAAACTCAGATTTCTTAGTCTTCCAATGGTGATGGGTATGCTTCCCGAGAAATGGTTTCCAAAAAAATCAATCTCGGCTAAATTTGAACACCCCCCTATCTCAACAGGAATAATGCCAGACAGCTGATTTTCATACAGATACAAGATTTCCAGGTTCTCAAGTCGTCCGATCTCCGATGGAATCTCACCACTAAGTTGATTGTGGTACAAAGAAAGAGTTTCTAAATTGGTCAGGTTACCAATGCTTGTAGGGATATTTCCTGTCAAGCTATTGTTGTGCAGGACAAGATTGGTGAGATTGATTAAACTGTCAATATTGGAGGGAATTGAACCGTTGAGCTCATTATTGGAAAGATCTAGCTGCTCCAAATATGAACAATTGACTATGTCTTCTGGAATGCCTCCAGTGAGGCCATTACTTGACAGAAAAAGATGTACCAATGTTGTGTTTTCACAAAGCCTCTTCGGAATGGTGCCTTCTAGAGAATTATTTGACAAAACCAGGAACTCTAGATTCTGTAGCGTATTAAGCTCGACAGGAATGATCCCAGTAAGATTGTTGCTAGACAAATCTAAAGTCTTAAGCTGCAGAAGCACACTAAGTTCCGCTGGAACATGACCACTAAGTTTGTTTCCATGCAGATTCAAGTTAACAAGATTACTAAGCTTACTAAGCTCAGGAGGGACAGGCCCGGACAGGGTATTGTTCGCCAAATTCAGTTTCACAAGTTGCTGGAGAGTGCTCAATGTGGCTGGGATTTCCCCTTCCAGATTGTTGGCTGCAAGAGAGAGAGCTTGGAGACCGCTGCATTGCCCAAGTTCCTTGGGGATTGTGCCGTTGAGTCCATTCTCCTGTAAATTTAATCTTTGAAGCTGTGCCAGCTGTCCTAGCTCAGGCGGTATAGGGCCACTCAGCAAACAAGTAGCAAGCCCCAGTGTTGTCAACATGTTCAATTTGCCAAGCTCGGGAGGAATCCTTCCCGACAAGTCATTATCTCCAATTCTCAAAACAGTGAGCCGTCTGAGCATACCCAGCTCCTTTGGAATGCTTCCGGATAGCCCATTAGAATAGAGCAGTAATACAGACAAACTTGAGAGATTGCCAAGCTCAGGAGGAATGGGGCCTGTCAGCTGATTGGAGGAGAGGTCCAGGAATTGGAGGCCCTGTAGTTTGCCCAGAGCTGGGGAAATGCTCCCGGACAAAGAGGAAGATGATAAATTGAGGCCCACAACAGTATTATCCTTGGAGCATGTTATCCCACTCCATTCACACACTGCTGTGGACTGAGACCAGCTCCCTACCACCCGAAACGGATCCTGGAACCTATCCTTGCTCTCCAAAAGCCACAATGAATCTTCCAACACCGAACAATACCCTCCATAGTCATACCACCCATTCAAGCTCATCAGCACCATCATCACAATCCATCTCCGTCTCCACTCGCACGCGTTCCTTGTACTCATGTTCGACCCCTCAAACCCCACTATTCCTCTTCCCCTCTTCCCCTGTTCATGGAACGCTTTCTCAGTAGACCGCGCTCTGCCACTGCATGCATGAAACATCGTGCAGCATTTTTGCAGTCAAGTTTAGTGGAGCATTTAAGGCGCGATTGCTACATGAGAGAAATTCAATGATATTGGATGTCTCGATTCTTCCATATCTTTCAGTTATTCCTCCTTATGCCTCATAAGCCATCGCTTCCTCTGCTGCACCGCCAAAATGAAATCTCTGCCGAAAAAAGAATGAAAAAATCGCCAAATTGATTCATTCCCCAGTTCCGCACCACCTGGTCATATTGGTTGCATGTCTAAAGAAACATTTATTTGCCATTGTGGTGCCTTCGTGTCCTGCGCAGAGGACTCCTTGAGAGAGTGGCATAAAAGAAGAATGGTAAGAAAAAAATAAATCAGGCGACAAATAGAATACCTGCAGGGTCAGCGTAAGTCTTGATTGAAAAGATTTCCGATGGAGATCTTCTCCACTGATAACTATGAACTCTTCTGCATTGCGAGAGTCACAAAACTCTAGGACGAATTTACTACTCGATAGATAATGGCTCAAAGTTTGCGCTTCAAATGCCTAGCCGAGCAACACTTCGATGCCAACCGACGGTTTTACATTGTCGTGCTCCTAGATGCCCTGAATTTGCACTAGAATCCGAAAGCCCATTTAGTGTTTAACGCCAGTCATTATGGGCATTTCTTTGCTCGTAATAGTCATTGTCGGAATGCATTCATTAGTTTGCTCATAATAGTCATTGTTCAGAACAGTCATTTAATATTTGCTCATAACTGCCAACATTACTATTATTCGCACTAGAATCCGAAAGCCTATTTAGTGTTTAACGCCAGTCATTATGGGCATCTTTTTGCTCGTAACAGTCATTGTTGGAATGCATTCACTAGTTTGCTCATAATAATCATTGTTCATAACAGTCATTTAATATTTGCTCATAACTGATAACATTACTTTTCTCATAACAGTCATTTCTGTCAACATAGCTTTGTTGCTCATGACTACTGCCATCTCCATGTCAACTATTAAATGATATGAATGCAAATAAAAAATTGCAGGCCTAGACCCAAAAAGTGTAAAAGGAGTGAATTACAAACACCCTATATTCTGCTGAAAATGCACTAAGCCCTTTGGAAATAAAAACACATATTTTTTTGAATCATTTGATAATTATCTTTTCAGTTAAATGCACTCTTACGCACTCTATTATATTTTATTCCTCAGGTTTAGAGTTCTGTATGGAAAATTAGAACAGCCCATGTTTGAAGGGCTCATCTTAGACTCCTTGAATAAGAATGTTTTGCTTCTGAGTGGATAGTTTTCATTTTCTCATGATGTATATGATCATTTACTTTTTCTTTTCAATGAGAATCAATTGGGTGTTTTTTTTTAAGTCATGGATCCAAACAAATTTATAAAATCTCTAATTTAAAAAAAAAAAATCTTATTTCTGAAACAGTATGAAATTTTGATAAGTAAAAAATACAGACATCATGAATACATCCTTATGACACATTTTTTTTTTTAATTCATCCTTCAGAGAATGAAATGAATATTATGATGAGTATCAATTACAAAAGAAAAGGAAAAAAACTATGAGTTTAACTTCCCATGATTCATTGCCTTTATAGAGGGTGATGATGGCCAAAAATCAGTCAAGTCTAGAAAAGAGACAAAATTGTCTCATAATATAATTTTAGATTGAAGGAAGACCAAGTAATATATGATTTAGTAGTTTGCATACTCATGTAATAGTTTTCAGAATATTTCTCTTCCAGAGAAAATGTCAAAATATCAATCATCATCTTAATCATTTTTGTCCTCCTCCTTGAGCATGAATATGTTTATACAAAATTGTAACCAATCTTATAATTATGTTTTTCAAATGTTTATTATAATTATATTATTGAATGTTGGATATTATATTGTAAAATAATTTATTATATAAATTAAAGATTCAAAATAGAGAATTAAAATTTCAACAATCTATAATTTATATGGAATAATTTAGAATAATATATTAAGAATTGCATTATGTTCACAAATACAAAATTAATTATCAACAGTATAATATTAACAAATATAAAACTAACATATTTCATAGTAGTCAATATTAATTTAAATATAGTTTTTTCTCTATTTAATTTTAATTCATAGTCTAAAAACATGATGTCAAATTTTACAATCATAAAACAAGGCAGGCATTATTACTTAGTGGGATATATTAATCTTCATTTTAATGTCATAAAATTGAATTTGAAAATGATGATTTTCAAGGATGATAAGATCAACATCTCTTATTTAGTCTCAACTCAATAGTTAGAGTTAAGTTATTTAGTGTGAACTCACAAGTAAAGATATAAAGAAATAATCTCAACCTTCTCATTTTTATAAGAAAGTGTCACCTCGCAGGCCTTCTTTTTAGAAATGTTAAAACGCATGAATTGTTTTCCCTAAATTAACTTGAATTTGATACTTATCACATAACATGACTAAAATATCAAGTTATCTCTAAAGAGCCCTCATTGAGTGATACATCAATATAATCGTATTAGTAAATAAGAGAATAACAATATAGACTCTAGAGAATAAACAACCTTATATATTCTCATAAAGTATTTGATGTGATTTCCTCTAACTCATCAACGTAGAACAAAAAAGTAAGAAGGGAGTGGGAAACCCTAACTAACACTTATAATACATTAAATATCATTTGTTTCATCATTTATCATTCCTACTTTACTAATAGTAAATTCATAAAATATCTGAGAGACAAAAGATTCAATTCCTCAAACCTCCATAATAGTGGTGCTTCTAAAGTTTTGGATGCATTGGTTGAATTTGTTGATATCATTGGTGAAGACTTTGTTTATGTCGGTGATATGGGTTCTATGTATGGGGGCTCTTCTTTGTTTTCTAGGTATTAAGATGATGATGAGCTCCTCCTTGACATTCTCCTAGAGGCCCACTTAGCAGTCGAGCAAGGTGTTAATCTTGGTTTTTCTACAAGGAAATGTGATCAGTTCGATCATGAGGAGGATTCACTCCTCTAAAAGGGCTTGGTTGGCAAGGGTTCTATCAAGTTGGTTCATGATGGGTCTTTTCTTAAGATGGTATTTCTATTGCCCCTTCCCAAGATTCCCCCTCTTCTTTCTTTGGCTTGTTTGTCTCGTTTTCTTGATCCACATTGTCTTCCTTCCCCTGCTACTATTATTTTGGTGGAGGTTTATATTTCTTCCCTCTCTCTTGACGAGGGCTCAACTCTTGGTCATCCTTGGTGTGGGTTGTGATAGGATTTTCTTATTGGGATTCCCCATGTTTTGGAACCTTAGTTTCCTCCTTGTCTAAATCCTTATAGAGATGTTTCTTTTGGTGAGGTTTCTCCTATGCTTCTTCTAGCTAGAACGAGAATAGATATGTTGGGGCTCCTTTTTCTCATTTGATTTCTCTCACTATTTCTAATGTGTGGATTGATAGAATTGTGGCTGGTCTGCAAGTTGCTCTTATTGGGAGCTTTTGTGGCTTTAGACCAAATATTTTTTATATTCACAAGTGGGCTTCTAAGCATTGGTCAACTTTTGGTCTTCGCATTATGACCTTGATGAATGATTTTTTTCTTTTTTACTTTCATTCTTTGGAGGATTGCACTTGCATTTGTCATGAAGGGCCCTAGTTTTTTGGTAAGGCCTTTCATCACTTACAAAGTTGGTTTGTTGGCTTTGACATTGCAAAGCTTACTTGCAGCCTATTTGGGTGCATCTCCCTAAGCTCCATTTAGAATTTTTGGATGAAGATGTTCTTCAAGATATTGGTATTGTTGTTGGTCATTTTATGACATTAGATAAGGTCACTAAAAATAGATCCAACTTTCTTTTTTATAATATTTTTTGTCATGGTTGAGTTTGGTTCTATATTTTCCAAAAGTGTGAATATTTTCTCCAAGATTGGGAATTGGGTGTAAGCATAAGTTATTATAAAACTTCTTAGTTGTAGCCTAATATGCATGGTCAACCTCATCATGATAAAGTTTTGAATACTATGTTGAGTACCCAAAAAGGTGAAACTCTTGTTCAGTTTGTTGTGACTTTCACCTCCCATGACACTGTTGGTAAAGGTCTTATGTTATGGATAAAAAGGAAGCTGGATGTTTGGCTTGGTACTCCTTCAAATTTGCATCCCACGGTTATTGGTAAAGAGAAGTCTTATATTGAGATCTTCAAGTTGGATGGTATTTCTTGCAAGTTTAAGAGAAATTTCGTTGATGCGATTGGAAGCTCACCTGATTTTGATTGGTGTCTTCATTCTTTCCCATCTCTAAGGCCTTTAATGAAGTTTGGATTCAAGCCTCCTTGATTGGTTGTTGCTAGTTTTGGGTCCTTCCAAAACTTATTCCCGGTTCTTTTCCATGGTCAAAATATTTTATTGGTCTTGTTGTTCTCCTTGTTGCTTTTTCCTTGTCTCACCTTTGGTGAGATTTGTTTTCTCTTTGCCTTTATGCTTTTTCTATAATGGGTATGGGTCCTTCTCGAATTTACCTTAACCAAAACAAATAGAGCTTTTGATGACTAATGATGGGACCCTAAATGATATAGAAATTTACAGATTCCCCCTTCATTCAAACAAAAAGAACATGTCATGACTTGGGTGAAAAGATTCATCAAACATAACTTTTTTGATTAGATAAGTAGGTGAAGGGCCCTAACCCATTACAAAATGAAAATCAGTCCAACATAATGTTAAAATACAATTAAGAAATGGGTTTTTAAAATGCCAAAAATAGTCATTTATCTTTGAATTGTATATTTTTGGGTAGGGCTTATAGGCTACTCTTGCGCTCTTAGGATGTTTCACCTAAAAGGAGAGAGATAAACCCCACTCAAAAGATCTAGCTAGGTTCAATCAAATTATGCAATGTATGATCTATTATTAAACTAGCGAAATGGAATGATCTAAGTACAACTAAATGAACTTTTTGATTGATTATGAATGCAAAACCTAAGAATTATGCTATGTTGGAAAACACAATGTGATATGCAAACATGAACTAAGAATGAACAAATGCAAAACATAATAGAAAAAGGACTGAATCAGAGTGCACTTGGGTAGAGAATGAAGAATCTAAAATCTTTTGAATGCTGACTAAGATCACATAAAATCACCAGTGGGACTCATTTACCACTGATGGCGAATCAATCCTGCTTTTGATGAAAACTATCAAAAATTGGTTTTTGAGTGTTGGGATCTAAACTCTGAAAAAATATGGATTTCCATCCTTAAGGTGGGATTCATTCACCACTAATGGTGAATCAGTCCACTCCCAAAATTCTGAGAAATTAGGGACCAATGCTATAGCATCAGATCTAAGGTTGTCTGCTTGTTGGGTTGCCGAGGTCAAATCTGTAGAAAATGGGCAAAATGTCTTCTCCAAGCTTGAAATAAGGATGTAGTTGACTTGAAGCACCTTGTTGACTTGTTGACCACTTTTCAACACCTAAATGCTTGTCAAATCTACATACACAAGCCTACAAAAATGCATGCAAAGGGGAAAAGTGGTTAAGGGTTAGGCTATAGGGATTTGCCTTGGTCAAATCCTACTTTGGTAGTCAAACCCTTAATGAAATGACGAAATAAAATAGAATGATAAAAAAATAATATGCAAATGCTTTCAACTTACCAAACCATTGTTGAAGAAAATATGAAGATATAACAATAGCTGCTCCAAAATACTTGACTATTGCTTGATTCAATTATGCAAAGTGCTCAAATGCTTTAATGAATTAACAGATTACTTGAATGAGTTAGGAGTTGTAAAATGAGGAGAAAAAAACATATTTATACACACTTGTGTCTTAGTAACCCGATGATGCCTCATCATACGCTGACATAAGGTGCTTTTAAATAAAAACCCGAAAGGAAATTTAAAATATTTTGAATTTTGTGCCAAGAGGGACTCATTCGCCACCCATGGTGAATGGGTCCCACCTTGGAATTGAAAGTGGGTGTCGAGAATTATCTTGCATTTAATGTTGTTTGTCAGGTTTACATTCAAAAACGCACTTAATTAAGCCTTATAAGGGCATAAAGGGGTCAAACAAAGCATAAGAAAGGTGTAAATAGTGATAACAAGCCTATAAAAGTCTTGTTACAAGACTTTACAACACTTTGAAATAGGACTTGATAAGGGATAAAAAAGGTGATTTTTAGGTGAATTGTAATAAATAGAGTCTAGAAATGTGTAGAAATGTTTTACAACACCTTCATAAGATGCCATAGTTTGAATTTTAAGGACCTAATGTGAATGTTCAAGCCACATTGCAACATTAAATCAAAGCAAAATGGACCAAGCATCATGAAGAAAGGCCTAAAAGACCATGAAAATGATAAGGGGCCATTTTTCTATGGCACAATCTTGCTTTGATGCTTTTCTTCACTAGGCGAAGAGGCCTCACTCTAAATAAGGGAATTGTTATTTTTCTTCTTTTTTCTTGGTTGTATGGTGGTAAGAAAATAACATTAAAAAATGTATTTAGAAAAGGGCATGACAATTAATTTGAAGATTATTGAGTTTCTCTTTTCAAAGATAACTTTGAATCTCATCTTAAAGAAAAAATTAAAAGAAATAGTAAATTTTGAAAAACCTTTGATGGCATAATTTTTATTTGAATATATTGAATATTTATTCATATATTTTAATTTATAATTTATTATAAGTGATCAAATATTTTATGTTGGTTTTGAATTAATTTTTTAAATAAATAGACAATAAATAATAATAAAATAAGAATATTAAATTTCTTTTATTAATGATAGATTTTGAAATTAAGATTATTTTATTGACATAATGTTATCATTTCTTCTTTCCATCTCTAATTTAATTAAACGAAAAGAATATATAATAATTATTATAAGACACCCTATCTAAAATAATAAAATCTCAAGAGAATTGTATGAAAGTTTGGTAACTTACATTATGGTGGGGAGACTAAGGGTACCATAGAAGGCATCATATATTCTACCTAAGAATGCTTACATTTTTTTTAGTCTTCTAACAAGAGATTTATTCTCTAATTATATATTTCCAAAAATAGAGAAAGACCTTAATTTGAGGATTTATAGATTGACAAATTTAAATAAAAAGTGAGAACATGAAAAATTATTTTAGAAATTAAAAAAGAATCTTTAAAACCATGAATAAGCAACTAATAGTTATTACAAAACATCTAATCTAAAATATTAATCAAATCAATCTGTATATGATCTCAATAGCTTGTATCATAGTTGAGAGATTGATCACTATCATAGAAGTTGTATGTGTTAGTTTCAAATGTGAATAAAAAATATATGTAAATGAAAAATTGTAATCAAACTGAAGAAAAGACTCAAATAGATCATACAAAGGAATTCAAAATAAAGCAATAACACAAAAAATCAAAATAACTTCAAAATGAACTTGATTGTAAATTTTATTTACACCAATGATATATTGAACTGTTGATGCTCTTGCATAAAAGACCTACTTTGGTAGCATATAGTTAAATTAATGAATGAAACAAATGGATGGGATGATGCTTCAATTTATAGATTTTTGGGAAAGGTAATGGATGGTGGAGATGTGATAGAGATATCAATAGTAGAGGATGAATGAGAGGAATTCTCTAATATTAAGAAGCTAATGGAGGGCCATGATGGAGGTTGTTGGAATGTGAAGATCTAGGATGTACTTAAAAAAAATAGTAAACTGTTTCAACCATGAGGATTGTGAGGGACAGGTATATTTGAGACCAAGCCTTTATTTTGAAAGTTGGTGGAGATAATATAGACATAATTAAATAATAATAATAATAATAATTAATTATTTTAGCCATGTGAGGTGGAAATAGGTACAATTAAATAATAAATTTATTTAATCACATGGAAAGGAAAATGAGCTAATTAAATTATTCAAGGATTATTTAATTAGGTAGGGAAAATTAGGTGAAAGGGATTTAATTCAATTATGTAATTATTTAATCCATTTGGACAAGTGTGTACTAGGAAAATATTAGGTGTACATTTTTCTCCTCTTAGATTCAATGTCATAAATAAGTGGCATTATGTCAAAGAATAATAAAAAATAGGATGAGGTAAAGCTTTGGTTGTGGGTTCTGTTGGTTGCTTAGAAGGAATGGGGTGATGATGGAAGTGATGACATCTAAAGAGATTTTTTGAGTGAAATGAATCCTAGGAGGTCTCATGAAAAGATAGAGGAATTGAAGAAGATGTGTCATGGTTGATAAAAGATGACTTGAGAAAAATAATATCAGGATGATGTGTGTAGACACCTAAAAATGACCTAGGCCTGCAAGCTTCATTTTTACCACTTTTGTCCTAACATAATTATGACATTTAATTATGTCCTTGGTCCACAATCGACTATTGATTAAATAATTCATAATTAATTCATTTCCTTTTATTCATCATGATTATTAAATAAATAAATTTTATTTATTTATTAAATACGTCACTAATTCTCTTAGTCTCCTTATAATTAAATAAATTTCTAAATTTGTTTAGTTATCCTTATTCATTAATTCTTCCTGACTATTAAATAAATGAATTACATTTATTTATTTAATATGTCACTAATTGTCTTGATTAAATAAATTGATTAATTTATTTAATTAATTAATCTTATCTTCTAAATTAAATTAATATTCCTCTCATTTTAAATAAATTAAATTATTTAAAATGTCATCTTAGTCTTAACTGTTAGCTCATTTTGGTAAATAATCTCAAAATTGATTATTTATTATTTCACTCAGTTCACATTTAGAATTAATTTAATTCCAAATTGGTAACTTTCCTCCAGAAGTCAAGTGATCGGGCAGATTCTTGGTCTTTCCAAAACTGATCTTCAGTCTGGTCTTTATCTTCCTCATTTTCAAAAATCTTTATTAATTTCTTCATTTATTCTCCATCGCCGATTTGATTATCTGAGATGACATCTTGACCGCTTGATTAATGATTTTTCCCTAACCCTAATTAGGGATTGTGAGATTTAATATGGGCCTCTCATTTTAGGTCTTAGTAAAAAATTAATCTTATCCGTCCATTCGAAATGGCATTTTCTATAAAATGCCATTTTCCTCTCACTTTTCGATACACACATAGAGAGATTATTACACATCCACTTTATGAACTTTCACACTTGCATTCTTAAGCTTTTCATAGCAATTGTTAGTATACTTCATTGAGTTTTGACATCTTTAGGCATTGTCAATCATAGTCATTTGGGCATAGGCATTAGGCATTTGTGCAAATCCTTCAAAGCTTGGTGTAGGACATAGACATTTATTTGCAGATTGCTCACTCGTCCAATCTGAGGGAAAACACGTCAACCAGCAAGTAAGAAGGTACTATCAAGGTGAATCATAGAAACTCCTGCGAATCAAAGGTATAATTGTTCTTGTTTTCATTGTTCTTGATAGGATCTTTGGGTTATATGATTTATATGTTAGTTTATTCATTGAATATAATCTTCAAAATAAATCCATAGATACATTTGATAGATACAATTTTGTAGAATTTTTTTGTGTTTTTCTTGTTTGTTTTCACTGTTTTGTAGGTTATAGCCAAGAAGTCATACGAAATCCCGTCACCTTCTTTTGGGCACAAAAAAATGGGAAAATAGAATATTTTAAAATTTTTTCTGGGTTTTGTAGATCTCAGTCTCATCTTTCCAGAAATTTAAACAGTTTCAAATTACATTAAGATTTGAGAAAGTTATGGCTATTTTAGTGATTGCTATTTTTTTAATTTAGCTTTTAAAACCCACATTTTCTTTTGCCTATAATGTTTTTTTTTGTGTAGAATCTTGGAAAACATTTTTCTAGGTTTTGAAGGTTTATGTTTTAGCTTTCCATAGATATCTACCACTTAAAATTTTGTTAAGTTTTGAGAAAGTTATTGCTATTTTAATTTGCTACTGTCATTAATTTTTTATTTATTTTTTATTAATAATCTTTGTTGGCAGCATTTGGCGGTTATTTTTGGTGGGTCAAAGACAAAAATTTAAACTTCTAACTCATGGTCTTGCAGGTTCAAATGTCAAAGAATAAACACTAAAACATTGTGTCTGTATTTTTTGTAGATTAGTACACACTTACTTTTAGTGCAATTAAAAAGAACATTGTCTTCTAATTTGCATTACTGTGTTTACAAAATGGTAGGTGAGTATGCTCTCACCTTGTGAAAACTTGGTGATCAAAAAACCATACCCGTTTTTATTTATTTTAACCCCACGACTTAGTATATCGGAGTATCATCTCCCCTTGTGCTTTTGGGCGATCTTGGGTGTAAGAGAAACGGTTACTAACTCTAGAAATTGGGTCTACCTAGGGATTTCATCACCCCAACGTGACTCAAACCAGCAATGAAGCTAAGGCCAAGCTACCCCCGACCGGTATATAAATGTGAATCTTAAGGGAAAACCTAAGATTACTAGTGCAGATGTGTCATATGGACAGAGTAGTACTCCCTTAAACCCTGTTGAGCTTAACCTCTTCAGGCTGGAGTGCCACCTAATTGGTGATTAATCTCTTGCCCCATGTATGGCCACTCAAACGGGGGTCCCAAATTAAAAACCTTTGTGTAGTAAGCCAAAAACCTTCTATTTGCTAGCGTAGCACTGGTCAGTGTGAAGGCATCCACACTTTCGTAGTTTGTAGTAGAGGTGATCAATCTACCATGGGAGTTTCATGGGGGTTGGAAGCTTGGTTGGCCTGAGAAGAGAGTGCACTATAAGGGGGAGCCTGTGTAGCCAAGCTTCTGAATTTACACACTACAGATATGTGGTTGGGTAAACCCACATGGAATCTAGCGAATATTGTCCTAGCATAACCTAGGATTGTACTTGTCTTATGTGCGCTTGCTTATATTCAAAACATTGTACTTGTCAAGTGTTTTCTAGATTTTCAAACAATATACACAACAATCACAAATCTGGACACAAACAATCGACCTTAAACAACTCAGACTTTTCAACAAAACATCAAAAAATAGTCTTAGTCCTCATTTTGAACTTAGACTTTGCATTGTCCATCATAGTCCTCATTTGGAATCTAGACTTGGCATTGGTCATTTTCCTTAGTCAACATCTTCATTGTCACCTTGTCATTTGGAATCCTTTCTTGACCAATTCTATCACCTTGCATTAGTCATTTCCCTTGGACAAACGTCATTATCACTTTGCATTTAACAACATCATGATATCCACTACCTTGTCTTCCCTTCACCAACATATTGATAGGATTGCTAGTAAAGTTGAATACCAATTACTTTGTAAAGGTCAATACCAACAAGCCTTAGACCTTAGGAGACAATTCCTCCAAACCGACAATCAATGTCCTTCATACCAACAATCCATGAGTCCTAGTCCTCCGTCCATCTACCCTCACTACCAAAATTCACTTAATACCATTCATGACATTAGTCCACAACAAACATCCATTACTCACCCTTATCCTAACTTTTACAAGGGAAACCAACTATCCACTAGTCCATTCCAAGTCTCCATGTCATATACTAGCCCTTCACCTATCAATCCCATCCAAGTCTACATGCCTTATCAACCATCTACCAACTCATGTCAAGTCCCCACATCATACCATATCGATCCAGTCCAAGTCTCTATGTCCTATTTTAGTCAACCTTACACTAATCCAGTCCAAGAATCCATGGCATATCCGATTGAAGTCCCCATGTCACATCCTATGCCGTCACATCTTAATCTAGTCCAAGACTCCATGTCATATCTGGTCCAAGTCTCCATGTCATACCCTTGTCCTTCACATACTAGTCCAATGCAAGCCTCCATGTCATATCCTAGTCCTTCACATACTAGTCCAGTCCAAGTCCCCACATCCTATCCTAGTCTGTCATTCATTAATCCTTTTCAAGTCACCCCCTCACAAGCCACATTTAGTCATGAAAATTCTATCATTACTCAAATTCGAATCCCATTTAATAAACTTGAGGATACATGTCAAAATGAAAGCCCAAAGCATGACATTATAACATCACCCTTATGTTAGGAACAAGGTAGTCCATCCCATGACCCTATTTCCAATTGTATTATCAATGACAACCCCATCTTTGACCAAGACCCTACCATTGACCAAGAAGTCCAAATCCATGACAACCCCATCTTTGACCAAGACCCTACCATGGACCAAGAAATCCAAAATGATCCACTCCTTGACCTTTATTCCATTTATAATCAAACACTTGATGACCCTATACAAGCCTCGACTATTGACCCTTTCCAAACTAAGACACTTGCCTCCATGGGACACATAGATGATATTCTCTAGAAGAAGAATCTTCCACTAGGGACATGCTTGCATATGATCAAGTTATAGCTAAAATCATTGGACTCTATGACACTAAACATAATGAGGGCTTCGACATTGCCTTGGAAGCACCAACAACATCATCTGAACCTAACATGTCACACGATCAGACCAAAGATATTAGTCAGGAATATGTCCAACATGATAATGAAGCTAGGAAACTTTATCAACTAGGGTCATCTATCTTTTTCAGAGTAGGCTTTCTCGCAGATGAAAATATTACAAGTGACAATATCCACACACACAAGGATGGGTTAGCATCTTGCTTTCAAAACAACAAATACCCCATCACAAATAGAATCTGTCAAAGCATGCAATATCAAGGCAAAGGACTAGGCATACATGAGCAAGGTATTCAAGAACCAATACAACTTCAGGCAAATTACAGACATCAAGGTCTTGGCTATTCCTTAGTTAGTAAATCAAACGATGTCAGTGGTACCTCCTCGATATTGGGGGCAACCTTGTCAAATACAAATGTCAAAATAGAGTCCATGATAAATCATTGTCATAAGATTGTTGCAAACACCCCCTCCACCCACACCATGAACCGTCATTCCATCATAAATAAACCTTCCTTTTGGAACCAACAAAGAAAAAAATCATACAAATCAAAAGGTGAAAATAAAATGTCAAAGGCTATCGAATCAGACAAAAAGACAAGTGGAAAAATGAAATTAAAATGGATCCCAAAGAAAAGTGGATCAAGTAAAGAAAATATGTCAAAAAAAAAGTCAATAGATATGTGGAACCACAAGACAAGAGGACTCCCACATATAACAAATGTCCACCTCCTCCAAAATGGTCATCAATCAAGGCATATAAAAGTGTTGGTTCCAAACACCATCCCTCCAAAATCCATCATCCACCATCCCAAGTTTGAAAAAGAAAAAGGAATTCATCCAAACATCCAAACAATCTTTCCACGTCTTCAATCATTCACCATAATCCTACATCTTGTCTAAAGTCCAAAAATCCCACATCACACATCTGTCACATCTTGGCAGCAACTCTTTACCACAAGGACTCTCATGGCACTCTATCGCGATGTGCATATTTTGATAAGGGCAACTTTAGTATCAGAAATAATCACAATGACATCAATCAGTTGTACACAAGCGCTATGATCCTGACAAGACAACTCCTTCAACAAGGTCATTATTGGCATATCATGACACCAGTCTCTACATCGGCACTGTTAGTGGATTCAGAATAGTCAGTAGTCATCTAAAGCATCCAGACATATCAGAAATACAAAAAAAAATTGAAAAATGATAAAAAATGGTCACCTTGATGAAAACCTAGCAAACAGGAGTCTTGGTGACACCAAAAAAATAAATCAAAAGGTCAAGAAAATAGTAAAGAGAAAAATTTCATCCAAATGGTGAAAACCTGGCAAACAAGTGCCCTGGATAAGTACCACGATGAAAACTTGGCAAACAGGTATCATGTGTAAAATAAATCATCTATGTGGACTTTTACACTTGGGGGCAAGTCATCTCATTTTCCCATACCTTCCTCATGACATTGACATTCATCTAAGCCCTATCATTTCCACACATTTTTCCCACCAACCTTGGTCTTGACATAAAACTGACACACATAAATCATGCTTTGGGAAAACTTTTGACATGCCTATCCTTTGGTCATACATTATCCGTGAAATGTCATGTCATTGTTGACATAACCTCATTGTCCTTATACGACATAGTCCTTGAAAATCATATGACAATTCCATTAGTCTCATGTGTCTCTCATCCTTTACCAAGGCCACCTCTTATCCTTTCATGTATGTCACCTATCTTGGCTTTTCCTTGTCAAATGGTCTAAGGATAATCATCATCCCATCTAGTCTTAACCAAGTCATTCCAAATGCAACGAGTCTAATCCATACAAGCAAATTATCCAAAATTTTACTTGACTGCGTTCCTGGCCCGATTGTAGACCTCGATACTTTCATCACATTATCGTCATCATCCTCATGTTGTTTCGGGATGCGTCCTTCCCACGTCAAACAATGTTGTCATCACCTGTCAATTGGTATTCAACTTGACTAGGGGCACAATCATGTGTAGGCATCAATCATATGCATTTTTCACGATCCTCTTAAATGTGAAAATCCAAAAAAAATCATAAAACGATAAAAAAAAAACATCATAAAATGTCCTAAAGAAAGACCAAAAACATCATAAAATGTCCTAAAAAAGACAAAAACATCATAAAATGTCCTGAAAAAAGACAAAAACATCATAAAATGTCTTGAAGAAAGACCAAAAAAATCATAAAACGTCTTGAAGAAAAACACAAAAAACATCCAAATCAATGTCAAAATCCTAAAAATGGAGTCAAAGTCAATCATGTCAGTTAGTCCATGTCATTTTCGAACTATGTTGTCTCTGCGCATTTGCTACGTAGGCAAGGCCATCAGTCGATGAGTCCCCAAGACATTAGGTCAGTCCTTTTACGTTGGTCCAAATAAAATCATGGCATTTATCACAATCGTCACATTGGTCAAATAAGTCAGACATAGTCAAACTCAGACACAAGATAATCATTCAAAACATCAATGTCAAAATTAGTCAAAATTAGACAGCACAGTCCAATCAATCATATAGTCAACATCAATCAACTTGCTAAAACATATTGGTCAAAACAATGTCAATCTCATCACTCTTTGGTCCTCTTCAAAATGTGTCCTTCTTGGAGTTAGACCTCATCAAAATATCCTTTGCCTTTTTAGGATGTGTCCTTCCTGACAATAGGCCCTGTCAAACTGTCAACACTGTTAAATTGGCAAAACTCTTAAACTGTCAAAACTGTCAAACTGACAAGAAATCAATCTTTGGCAAACAAACATTGGAAAACAAAATAAAATGGCTATTAATATTTCTGGTCTATCTTGTCTTATCTTTTGACTATCTTGGCTATTTTGTCTTATATTTTTATTGTCTTGTCTTTTTGGTCATGTTACTAGCTACCTCGAGGATATCCCATGAAGGATTTAGAGGTGCGATGATGTCTCCTGGCCTTTTTTATTTTCTTTGACTATTGTCTGTGGATTGTCTTGACAAAAAGACTAGGGAAACTTCGCCCTTAGTATGAGTTAGGACATTCCTTGTCTGTGACTGTCTGTTTTTCAAGTGGATGACCTTGCACACCTTGGTCTATGTCATATCATGGTGGTTTTTGTCCATTTGTGTCATTTTTACTACCCAATGATGATTAATAGCAATAATAATTAAAGTCTTATGGCAATGTTTTGAAGGATTTGTTCTAGGAACTAACATGCATCTCCTTTTGTTTTGTCATATTCTCTCACCCATCTCATATAGGCATTGCATCCATATCATCATCCATATCTTTTTCACTAACATTTCTTTGTCTCTTCATATTATAGTCTTCTCATTAATTTCGAGAGCACACCCATGTTCTTGGAACCCGTCTTTCCTCTCGAGGGGGCATACCGTAACCCTCCTCGTCATTCTTTCTCATCTTATTTTGCACTGGGGCATATTTGTGACTTATTTTCTTTGTCACAACGCGACATGCCACATTATGACAAAGAAGGGAAAAATGTATACACCTAAAAATGACCTAGGCTTGTAAGCTTCACTTTTGCCACTTTCGTCCTAGCATAATTAGGACATTTAATTATGTCCTTGGTCCACATTCGACTATTGATTAAATAATTCATAATTATTTAATTAATTCATTTCCTTTTATTCTTCATGATTATTAAATAAATAAATTCTATTTATTTATTAAATACGTCACTAATTCTCTAAGTCTCCCTATAATTAAATAAATTTCTAAATTTGTTTAATTATCCTTATTCATTAATTCTTCCTGATTATTAAATAAATGAATTACATTTATTTATTTAATATATCACTAATTGTCTTAATTAAATAAATTGATTAATTTATTTAATTAATTCATCTTATCTTCTAAATTAAATAATTAAATTATTTAATTGCCTAAATTAATATTCCTCTCGTTTTAAATAAATTAAATTATTTAAAATGTCATCTTAGTCTTAACTGTCAGCTCATTTTGGTAAATAATCTCAAAATTGATTATTTATTATTTCACTCAGTTCACATTTAGAATTAATTTAATTCCAAATTGGTAACTTTCCTCCAGACGTCAAGTGATCGGACAGGTTCTTGGTCTTTCCAAAACTGATCTTCAGTCTAGTCTTTATCTTCCTCATTTTTGAAAATCTTTATTAATTTCCTCATTTATTCTCCACCGCTGATTTGATTCTCTGAGATGACATCTTGACCGCTTGATTAATGATTTTTCTCTAACCCTAATTAGGGATTGTGAGATTTAATTTGGGCCTCTCATTTTAGGTCTTAGCCAAAAATTAATCTCATTTGTCCATTCGAAATGGCATTTTCTATAAAATGCCATTTTCCTCTCACTTTTCAATACACACACAGATAGATTATTACACATCCACTTTATGAACTTTTGCACTTGCACTCTTAGGCTTTTCATAGCAATTGTTAGTATACTTCATTGAGTTTTGACATCTTTAGGCATCGTCAATCATAGTCATTTGGGCATAGGCATTAGTCATTTGTGCAAATCCTTCAAAGCTTGGTGTAGGACATAGACATTTATTTGCAGATTGCTCGCTCGTCCAATCTAAGGGAAAACACGTCAACCAGCAAGTAAGAAGGTACTATCAAGGTGAATCATGGAAACTCTTACGAATCAAAGGTATAATTGTTCTTGTTTTCATTGTTCTTGATAGAATCTTTGGGTTATATGCTTTATATGTTAGTTTATTCATTGAATCTAATCCTCAAAATAAATCCATAAATACAATGTGCATTCCATGGATATAAAACTAATGATGGATGAGGATTGGACATATTGATTAATGCCACTTAGATTATTTACATTATATGTTTCTAGATTACATCATTGTACATGATTGATGATGATATCTTGCAAGGATGTCCTACAACTAAACTGACAAATGAATTTCATGAAAAAGGATGGATGGATGAAAGGGAGATGGTTAATCATAAAAATAAATGGACGAATATTGTTAAAATAACTTCACATGCAAATAGAAAGCTATTATTTGTTGTAGAACTAGTTATATGCACCATGATAGAATGGATCATGATGATAGTGCATCATTTGTGTATATACTAATGCAAAAATAAAGAAGCTACAAATAGTATAGTGATATTGATATACAAATGGTCACTGAGAGTATTGAGATCCCTCATGACCTTTATGACCAGACTTTGGGAGATGTATGGAGACTCAAATGAACCTCCATTCCCAGAGGATCTTATTGTGGATTCTTGTTCCACTTATAGAGTTTCAACCTATTGATGATAAAATAGCTACTATGCTTGCTCATTGGGAAATATTTGGTAGTTTTGGTTACACAAAACCATCTCATTCTCCTCCTATTGATACTTCTATTGAGACTTCATTTTCTATGGCTCTTAATCCATATTTGGAGGGTTCATGTTTGTCATCTATGAGTTGGCATCTTGTGGCTAAGGACTATTGTAATCCAAGATTAGAAAAATCATCTAGCATTCTTAATGATGAGGAAGTAATGGGAGATGATAGGTGTAGTTTAATGACATGCATTGAGATCTCATCTCCATCATCTATTGTTCTACCTAAGGATTCTTGTGAAACCATAGTTTTGGCTCCTTATGGTTCAATGTAGTAGGAAATTTATTGTCTTCTAGATATGGCTACTTGGAATGAGTACTTGAAAAACATTGTTGGTTTCTTTTATGAGTCCTACATTTTAGATTTTTGAGACATCATTGATTGCATTCATATTCTCTTTGATGGAGATGATCCTTCATTAGTTGTTGCGAGGGAACACTTTGACCCTGTTGTTCATTATCGACATGATCATTCTTTATAGTTTGACATGAGTGTGGATACTTTTGGATAGCATTTAGAGGAGGCTTATTCATCTTAAGAGGAAGTATCTTTATCTTTAGATTATGTTTTACAATCATTTCTACTAGATTCTAGATTGTCTTCTTCAACACTGTGGCCTAGAACATTGGTTTGGAGTACGACACCTTTTGGCATCGACATGGAGATACTTGAGAATTCTTGAAGGACATCATCCATCATCCTTCTTCCTACATCTTCCTTTCAAGAATGGGAGGTATCCTCCGTTGTTGAACACCCAGAATACTGAGAGGGGGATGAGTTCAAGTATTCTATTAAACCAATTATTCATAATCCATCCAATTATCAAAACATATTTAACTCCAAAAGTGAACAAGTACATGAAAATCACAACACAACACATAGACATCGATATTTTTATGTGGAAAACCTAAGAAGGGAAAAACCACTGTGAGGATTAACTCACAATATATATTATAATCAATTATAAGATATTACAAGGCTCACTACCAAAACTTACTGTCCTTGAAAGGCTCATTGCTTGAAAAATATATATATAAAAAAATGGATACATAGCCAAGGAGTGAATTGATACAAAATGCACCTTCCTTGTGTTGAATTCAGTTCCAATGAGGTTCTAAAAATAAAACATTGCTCTGCTCTATAGTTGCTTAGCATATACTTCAATTCTTCACTTACTCTAACTTCACACATATGCATTTGCAAGTATACACAAAATTAGATCTCACACACACATCATATATTTTTGCATCTCACATGACTCTTCTTTTTGTGACACTAAACCATTTCAGATATATACCTTATTAATTATGCATATATCAATTAGGTCAGTCTAATTAGATGTAGCCTCATTTCAATTCAAAACACTTTTTGGCTTCATACATGGAGACAAACTCTTCATGCTAAAAAAACATGCAAAACTTGAATTAAAGTCAACACATATCTAAAATAGATCCCCTTCATATCTGTAACATATATTAATCTTTATAGCATAACTTTAAGCATTGAGTCGACCAGGAATTGACTCAACCATAAAATAAGCCAATCCACCCAACATCGATCATTCACATAAGCATATAATCATTTTCCATTTGGAATATGTATAGTGAAAAAACTTTCAAACGTTCTCCCAAATTTGTAGAGTTTGAAACCAAACATCGGAGGAATGCAGACCAAATAACTTTCATCAACCTATACACTATACACAAAAATATAGTTTTCCGAACTTCTATCACTTGTATCTTTCAGCTAGATTAACCAAGATTGTTGAAACCTTTAACTTAGGTGTATTGAGTAGTCCCAAACACCATACTATGACCATAAAAGTTGATCTTGAAACATGAGCAAATCCAAACCAGATTATCGGATCAAGATGACACAAAATTGTTTTACCGAACTAGGTAGAATTGACAACAAACATTGTTGGCATAAATGACAACACAACAAAGGGTTCCTTCTTCATTATTTAAACAATATCCCTCTTTTTCATTGATGGAAACAAGTGCCAAAAATGAATTCCAACAAAAACTTCAAGAAAAAATTCTTCAACTAAACTGCTTCAACTTCTCCAAACATCTTCATCACAAATTTAACACCAAAACATCTAACCATTCACACCATTTCCCCCTTTGACATCAAGGAAAAAGGGTGTGCCAAAGAAACAAACATAAAAACAACTTAAAATGAAACAATTGGCTCCCCCTTAGGAAGTTATCTCCAGAAATACATTTGATCATATGTACAACAAAAACTAAAAGCAATTGAAAAAAAATATACAATGTGAAATAAGTTCACACAGAGGAGGAATCACCTTCAAGTTCCTTGAGACACTAATACATTTGATTGCAAAATACGACGAAACTGTCCGACGAAATATGTAAAATTTGATGTTTGTTGGGTGCTTGTAAAATTTTATGTTTGTCGGGTGCTTGTAAAATTTGATGTGTAATTTCCAATTTTTTGAAAGTTTATCCCCGACATTTGTTGAAATTTTGACAAACCTAGGGTTTGTTGAAATGTCGGCTGTCATTTTCATTGAATTTTCGACAAACATGAAAAAATTAAAAAAAATCAAATTGTGGCCAACATAAAGAAAAGTGAGTTCGCTACCGATTTATTGCGATAGTGTTTTTCTCTACTTGAGACAATTTGTGGAGAACTAAGGACAATTTTCTTGGGAAAAATCAGAAAAAATTCAAGAAGATATTCCAGGTTGAGGGTAGTCATTGTCTTTTTGCAGAATTCAGTTGTGAAGTCAGATTTGTAGTTCCATGTTTGAAAATCATATTTTAAAGCAACATCTCATCAAATTTCATTTTTAGAGGTTAAGGGTTTTTAGAATTTCATGTCCAGATTTTGTTGTGTGGAATCACCATAAGGTCACAACCAAGGAACAAATTCTTGTGACTATCATTATGTGATCCATAACTCTATTGGTCATGTGGCATAGTTTTGCTATAACAAATACATGATGTATTCATGTGTGACCCAAGTTTAATGTGGCTATGTTGTGAGAAATGGAGGAACTCATATAATGTAGTTAATTCAGGTTATATAATGTAGGTGTCAATCATCATTGGGTGCATTTAGGTTGTCTCAAGTTTAACAGGTTAAGATGTAATTATAGCATGATCAAAGAGTGATTACCTCTTGCTGCAATAAAGAGCCTATAACTCTGGTTGATATGCAGAGTGGTTGTGTTATATCAATTATGTAGTGCATTCAAGCACAACCCATGTTTAAAGGGCTATTCTAGAGAGTGATCAAAATTTTCTAAACCCTATGAATGTTACTTGACATATATTTTCATAATCTCAAATTCCTTCAGAGGCTTTTGAAGTATCAATGTATCCTATATAGGGTTTACAATGATTTATTTTAATTAAAAAAATAAATAAATGATGTATTTCCCTATAATTAGATAATGTGGAGATCTCCTAAATATGCCCCAAGACACTATCCTCTTTGGTACTGTATTCATTACTCTAGCTACTAGGTTTTTGAATGTGACATATTTAATATCTTCTCATGATTGTGGATTTTAAATAGATTCTCACTTTTTGCTTTTAATCCTTCTTTTCATGGTAGTCCTTGAGTTCCATAATCCACCTCAATCTCTTTCTAAGAATGTCGTTTCAAGATAGATCAGATAGTATGCATATAAAGCAAGTCCTTTATACTTGCCATTGTTCCAAACCACCACTCACTGCCTTGCTTAAAATGTTGCATCCATAAGCACAATAGCATGTTTTAAATCATGGTTGCCAGTGATTGACCATTAAGGTCACCACTTTCATCATGAAGATACAATGAGATTTTTGTCTTCAAACTCAAGTATTATGGAAGATAACATTGTGAATTGTTTGTTGTGTACCATCTAATTTTT
>VDFB02105785.1:531407427-531431656 GCA_007258455.2 Sequoia sempervirens | reverse complement strand
ATTTTATGCATTTTCTTAAACAATTCACTACCTTGTCTATGTTATTGCCTACTATTATGCTTTGGTAGATTTTTTCCAACCATCCATAGCTTGTTTGAAAGCACCTATTTGAGGTTTTTACTTTTTAGGCATAGCATGAAGGCGTTGAACTGTTTGATAAAATTCTTTGGTAGACATGTATGAAAAATGTGGTAGCATAGAAAAGGTAGTGAACTATTTGAAAGGGTACTATAGAAAAGGTGATGGAATGCCATAATGAATGCCATGACAAGCAAATTGCTATGGATTCTCATGGAATTCCATCACCATGAGACCACATTTCTTTAAGGAATTTTTTGAAACACTTCATTTCCTTGTCTATGCTATTGCTTACTATTATGATTTGATAGATTTTTTCCAAGCATCCATAGCTTGTTTGAAAGCACCTGTTTTAGGATTTTAGCCATAGCAGCAAGGCAACGAACTGTTTGATAAAATGCTTTGGTAGACATGTATGAAAAATGCATTAGCATAGACAAGGCAGTGAACTACTTGAAAAAAATGTCTCAAACAAATATAGTCTCATGGTGATGGAATATCATGACGAATGTCATCACAAGAAAATTGCTATGGATTGTCATGCCATTCCATCACCGTGAGACTACATTTTCTTTTAGGCATTTTTTCAAACAATTCACTGCCTTGTCTATGTTATTGCTTACTATTATGCTTTGATAGATGTTTTCCAAGCATCCATAGCTTGTTCAAAAGAACCTGTTTGAGGTTTTTACTTTTTATCCATAGCATGAAGGCGTTGAACTGTTTGATAAAATGCTTTGGTAGACATGTATGAGAAATGTGGTAGCATAGAAAAGGTAGTGAACTATTTGAAAAGGTACTATAGAAAAGGTGATGGAATTCCATAACGAATGCCATGACAAGCAAATTGCTATGGATTGTCATGGCAATCTATCCCCATGAGACCACATTTATTTGAGGCATTTTTTGAAATAGTTCACTACCTTGTTTATGCTATTGATTACTATTATGCTTTGATAGATTTTATCCAAGCATCCATAGCTTGTTTGAAAGCACCTGTTTTAGGCTTTTAGCCATAGCAGCAAGGCAACGAACTGTTTGATAAAATTCTTTGGTAGACATGTATGAAAAATGCAGTAGCATAGACAAGGCAGTGAACTGCTTGAAAAAAATGTCTCAAACAAATGTAGTCTCATGGTGATGGAATGCTATGACGAATGCCATGACAAGAAAATTGCTATGGATTGTCATGGCATTCCATCATCGTGAGACTGCATTTGCTTTATGCATTTTTTCAAACAATTAACTGCCTTGTCTATGTTATTGCTTACTATTATGCTTTGGTAGATTTTTTCCAAGCATCCATAGCTTGTTCGAAAGCACCTATTTGAGGTTTTTACTTTTTAGCCATAGCATGAAGGCATTGAACTGTTTGATAAAATGCTTTGGTAGACATGTATGAAAAATGTGGTAGCATAGTAAAGGTAGTGAACTATTTGAAAAGGTACTATAAAAAAGGTGATGGAATGCCATAATGAATGCCATTAGAAGCAAATTACTATGGATTGTCATGGAATTCCATCACCATGAGACCGCATTTCTTTGAGGAATTTTTTGAAATAGTTCACTGCCTTGGCTATGCTATTCCTTACTATTATGCTTTGATAGATTTTTTCAAAAAATCTATAGCTAGTTTGAAAGCACCTGTTTTAGGGTTTTAGCCATAGCGGCAAGGCAACGAACTATTTGATAGAATGCTCTATTAGACATGTATGAAAAATGCAATAGCATAGACAAGGCAGTGAACGGATTGAAAAAAATGTCTCAAACAAATGTAGTCTCATGGTGATGGAATGCCATGATGAATTCCATGACAAGCAAATTGCTATGGATTGTCATGGAATTCCATCACTGTGAGACTGCATTTCTTTTAGGAAAATTTTCAAATAATTCACTGCCTTGTCTATTTTATTGCTTACTATTATGCTTTTGTAGATTTTTTCAAAGCATCCATAGCTTGTTCGAAAGCACCTGTTTGAGGTGTTTACTTTTTAGCGATAGCATGAAGGTGTTGAACTGTTTGATAAAATGCTTTGGTAGAAATGTATGAAAAATGTGGTAGCATAGAAAAGGTAGTGAACTATTTGAAAAGGTACTATAGAAAAGGTGATGGAATGCCATAATGAATCCCATCACAAGCAAATTGCTATGGATTTTCATGGCATTCCATCAGCATGAGACCACATTTCTTTGAGGAATTTTTTCAAATAGTTCACTGCCTTTTCTATGCTATTGCTTACTATTGTGCTTTGATAGATTTTTTCCAAGCATCCATAGCTTGTTTGAAAGCACTTGTTTTTGGCTTTTAGCCATAGCAGCAAGGCAATGAACTATTTGATAAAATGCTTTGGTAGACATGTATGAAAAATGCAGTAGCATAGAGAAGGTAATGAATTGCTTGAAGAAAATGTCTCAAACAAATGTAGTCTCATGGTGATCGAATGCCATGACGAATGCCATGACAAGCAAATTTCTCTGGATTTTCATGGCATTCCATCAACGTGAGACTGCATTTCTTTTAGGCATTTATTCAAACAATTCACTGCCTTGTCTATGTTATTGCTTACTATTATGCTTTGGTAGATGTTTTCCAAGCATCCGTAGCTTGTTCGAAAGCACCTGTTTGAGGTTTTTAATTTTTAGCCATAGCATGAAGGTGCTCAACTGTTTCATAAAATGCTTTGGTAGACATGTATGAAAAATGTGGTAGCATAAAAAAGGTAGTGAACTATTTGGAAAGCTACGATAGAAAAGGTGATGGAATGCCATGACAAGCAAATTTCTATGGAATATCATGGCATTCGATCACCATGAGACCACATTTCTTTGAGTTATTTTTTGAAACAGTTCACTGCCTTGTCTATGCTATTGCCTACTATTATGCTTTGATAGATTTTTTTCAAGCATCCATAGCTTGTTTGAAAGCACCTGTTTTAGGCTTTTAGCAATAGCAACAAGGCAACAAATTGTTTGATAAAATGCTTTGGTAGACATGTATGAAAAATTTAGTAGCATAGACAAGGCAGTGAACTGCTTGAAAAAAATGTCTCAAACAAATGTAGTCTCATGGTGATGGAATGCCATGACGAATGCCATGACAAGTAAATTGCTATGGATTGTCGTGGCATTCCATCACCGTGAGACTGCATTTGTTTTAGGCATTTTTTCAAACAATTCAATGCCTTGTCTATGTTATTGCTTACTATTATGCTTTGGTAGATTTTTTCCAAGCATCCATAGCTTGTTCGAAAGCACCTTTTTAAGGTTTTTACTTTTTAGCCATAGCATGAAGGTGTTGAATTGTTTGATAAAATTCTTTGGTAGACATCTATGAAAAATGTGGTAGCATAGAAAAGGTAGTGAACTATTTGAAAAGGTACTATAGAAAAGGTGATGGAATGCCATAACGAATGCCATGACAAGCAAATTGCTATGGATTGCCATGGCATTCCATCACCATGAGACCACCTTTCTTTTAGGAATTTTTTCAAACAGTTCACTGCCTTGTCTATGTTATTGCTTTCTATTATGCTTTGATAGCTTTTTTCCAAGCATCCATAGCTTGTTTGAAAGAACCTGTTTTAGACTTTTGGCCATAGCAGCAAGGTAATGAACTATTTGATAAAATGCTTTGGTAGACATGTATGAAAATGCTGTATCATAGACAAGGCAGTGAACTGCTTGAAAAAATGTCTCAAACAAATGTAGTCTCATGGTGATGGAATGCCATGACGAATGCCATAACAAGGAAATTGCTATGGATTGTCATGGAATTCAATCACAATGAGACTGTATTTCTTTTAGGCATTTTTTCAAACAATTCACTGCCTTGTCTATGTTATTGTTTACTATTATGCTTTGGTAGATTTTTTCCAAGCATCCATAGCTTGTTCAAAAGCACCTGTTTGAGGCTTTTAATTTTTAGCCATAGCATGAAGGCATTGAACTGTTTGATAAAATGCTTTGGTAGACATGTATGAAAAATGTGGTAGCATAGAAAAGGTAGTGAACTATTTGAAAAAGTACTATATAAAAGTTTATGGAATGCCATAACGAATGTCATGACAGGAAAACTACTATGGATTGTCATGGAATTCCATCACCATCAGATAACATTTCTTTGAGGCATTTTTTAAAACAATTCACTGCCTTGTCTATGCTATTTCTTACTATTATGCTTTGATAGATTTTTCCAAGGATCCATAGCTTGTTTGAAAGCACCTGTTTTAGGCTTTTAGCCATAGCAGTAAGGCAACAAACTGTTTGATAAAATGCTTTGGTAGACATGTATGAAAAATGCAGTAGCATAGACAAGGCAATGAACTGCTTGAAAAAAATGTCTCAAACACATGTAGTCTAATGGTGATGGAATGCCATGACGAATGCCATGACAAGCAAATTGCTATGGATTTTCATGGCATTCCATCATTGTGACACTGCATTTCTTTTAGGCATTTTTTCAAACAATTCACTGCCTTGTCTATGTTATTGCTTACTATTATGCTTTGGTAGTTTTTTTCCAAGCATCCATAGCTTGTTCGAAAGCACCTATTTGAGGTTTTTAATTTTTAGCCATAGCATGAAGGTGTTGAACTGTTTGATAAAATGCTTTGGTATACATGGATGAAAAATGTGGTAGCATAGAAAAGATAGTGAACTATTTGAAAAGGTACTATAGAAAAGGTGATGGAATGCCATAACGAATGCCATGACAAGCAAATTGCTATGGATTGTCATGGAATTCGATCACCATGAGACCACATTTCTTTGAGGTATTTTTTGAAATAGTTCACTGCCTTGTCTATGCTATTCCTTACTATTATGCTTTGATAGATTTTTTCCAAGCATCCATAGCTTGTTTGAAAGCAACTATTTTAGGCTTTTAGCCATAGTAGAAAGGCATCGAATTGTTTGATAAAATGTTTTGTTAGATATGAATGTAAAATGCAGTAGCATAGACAAGGCAGTGAACTGCTTGAAAAAAATGTCTCAAACAAATGTAGTCTCATGGTGATGGTATGCCATGACAAATGCCATGAAAATCAAATTGCTATGGATTTTCATGGCATTCCATCAGCGTTAGACTGCATATGTTTTAGGCATTTTTTCAAACAATTCACTGCCTTGTCTATGTTATTGCTTACAATTATGCTTTGGTAGATTTTTTCCAACCATCCATGGCTTGTTCAAAACCACCTGTTTGAGTTTTTTACTTTTTAGCCATAGCATGAAGGCTTTGAACTGTTTGATTGAATGCATTGGAAGACATGCATAAAAAATGTGGTAGCATAGAAAAGGTAGTGAACTATTTGAAAAGGTACTATAGAAAAGGTGATGGAATGCTATATCGAATCCCATGACAACCAAATTGCTATGGATTGTCATGGCATTCCATCACCATGAGACCACATTTATTTGAGGAATTTTTTGAAACAATTCACTGCCTTATCTATGCTATTGCTTACTATTATGCTTTGATGGATTTTTTCCAAGCATCCATAGCTTGTTTGAAAGCACCTGTTTTAGGCTTTTAGCCATAGCAGGAAGGCAATGAACTGTTTGATAAAATGCTTTGGTAGACATGGATGAAAAATTTAGTAGCATAGACAAGGTAGTGAACTACTTGAAAAAAGGTCTCAAACAAATGTAGTCTCATGGTGATGGAATGCCATGACGAATGCCATGACAAGCAAATTGCTATGGATTATCATGGCATTCCATCACCATGAGACTGCATTTCTTTTAGGAATTTTTTCAAACAATTCACTGCCTTGTCTATGTTATTGCTTACTATTATGCTTTGGTAGATTAATTTCAAGCATCCATAGCTTCTTTGAAAGAACCTATTTGAGGTTTTTACTTTTTACCCATACCATGAAGGCATTGAAATGTTTGATAAAATGCTTTGGTAGACATGTATGAAAAATGTGGTAGGTTAGAAAAGGTAGTGAACTATTTTGAAAGGTACTATAGAAAAAGTGAGGGAATGCCATAATGAAACCCATGACAAGCAAATTGCTATGGATTGTCATGGCATTCTATGACCATGAGACCACATTTCTTTGAGGCATTTTTTTAAATAGTTCATTGGCTTGTCTATGCTATTGCTTAGTATTATGCTTTAATAGATTTTTTCCAAGCATCCATAGCTTGTTTGAAAGCACCTACCTTAGGCTTTTAGCTATAGCAGTGAGGATATGAACTGTTTGATAAAATGCTTTGGTAGACATGTATGAAAAATGCAGTAGCATAGACAAGGCAAGGAACTGCTTGAAAAAAATGTCTCAAACAAATGTAGTCTCATGGTGATGGAATGCCATGATGAATGCCATGACAAGCAAATTTCTATGGATTGTCATGGCATTCCATCACCGTGAGACTACATTTCTTTTAGTCATTTTTTTAAACAATTCACTGCCTTGTCTATGTTATTGCTTACTATTATGCTTTGGTAGCTTTTTTCCAAGCATCCGTAGGTTGTTTGAAAGCACCTGTTTGAGGTTTTTACTTTTTAGCCATAGCATGAAGGCGTTGAACTGTTTGATAAAATGATTTGGTAGACATGTACGAAAAATGTGGTAGCATAGAAAAGGTAGTCAACTATTTGAAAGGTACTATAGAAAAGGTGATGGAATGCCATAACGAATGCCATGACAAGAAAATTGCTATGGATATTCATGGAATTCCATCACCATGAGACCATGCATTTCTTTAATGCATTTTTTAAAACAGTTCACTACCTTTTTTATGCTATTGCTTACAATTATGCTTTGATATATTTTTTCCAAGCATCCATAGCTTGTTTGAAAGCACCTATTTTAGGATTTTAGCCATAGCAGCAAGGCAACGAACTGTTTGATAAAATTATTTGGTAGACATGTATGAAAAATGCAGTAGCATAGACAAGGTAGTGAACTGCTTGAAAAAAAAGTCTCAAACAAATGTAGTCTCATGGTGATGGAATGCCATGACGAATGTCATGACAAGAAAATTGCTATGGATTGTCATGCCATTCCATCACCGTGAGACTGCATTTTCTTTTAAGCATTTTTTCAAACAATTCACTACCTTGTCTATGTTATTGCTTACTATTATGCTTTGGTAGATGTTTTACAAGCATCCATAGCTTGTTCGAAAGCACCTGTTTGAGGTTTTTACTTTTTAGCCATAGCATGAAGGCGTTGAACTGTTTGATAAAATGCTTTGGTAGACATGTATGACAAATGTGGTAGCATAGAAAAGGTAGTGAACTATTTGAAAAGGTACTATAGAAAAGGTCATGGAATGCCATAACGAATGTCATGACAAGCAAATTACTATGGATTGTCACGGAATTCCATCACCTTGAGACCACATTTATTTGAGGTATTTTTTGAAACAATTCACTGCCTTGTCTATGCTATTGATTACTATTATGCTTTGATAGATTTTTTCCAAGTATCCATAGCTTGTTTGAAAGCACCTGTTTTAGGCTTTTAGCCATAGCAGCAAGGCAATGAACTATTTGATAAAATGCTTTGGTAGACATTTATGAAAAATGCAGTAGCATAGACAAGGCAATGAACTGCTTGAAAAAAATGTCTCAAACAAATGTAGTCTCATGGTAATGGAATGCCATGACGAATGCCATGACAAGCAAATTGCTATGGATTGTCATGGCATTCCATCATCATGAGACTACATTTGTTTGAGGTATTTTCTCAAACAAGTCATTGCCTTGTCTATGTTATTGCTTACTATTATGCTTTGGTATATTTTTTCCCAGCATCCATAGCTTGTTTGAAAGCACCTGTTTGAGGTTTTTACTTTTTAGCCATAGCATGAACCCGTTGAACTGTTTGATAAAATACTTTTGTAGACATGTATGAAAAATGTGGTAGGATAGAAAAGGTCGTGAACTATTTGAAATGGTACTATAGAAAAGGTGATGGAATGCCATAACGAATGGCATGATAAGCAAATTGCTATGGATTGTCATGGAATTCCATCACCGTGAGACCACATTTCTTTGAGGCATTTTTTGAAATAGTTCACTGCCTTGGCTATTCTATTCCTTACTATTTATGCTTTGATATATTTTTTCCAAGCATCCATAGCTTGTTTGAAAGCACCTATTTTAGGCTTTTAGCCGTAGTAGGACGACAACGAACTATTTGATAAAATTCTTTGTTAGACATGTATGAAAAATGCAGATCATAGACAAGGCAGTGAACTGCTTGAAAAAAATGTCTCAAACAAATGTAGTCTTATGGTGATTGAATGCCATGATGAATGCCATGACAAGAAAATTGCTATGGATTGTCATGGAATTCCATTACCGTGAGACTGCATTTCTTTTAGGCATTTTTTCAAACAATTCACTACCTTGTCTATGTTATTGCTTACTATTATGCTCTGGTAGATTTTTTCCAAGCATCCATAGCTTGTTCGAAAGCACCTGTTTGAGGTTTTTAATTTTTGGCCATAGCATGAAGGCGTTGAACTATGTGATAAAATGGTTTGGTAGAAATGTATGAAAAATGTGGTAGCATAGAAAAGGTAGTGAACTATTTGAAAAGGTACTATAGAAAAGGTGATTGAATGCAATAACAATTCCCATGACAAGCAAATTGCTATGGATTGTCATGGCATTCCATCAGCATGAGACCACATTTCTATGAGGAATTTTTTCAAATAGTTCACTGCCTTGTCTATGCTATTTCTTACTATATGCTTTGATAGATTTTTTCCAAGCATCCATAGCTTGTTTGAAAGCACCTGTTTTTGGATTTTAGCCATAGCAGCAAGGCAACGAACTATTTGATAAAATGCTTCGGTAGACATGTATGAAAAATGCAGTAGCATAGACAAAGCAGTGAACTACTTGAAGAAAATGTCTCAAACAAATGTAGTCTCATGGTGATGGAATGCCATGACAAGAAAATTTCTGTGGATTGTCATGGCATTCCATCAGCGTGAGACTACATTTCCTTTAGGCATTTTTTCAAATAATTCATTGCCTTGTGTATGTTAGTGCTTACTATTATGCTTTGGTAGATGTTTTCCAAGCATCCATAGCTTGTTGAAAAGCACCTGTTTGAGGTTGTTACTTTTTAGCTATAGCATGAAGGTGCTGAATTGTTTGATAAAGTGCTTTGGTAGACGTGTATGAAAAATGTGGTAGCATAGAAAACGTAGTGAAATATTTGGAAAGGTACTATAGAAAAGGTGATGGAATGCCATAACAAATTGCATGACAAGCAAATTGCTATGGATTATCATGGCATTCCATCACCATGAGACCACATTTCTTTGAGGTATTTTTTGAAACAGTTCACTGCCTTGTCTATGCTATTGCCTACTATTATGCTTTGATAGATTTTTTCCAAACATCCATAGCTTGTTTGAAAGCACCTGTTTTAGGCTTTTAGCCATAGCAGCAAGGCAACAAACTGTTTGATAAAATGCTTTGGTAGACATGTATGAAATATTCAGTAGCATAAACAAGGCAATGAACTACTTGAAAAAAATGTCTCAAACAAATGTAGTCTCATGGTGATGGAATGTTGGTGTCAATAATTGTCTTGTACCTAGCTAATTCATTCACTAGGTAATTAGGGGACATATTCACATGGTTAAGTTTACTTAGGATAAAAGATTCTTTCTAGAAGCTTAGTTGGAATTTCTATAACTTATCTTATGTAGCTAGGATGCATCATTTCGTAGGTGATTAGGTTGTTGGTTGTCTCATGTCATAAGATCATGAAATTTGTCAACATCATGTTCACTACTACATTTCAACCTTGCCTACATAAGCAAAGCATCTCATGTACATTTGTATTCAAGCTGATCAAGCAATAGCTATTCAACCATTAATCAATCTTGCATTGTGAAGCAAGCTTTCTTGCCATTCTCTCTCTTGTGGAAGTGGTTTTGGTCGCAATTGATCTTGGGGGTGTTGAGGAGTCACCATTTACTCCTACATGGTATCAGAGCTCTCCAGGTGTTGCAGATTCCCTCCCAGATTTGAGGGTGATATTTTTGGCTTGAAGTTTTTTGCCAGGTGCAGATTGGGGTTTCAATAGCCTCACGGTTGAGTTCAAAAGCTTCCGTAGATGAATTTTGACTGTAAATTCTCCTATATTGGGTAAAGTTGTTTTTGAAGAATTTTTTTTTGCTGGAACAATGTCCCAAGCAGTATGATTTTTCCAATTTTCGCAAAAAAATATTTTGTAAAATATTTTCTGCGGATTTATTTTATAATTTTGGGGCAAAATTTTATTGTAAAATCAGGCAAAATTTTTTGTATAGTCTCGGCATTTATTCCGGGCTAATATTATTGTATTTGTTTCGGGCAAATATTATTGGAATATATTTTTGAAAAATTTGTGGAAGTCTACAGCATATTCTATTGACAAGGCATATTCCCTGCAATCAAGTACCTATCGTACTCTGCAGGCGTCATTCTCCATAGATCAGTGCCACATCACCGCAGTGTACAAGGTCCTTCCACGGGTACCGGTCACAGGCCTGCGCCCTTCCCTGTCAGCACATACATCGACACCAAGGGTCAAATCTTGCCATAGGAACCAGTCATATCCAGTCAGTGGTTGCGTCCATTGTCCAATCCGCGGGTACGAGCTCATGTATTGCTTGGTCGCTGTACCATCAACTCCTACTCATATTTGACTCTATTGGCCCATACCTGGTCACGTGCTTTTACATCGGTCAAATTTGAGGACAAATCAGGTATCTAGCATACAGGGACTTTCCCGTCAGTAGGCAACCCATCCTATCGGCTGGCTCGTTGTGCATTTTCCTAGATCGGCGTACAACAGGTGCACATTCCGTTCAACTTGGTATTGAATGGTCTGATCAGTAGCTTACTTCTCAGTTGAGTATTCATTATATATGATTTGATCGGCATATCACCACCCGCGACACTGTCATATATGCGGACTCATTTCCTGTCCTTCATACGTGGTCTTCAGATCTTGTCGGCCCGGTAGTGCTTAGTCCTCGATCTATGCACACATTGATACATTGGTACAAGTATGGCAGGTATATAGTCGGCATGCCTATATAGTCAGTGTTTATTTATATTACAAATTGTTGTAAAGATTAAAAGGTGTACCTTATTATCATAGGTGACGGTGATTTTTTATACCCGAATTTTGCTCCGATTTAACCTTGTCAGGTTTTGATTTTGTCCCCAAGTGCCTATTTATAGGCCTTTTTTTCATTTCTTATAACTTCTGCATACGAAGACCATTTTCTAGAAACAAGATATCATCGGAAAGCTGGAAGAGTCAACTTTTCAGTGGTGCAAATATTTTGCAGAGATTTTGCAGTTTTGTGCTATATTTACTAGGTTGAAGATAGATATCTATTTTTGGCTTTTGAAGCTCATATCTTTGTAAATGGATGACTTAATTACTTTGGAGAAAGGGAACTATAGGCAATGGAGTAATTTAATACTCACTCATCTTGGTGAGAGGAATCTATTTTTGAAAATGTAGATGATGACTCTTTGGAGACACTTATTCACTTCTAATGTCCTCATGCTCTTTGGAATCACATTAGAGAGGTGCATGAAAATCATAATTCTTCTCCATCTCTTGAAGCTCCTCTTTCCAGCTCACATGTGCTTCTTCATTCTTCAGAGTTGATAACCCATGCATGTGATCCTTTGGAGGAGATTGCAGATGCTTCAGAGGTTCCTAATTTTTCTTTTTATGTTGTTGAATCATTGAGTACTACCAATGATTCATTGCAACATGTATTTTATAGTCTTCCTAATTGGGATTCTTATTTGACAGACATTGCTTCTTTGTTTGTGGAGTCTCACATTTCAGACTTGGAGGACCAATTTGAGGGTTTATCTCTCTTATTTGATGATAGTCATGTATCAACTATTGTCACTTCATGTTTGTCTTTGGAGCTTGTTCAAGATCAGTTTCCATTGGTTCCTGGTTTGTCACAGTTTGTTGCGATTGGGTATGTACCTGATTGGATTGTGGCATCATCTTCATCATCCAATAAATTGGCAACACATGAGTAGATTTGAGAGACACGATATTCCTACATTTGGATTCCTCTTCCTACCACTTCCTATCCAGAATGGGAATCATTCCTACATTTGTACTTGGTGTATCTTCTTCCCAAGGGGAAAAACATTGTTTGTAGGCATTGGATTTTGTTTTGTCTTCAGACTTTAACCATGTTTACAGGTGATCATACATGATGGGGGGATATCTTATATCTCTACTACCCTCTTATAGGGGGGTATTTGATTGTATATACATGATGCATGTTGTCCTTGGGGGGTAACATTGAGTCCTCCATACATCATGTTTGTTTTGGTTGTTTTCTCTCTTTTGGAGAGGAGTTTTGTCCCATAGGGTTTTCTCTTTTTCTCTACTTGTGAGAGATTGCATCATTTGCATTGTAAATGGGTACCTAACATGGCCTAGTAGCCGGGACCCATAGTCATAGTCTTTGCATAGTGTGCATAATAATCTTCTCCCTAAGTTGCACTTAAAGGGGGGTGTTGGTGTGAATAATTGTCTTGTACCTAGCTAATTCATTCACTAGGTAATTAGGGGACATATTCACATGGTGAATTTTACTTAGGATAAAAGATTCTTTCTAGAATCTTAGTTGGCATTTCTAGAACTTATCTTATCTAGCTAGGATGAATCATTTCCTAGGTGATTAGGTTGTTGGTTGTCTCATGTCACAAGATCACAACATTTGTCAACATCATGTTCACTACTACATTTCAACCTTGCCTACATAAGCAAGGCATCTCATGTACATTTGTATTCAAGCTGATCAAGCAATAGCTATTCAACCATTAATCAATCTTGCATTGTGAAGCAAACTTTCTTGTCATTCTCTCTCTTGTGGAAGTGGTTTTGGTTGCAACTGATCTTGGGGGTGTTGAGGACTCACCATTTACTCCTACATGGAATGCCATGACGAGTGCCATGATAAGCAAATTGCTATGGATTGTCATGACATTCCATTACCATGAGACTACATTTGTTTTAAGCATTTTTTCAAACAATTCACTACCTTGTCTATGTTATTGCTTACTATTATGCTTTGGTAGATTTTTTCCAAGCATCCATAGCTTGTTCGAAAGCACCTGTTTGAGGTTTTTACTTTTTAGACATAGCATGAAGGTGTTGAACTATTTGATAAAATGCTTTGGTAGACATGTATGAAAAATGTGGTAGCATAGAAAAGGTAGTGAACTATTTGAAAAGGTACTATAGAAAAGGTGATGGAATGCCATAACGAATGCCATGACAAGAAAATTGCTATGAATTTTCATGGCATTCCATCACCATGAGACCACATTTCTTTGAGGCATTTTTTGAAATAGTTCACTGCCATATCTATGCTATTGCTTACTATTATGCTTTGATAGATTTTTTCCAAGAATCCATAGCTTCTTTGAAAGCACCTATTTTAGGCTTTTAGCCATAGCAACAAGGCAATGAACTATTTGATAAAATGCTTTGGTAGACATGTATGAAAAATGCAGTAGCATAGACAAGGCAATGAACTGCTTGAAAAAAATTCTAAAACAAATGTAGTCTCATGGTGATGGAATGCCATGATGAATGCCATGACAAGCATATTGCTATGGATTGTCATGGTATTCCATCACCATGAGACTGTATTTCTTTTAGGCTTTTTTTTAAACAATTCACTGCCTTGTCTATTTTATTGCTTACCATTATGCTTTGGTAGATTTTTTCCAAGCATCCATAGCTTGTTCGAAAGCACCTATTTGAGGTTTTTACTTTTTAGCCATAGCATGAAGGTGTTGAACTGTTTGATAAAATTATTTGGTGGACATGTATGAAAAATGTGGTAGCATAGAAAAGGTACTATATAGAAAAGGTGATGGAATGCCATAACGAATGCCATGACAAGCAAATTGCTATGGATTGTCATGACATTCCATCACCATGAGACCACATTTCTTTGTGGAATTTTTTGAAACAGTTCATTTCCTTGTCTATGCTATTGCTTACTATTATGTTTTGATAGATTTTTTCCAAGCATCCATAGCTTGTTTGAAAGAACTTGTTTTAGGCTTTTAGCCATAGCAGCAAGGCAAGGGACTGTTTGATAAAATGCTTTGTTGGACACGTATAAAAAATTCAGTAGCATAGACAAGGCAGTGAATTGCTTGAAAAAATGTCTCAAACAAATGTAGTCTCATGGTGATGGAATGCCATGACAAGCAAATTGCTATGGATTGTCATGGCATTCCATCACCATGAGACTGCATTTGTTTTAGTAATTTTTTCATTCAATTCACTGCCTTGTCTATGTTATTGCTTATTATTATGCTTTGGTATATTTTTTCCAACCATCCATAGCTTGGTCGAAAGCACTAGTTTGAGGTTTTTACTTTTTTGCCATAGCATGAAGGCATTGAATTGTTTGATAAAATGCTTTGGTAGACATTTATGAAAGATGTGGTAGCATAGAAAAGGTAGGGAACTATTTGAAAATGTACTATAGTAAATGTGATGGAATGCCATAACAAATGCCATGACAAGAAAATTGTTATGGATTGTCATGGCATTCCATCACCATGAGACCACATTTCTTTGAGTCATTTTTTGAAGCAGTTCACTGCCTTGTCTATGCTATTCCTTACTATTATGATTTGATAGATTTTTTCCAAGCATCCATAGCTTGTTTGAAAGCACCTATTTTAGGCTTTTAGCCATAGCAGCAAGGCAATGAACTGTTTGATAAAATGCTTTGTTAGACATGTATGAAAAATGCTATAGCATAGACAAGGCAGTGAGCTACTTGAAAAAAATGTCTGAAACAAATGTAGTCTCATGGTGATGGAATGCCATGACAAGTAAATTGCTATGGATTTTCATGGCATTCCATCACCATGAGATTGCATTTCTTTTAAGAATTTTTTCAATCAATTCATTGCCTTGTCTATGTTATTGCTTACTATTATGCTTTGGTAGATTTTTTCCAAGCATCCATAGCTTGTTCGAAAGCACTTGTTTGAGGTTTTTACTTTTTAGCCTTAGCATGAAGGTGTTGAACTGTTTGATAAAATGATTTGGTAGACATGTATGAAAAATGTGGTAGCATAGAAAAGGTAGTGAACTAATTGAAAAGGTACTATAGAAAAGGTGATGGAATGCCATAATGAATGCCATGACAAGAAAATTGCTATGGATTGTCATGGCATTCCATCACCATGAGACCACATTTATTTGAGGCATTTTTTGAAACAGTTCACTACCTTTTCTATGCTATTGCTTACTATTATGCTTTGATAGATTTTTTCCAGGCATCCATAGCTTGTTTGAAAGAACTTTTTTAGGCTTTTAGCCATAGCAGCAAGGCAACCAACTGTTTGATAAAATGCTTTGGTAGACATGTATGAAAAATGTAGTAGCATAGACAACTGTCACCGTCTAATATTTATGCAGTTGTAGTATGTTTTGTGCAATGTAATCAGCGATATGAATATAACCAACAAAATTCTATTTTCTATAAATCATGGATTGAGCTTTTTATTTTATATGTTCTCAATGTCTGTATGCTATGGAAATGCCATTATTTTTTTTTTAAAGTAGTATGCTATGTGTGATACTATCAATAATGTAATTATTGACTGATTACTCTTTCTTTTTACATAATCTAATGTATTTCAAACTTTTCATAGGCTACCCGACACATTGAAGGCAACAAAGGCAAGACTAGAAAAGTACGGGCAACACAAACTTGGCTCTGGTGGTTATATGAAATTAGCCGCACGAATTGTAAGTATCAATAAATGAAATATTGCATCCAAATTATAATAAATTTAAAACAATTTTGGTTTTATCACACCATAGAAGCAAAATTCATGATCTTCTGCAAAAATGTAGGGCTCTGAATTCAACAGAGTTCTCACGTAAGAGGACCTGAAGATTGCCTTCCAGCAAGGCTATGGAGTTGTGTCTAAATGCCTAAGAGTCTTGACTAGGAAAACACAATCAATCTTCCATTGCATCCGACACGTAGGTAAATAAACTCAATAAAGTTTATTTAAAATTGAATACTTGTGCAATCTATTCAATATTAATTTCCACCATAAAGTAATTGCATGCCTATTTGTTTTAAACATTCAAGTAATGATAATACTACACATGACATTGGAATGCAGCCTGGTGAGGGTGGAGCAGAACATGCAGATGAAGGTCATGGTGTGCATCCCGGTACTTTAGAGCATGTAGAGCATGATCAACATGTTGAGCATGATTAGGCTAGAGAAGATTAGGAATATGATGTGGCCCCATCGTAAAGAGGACCACTCTAAAGTTATTTTAAACATATTTAATTGTAATTGGTGTATTAATTAATGTAACCTTTCATGTTTCAACTTTAGAGCTTGTAAAGCATGATCAACGTGTTGAGCATGATCAGGCTAGAGAAGATCAGGAACATGATGTGGCCCCATCAGGTAAAGAGGACCACCCTCATGTTCTCTTAAACATATTTAATTTCAATTGGTGTGTTAATTAATGTAACCTTTCGTGTTTCAATTAGATCAGGATTTAGAGGGTGTTCAACATGTTGAGCATGAGTCTAACAAAAGTTCAGGAACATGATGTGGACCCATCAGGTAAAGAGAACCACTCTAATGTTCTTTTAATTAATGAAATACTTGTAACAATAATAATAAAACATATCATTTTATCATTTCTTTCTTATTGCAGTAGATCCCCCCTTAAAGCAGAATCCAAGTCATGAGTAGATGACTACGCGTACATTAAGATCACAAGCAGAGGGAAAAACAACTAAAGGGGGGACAGATATTGATTTAGAAAATGATACTCCACTTCAGCTTTATGTAGCTTTCAAAAAGAAACAAAAAAAAGGTGATTGTAATCATATCGTGACAACCATATTTTTGATAATATGTAAAAACTGAAAGAATGAATATTATATGTTAATGAATGAATGTTATATGTTATTAATGGATGAATGAATGTTATATGTTATTAATGGATGAATGAATGATTAATGTTATATGATTGGGTATGGGGAATTGAGAGTGATGTGAGGGGGGGGGAGGGGCCAAATGAGCTTCCACCGTCACGTGGTTGGCCCTGTTAAGTAGAGAATATTAAACTATTCTCGAAACAAAGAGAAGCTCAATAAGGTAATGCACTTTTCAATATAAGAAATGCATCATTTGAAGCATCAAACCAATATGCAGTCTGTATGTATGATCAGTCGTCAATCTCCGCAATGGTACATTTCCATGAATATTTTTTGTTTTTTTTAAAATTGATGCTTCGTTGCAATTTCAACAACCACCGACAAATCAATAGAAAGGCTCGACGAAGTTGCTATAGCTATGAAGAATATTTTTTCGTTGTTACCATGCTACTCCTTGCCCATTTCATTGCACTTTTGATGAACTTTTGTTGTTCTTCTGACGCTACTCCTTGCTAATTTTGTCAAAAATTCGACGAACTCTTGGTGTTGTTTCAACGCTACTACTTGCCTATTTCATCACACATTCGATGAAATTTTGGTGTTTTTTCAATGCTACTCCTTGCAAATTTTGTTGAAATGGCAATGAACGTTTGCTATTGTTTCGACCCTACTACTTGCCCATTTCGTCGAACTGGCGACGAACTTCTGGTGTAATTCGTCAGTGGATACACAAATTTTTCATTGATATTCCAATGAAATTCCAAGGCATTTCACGATGCCGTTGACTGATGATTCTTTTCCGTTAGTTTGACATTTAATTCATCATCAGCCTTTCGATGAAAAAATAGTGACGAAAAGATTTTCACCATTTCGTCGCTCTTCCGGCAAAGATTGGTCGAACGACTGATGAACGACCATCAAAAAATGGTGTCAAATTCAGTAGTGAGAATAGCTTCCCAAGCAGGTTTCCCTTTATCCCAAATCCTTTTAGCTATAACAAGTTCCTCATGCATCGATTTCAACTCCACCAAGCTTTCCTCTCCTTTTGGATTAGTTAGAGAAATATTTATCTGGTCAAGTTTTTCAGCTTCAGTGAGAGCACTTGCTATAAGTATATTATTTCACTTTACCAAATCTCCAAGCTGACCAAAACATCTTATAACATCCTCTTTCTATCTTTGTAGAGTAAAAATTCTTTTTTGCAAATCTGAAATTGCATTCCAAGAGGCATAGTTTCTATCTTTTGTAAGGTCATAGGTTCTAGATGTATTGATCAACTATGACTCTATTGAGTCCATTAAGTCCTTAATGCCTTGAGTAGCATCCGTCCATCTCATGCACTGTAAAAATAGTGTATGAGCCTCATCTTCAAATTCCTTTACTTCTTCCAAACATTTCATAACCTTGTTATTTATAGTTGTACATCTATCTTGAATTCCAAGCAATATTTCTTCTTCAATCCTTGGCTTAGCTTCTTTTGCGGCCTACTCCTTTAGGAAAGAAGTATATTCCCTTAATGAATCAACCAGAAAATTTAGATTCTCAATAGGTGTTAAAGAATCATCAATAGTGGTACTGGGTATTGCATCATGTAAGACTTTGATGGAATCATTAATTAACTCAATCCCCTTCTAATGTGTTTCTATGATTTATTCTCCTAGAAGTGATAAAAGTGCCTCTAATATTTATTCTTTGAGTAGGGGGGATTTTTTTTTAGAACAACATAGCCTTGTTGAGATGGTAGTTGAAGTAGCTGGGGAGGAATTACTGGTTGAATCCTTATCTTCTTTGTCTGACAACCCTTGACAGTGTTACTGGAGGATTCTCCAAGTGAATTTTTTTCCTTTGTGATCTTCAGGGATTCTTCTTCATTTCTTTCAACTATAGATTCTTATTTTTCCTCTTCTTTCTCTTCATCTTCTTCTTTATCTGAGGTGTTTTCCTTTTTCCCATATTTCTTTTCATCCTCCATTTTGTCTTTATCATCCTTTTCATCATTATTCTTTTCATCTTTACCTTTTTCTTCTCCATTTTTGTCTTCTTCGTCTTCATTTCCAACATCTTCATTTTTGTTTTCTTGTTGATTTTTAGCATTATTATTGACATGATCCCTTTAGTAGATGTTTTTAATAAGATTTTATCTTCTAACATATTGTTAACTAGGGATTCCATCATTATAGGTGGAAAAGCACTTACCAAAGGAGTCTTGGACTTCTCCTTTTTAGGCTTTGAAATTTCTTCATTTGTTTTCTTTTACTCTTTCTTCATGTGCATGTGAATTTTGAAAGCTTCTTTCTCCTTTTCCATCTCTTCTTTATCAAAAGAATCCTCGATATTGACTCTGGCCTTCTATGATTTAGTACTAGTCTCTTGTGAGGCACCTTCATCGCTACTTCTTCTTTTTCTTTTCAATTGTTTTTCTTCTTTTAAGCCAAGTTTGATTTATTCTTCCACTACATCACTTATGTTTCGATCTTTGGATGCTTTTTGTTTCTTTCTTCTTCTATAGAAAGTAGGGGGTACCACTAGAGGTACATTCTTCCTTTTTGAGGTCTGGGTGTTAGGTCCAGAGGGTGAAGGTACATCAACTGTAGTTTGAGCATTGGGATCCACCTTCTTTCTTTTAAGAATAGTTGTAGCAGTAGGTTTTTGCATTGTTGAGGCAGAGGTGTAAGTTGATCTTCCCGATCTTCATGGTTCAGAGGACTCACTAGCAACCTCAATAGATTTATCTTTTCTCTCTATTGCATTAGCCCTTAAACTATCAAATTCCTCTTTTGTGCAATCATGCATTCAAAAATATTGATCAACATTTTTGTTTACTCTTTTGGATTTGGGAGGAGCTGAAGTTTCCAAGTATAATTTTGTAGATTTCTCTACATTTGTGTCATTTCTAGGTAGAGAGGGGTCCTTAGGACTGCTAAGCAACATTTAAATGTATTTCTTAGCCACTTTCTCATCAATTTCATATCCCAAAGGTTCAATCCATATTGTTCTAGTTTCTACCACCTCTATTATACATTCATCAGTGGATAAAAGAAAGGTTATCTCATTTGCATACTTCTCCACTAAACCCTTAGGAATCCTTTCTCTCTCATACATGTTGCTTTGAAATACAAAGAAAAATGTAGTCATTGCATTACCTTGTCCATCATAGTTTCCAATATTGTGTAAATAGTCAAAAATTTGATGTCCAACTAGTTTGATTCCATCGCATATAATGTTCTTACTTCTAGATAACTCTCTCATGTCCATCATTTAGGATATTTTTAAGTGTCTAAATTTTTACCCTCTTTGAAGTGAGGTACCTATTACATTGGTTCAAAGATTGTCGCTTTTTGGATAAAAACTACTGATCAGAACATTTTTTTTTCTTTCTAATTTTTGTATTCCCCACTATTTCCCTAGTGGAAGGAATAGGTTGGGTTCCTTGCCCCCTCAAGAAATTGGGTGGAAAGTTTGAATTTTGGGTTGATTTCTTGACAAAGGTAAAATATAGATGCAGGTGCAAAAATAGGCCCTAGGATGCCAAAAATGGTCTTAGAAACACAAAAAAATTGGTTGAAATTAGGGAAAAACCCTAATTTTTATGCTTAAAATAGGTGATGAAGGGTCACTTTCATTTGATTTGTACATTCACACCTTAGAGAATTTCTACCTTTTGAGCTTTGACCTCTTGATGAAATGGTGCAACGAGTGCCTCCTCTTCAACTTTCAGATCAGGATTCAGAGTACTAGTGATGAGTAGAAGCAGGACCCCAGGTATGTGACTCGAAACATGCCTTGATTTTTGCTTTTAGGTGCATTTAATAGGGGTCAAAACTAGGTCTCTTAGGGCATCGCTATATATCAACACAATTGATGCATCAAAAGTGTCACTATTGATGCAGAAGCGGTGCATTTCTAGTTTAGCGACACACCCTAATTTTTTGATTGGGTGACACATTTGATTTGGGGGTCACTGGGTTAATTGACACATAGGATTTTCATGTTTAGTGTGCTTAAAAGCGGTGGGAAACACACTCAAATTTTAGTGATGCAATCCAATTTTTTAGTATAGCAACATACCCTAATTCTGATTCGCTACTGAGTGTAGTGATACACCCTTGAAATTGATATAGCAACGCACCCAAAAATTAGTGACGCTATTGATTTCAGTGATCCATTTGATGTTTTTGATGCAAAGTCTCAAATTTTGATCACTTTTTGACATTTTTAGTAAATTGATGTTGTGCTCCTGATGTGTGCAAGAGGATCCTCCCCCACTAATATTGTGATAGAACCATTCTAACATTTTGGTAGCTATGAGATACTTTGATGACTTGGAGGACTGGGTAGGTTGGGGTTGGGTTTCATCGCATTCTTGCTTGAGGTTCAAACAAATCTTGCTATGATGACAACCATGATTGAGAGGTGGCATAGCGGGACCTCTTCATTCCACCTACCCATCAGTGAGGCCATCATCACACTAGAGGATTTGTGGCACATATTGTGATTATTGATTCATGGAGAACATCTCATATATGAAATAGATGTTGAGAGAGACATTTGTCTCTCTCTCCTACATAGGTGGAAAATTGATCTTGACCTATACTGTAGGCTAGTGGAGATCTTTAGATCATTTGTTACAACATTGATCTCTAGCATCCCCAAATCGATGAGGTAGAGGTTTTAGTCCCAAATTGGGATTAGCATAGGAGGGTATGATCAAGAGGGATGTTATGCATGCCTAGGGTCCAATTCTTTTGGCTTCGTTGTACCATGACATGCACAAGGACGTCTACCATGAAGGTCAAAGCATCAGAGCAAGGGTTATACTGCTCCACATTTGGGCATATGAGCACATTGCAGTATTGAGGCCCTTGGTTGTTCTAGCAAAAATTCATGAGGATGAGCTTATAATGTTCAGGTACAGGGTCCCGATGACTCTTCAGCACATGGGCCCTACAAGTCTAGCTTATTGACATTGTGTCATTGATGACATGATTGTGTTATGATGGAAGCCATGGTTGCAACACCCAACATGGTACAATGATCAATAACAATTGTATTTTGGTCGATAGACCTAATATATGTGGGGGAGAGAGCACACTATTGTAGAGTAGTACCTCCCAAACTGTGTTTTCTGACAGTTTGGAGAGATTTAGGATGTACCAACTAATGATTACACTATAGTGTGTGCTAGATCCCAGACAGAGGTTCAGTGGGGAGCCTAGATTGATCCCATGGTGGTGATAAATAGTTTTAGATATATTGTCCCATAGTTGTGGGAATATGATTAGGGACTCCCAGATGCAGGCATGACTCTATCCTATGATGCATGGTTCATGCCACCCAGTCGCCTGAAAGATCTAGTGGGGGGGTACCCTAGAGGTAAAGGGAGAGGTAGAGGAAGTGGCTGGGATGGGGGTAGTGATGAAGGTAGGGATGGTGGCTAAGGAAGAGGCCATCAAATCAGGATCAAGATAGGGTATAGGTGCCAAGTGATGGGAACCAAGAGCATCTAGATCAGGGTCATCAAGACCTAGGGCACTAGGACAAGCATGATGGACAAGTTTTGGGGGCACCACCAAATTCTTAGCTACAGACACAACTACAAGTTGTCACTGCAAAGAGAGATCAATTGTGACAATAGCTTCAAGCCATGAAAACCTAGAGATATTATGAGGCTCAGTTTCAACAAAAATTGGACCTACAATTGTCTTAGGAGATTGGGAAGAGGTAGCAGGGTAAGTGCACTAAGATGGTTCCCCAAAAGGGGGCTTAAGTGGCCACTTTTTCAAATCGGAAATCTAACCTTGGATGTGAAATTGAGGATAGCTACACTCAAAATTTTTAGATGGAACAAAAAAAAGGATCAAAGTTTTGCAAGTCTACTTTCTAAACTACTAATTTATTTTGAAAATGGTTGAGATTAAGGGGTTTACAAGAGGGATGCACACAAATTGTTGTTGTTTTTGTCAAAAAAACATAACATAGCAACTCTCATACGACCCTAGCATGGTGAAATTTTTTGTAGTATTTTTAAAATCACTACTGTCAAAAGTTAGCTAATAGTATCTAGTTGATGCATAATTTTTTTGATAATTTTTTAATGAATATTTGATTTTTTACTAATTTTCTAAGTGGGCACTTCCTAAAAAGCAAAATTTTGGCCGTGCTCCCCCTACAAATTTTGGAAAGTAATGGATTTTTTTATTTTTCTTATTTTTTAAAATTTGTAGAATAGAGTTGAGTTTCTAAAAATGTAATTTATTTGAAATTTTGACTAACGTTTAATTTATAACAAAAAAAACACCAAACATTGCTTTTTTACAAAAAATAGACATACAAACAAAATAAATTATGGATGAAAGGCTTAACATTGTAAGAAAATGAAAAAAATTAGACTGTTGGAAAGCTAAGAGAGAATCTAACATTACCCATGTGTTCAATTTTGTCGATATTGAACTAGATGCAATCCTGACGGTGAGCACGAACCCAATTATGTGAAAAATTGTAGAATTTGCAAAAAAACATCTCGTCATTGAGAATTCCCTCCAAGCCTTTGGGTTAGTATTCCAAGGAAAATACCAAAGCTAAGGCTCAGGGATTCCCAAAATCAAAATATAGCGCAAGCACATTATGTGTTAGTTTGGACATTTTTTGCTTCTCTTGGGAACATGTCTAGCAACACATAACACGCTCATGTTATGTCTTCCCTTAGTTAAATGCCACTTTATTGAATGCTTGTTGATATGTTTTTTGATATGCTTGTATGTATGTGTATATTGGTGTGTCATGTATGTATGTATGTATGTATGCATGCTTGTATGTATGCCTATATGTATGTATGTATGCTTGTGGGAGAGAGTGGGAGAGAGGGTGAGAGAGGGTGGGAGTGGGAGAGAGTGGGAGAGAGTGTGGGAGAGTGGGAGAGAGTGGGAGAGAGTGGGAAATTGTGGGAGAGGGTGGGAGAGAGAGTGGGAGAGTGTGGGAGAGAGTGCGAGAGAGTGGGAGAGTGGGAGAGGGTGGTAGAGAGTGGGAGAGAGAGTGGGAGAGTGTGGGAGAGAGTGCGAGAGAGTGGCAGAGTGGGAGAGGGTGGTAGAGATTGGGAGAGAGAGTGGGAGAGAGTGTGGGAGAGTGGGAGATAGGGTGAAAGGGAGGAAGGAGAGAGTGGAAGAGAGGGGGAGAGAGTTGGAGAGTG
>VDFB02105785.1:531360237-531407377 GCA_007258455.2 Sequoia sempervirens | reverse complement strand
TTGATACTTTTTAAAGATCTAAATATTCAAGCTTGGTAAAGAAAAATCATGTCAGATCATATTAGTGCAGAACAAAATGAACAAACAATTGCTAGAATGTGGGCTAGATTGAAAAGAAAGGATAATGGGAAATGTTATTGTCCTTGCAATAATTGCAAAGGGAACCCAAAACGAGGCGACTTTTAATCTGGCTAGCTAAGAGCATTGTAGGCAGCATGTGGTGCATTGAAGGGGCATGATTATAAGTCCATTGGTAAGTTGTTCATTATATGTGTTTATATTGAGTTGAATTTGTAAATGTTTATATTGTTTTAACGTATATATATAATCGAGTTGATCATGATCATGGTTTATTTGTGTCTATCATTATTATAAAGGTGGGGTGCCCTAGGGTAGATGATATAGGTATCCGGCCCAAAGAATGTGGTTTTGCAATGGGACAAACATGGAACATGAATATCAAAGATGAAGTTAATGATCCTATGGAGAAGATGATCATGCACTAGAAAACAGGTTGAAGATGATGGTACAAATACATTGATCCATGCCACATTTAGTGGCAGAGCTGATCATGATGATCAAGATGACTTTGATGATGTTCATGATTTACCTGTACTTGACAAGGCATACGAGGCCCTTTATGAAGGCTCTGAAATAACTCTTCTCTCTGTTGTATTGTTGTTGTTGATCTTGAAGGCTATGAATGGTTTATCAAACATAGCAATCTCACAGATGTTAAGGTATGTCATATATGACATCTTTTTTCATCTATTTTAATTGTTGTTAGTTCATCACTAGTAAATAAATGATGGAATATGTACCATTAATATTCTTTATATGAAAAAATTATTTTTTGTTGTAGATTGATTAGTGAATTTTTGTTACCACCATCAAATATTTTACCTCGCTCATACCGAGATTTATGTTCCATCATGAAAGATATCAGAATGGAGTATCAAGCAATAGACACATGTCCTAATGATCATATTATATATCATAAGCAATAGGAATTTGCAACAAAATGCCCAGAATATCATATCAATAGATATCGAACAGATCAACTAACAAAAAAGGTGCCCTGCAAGGTTTTTCATTATATTCCCATTATTCCACATATGCAATAATTATTTAGGTGTGAAAGCTTAGCACAATTGATGGATTACCATGCACGAAATAAAAGTGGAGATGACATTCTTTGAATGCCTACACATGGTTATGCATTTAGGGATATGGAGGAAAAATGGCCACACTTTAAAGAAGAACCTCGTAATCTCAAGCTTTCATTGGGAGAGGATGGTGTCAATGCATTTGGAGAGCTGAGATCTATTTACTCAGTGTGGTATATTTTTGTTATCAACAATAACATTCCTCCATGGATGTCAATAAAGAGGGAGCACATAATGTTGTCAATGATTGTTTCAGGTATTTGTTTACATCAATTTTCTTTAACGTAGTAGCATCTCATTTATCTTATTTGTTGCATAATGACATATTTTTTTCATTCAATAGTCATGTACATTAATTTATATATATTGCAGTAAAATGGTTATAATAATTATGTAATGTTTATTTCATTCAACTAGGCAAGTACCAAGTGAAAGATATGAATGTATATATCGATCCTCTTATCGACGAGTTACTAAAGTTATAGAATGGCGTCACAATGTATGACGTCTCCAGACCAATAGGACAAATACAATTTCAATTCCATGCAATGCTTGTATGGACAATTCATGATGCCCCAGGGCTAACACATTTTGTGGTATGTTATAATGTTCGACTACACTTTAACAATATTTAATTTGATGAAGTAGATATCATGAATGTTTTTAAAATAATCTATTCATTATATATAATTATAAAAATTGACATATTTAATCCAATTATATATCATCTTGCAGGTCTTCAAACAAAAGGAAAATTTGCATGTCCAATTTGTGGTCCAAAAATGAAATCTCGTCGTTCAACAAGTTTAGGAAGCGAGTGTTTGATAGTATAGGAACTTCCTCCATAGAAATCCCATAAGTATCGAACTACTTGAAAAACACTACTTATTTTTTAGATGGGAAAGAGGAGACTACATCAAAACCACAAAATGTCACCTACGCCTATGGAAGTTGGAATATAATAGAATTGTCGTCAAGGTTATACATGAGGATCAAATTTTTTATTTATCATATATATGATATGTTTTGAATTTATATTTTTATATTGTTTTACTCATGTTGTAATTACAAAATGATTATTTATTTGTTAATTTGTTTAACTTATATGCTTCATAGAAGGTCATCAAGGCATTAATGAATTGACTTCCAGGGGACTAAAAGTTATCAGGATAATTTAGTAGGTTCCCTACTATGAGTAGCTACAAATTATTGCATTTGTTTGATACAGCATATCCCGGAAAGAATGCAACTAAAAACATTATGGAAAATATTGGATGGAAGGCATGATAATGAAAAAATTGTAAAAATTTGTAGTGACATTCAAGAAGCCAATCATGCAATGAAAAATGTTATTCAATTAAATAGTAATGGAGACCAAATTAATATAAGTGCCCTTCCTTGGTTATTAACAGAGCAGCAAAGTAATGCTATAAAAGAAGTCATACAAAAATTTTGATTTCCCACAAGATTTGCTGCAAACATAAAAAATATAATAACAAAGAAAGGTGAATTTGGAGTCGGGGATGAAAACACATGATTGGCATACCTTCATTAAGGTAATTATTCTAGTATATTATATACACTTGTATAATGCATGTACTTTTCAGTGTATTGTGTTTACTACTTTTGGAAAAATAATGAAAAGATAATTTTGTAATTGTTGTGGTACATTCTACCTCTATGTCTCCCAGACAACTTTGACAACAATGTCAAGCAAGTTATATATGATATTGGAAAATACATGAGGTAAGTAGCGGGAATTGTTCAATTCACTGTATACATCTTATAATTTCTATTTGTTTTACTTGTTATATAATATCACGTATGTTTAAGCTCGTTAATATATTTTCCTAATCACTTGGCCAGATGGCTATCATCTAAAGAAATCCATAAAGAATAATATATAAAATTATTGGAAGAGAAAAGTGTTCTCGTCTAATGTCTTGAAATGCAAAGTATACCACCTTCAACATTTTTAATGCACAAGAACACTGTACACCAAGTTGAGGAGATTGGTGTGTGGACCTATAAATACAAGGTCAATGTGGATGGTTGAGGGAGGCACTTGAGGCACTTTGAAGGCTTTGGTTAGAAAAGAGCATCACACGAGGGTTCTATGAATTTGGAGGGTATATGGTATACTAGACCATGGTGTACATTAGTGAATATCTTCCTAAGTTTGCAACAAAGATCCATTTAGATCACATTTGGGATCCCAAATCCATTAACAAATTCGAAGGGGAGTACCTATTGGGGAAAGGTAGATTGAGGAAAGTGAGAGGTAATTATAAGATGGTCATGGAGATTAATTAGAATGCATTTTACATATGGTTTTTATGTATATTGTACTTATTTAATTTTTAATCTTCAATATACATCAATTATAAATTAAGGTCGTATACTATGGTATTTAACTAATTATACATTGTTTGTGAATTTCAATTTTTTTTGATACAGTTGGTCGAGAGTGGGATGCACTACATTTGTATCTCGCCAACAATCTTGATTGGATGGCGGTATGGATTGAACGATGTCAACAATCTGGTCATGCATTAACATGGGAAGGTGTGGCTTCATTGGTTAAAGAAGCTCATCGTAATGGAGATTCCAATGTTACACAAAGGGAAATTGATTTAGCATATGGTTTAAGAGATAAACAGTATGTATAAATATATTAATCACCCATATTATTTAATTATTTTCAAGTATATTGATATATATATATCTTGAGATTGTTTTCTTTGCATACATTCGGCCAAGAATAAATATGTTTATCAACTGACGATATTGCAATAATTTTTACATGTTTTGACATATTGCAAGTGAAACACCACAAGGCTATGTGGTGCAATGGTTCTAAATTTCGAATCAAAATGTTGGATGACATGAAGAAAACTTGTGATTCTGGTATAACTATAGTCTTTTAGGTGACTAATGTTTCATCTACAAGCGACATACATCCAGAAGTCTCAAAAAATCGATACTATGAGATTTGGGATGATATAATTGAGTGTGACTTTAAGTCCTTCAGATTAATTTTGTTCGTCATCCTATGGTACAAGTTACGATTGAATGAAAATGATCCTGAGAGAACTGTTATTGAACATGATAATGGATTTACCATGGTTAATATAAGGTTGATTGAGCGAGCTAGAAATGAGCCCTATGCTCTTCCAAGCCAATGTGAGCAGGTATTTTACTCATAGGTTCCAGGTAAACCGGGTTGTTCATTTGTTGTTAGACATGATCCAAGAGGAAGACCAGTAAATTATAATGTGGTGGAAGAAGAAGATACTGAAGAACTAGAAGATGATATAGATGATGATCAGGATCAACGGTTAGTTGATGATGTCCCTGATGAAAATGTCGAAGAGGAAGAACTAGATGATGATGATGTAGGAGTTAATGTTCATGAAGATTACATCCGTGTGGATGATGACATTATCGAAATTGATATTGATGACAATGATATGACCAATCCTTAAAATGTCAAATCTGGATCGGATGATACAGACAAAGAGTTGGATAAAGAAGAAGATCAATGACATTGAAATATATAAATTATGCGATTATATTATCTATTTGATACTAATTTCTTGATAGAATTATATTTGACTTATGTGGTTACATAATTAATTCATAATGTTTTTAATTTTTATGCCATTACATAATTAATTGAATGATGTACTTTTTAATGTTTGAAAGGTCAAAAAATTAAAACATTTCAATAGTGATGTTAACAACCTTGAAATTAGTGTGTTTTATGTTTCATGTGATCATAAAAGATTAAAAAGTCAGTTGTAGAGGTGGTTGTTCAGTGGTTGACATGTATGTTGGTTCTTTTTACAATGTAACCGGGTTTGTCTTCTAATATACCTATGTAATTGCCAATTCCAATCGAAGGAAGCTTGAAGGACCTGGACCAACTGACGAGGACTTTAAAAGCCTCGTGTTAGCTCTCAAAAATGCAGGTAAGAATACCTCAAGAGGTTTCCAATATCTTGGAACCTTTTAGGGTAACCGAAAAAGCCAAATGGTTTAAGCTTTCTACTCTTTAGGTGCTACTAGACCTAGGCGGGTGTACCTATGTGAATTGGGCAGACTTGAGTTTTGATCTTCTCTCTTGCAGTAATTTGTCCACGATGGAAAATGGAAGTGGACAAATGAAATAAAATTTGGTATAGATCATATAGCAATATTCAAAACTAAATCCTAATATGCTCAATTAACAAATGTAAAGAAAAAATGAATGAATCTTAATGATGCAAATGCAGAGACTAGTGCCTTATTGGGTATGTGGAGTCAAGAGAAATCTAAAACAAGTACTTCGTTCTAGTAGAAATTCAAGTTGTTTAGCATTTGATTTAGTTTATAACTTGTATAAACATGCAAGGTTATGATTACCAAGTTCTTTTTAGCGATCCAATTAACATTCTTTAATTACTACAATCAATTTAAAGGGTTTAATCTTTACTGGAAAGAACCAATCAATTGACCATACAAATGCAGCAAATGTGCACTGAAAAACCAAATTTAAACTTGTTACACCAATTTAAATAACCAAAAAACACCATATTGGAGACAACTTTAATAATACTTTCAACAAACACCATAAACAACTGATACCAGAAACAACTGCACCATATTATTAGATTTCAATTGATATCTCCATGATTCGAAACATGCAGCATAGTCTCATATTGGAAAAACATTGTATTACACTCTATATTTTCTATCCTCTAACCTATTCTACTTATCGCTCCTTCATTTCATTTTCAAAATAGATATTTATACATTGAGAATACGAAAGGATGCATCCTTTCGGAAATCAAAATGTCACAGTTTTACAAAACAAAAGATTAGAGAATAATTAAGCTCTATTAAGCCACAAGTGAGTTTTAGAAAGATGATCCAAATAATCCTAGCACTCGTATGTATCCGCATCTCCAACCGCATTCTAGATCGTGATTTCCATCTTTATCATCTTCTCATTCTGCTCACTCACTTCTTCTAACATTGTATTCTCTACAAAAGCTATCCTCATGACTTCATTTAATAATGATTCACTTTCATTCTTCCATCTGGCAGCTTCTTTCAGTTCCCCTTTGTCATCAAAGAATGCAATCAATGTTTTCTTGGTAGCATTTATCAAACCCTGTTCGTCCCCTTGCAACTCATTGTAGAAGTTTCAATGTTGATTTATAATATGATTTGTAGCTTCAGTTGCTGCACTATTAGAAGCATCTCTTTGATCTATCTCATGAAACTTCTCCATAATCTGTCCATCCATCCTTTCATGCTCCTTTAATGCAGCAAGAGTATTTGAATGTTTTCCCCAAAGTTTATTCAACCAAGGTGTTAAACTATCCTACCTTTTCTTGATTACTACAACAATTGCATCATGCTTTCGTTGGGAATAAGCACTTGATCCAACCCAATGATCCTTTGTCTGAGAGCTTTCTCCTTGAGTGAGCATCCTGGGTGTCTTTATTGTAACACCAACTAAATCCTTTAGTCTGCCATTTTCTCTCAACATTCTTTCATTATTTGCTTTGTGCATCTCCCTTTCCTTTATCAACATCTGAATTTGGGCCTTGTTCAACTTTGCCATATTCACTCGAATTTCTGCAGTAGCCACAGGATCAACTTCCCCAACCTTTAGGTTCATGACATGGCCAAATTCCTTTTCAGTGTCAATGACCATTGATTTCCTATGGGGTGGGTATAAGGCCTAGATCATCAATGACCCTTCATCAGTATTGTATTTTGATCCAACATACACCTCTATTACACTTTCTTTGTCAAGCTTATGTGTAGCATTTCTGTCCCTCAAGAAACTATCAAAAACAAGGGCTGAATTGAGATCTAGCCCGGGAAAGATCATGACACTAACATCTTGCAAAAATTTTCTCCCCTTTTCAAGGGTCATATTTGTCATTTCATCATCCACACATTTCCTCAATTCGTTCAACAATTGTTCTTCATTTCTTGCAGTGACATCATCAACCTTTTCTCTTATTTCCTCCCCCTTCTATTTATACAAAAATGCTTTGAATTATGGGGAGTTTATGAACTCATCATCTAAAAAAAATGATCTATACTCAATATGCCTTGCATTTGCATCACCACTCTCAACACTCAGCTCTCTAGTTGGGCAAACATACTGCTGAGTTCTCAATCTAGATACCTTTTCTGGTTGGCTTTGTGGCACATTATCTTGTGGTGTCTCTTCCCCTAAAGACAATTGCTCTGCATCATGCAACCCTTGGTTATATCTTTGAATCACCATCTCAGCTTCATCTTCCTCTAGATTCTGAATCATATCATCAAAGGGATAGGGCACATGTTGTTACTTTCCAAAGTGTATCTTCTCTTTTGTAGAATTGATATATCCTTCTGGGTCAAAGCTCTTCCATGGTGATCCTCTCTTCATGTTGTATTGAAGCAGTTTGTCAAGGATCAAATTGTATCCTTCCTTGGCCAACACAGTGAAATCACCAAAGCACAATGAGCTAGGCATAAAATCCTGCTTCCCAAAAGAACTAAAATTCATTACACTGCAATAATCCATCTGCCTGACAATCTCTAGATATGCAATCCTATTTGGAAATTTCTTTGGTAGAATGAAAGGGGCCTCTTCAAACCCATAGACTCTGATCATTGTAGCTCCCTCCAAACAATACCAATCTCCCCAGTTATGATCAATTGGCCCATTGAAATATGTTGGCCAAAGAAATCTCTTAATCTCATTTGATAATGAATAATTACAAGGATATTTATACAATATGTATAATGTTTTCACAAAATATTCTTCAAAATGAATGAAACTAGCATTAGCAAACCTGCTATCCCAAACAGTAGTCCATAATTGAACAGGTAATGCTTCACCATCTTTACCAAGCTGAAAAATTCTCATTTTTGGAGGCCATACTCCCAACTCCTATTGAAAATATAGTACCAAGTGCATCAACAATGAATAATGCCTGAGATAAAAAGTAGATGATCCACCTTTTATAGCCATCAGTCCTAAATCAAGCCCCCTAGAAATGTATGAGGCATAGTCAAATGGCCGAGAATTATGATACTGGATATCTATTGTGATAATCATGGGCACAATTGACATATACTCTGAGGCATCCATTCTCAATACCTGACACACTAAAAAATAGGTGTATTTCATATAGGATTCAAACAAGTCCACATGATAAGGGGGGCCCTCACTATCCTACAGAGGATCTGGCTTGCTTCCTTGTTTAACTTTGTGAATTGGCAACTTCCAACCCTTATAGATTGTATCCATTCTCGAGAATTCCTTCTCCAATTCCTTGTGTATGGTCTCCTCATTGCAAAACCCTTCTAAATTGAAAACCTGCTCAATTGCCTCTTTTGATAGATATATTTGTGGCTTTCTAGATGGGTCACATATAGCTTTATGCTTCGGGTCATAGTTATCAACCAACAATTTTACTAGTTCAACATTCACAAACACATTAGGGCACACCAGTTTTCCCAAATTCAACTTCCATGGGTTGCAAACTGGTTCAAAACGACTTCTTCTATGATAATGGAAATTGAACAATTCGTACCCCCTTATGGTAGTCTAGATGTCTCCTATGAATTTGCATTTGTCATCTAGTTTATCAATCTCTACCCTAAGTTGTGCAGACCTTTTGGCTCTAGGCCCTGAACCAAGCAACTGATCAATATGATCCTGGTTTAATCTTCATTCAATGCCCTCATGTTCTATATCAATTTTTTGTTTCTTCCCTTTCAATTGACTACTTTCACCCTATTTTCTACTTTTGACTTTTCTAGATCTAGGGGACTCCATTCTTCAAGATTTTAGAAGTTAAAATTTAGAAGGGTAAGATGCAGTCACTTACAGTGTATTGCTTGAGCTCCTCAGGTTGGAAGATGTCCTGGTTCTCTGTTTGCACTATTGACTCTTCTGCAATCAATTCAATAGAAATGCGTTTGATTACACTTACCCTGTTATATCTCATCACGCCATTAATATGTCAGCTAAAGCACAAATGAAGAGTTATTTGAAACTTGCATTGTCACATCAAATGTCTTGTCGGTGAGAGATTTTCAAATTTGGGGTGAAATCTTTTTTTGCAACGTTCATTAGATCTTTCGCCGAAACATCCTGTAGTCACACCGAAGGCCAATGTCTCATCGATTATCATCCTTTAGTTCTTTGTGTTTCAATGTGACCTTTAGAGTCAGGGAGAAGTCTCACAGACAATACTTTATCTCACCGAAATGTATTCTTTTGTCTCATGTGGGTCGCTGTAACACTCTGTTGTCAGGGAGACATCCCATAGATATCCTATGTCTCACCGAAAAATCTCCTTAAGTTTACTTCTTGTCACCGTGACAATATCATTCTCTTACAGATGAAATAAATTCCATCAACAAGACTTACAAATCTTTGAAAAGACTCATATTGATGCCAAATGTCTCGCCGAACCCGTTCCTCCAAATTACTCTATTCGATGAGACTCTCCCCAAAGTATTCTTTCAGTGTAACCTTCAATTTTTGATGGAACTCATGCCAAAGAATTATTCTCTTGCCGATGCAATTCTCTATCAGTGTGACATTTGAGTTGGCAAGACTACATAGCTTCTTCTCAATAGATTTTTGACGAAACCCCCCTTGCACCTTATCAGCAAGACCCAACGCCTTCGGTAAGACATCATTCCGTTAACCTTTTGTTTGGCCAATACATCATTCCCCACGCTAGTCAGTGATACATAGATGAGTTCATTATGACTCATCCCGATAAAAATTCTCTTGCTGATATGACTTTCCTATCACCAAAACAATAGATGTGCCGCACTGATAATCTACAACAAGCATACATTAGTGAAAAATATAGGTCGGGGAGACCTTTACCCTATCTTGCCGATATGGGTAATACAATGAAATATCAAAGACTAGATGGCTTCAAATGAATCATATGAAAAAATACAAGCAAGACGCCATAAGGAGGGAACTTTATGCTTATGATAAGGACTCAATTTGGAAACTCATGAATGCAATTGAATGTGAAAAATTCAAAATTTTACAGTTCTAACACCTCATACACTTCGGGCTTTGCAAGAATCAGGAGGGTGATCCCTCAATGTGTTTACAACCTCTGCACCATTATTATAAACAACATTAACAATAGCAGATGATCTCACTTAATAGCTCAACACGATAAGATAATATCAACTAGAATTGGTTGTTCATAGACAATATCAACCATCTAGAGCGTGAGATAACTAAACACAATCGATTGTATAAGATAGTCAATGATTTGCAATTTGTAGCAAGCTCTAGGAAAAGACAAACAAATACTGAACTACACGAATAATTACAACTTAGATCAGTGCCATATATCCATTGTAGGAGTCAAATTCATAAGCATCTAGAGGTTTATAACAGATTTAATACATCACATATAAGATCCCGACAATATTGCATTACAATTTCATCGGTGTGCATTCTAACCCAGGACTACTTATCAAATCCTTATACAACACATATCCGCCTATAATCCCATTCAAGCATTTTGATTAATTCCTTGAATTAAAGCTAAAATAGAATCATACACACCACAATAGTGAGATGGATAAAACAACCCTTAGTTATTTCATTGAAAGTTCAGATATGCATGTACAATGGAGAGACATGAGCTCGAATTTTAATTTCAACTCAAATGCTAGTACTGTTATACAACATTAAATCTCTATGAACTCAAAACCTATTACATAATGAATCAAAACCTAAATTGCATTTCTCTAAAACCATCATACTTTACAATTCGCTCTGCAACTTCACCTAGACTCGACAAAAATTATCTAACTTGCTAACCCATACTTCTGGCCTTGAAATCCTTCTTATAGAAAATAAAGGACCAAACAAGCACTGAGCCAAAAAGTACACCTGTCACCAATCAATTGGAGCACCTGGTGATATTCCAAAATTTGTTACAACAGCCACCACCTTGAAAAATATTCTTGTTCAAAAATCGTTACAACAACAATCATCATGGAGCATATTCTCGTTCATCATGTCGGTGGAGGAAGGTTGATGCAATAACAAAAAGCCACGTGAAATCCACACCAAGAAAGTCATCCATAAAAAACTGGAAACGCTATAACCGCAACATCTGATTTTCCACCTATCGATAACCCACTCTTTTTACTCATCATCATTCAAATACTTAGCCACACACCTCTGGTATTCTTCATCAGTTGTCCAGTCAAAATTAATCACCTCTTTTACCTTTGTACTATAAGGCAAATACTTTACCGCTACCTAATTAGCATCTCTTTCAAAAGATTCCAAAAATGAGCTAGTACCAATGATCTTATTGATATAATTTACCAACAAATCATAATCTGAGTCATCACAAATTATTTTAATTTGATTATTGATGACTTTACTTGCTTGATCATGCCATTGTTGGAGTGTTCTGATTTCTCCCTGCTCATCAGTTATATTAGGTAATAGTGTGTTACCCCAATCATTGAAGTTCTTTACCAATTCCCTAATCTTCCTACTTAGATCATTCGGTAAGGTTTGAAAGCCTTGCAATGATTTAACTAATATATAAGTAGGTTTCAATGATCGGGGCCTGTTATTTACATCAAACCTTGAGGCTTTATTCATAACATCTAGATTATTTTCCCTAGGGATCCAATTTTGAATTATTGGAATCACTATCCCCTAATCCCTATCAATATTATTTATTGCTTCAAATAGAAAAGAATACAAATAATGTATAAAGGGTAGTTTATTATCCACCTTTTCATTTAAATGCTCCAAAACAAAAGTAACAATTTCTTTTTTATTTTGAAAGAAAACCCTCCTCTTTTACCCTTAGTGATTTCTATAATTGATCAATTTTCTACATGAGCTACCTCTTTGTTGGATCAATAGAGCACTCTGATTGTTCATCAACTTGTTCTAAAGGAGGGGTAAGAGTAGGATTTTGAATGGGAGACCCTAGTGTAGAAACATTTGGAGAAGCAGGAGGCATTGACCCTACTGTGGGAGGTGATGTGCTGGTTCTTGGAGCATTGGATGTTTCCCCAGTATGTCTATACTTGAAACTTTCTACTTTAGTTTGCAACTCAACATTCCTCTGTTGCATTTTACTATATTCTTCAATTAAAATGTTATACTTCTCCATTAGGCTCTTTCTTTCATCATCCTCCCTTTCAGCAGTCTTTTGGGCCAACTTGGCCACATTCACAGTTAAACTAGTTGCTTCAGTTGTTGTAGTCTCTGAAACCCTCTTTATTATTAATCCTCCTTTGAAATTTGGATTAATATTAGCAATTTTTGGCTTTCTTCCTTGTGGAGCCAATGCCCAAATTGCCAAGGTCTCATATTCTTCACTGAAGGAAGAGTTTTGTAATGCTACCTTAACTTCTTCTTTAGAATCCTGAAAAGGATTCTTGGACTTTATAATGGCATTGAAAGCCACTACATCTGTGATGTCCCATTCAGGAAAAATCAAAACGCCAACCTGATTCACTAGTTTTCTTCCTTCTTCAAGAGTGATGTTTTTGAACTCTTCCATTAGTTCAACTTTCACTTCTTCATCATTCTCCTTATATGACCTATCAGGCCTCAGTTCTCTTCTCTCCTTGCATTTATTTTGATATTCCTCAAATTTCATCCTCCATGCCATTTGCAAGAATATAGGAGTCTTTACAAATGCATTATCATCTAAGAGCTCTTTGTAAGCCTCCATTCTTGCATCCTACACACTCTTACCCTTGATATCCAAATCGGATAGAACTAATTCAACTAACCTAGGAGGGGATGGCATACCAACGTGCATGTCTTGATCAGTAATAATAATTTCATCTGTGAGATCCTCAGGTAGGTGATTAGTTATTTGCCTCTTAGGGCTTGGCTCAGGTGGTGGTGATGGGGGATTGCACTCTGGTAAAGATTTTAATTCAATGATTTTGACAACCCCTGGTACTTTGAATTTTGGGCCTGGTCGTGAAGGCGCCTTCATTATTTTCTTCCCTTTTTTGTCTACTTCTTCCTCATCACTGCCAATATCCCTTTTCCTCCTATAGATGGGCTGCCTTTCTATAGGCTGACATACTAACCTTGTTTCAATTGACATATCACTTTGTCCTTGCATATCCAGACTTAGCCTTAAATTTATCTTTTTGGTTGTCAAGGTGTCCATTATCTCCTTGAAATTCTTCATTAAAAAATCAATTCTCTTGTAGTATGGAGTGAATTCCATCAATGGATCATATGTCAGATCTATTTCATGCACAATATCCAGTAGCTTACTATAAGCTATCCACTTTTCCTTGTTCAATTCATGTCTATTTAAATCAAATTCATTCCTGATCAGGTCCTTAGGGAAATTAAACTCATGTGCCAATTTTCCACCTTTTATTCTTTGTCTGAAAAGAGCAAAGAAACCTTCAAGATCATGATGTCGCCTTGGACCAAATATCAAATGGTAATCAATAAAGAATTTGTCAAAATGTGTCAAACCTCCTTTTGAAAATGTAAAGTCAGACATTATTGTATAATCAGGGAATAATGTTCCCTTCCCCTTTCTAGTTAGGTTATCTTCATGAATACACCCCATCTGCCACATAACTTCTACAAACCCTAGTCTTGGTGGCATATTGTATGGCAGTATGTGAGGGGTTCCTTGAAATCTATATATTCTTAGGACAATGCTGACTGGATATGGGATAATGTCACCCCAGTTATGTAAAACTCTCAATTCCAGTTTCCTCTCCTTCGGCCTAAAGAAATCATGCACTTCTTGAGGGATCCTAGGTACATTTACCATCAATATAGCCCTGAATCTTGCAGCAAAACAATTATCAAATTGCACATAACTGGTGCTTTCCTTAATATAGGACAAATCTGCAACCCATATCTATACTGGCAATCTTTCTCCATTAACTGATTGTCTTAAGTTCATCTTTGCAGCAAAGAAATCAGCATTCCTAAACAAGAACATATGCATCAACATGGAATACCAAAAGAATTTAGTACTAGTATCACCATTCTGCAACTTCGATAGTCCTTCATCTATCGTCTCCACCAAAAAAGAAGCAAATTCATATGTTACAGAGAAGTTAGGGTGTTGTATTTGCACCCCCATGAACATGTATGCAATCAACATTACTGCACCAGGGTTGAAACCCAAAATCTGACATAGTGAATAGAAAGTAGCCAGGAAAGGCTTTCCAAAAAAATTCAATCTGAAGGGTTCCTGGTCACTAAGGCTGATGTGAAATTGTGAACCCCCTGCCTTAACCAGATGAGGTGGAAGCAGCTTAACCCTAAAAAGAGATTTCAATTTTGTATACTCCTACTTCATTTCTTCAAGATTAATAGGAACCAAGTCATCACTTAGCTCACTCAAATCAAAAGTCTATTGGACATCTTTGTTAATTTCTAATAGAACCCCTCCATCATTATCTCTGATTACCCGTGTGATAGGGTCATATCTTTTGGCCACTGCTCTAAGTAAGTCCACATCAGGGAACACATTTGGAACAACAAGCTTTCCCATGTTGTACATCCATCCATTTAAAAAAGGATGAGGAAAATTCCTCTGTCCATACCATAATCTGAACATTTCTAAGCCTGTGAGTGGAACCCTAGCATCAACAATGATGGAATTATTACACACCAACCCCTCCCCTAGGATTTTCCCTCGCATCAACACCAAACCTCTCCTCTCATTTGTTGATAATGGAAATTGATCTAGGAAATCATCGTACAAGTTTCTTTTCAAATACTCAATGTGGCCAGAGTGCTGCTTGGTTGGCACCATTTTAGACAAACTAGGGTCTCACTACAATGTTACACTTCAAGTGGCTATGACTAAGCAGAGATAGGAAATTACAGAGTAAAAATACCACAATTCCTCACAATTTATGATTAAACAATAGCCCTAACAAAATATTTTAGTGAACTCAGTGACAAGCATAGTAGACCCCCCCTTTCCCAAATTTAGGTGCAGAATGACTGGGAAACAGAGAAAGTTAACTCATGGCTTTTTTTGCACAAACTCCAATTTCTGGCTGCAGCTACTTGCAATTTCACCTTTGGCTCTGAAATTGTTTTCATGAAATACTTGGAGGCTTTGTGATACAAATGAGATGAGTAAATTGATTTTATGTCAATCAAATCCTACCAGTAGATGTCTCATCAGCCATTAAAGCCCACTTGTGGGCTACATGAAGGGCTCCAACCATAATTTGATACATATTTAAATTTGAGCCGTTGATCCTTCAGTTTGATCAAATCATCAACGACCATCTTCAAAACAGGCTGACATAATCACCAACACGACAATAAAGGGGCCCACTTTATCATATGCCGCGAAGGAATGCCACGTGGCAGTTGCTCGCAATATCACAATCCTTTGATTTACGATCGTGGGATGGTGGGCACCGTCGATCTTTTTACCATAAATCATGCTCCTTCAAAAATGGTCGCCGTCCTTTCCTTTAATTGTTGAACAGATTTTCCCTTAAAATCATAACATCTGTGTTAAAATAAAACACATGCATCTTACAAGCGTATTAGTAATCTGCCCCATAATACATTTAAAACTAAAGAATGCTTTCTTCACTCCTTAGGCTTCATTGGATGAGACACGTGGTAGGCACCCGCAACATCGTGATCCCAAAATTCCTAATCGTGGGATGGCAGGCACCGTCAATCTTGAAGAGATAGCTCATCAATGGTCATGCAGATTTCATTCTTTAGGAAGGGCATGTGGCACTTTCCCATGATATCGTGATCCCTGCAATCCCTAATCGTGGGATAGCGGGCGCCGTTGATCTCGTTCCTTTAACACAGTCGCTAGCCATGTCATTAACCTTCAAGCAACTTTTCTAGTAAGATTATAACATATCCGTCGATTTAGAACATGTGCATCTCGAGAACACTTTAGTAATACGCCCCTTAATACATTTAAAGTTGGCTAGTGTTTCCTTTACTCTTTAGGCTTCATCGGATGAGACACGTGGTGCCCGCCTATGATTTCTCAATCAACCCAAGTGCCATCGTGGGATGGTGGGGAACGACTTAGATCAAATGGTAGTTGGTCAGCGATAGCTCAAATTTGATCCCCCAAATAGGATGCGTGGCGCCTACCCATGATTTCGCAATCCTTCAATTCCCAAACACGGGATGGTGGGCACTATTGATATCTGTAGGAAATAGATCAATGATAGCACTAAATCAACCCTTGCAAAATAAAACATTCATTAAAAGGAGAAGTGGGCATTACTAGGTGGATGACAAATAAAAAATTTATATTTATAGAAGAAAAATAAAATAAACTTACAATTTTTTTTTATAGTTTCACTTTTAACTTTAAATGTATGTTCACTCATTAAGTTGTATTTTTTTTACAATCACATTTTTATTTTAGATGTTTGTTTATAAAATATAAAGATGCATTAAAAATATATTAGAAATATTTTTCTTTATATTATATAGCATTCATAACATTAAATTAACATAGAATAATTTCACAATATCACTTAACCAATCAAGAAAAATTTAATCATTACTATGCAACATTATTCTCACATCAAACTAACAAATAAACATTGAAAACAAATTTATCTTTTTATATTATAACATTCATAACTTAAACCTTTTATACACAATATCAACTTAATTATAAAAACACATAAAATTATTTATAAGCAACTTAAATTTTTAACAATTTAATAAAATATAATTTAATATAATTAAGAAAAATTAAATAAGAATTATAGATAAATTTATGAAATATTGATTTACTTCTCAAGAAAAAATCAATGATAAATTTACTTATTATAGATAAATTTACTTACCAATCTATTTTAACCATCAAGAAAAAATTAATCATTAGTGATTGCAACATTATTGGCACATCTTTTAAACTGACAAATAAACATTGAAAACACATTTATTTTTTATATTATAACATTCATAACTGAAACCTTTTTATACACAATGTCAAGTTAACTATAAATTGTATAGAGTTTAGAATTGCTATATCTCTCATATATCAACATAGGTAAATTTGAAAATATTTTAAATTATATAATTTCAAAAAAAAATTAATATGATTAATTTTATTTATAATTTTATCTTATCTTTTTAACAATTTTTTGGTATCCTACATAATTTTTTTTTTATAAGTATGATGTTGTATACTCTTTATATGGAAGGTAGTATTTTGTCATGGAGCTTAATAAGTTTTAATAATTTTTAGTCATTTTAAAGATTTTTATTTTCTTATAAAGATAGGTATATTTAGACTTTTGATGGCTTATGTACAATTATGCATATTCTTTTATTTATTATATTTTTTGCAATATCATGTTATTCTTGATTAATCACATTATTTGTTTGTCATTTTTATTTGTTTTGTTGAAAAATATTTTATCTTTACTTTACATCTATGATAATTTCAAAATTATCAAATTTACAAATTATAAATAAAAACTTATTTTTATTAATCTCTTGAAGTATGTAGGTCCTAGTCTTTTGTAGATTAATAACTATCTAAATAGCTATTTCTTTCCTTTATTTCTATAAATTTGTCTCATGTCTCTATTGAAATTTATGAGATGTGTATGTAATTCTTAACACAACACTCTTAGAGATTAGGATTTATTTTCACATTTATCTATTTTCTTGTTGTTCCTATTAGTGGCTAATTAAATCTTCATTGAAAACCTACAAAGAGCTTGGGTCCTTCAATCGCAAAGCTTGTCTAATTTCTTGATGAGAATCATTCACATTGATTCCCAATATTGTGCTCCTTGCATGATATATTTATAAAATGAACTTGGTAATTTAGTATGTGGTTGGAATATTAGAGTAACAACAAATGGTTCTTTTCATTTTTGGCACATGATTGGCCATTTTTACTATGCTAAATTTTTATTTTCACTTTTATTTTCATGGTTTTCATGTTGTCAAATTTTTATACATTTCTTAGTCTTTTTAAAAAAATAAATGAAGGTTCTATTACTGTCCCCAATCTTGCTAAAAATAATGTATAGAGAGAGTACAATATATAAACTATAATTATAGAGTATAAGAACAAAATGGATTTAAAAACTACTACATAGAAACAAGGTTTAGAATAATTCAAAATAGAGATACCATTCTCTTGCAAATACTATGTATAGAAACCCTATGTAGCCACACTTTCACTCTCTCCCACTCTCCCACACTCTCTCCCACACTCTCCCACTCTCTCTCACCCTCTCCCACTCTCTCCTACTCTCTCCCTCCCTATCTCCTAATCTCCCCCCTTCTTCCTACCTCCCTCTCTCTCCCACTCTCTCCCACCTTCTTCCTACCTCCCTCTCTCTCCCACCGTCTCTCCCACCCTCTCACACTCTCTCCCACTCCCTCTTACCCTCTCCCAATCTCTCCCACACTCTTCCACTCTCTTCTTGCCTTTCTCCCCCACTTTCTCCCATTCTTTGTCACCCTCTCTCCCACCCTCTCCCACTCTCTCCCTTCTTCCCTTAAGCCCACCCTCCACCTCCTAATTACTCTCGGGTATATAGAGAGGAGTAAGAGGGAGATAAAAAGAGAAATAGAGATAGAGATATAGAGTAGGAGAGATGGAGGGAGAGATGGAGTGAATGAGAGAGAAAGGGGGGAGAGGGAGAGATAGCTCAATAGATAGAGGGGGGAAGTAATAGGGAGATATAGAGAGTGACAAGGAGAGATATATCAATCACCCTCCCTATATCTCTATTTATTCATCCTTATCTCTTTATCTCTCTACCCCTCTCTATCTCTTTGTCTCCCTTTCTATTTGTATGTTTGTCATTATCTCCCTCTCTCTCTATATTTTCTTCCCTATATTTATCTTTGTCTCCTTAAGTGTGCAATGGGTACATTGAAGAGGTCTTAAAGGAGAATTATCATATCTTTAATCAAATGGCATGCTACCTTGAGAATAACTCCCCAAGGACACATGCCATCCTTGGATTGTTGACATGAAACAACCAATCAAAATTTAGTTTCTCTCTCATATTAATATATATTACTATTATATTAAATATATATTATATTAATTATATTTTGTATTATATAAAAATATCCTTATTATTAATTATTAATTATAATAATTTTATACATATTTAATAATTTTGTTAAAGAATATAATATCTAATTATAATAAGTTGAATAATTATATTATTTATTACGTAAAATATAGCTAATATATACTTAACTATATTGCAGAATATTAAAACCTAGCTAAATGGCACCAAAATTTTGAACTTAATTAACATACTGTAAAAGCTAATGAAACCAGGTTGTAGCTCGTCAAATTGGAGAAGTGAAAGGTCAATGCCAACACCGAGGAAGAGTTTGGAGTAGTGAAAACAAGGTCAATGCTAGCGCCGAGGAAGAGTTTGGAGGAGTGAAAAAAAGGTCAATACTAGCGCTGAGGAAGAGTTTGGAGTTAAAAAAAGGTCAATACCAGCGCTGACGAAGAGTTTGGAGGAGTGAAAACAAGGTCAATATCAGCGCTGAGGAAGAGTTTGGAGGAGTGAAAACAAGTTCAATACTAGCACCGAGGACGAGGTTGAGGGAACTCACAAAAAATCGATGATCAAGGGGCAATGAGTACTGTAAGTTTGGCACCCCCATTCTCTTTAACCTTCAATTTTCATGCCTAGTTTCCAAAGATCTTCTCATACATTGGCACCCCCATTCTCGTAAAATTGTATAAGATAAGACAGAAAAAATAAAATATCTTATACTGAACATATCCACCTACAATCCCATTCAAGCATTTTAATTAATTCCTTGAATTAAACCTAAAACAAGAATCATACACACCACAACAGTGAGATGAATGAAACAACCCTTGATATGATTAATTCTAAATTCATATATGCTTGTACAATGGAGAGACATGATTTTGAATTAATCATATCAATTCAAATGCCAATACTATCATAAAACATCAAATCCCCATGAATTCAAAACCTCCTACAAAATGACTCAAAACCTAAGTTGCATTTTCCCTAAAACCATCAGACTTTACAATTTGCTCTGCAACTTCATCTAGACTCGACCAAAAATATCTAACTTTCTAACCTGTACTTTTGGCCTTGAAATCCTTCTTATAGAAAAAGGAGGAGCAAACAAGCATCGGGCCAAAAAGCACACGTGTCACTAGCCAATTGGACTGCCTTGTACTCTTCATCAGTTGGCCAATCAAAATTGATCACCTCATTCACCTTGACACTATAAGGTTTGTACTTAACTACCACCTGATTTGCTTCTCTTTCAAAAGACTCCAAGAATGAGCTGGTGCTAATGATTTTGTCCATACAACTCACCAACAAATCGTAATCTGAGTTACCCTATTTTTTAGGGTTTTGTAGTCCAAACATGATATAAAGTGGCTCTTACACTTTTTGTGATTACTGTAGCTTGTGTAAGAGGCCTCGTGGATACTGTTGTAATTGTAGGATGCATGAATAGGGCTTAGGTTTCAACAAAACATGTATGGGAGATTTGATTTTATGAATTTTTATGCATGTGCAGACCTAATGGGTTGTTTCAACACTAAATATAAATGATATACATACACACACACACATATATGTATATATGTATTTTTAAATGTAAATGTAAATGCAATTACTAGATGCTCTCCTAGAACAATAAATACAACATATCATTAAAGAAATCTATATCTATGTATATAAATGTGTATTTCTAAATGCAAGTGTAAATGCAAAGAGCATATCATTTTGTAGTGTTATAGATACAACATATCCATAAATTAATGTAATTGAAATTCTAAAGTCTTCAACACATATAATATGAAATCGATCAAACTATTAAACTACATGAGAAATAAATGAAAATAGTAAATGCATAGGTATGTGTATTTGTAAATGTAGGTGTAAAATAAATAAGAATAATGAAAATTATAAAAGAATACAAGGAAATGTCTCCTCCCTTCTTGGTAGTGATAACCTCCTCCACACACAACCCTTAAAAATTATGAATAGAGGAATATAATCTTTGAAGAACTCAAAGCTGATTCTCTCCTACTTGAGGCAATTAGTCATTTTATCCTTACAAACATTTATAGTGATTACTAGAGGCACATAGACCAATTTTTCATAATAGAAGAATTTGATCATACTTTCCCAATGATGGAATTATGAGAAAACCTTAGGTTAAATGAATAATTCCTAGCTAAGTTCTTTAAATCATGTCCAACCATATAAGAGAAGATTGCTGCTATGTGTACCTGGATACCATAGAGAAAGGCTAGTCTTTGGGCTCTTTCATCAATCATCCTACCTTAAAACATACCAAAAATATCCTAGCAATTAGACATAGGAAGATTTAATATGACTTAAAAAAAATTTATTGCTAAATTGTAAACTTATGATGACTTAACCAGGCCTAGTACACACTCCCTCCCCATTAACCACTTAGACATATGGAAATTAAAAGTTAATTTGCTTCTAATTTTAGTCATGTAGGTGTCCAATAAACCACTTGGTGGTGTTTCCCTTCAAGTTTATTTACTTGAATGAAGAGAAAAATTCTTTTGATTACAATTAGAGAATACATTTGAGGCCTTGGTTGTGTAACTGGTGGACCATAGTCACATTTAACACTTGTTACAAAGTTTGTGAGTTAAAATGTTAAGTAGATTTGAATTGTGATGGACACATTTGGATGGTAGTAACAATAGCTTGCAATCTATCAAGACTTGATTACCTTATAACCTATGAAATTCTAGCGATGAAATGATAGATTAATCGTAATGTCACCTTGGGATCACATCACCATGAAAGAACTTCATCCAACATCCTTACGAATGCAGGTACCACCAAATAGGTATTTGTTAGATTTGTCTTCCTCAAGCGAGGGAGATTCGGGAAGAGAAGAGGAAAGCGAGACATGTAGTATGTCTAAAAGAGGGAGATCAACTAGATGTCAAAAGATTAGAATAAAATTCCGCAAACGCATGGAATTTTTTCTTGCTAAAGGGGGGTCATGTTCTTATGATGATGAGAGCATAGGTGACGTCGAGGTGCCCTTGAGGTAAAAACATCTACGGAAACAATGGGTACCCAAGGAACTTCCTCCAATAAACACTGATTTTTTGTGTCAACGAGAGGATATATCGCATAGCACCATCGTCATTACATGGTTTGGGCCTATTTTGCATGGACGATATAAAGGTCTATTATGACAAAGTTACTGAATTGATGAAGTATGTTGGACCATGTTACAGTTACAAACATTGGATGCAACTGGTTCAATAAACATGAAGTATGCATAGGTATGCACAGTCAACAAATTATATACAACTAAAAGATAAGGATCAAAATAAAGGAGTGGCTATGTACATTGACGGAAGGCTAAAAGCATCAAGGAATATTACAGGGTTTATAAATAGTACACGACCTAGGTCAACAAATAAGCAACCTAATTGCATATTCGAGGTGCGTGAGGGAAACCGTGTATTCGTATGTGCAATAAAATCAATAACTGTAGGGGAAGAGTTTCTAAATGATTACAATTTAAATCGCTTAGTTACAAACACAGTTACTATGGGGGTGGTACATACTATGTACCATTTTACCCAACCTCCAATTAATAACTCCAATATACCATTTTATTCTTTTTTTTTTTCATAAGCCTATTGGTTTCATTTTGGTAATATTTTTTTATATTTAATTTTTATCACAGGGGGACATTGATCGACAGAGAAGGCTTTGGCCTAGAGCACAGATCACGATGTATCTTTAGGAACTTCTACCCGACAGGTTTATCTCATTGTAATTGTACAAAGTAGATATGAGAAAAATGTTTTATTATTATGTTTTTTTCATAAGTTTTTTGGGTTAATTTCAATAATGTTTTTAATATTCTTGTTGCAGTCGACTGATTGGGGAAAGGCACTAGCAGTAGAGGAGAGCATCCATAGTGAGGTGCAGTCAATATTTTCTGATGATGACATGACTTATTCAACAAACCCTTTTGATATGATAAACAAGCTCATGAAAAAATGCAATGAAGAAATTACTCAATTGATGTTCAAAATGCCTCAAACAGATGAGATAAGAGAGAGGGTTAAAGTATTGACAAAGAGATTACAAAACTTGCAAGTAAGCTGTCATGAGGTCTTTAATTATAACATAAGTTCATTCATGGTTTTATATTTTGTACTCTTTTATGTCATTAACTAAAATATGTGTTGTTTTTATAGGGTTATTTGCCTCCTTATGATGCTCCTGGCCATGATCAGGGTACTGCAACTGCTTCCTGAGGAGTAAGGGTTGGTACAAGTGTCCATCCTGATCTTCCTATGCATACATCACATTATCTAACCCCATCATCTGTGCCTATATTATTGTCTGAAATGTTAGCAACACATACAATGCAAGCATCCATTAACGCACCCTCTGGCAGTGAACACATACCAGAACATGCATCAAGACATGTACCTAAGGATGTAAAGGCCACTAGTACTGGTCATGTTTTAGCAACATTTCCTAGATCTTCCCATATTACTAGTACGGGAACATTGCCGGTCACACTTGTGGTGACCGAGGATTTTGTTCCCATAAAGATAGAGAAGGTCTCAGGTACTTTAAAATGTTTTAATTATTATTCTATATAATCCAATTGAAATTTACTTATTGATCACTCCTTTTAGACTATTGATCGCATGATCATTTTGTAGGAAATAATGTTTTTTATAAACATCTAAGTGATATTACATTGGAGCTCTTCGGACCCACCATATGTACACAGTGGAATGCCCAAAATGAATATTTAAAAGATGAGCTCATTAACCATTTAGTTGTGTTGTTTGGTGATAAAACAATCAACTAAAACAAGGTCCTTAAGAAAGTTGGTACCTATCTAAAGTATGCAAGGGACCAATATATGTCACATTTAGAGAAGAACAAAAAGTACAAGCATCCCCCCATGATTCCGAAGAGGGAGTGGAAGGACTTGGTGTCTGATGGAAAGGAGAAGGATGAAAAGAAAAAAGAAAAGACACCACCGGGCCAAGGAAGGTTAGTGACATAGAAGCATAAATATGCAAAACAACCCGATTAATTACGATTTTTAAAAAAACTGTAGGATGGATGATTTTTTCCTTGATTTTTTGAAAAAATCATTGAATTTTTGGTCAATGATTTTTTTCCGTTTCAAACTTAAAAATCGCCAAAAAAACATGTTTAAAATCTGCAAAAAAATGTGAATAAAATTGAGCTAATTTTTGCACAAAAAATACCATGAGACCATGGCTTGTTGTTACTTTTATGCTTTGATAGATTTTTTCCAAGCATCCATAGCTTGTTTGAAAGCACCTGTTTTAGGCTTTTAGCCATAGCAGCAAGGCAATGAACTTTTTGATAAAATGCTTTGGTAGACATGTATGAAAAATGTAGTAGCATAGACAAGGCAGTGAACTGCTAGAAAAAAATGTCTCAAACAAATGTAGTCTCATGGTGATGGAATGCCATGACGAATGCCATGACAAGCAAATTGCTATGGATTGTCATGGAATTACATCACTATGAGACTGCATTTCTTCTAGGAATTTTCTTCAAACAATTCACTGTCTTGTCTATGTTATTGCTTACTATTATGCTTTGGTAGATTTTTTCCGAGCATCCATAGCTTGTTCGAAAGCACCCATTTGAGGTTTCTACTTTTTAGCCATAGCATGAAGGTGTTGAATTGTTTGATAAAATGCTTTGGTAAACATGTATGAAAAATGTGGTAGCATAGAAAAGGTAGTGAACTATTTGAAAAGATACTATGAAAAAGGTGATGGAATGCCATAACGAATGCCATGACAAGCAAATTGCTATGGATTTTCATGGCATTCCATTACCATGAGACCATATTTCTTTGAGGAATTTTTTGAAACAGTTCACTGCCTTGTCTATGCTATTGCTTACTATTATGCTTTGATAGATTTTTTCCAAGCATCCATAGCTTGTTTGAAAGCACCTATTTTTGGCTTTTAGCCATAGCAGCAAGGCAATGAATTGTTTGATAAAATGCTTTGGTAGACATGTATGAAAAATGCAGTAGCATAGAAAAGGCCGTGAACTACTTGAAGAAAATGTCTCAAACAAATGTAGTCTCATGGTGATGGAATGCCATGACGAATGCCATGACAAGCAAATTTCTATGGATTGTCATGGCATTCCATCACTGTGAGACTACATTTCTTTTAGGCATTTTTTCAAACAATTCACTGCCTTGTCTATGTTATTGCTTACTATTATGCTTTGATAGATGTTTTCCAAGCATCCATAGCTTGTTTGAAAGCACCTATTTGAGGTTTTTACTTTTAGCCATAGCATGAAGGTGTTGAACTGTTTGATAAAATGCTTTGGTAGACATGTATGAAAATGTGGTAGCATAGAAAAGGTAGTGAACTATTTGAAAAGGTACTATAGAAAAGGTGATGGAATGCCATAACGAATTCCATGAAAAGCAAATTGCTATGGATTGTCATGGCATTCCATCACCATGAGACCACATTTCTTTGAGGCATTTTTTGAAATAGTTCATTGCCTTCTCTATGCTATTGCTTACTATTATGCTTTGATAGATTTTTTCCAAGCATCCATAGCTTGTTTGAAAGCACCTGTTTTAGGATTTTAGCCATAGTAGCAAGGAAACAAACTATTTGATAAAATGCTTTGGTGGACATGTATGAAAAATGCAGTAGCATAGACAAGGCAAGGAACTGCTTCAAAAAAATGTCTCAAACAAATGTAGTCTCATGGTGATGGAATGCCATGACGAATGCCATGACAAGAAAATTGCTATGGATTGCCATGGCATTCCATCACCGCGAGACTGCATTTCTTTTAGGCATTTTTTCAAACAATTCACTTCCTTGTCTATGTTATTGCTTACTATTATGCTTTGGTATATTTTTTCCAAGCATCCATAGCTTGTTTGAAAGCACTTGTTTGAGGTTTTTACTTTTTAGCCATAGCATGAAGGCATTGAACTATTTGATAAAATGCTTCGGTAGACATGTATGAAAAATGTGGTAGCATAGAAAGGGTAGTGAACTATTTGAAAAGGTACTATAGAAAAGGTGATGGAATGCCATAATGAATGCCATGACAAGCAAATTGCTATGGATTGTCATGGAATTCCATCACCATGAGACCACATTTCTTTGAGGCATTTTTTGAAATAGTTCACTGTCTTGTCTATGCTATTGCTTACTATTATGCTTTGATAGATTTTTTCCAAGCATCCATAGCTTGTTTGAAAGCACCTATTTTAGGATTTTAGCCAGAGCAGCAACGCAACGAAATGTTTGATAAAATGTAGTAGCATAGAGAAGGAAATGAATTGCTTTAAAAAAATGTCTCAAACAAATGTAGTCTCATGGTGATGGAATGCTAGGACAAATGTCATGACAAGAAAATTGCTATGGATTGTCATGGCATTACATCACCGTGAGACTGCATTTTATTTTAGGCATTTTTTCAAACAATTCACTGCCTTGTCTATGTTATTGCTTACTATTATGCTTTGGTAGATGTTTTCCAAGCATCCATAGCTTGTTCGAAAGCACCTATTTGAGGTTTTTACTTTTTAGCCATAGCATGAAGGGGTTGAACTATTTTATAAAATGCTTTGGTAGACATGTATGAGAAATGTGGTAGCATAGAAAAAGTAGTGAACTATTTTAAAAGGTACTATAGAAAATGTGATGGAATGCCATAACAAATGCCATGACAAGCAAATTGCTATGGATTGTCATGGCATTCCATCACCATGAGACCACATTTCTTTGAGGCATTTTTTGAAATAGTTCACTGCCTTGTCTATGCTATTGATTACTATTATGCTTTGATAGATTTTTTCCAAGCATCCATAGCTTGTTTGAAAGCACCTATTTTAGGCTTTTAGCCATAGCAACAAGGCAATGGACTGTTTCATAAAATGCTTTGGTAGACATGTATGAAAAATGCGGTAGCATAGAGAAGGCAGTGAACTGCTTGAAAAAAATGTCTGAAACAAACGTAGTCTCATGGTGATGGAATGCCATGACGAATGCCATGACAAGAAAATTGCTATGGATTGTCATGGAATTCCATCATCGTGAGACTGCATTTATTTTAGGCATTTTTTCAAACAATTCACTGCCTTGTCTATGTTATTGCTTACTATTATGCTTTGGTATATTTTTTCCAAGCATCCATAGCTTGTTCGAAAGCACCTGTTTGAGGTTTTTACTTTTAGCCATAGCATGAAGGCATTGATCTGTTTGATAAAATGCTTTGGTAGACATGTATGAAAAATGTGGTAGCATAAAAAGGTAGTGAACTATTTGAAAAGGTATTATAGAAAAGGTGATGGAATGCCATAATGAATGCGATGACAAGCAAATTGCTATGGATTGTCATGGAATTCCATCACCATGAGACCACATTTCTTTGAGGCATTTTTTGAAATAGTTCACTACCTTGGCTATGCTATTCCTTACTATTATCCTTTGATAGACTTTTCCCAAGCATCCATAGCTTGTTTGAAAGCACCTATTTTAGGCTTTTACCCATAGTAGGAAGGCAATGAACTGTCTGATAAAATGCTTTTGTAGACATGTATGAAAAATGCAGTAGCATAGAAAAGGAAATGAACTGCATGAAAAAAACTTCTCAAACAAATGCAGTCTCATGCTAATGGAATGCCATGACGAATGCCATGACAAGCAAATTGCTATGGATTGTCATGGAATTCCATCATTGTGAGACTGCATTTGTTTTAGGCATTTTTTCAAACAATTCACTGCCTTGTCTATGTTATTGCTTACTATTATGCTTTGGTATATTTTTTCCAAGCATCCATAGGTTGTTCGAAAGCACTTGTTTGAAGTTTTTACTTTTTAGCCATAGCATGAAGGTGTTGATCTGTTTGATAAAATGCTTTGGTAGACATGTATGAAAAATGTGGTAGCATAAAAAAGGTAGTGAACTATTTGAAAAGGTACTATAGAAAAGGTGATGGAATGCCATAACGAATGCCATAACAAGCAAATTGCTATGGATTGTCATGGAATTCCATCACTGTGAGACCACATTTCCTTGAGGCATTTTTTGAAACAGTTCACTACCTTGGCTATGCTATTCCTTACTATTATGCTTTGATAGACTTTTCCCAAGCATCCATAGCTTGTTTGAAAGCGCCTGTTTTAGGCTTTTAGCCATAGCAGCAAGGCAACGAACTGCTTGATAAAATGCTTTGTTAGACATGTTGGAAAAATGCAGTAGCAAAGACAAGGAAATGAACGACTTGAAAAAAATGTCTCAAAAAAATGTAGTCTCATGGTGATGGAATGCCATGACAAATGCCATGACAAGCAAATTGCTATGGATTGTCATGGAATTCCATCACCGTGAGACTGCATTTCTTTTAGGCATTTTTTCAAACAATTCACTGCCTTGTCTATGTTATTGCTTACAATTATGCTTTGGTAGATTTTTTCCAAGCATCCATAGCTTGTTTGAAAGCACCTTTTAAGGTTTTTACTTTTAGTCATAGCATGAAGGCATTGAACTGGTTGATAAAATGCTTTGGTAGAAATGTATGAAAAATGTGGTAGCATAGAAAAGGTAGTGAACTATTTGAAAAGGTACTATAGAAAAGGTGATGGAATGCAATAACGAATCCCATGACAAGCAAATTGCTATGGATTTTCATGGCATTTCATCACCATGAGACAAAATTTCTTTGAGGAATTTTTTCAAATAGTTCACTGCCTTGTCTATGATATTGCTTACTATTATGCTTTGATAGATTTTTTCCAAGCATCCATAGCTTGTTTGAAAGCACCTATTTTTGGCTTTTAGCCATAGCAGCAAGGCAACAAACTGTTTGATAAAATGCTTTGGTAGACATGTATGAAAAATGCAGTAGCATAGACAAGGCAGTGAACTGCTTGAAGAAAATGTCTCAAACAAATGTAGTCTCATGGTGATGGAATGCCATGACGAATGCCATGACAAGAAAATTTCTATGGATTGTCATGGCATTCCATGAGTGTGAGATTGCATTTCTTTTAGGTATTTTTTCAAACAATTCACTGCTTTGTCTATGTTATTGCTTACTATTATGCTTTGGTAGATGTGTTCCAAGCATCCGTAGGTTGTTCAAAAGCACCTGTTTGAGATTTTTACTTTTTAGCCATAGCATGAAGGTGTTGAACTGTTTGATAAAATGCTTTGGTAGAAATGTATGAAAAATGTCGTAGCATAGAAAAGGTAGTGAACTATTTGGAAAGGTACTATAGAAAAGGTGATGGAATGCCATAACAAATGCCATGAGAAGCAAATTGCTATGGATTATCATGGCATTCCATCACCATGAGACCACATTTCTTTGAGGTATTTTTTGAAGCAGTTCACTGCCTTGTCTATGCTATTGCCTACTATTATGCTTTGATAGATTTTTTCCAAGCATCCATAGCTTGTTTGAAAGCACCTATTTTAGGCTTTTAGCCATAACAACAAGGCAACAAACTTTTTGATAAAATTCTTTGGTAGACATGTTTGAAAAATTTAGTGGCATAGACAAGGCAGTGAACTACTTGAAAAAAATGTCTGAAACAAATGTAGTCTTATGGTGATGGAATGCCATGACGAATGCAATGACAAGCAAATTGCTATGGATTGTGATGGCATTCCATCACCATGAGACTGCATTTATTTTAGGAATTTTTTCAAACAATTCAATGCCTTGTCTATGTTATTGCTTACTATTATGCTTTGGTAGATTTTTTCCAAGCATCCATATCTTGTTCAAAAGCACATGTTTGAGGTTTTTACTTTTTATCCATAGCATGAAGGCGTTGAACTATTTTATAAAATGATTTGGTAGACATGTATGAAAAATGTGGTAGCATAGAAAAGGTAGTGAACTATTTGAAAAGGTACTATAGATAAGGTGATGTAATGCCATAACGAATCCCATGACAACCAAATTGCTATGGATTGTCATGGAATTCCATCACCATGAGACCACATTTCTTTGAGGAATTTTTTCAAATAGTTCACTACCTTGTCTATGTTGTTGATTACTATTATGATTTGATAGCTTTTTTCCAAGCATCCATAGCTTGTTTGAAAGCATGTGTTTTAGGCTTTTAGCCATAGCAGCAAGGCAATGAACTGTTTGATAAAATGCTTTGGCAGACATGTATGAAAAATGCAGTATCATAGACAAGGCAGTGAACTGCTTGAAAAAAATGTCTCAAACAAATGTAGTCTCATGGTGATGGAATGTCATCACGAATGTCATGACAAGCAAATTGCTATGGATTGTCATCGAATTCCATCACCATGAGACTGCATTTCTGTTAGGTATTTTTTCAAACAATTCATTGCCTTGTCTATGTTATTGCTTACTATTATGCTTTGGTAGATTTTTTCCAAGCATCCATAGATTGTTCGAAAGCACCTGTTTGAGGTTTTTACTTTTTAGCCATAGCATGAACGCGTTGAACTGTTTTATAAAATGCTTTGGTAGACATGTATGAAAAATGTGGTAGCATAGAAAAGGTAGTGAACTATTTGAAAAGCTACTATAGAAAAGGAGATGTAATGCCATAACAAATGCCATGACAAGCAAACTGCTATGGATTGTCATGGAATTCCATCACCATGAGACCACATTTCTTTGAGTCATTTTTTAAAATAGTTCACTACCTTGTCTATGCTATTTCTTACTATTATGCTTTGATAGATTTTTTCCAAGCATCCATAGCTTGTTTGAAAGCACCTGTTTTAGGCTTTTAGCCATAGCAACAAGGCAACGAACTGTTTGATAAAATGCTTTGGTAGACATGTATGAAAAATGTAGTAGCATAGACAAGGTAGTGAACTGCTTGAAAAAAATGTCTCAAACACATGTAGTCTCATGGTTTTGGAATGCCATAAAGAATGCCATGGCAAGCAAAATGTTATGGATTGTCATGGAATTCCATCACCGTGAGACTGCATTTCTTTTAGGCATTTTTTCAAACAATTCACTGCCTTGTCTATGTTATTGCTTACTATTATGCTTTGGTAGATTTTTTCCAAGCATCCATAGCTTGTTCGAAAGCACCTGTTTGAGATTTTTACTTTTTAGCCATAACATGAAGGTGTTGAACTATTTGATAAAATACTTTGGTAGACATTTATGAAAAATGTGGTAGAATAGAAAAGGTAGTGAAATATTTGAAAAGGTACTATAGAAAAGGTGATGGAATGCCATAATGAATGCCATGACAAGCAAATTGTTATGGATTGTCATGCAATTCCATCACCATGAGACAACATTTCTTTGTGGCATTTTTTGAAATAGTTCACTACCTTGTCTATGCTATTCCTTACTATTATGCTTTGATAGATTTTTTCCAAGCATGCATGGCTTGTTTGAAAGCACCTGTTTTAGGCTTTTAGCCATAGTAGGAAGGCAACGAACTGTCTGATAAAATTCTTTGTTAGACATGTATGAAAAATGTAGTAGCATAGACAAGGCAGTGAACTGCTTGAAAAAATGTCTCAAACAAATGTAGTCTCATGGTGATGGAATGCCATGACGAATGCCATGACAAGCAAATTGCTATGGATTGTCATGGCATTCCATCACCGTAAGACTACATTTCTTTTAGGAATTTTTTCAAACAATTCACTGCCTTGTCTATGTTATTGCTTACAATTATGCTTTGGTAGATTTTTTCCAAGCATCCATAGCTTGTTCAAAAGCACCTGTTTGAGGTTTTTACTTTTTAGCCATAGCATGAAGCCATTCAACTGTTTGATAAAATGCTTTGGTAGACATGTATTAAAAATGTGGTAGCATAGAAAAGGTAGTGAACTATTTGAAAAGTTACTATAGAAAAGGTGATGGAATGCCATAACGAATCCCATGACAACCAAATTTCCATGAATTGTTATGGCATTCCATCACCATGAGACCACATTTCCTTAAGGAATTTTTTGAAACAGTTCACTGCCTTGTATATGCTATTGCTTACTATTATGATTTGATAGAATTTTTCCAAGCATCGATAGCTTGTTTGAAAGAACCTATTTTAGGGTTTTAGCCATAGCAGCAAGGCAATGAACTGTTTGTTAAAATGCTTTGGTAGACATGTATGGAAAATGCAGTAGCATAGACAAGGCAGTGAACTGCTTGAAAAAAAGTCTCAAACAAATGTAGTCTCATGGTGATGGAATGCCATGACGAATGCCATGACAAGAAAATTGCTATGGATTGTCATGTTATTCCATCACCATGAGACTGCATTTCTTTTAGGCATTTTTTCAAATAATTCACTTCCTTTTCTATGTTATTGCTCACTATTATGCTTTCGTAGATTTTTTCCAAGCATCCATTGCTTGTTCGAAAGCACCTGTTTGAGGTTTTTAATTTTTAGCCATAGCATGAAGGTGTTGAACTATTTGATAAAATGCTTTGGTAGACATATATGAAAAATGTGGTAGAATAGAAAAGGTAGTGAACTATTAGGAAAGGTACTATAGAAAAGGTGATGGAATGCCATAATGAATCCCATGACAAGCAAATTGCTATGGATTGTCATGGCATTCCATCACCATGAGACCAAATTTCTTTGAGGAATTTTTTGAAATAGTTCATTACCTTGTCTATGCTATTGCTTACTATTATGGTTTGATAGATTTTTTCCAAGCATCCATAGCTTGTTTGAAAGCACCTGTTTTAGGCTTTTAGCCATAGTAGCAAGGCAATGAACTGTTTGATAAAATGCTTTGGTAGACATGTATGAAAAATGCAGTATCGTAGACAAGGCAGTGAATTCCTTGAAAAAAATGTCTCAAACAAATGTACTCTCATGATGATGGAATACCATGACGAATGCGATGAGAAGTAGATTGCTATGGATTGTCATGGCATTCCATCACCGTGAGACTGCATTTCTCTTAGGAAGTTTTTCAATCAATTCACTACCTTGGCTATGTTATTGCTTACGATTATGCTTTGGTATATTTTTTCAAAGCATCCATAGCTTGTTTGAAAGCACCTGTTTGAGGTTTTTTCTTTTTAGCCATAGCATAAAGGCGTTGAACTATTTGATAAAATGCTTTGGTAGAAATGTATGAAAATTGTGGTAGCATAGAAAAGGTAGCAAACTATTTGAAAAGGTATTATAGAAAAGGTGATGGAATGCCATAACGAATGCTATGACAAGCAAATTGCTATGGATTGTCATGGAATTCCATCACCATGAGACCATATTTCTTTGAGGCATTTTTTGAAACAGTTCACTGCCTTGTCTATGCTATTCCTTACTATTATGCTTTGATAGATTTTTTCCAAGCATCCATAGCTTGTTTGAAAGCACCTGTTTTAGGCTTTTAGCCATAGTAGCAAGGCAATGAACTGTTTGATAAAATGCTTTGTTAGACAAGTATGAAAAATGCAGTAGCATAGACAAGGCAGTGAACTACTTGAAAAAAATGTCTGAAACAAATGTAGTCTCACTGTGATGGAATGCCATGACGAATGCCATGACAAGCAAATTGCTATGGATTGTCATGCCATTCAATCACCATGAGACTGCATTTCTTTTAGGAATTTTTTCAAACAATTCACTTCCTTTTCTATGTTATTGCTTTCTATTATGCTTTGGTAGATTTTTTCCAACCATCCATAGCTTGTTTGAAAGCACCTGTTTGACATTTTTACTTTTTAGCCATAGAATAAAGGCATTGAACTGTTTGATAAAATGCTTTGGTAGAAATGTATGAAAAATTTGGTAGCATAGAAAAGGTAGTGAACTATTGGAAAAGGTATTATAGAAAAGGTGATGGAATGCAATAACGAATCCCATGACAAGAAAATTTCTATGGATTGTCATGGCATTCCATCACCATGAGACCACATTTCTTTGTGGATTTTTTTCAAATAGTTCACTGTCTTGTCTATGCTATTGCTTACTATTATGCTTTGTTAGATTTTTTCCAAGCATCAATAACTTGTTTGAAAGCAACTCTTTTAGGCTTTTAGCCATAGCAGCAAGGCAATGAACTGTTTGAAAAAATGCTTTGGTAGACATGTATGAAAAATATAGTAGCATAGACAAGGCAGTGAACTACTTGAAAAAAATGTCTCAAACAAATGTAGTCTCATGGTGATGGAATGCCATGAAAAGTAAATTCTATGGATTGTCATGGCATTCCATCACTGTGAGATTGCATTTATTTTAGGCATGTTTTCAAACAATTCACTGCCTTGTCTATGTTATTGCTTATGTTTATGCTTTGGTAGATTTTTTCCAAGCATCGATAGCTTGTTCGAAAGAACTTGTTTGAGGTTTTTTGTTTTTAGCCATAGTATGAACGTGTTCAACTATTTGATAAAATTCTTTGGTAGACATATATGAAAAATGTGGTAGCATAGAAAAGGTAGTCAACTATTTGGAAAGGTACTATAGAAAAGGTGATGAAATTCCATAACGAATGCCATGACAAGGAAATTGCTATGGATTGTCATGGAATTCCATCACCATGAGACCACATTTCTTTGAGGTATTTTTTAAAACAGTTCACTGCCTAGTCTATTATATTGCCTACTATTATGCTTTGATAGATTTTTTCCAAGCATCTATAGCTTGTTTGAAAGCACCTATTTTACGCTATTAGCCATAGCAGCAAGACAACAAACTATTTTATAAAATGCCTTGGTAGACATGTATGAAAAATGTATTAGCATAGACAAGGCAGTGAACTGCTTGAAAAAAATGTCTCAAACAAATGTAGTCTCATGGTGATGGAATGCCATGACGAATGCCAAGACAAGAAAATTGCTATGGATTCTCATGGCATTCCATCACCATGAGACTGCATTTATTTTAGGCATTTTTTCAAACAATTCAGTGCCTTGTCTATGTTATTGCTAACTATTATGCTTTGGTAGATTTTTTCCAAGCATCCATAGCTTGTTCCAAAGCAACTGTTTGAGGTTTTTAATTTTTAGCTATAGCATGAAGGCATTGAACTGTTTGAAAAAATGCTTTGGTAGACATGTATGACAAATGTGGTAGCATAGAAAATGTAGTGAACTAATTTAAAATGTACTATAGAAAAGGTGATGCAATGCCATAACGAACGCCATGACAAGCTATGGATTTTTAATTTCATTCCATCACCATGAGACCACATTTCTTTGGGGAATTTTTTGAAACAGTTCACTACCTTGTCTATGCTATTACTTACTATTATGGTTTGATAGATTTTTTCCAAGGATCCATAGCTTGATTGAAAGCACCTATTTTAGGCTTTTAGCAATAACAGCAAGGCAACAAACTGTTTGATAAAATGCTTTGTTAGACATGTATGAAAAATGCAGTAGCATAGACAAGGCAGTGAACTACTTGAAAAAAAGTCTCAAACAAATTTAATCTCATGGTGATGGAATGCCATCATGAATGCCATAAAAAGAAAATTGCTATGGATTGTCATGGCATTCCATCATCATGAGACTGCATTTCTTTTTGGCATTTTTTCAAACAATTCATTGCCTTGACTATGTTATTGCTTACTATTATGCTTTGGTAGATTTTTTCCAAGCATCCATAGCTTGTTCGAAAGCAACTGTTTGAGGTTTTTACTTTTTAGCCATAGCATGAAGGTGTTGAATTGTTTGATAAAATGCTTTGGTAGACATGTATGAAAAATGTGGTAGCATAGAAAAGGTAGTGAACTATTTGGAAAGGTACTATAGAAAAGGTGATGGAATGCCATAACGAATGCCATGACAAGCAAATTGCTTTGGATTGTCATGGCATTCCATCACCATGAGACCACATTCCTTTGAGGCATTTTTTGAAATAGTTCACTGCCTTGTCTATGCTATTGCTTACTATTATGCTTTGATAGATTTTTTCCAAGCATCCATAGCTTGTTTGAAAAAATCTGTTTTAGGATTTTAGCCATAGTAGCAAGGCAATGAACTATTTGATAAAATTCTTTGGTAGACACGTATGAAAAATGCAATAGCATAGACAAGGCAGTGAACTGCTTGAAAAAAATGTCTCAAACAAATGTAGTCTCATGGTGATGGAATGCCATGACGAATGCCAAGAAAAGCAAATTGCTATGGATTGTCATGGCATTCCATCACTGTGAGACTACATTTCTTTTAGTCATGTTTTCAAACAATTCACTGCCTTGTCTATGTTATTGCTTTTTATTATGCTTTGGTAGATTTTTTCCAAGCATCCATAGCTTGCTCGAAAGAACCTATTTGAGGTGTTTACTTTTTAGCCATAGCATGAAGGCGTTGAATTGTTTGATAAAATGCTTTGGTAGACATGTATGAAAAATGTGGTAGCATAGAAAAGGTAGTGAACTATTTGAAAAGGTACTATAGAAAAGGTGATGGAATGCCATAACGAATGCCATGACAAGAAAATTGCTATGGATTGTCATGGCATTCCATCACCATGAGACCATTTTTTGAGGCATTTTTTGAAACAGTTCATGCCTTTGTCTATGCTATTGCTTACTATTATGCTTTGATAGATTTTTTCCAAGCATCCATAGCTTGTTTGAAAGCACCTGTTTTAGGCTTTTAGCCATAGCAACAAGGCAATGAAATGTTTGATAAAATGCTTTGGTAGACATGTATGAAAAATACAGTAGCATAGACAAGGCAGTGAACTGCTTGAAAAAAATGTCTCAAACAAATGTAGTCTCATGGTGATGGAATGCCATGATGAATGCCATGACAAGAAAACTGCTATGGATTGTCATGGTATTCCATCACCGTGAGACTGCATTTCTTTTAGGAAATTTTTCAAACAATTCACTTCCCTATCTATGTTATTGCTTACTATGATGCTTTGGTAGATTTTTTCCAAGCATCCATAGCTTGTTTGAAAGCACCTGTTTGAGGTTTTTACTTTTTAGCCATAGAATGAAGGCATTGGACTATTTGATAAAATGCTTTGGTGGACATGTATGAAAAATGTGGTAGCATAGAAAAGGTAGTGAACTATTTGAAAAGGTACTATAGAAAAGGTGATGGAATGCCATAACGAATCCCATGACAAGCAAATTTCTATGGATTGTCATGGCATTCCATCACCATGAGACCACATTTCTTTGAGGAATTTTTTGAAACTGTTCATTGCCTTGTCTATGCTATTGCATACTATTATGCTTTGATAGGATTTTTCCAAGCATCCATAGCTTGTTTGAAAGAACCTATTTTAGGCCTTTAGCCATAGTAGCAAGGCAAGGAACTGTTTGATAAAATGATTTGCTAGACATGTATGAAAAATGCAGTAGCATAGACAAGGCAGTGATTTGCTTGAAAAAAATGTCTCAAACAAATGTAGTCTCATGGTGATGGAATGCCATGACTAATGCTATGACAAGCAAATTGCTATGGATTGTCATGGCATTCCATCACCGTGAGACTGCATTTCTTTTAGGAATTTTTTCAATCAATTCACTTCCTTGTCTATGTTATTGCTTACTATTATGCTTTGTTATATTCTTTCCATGCATCCATAGCTTGTTCGAAAGCACTTTTTTGAGGTTTTTACTTTTTAGCCATAGCATGAAGGTGTTGAATTGTTTGTTAAAATGCTTTGGTAGACATTTATGAAAAATGTGGTAGCATTGAAAAGGTAGTGAACTATTTGAAAATGTACTATAGAAAATGTGATGGAATGCCATAACAAATTCCATGACAAGCAAATTGTTATTGATTGTCATGGAATTCCATCACCATGAGACCACATTTCTTTGAGGCATTTTTTGAAACAGTTCACTACCTTGTCTATGCTATTGCTTACTATTATGCTTTGATAGATTTTTTCCAAGCATCCATAGCTTGTTTGAAAGCACCTGTTTTAGGCTTTTATCCATAGCAGCAAGGCAAGGAACTATTTGATAAAATGCTTTGTTAGACATGTATGAAAAATGCAGTAGCATAGACAAGGCAGTGAACTGCTTCAAAAAAATGTCTCAAACAAATGTAGTCTCACGGTGATGGAATGCCATGACAAGAAAATTGCTATGGATTGTCATGTCATTCCATCATCGTGAGACTGCATTTGTTTTAGGCATTTTTTCAATCAATTCATTGCCTTTTCTATGTTATTGCTTACTATTATGCTTTGGTAGATTTTTTCCTAGCATCCATAGCTTGTTTGAAAGCACCTATTTGAGGTTTTTACTTTTTAGCCATAGCGTGAAGGTGTTGAACTATTTGATAAAATGATTTGGTAGACATGTATGAAAAATGTGGTAGCATAGAAAAGGTAGTGAACTATTTGAAAAGGTACTATAGAAAAGGTGATGCAATGCCATAACGAATGCCATGACAAGCAAATTGCTATGGATTGTCATGGCATTCCATCACCATGAGACCACATTTCTTTGAGGCATTTTTTGAAGTAGTTCACTGCCTTTTCTATGCTATTGCTTACTATTATGCTTTGATATATTTTTTCCAAGCATCCATAGCTTGTTTGAAAGAACCTGTTTTAGGCTTTTAGCCATAGCAGCAAGGCAACGAACTGTTTGATAAAATGTTATGGTAGACATGTATGAAAAATGCAGTAGCATAGACAATGTCACCATCTAATATTTATGCAAGTAGTATGTTTTGTGCAATGTAATGCATATGAATATAACCAACAAAAATCTATTTTCTATAATTCATGGACTAAATTGTATTTTATATGCTCTCAATGTCTCTGATGCTATGGAAATGTCATTAATTTTTTAAAAAAGTAGTATGCTATGTGTGATACTATCAACAATGTAATTATATACTGATTACTTTTCTTTTACATAATCTAACGTATTTCAAACTTTTCATAGGTTACCGACACATCGAAGGCAACAAAGGCAAGACTAGAAAAGCACGGGCAACACAAACTTGGTCTGGTGGTTATATGAAATTAGCCACATGAATTGTAAGTATCAATAAATGAAATATTGCATCCAAATTATAATAAATTGAATTTTTTTTTGGTTTTATCACACCATAGAAGCAAAATTCATGATCTTCTACAAAAATGTAGGGTTCTGAATTCAATAGAGTTCCCATAGAAGAGGACCTAAAGATTGCCTTCTAGCACGGCTATGGGGCTATGTCTGAACACCTAAGAGTCTTGAACTAGCAAACACAATCTTCCATTGCATCCAAGACATAGGTAAATAAACTCAATAAAGTTTATTTAAAATTGAATACTTGTGCAATCTATTCAATATTAATTTCCACCATAAAGTAATTACATTCCTATTTTGTTTTAAACATTCAAGCAAATGATAATACTGGGTATTACGACATTGAAATGCCCGATGAGGGTGGGAGCAATACGCAAAGGAAGGTCATGGTGTGCATCCCCAGACTTTAAAGCATGTAGAGAATGGATCAACATGTTGAGTATGATCAAGTTTATCAAGAATATGATGTGGGTCCCACTGGCAAAAGAGGACCACTCTAAAGTTCTTCTTTAAAGATATTTAATTGTAATTGTACACTCATTGCAACTTCGTTTCCAACTTTTTAGAGCATGTAGAGCATGATCAACGTGTTGAGCATGATTAGGATAGAGAAGATCAGGAACATGATGTGGCCACATCGGGTAAAGAGGACCACCCTCATGTTCTCTTAAACATATTTAATTTCAATTGGTGTGTTAATTAATGTAACCTTTCGTGTTTCAACTACATATCAAGATTTAGAGGGTGTTCAACATGTTGAGCATGAGTCTATAACAAAAGTTTAGGAACATGATGTGGACCCATCAGGTAAAGAGAACCACTCTAATGTTCTTTTAATTAATCAAATACTTGTAACAATAACAATAAAACATATCAGTTTAACATTTCTTTCTTATTGCAGCAGATCCCCCTTGAAGCAGCGTCCACGTCATGAGTAGACTACTACATGTATATTAAGATCACAAGCAGAGGGCAGAACAACTAAAGGTATTATATTGATTTAGAAAATGATACTCCACTTCAAATTCTTTATGAAGCTTCAAAAAGAAACAAAAAAGTGATTGTAATCATATCATGACAACCATATTTTTGATAATATGTAAAAACTGAAAGAATGAATATTATATGTTAATGAATGAATGTGAATATGTTAATTAATGAATGAATTAATATTATATATACAATGACAGCCGAATGAATGAATGAATGTTATATTTTATTAATGGATGAATGAATGATTAATGCTATATGATTGATATGGGGAATTGAGAGTGATGTGGAGGAGCTAAATGGAGTCACCAATGTACACTTCATGGCGCAGAGAAATATTAAACTATTCTTGAAACAAAGAGAAGCTCAATAAGGTAATGCACTTTTCAATATAAGAAATGCATCGTTTGAAGCATCAAACCAGTATGCATTGTATGCATGATCAGTCATCGGGCCTCCACAATGGTACATTTCAATGAATATATATGTTTTTAAATTGATGCTTTGTCGAATTTTGACGCATAACCACCGATGAATTCCGCAAATGCGCCTCAACGAATTTATTATGAAGGCGACAAAGATTTCTTAATTGCCATACTAATAATTATTCCTTTCCATTTTGGCCACACTTCATGAACTTTGGTGTTCCTTCCAATGCTACTCTTGCTAATTTCATCAAAAGTTGATGAACTCTTGGTGTTTCGACACTACTACTTGCCTATTTCATCACACATTCGATGAAATTTTGGTGTTTTTTCAATGCTACTCCTTGCAAATTTTGTTGAAATGGCAATGAACGTTTGCTATTGTTTCGACCCTACTACTTGCCCATTTCGTCGAACTGGCGACGAACTTCTGGTGTAATTCGTCAGTGGATACACAAATTTTTCATTGATATTCCAATGAAATTCCAAGGCATTTCACGATGCCGTTGACTGATGATTCTTTTCCGTTAGTTTGACATTTAATTCATCATCAGCCTTTCGATGAAAAAATAGTGACGAAAAGATTTTCACCATTTCGTCGCTCTTCCGGCAAAGATTGGTCGAACGACTGATGAACGACCATCAAAAAATGGTGTCAAATTCAGTAGTGAGAATAGCTTCCCAAGCAGGTTTCCCTTTATCCCAAATCCTTTTAGCTATAACAAGTTCCTCATGCATCGATTTCAACTCCACCAAGCTTTCCTCTCCTTTTGGATTAGTTAGAGAAATATTTATCTGGTCAAGTTTTTCAGCTTCAGTGAGAGCACTTGCTATAAGTATATTATTTCACTTTACCAAATCTCCAAGCTGACCAAAACATCTTATAACATCCTCTTTCTATCTTTGTAGAGTAAAAATTCTTTTTTGCAAATCTGAAATTGCATTCCAAGAGGCATAGTTTCTATCTTTTGTAAGGTCATAGGTTCTAGATGTATTGATCAACTATGACTCTATTGAGTCCATTAAGTCCTTAATGCCTTGAGTAGCATCCGTCCATCTCATGCACTGTAAAAATAGTGTATGAGCCTCATCTTCACATTCCTTTACTTCTTCCAAACATTTCATAACCTTGTTATTTATAGTTGTACATCTATCTTGAATTCCAAGCAATATTTCTTCTTCAATCCTTGGCTTAGCTTCTTTTGCGGCCTACTCCTTTAGGAAAGAAGTATATTCCCTTAATGAATCAACCAGAAAATTTAGATTCTCAATAGGTGTTAAAGAATCATCAATAGTGGTACTGGGTATTGCATCATGTAAGACTTTGATGGAATCATTAATTAACTCAATCCCCTTCTAATGTGTTTCTATGATTTATTTTCTCCTAGAAGTGATAAAAGTGCCTCTAATATTTATTCTTTGAGTAGGGGGGATTTTTTTTTAGAACAACATAGCCTTGTTGAGATGGTAGTTGAAGTAGCTGGGGAGGAATTACTGGTTGAATCCTTATCTTCTTTGTCTGACAACCCTTGACAGTGTTACTGGAGGATTCTCTAAGTGAATTTTTTTCCTTTGTGATCTTCAGGGATTTTTCTTCATTTCTTTCAACTATAGATTCTTATTTTTCCTCTTCTTTCTCTTCATCTTCTTCTTTATCTGAGGTGTTTTCCTTTTTCCCATATTTCTTTTCATCCTCCATTTTGTCTTTATCATCCTTTTCATCATTATTCTTTTCATCTTTACCTTTTTCTTCTCCATTTTTGTCTTCTTCGTCTTCATTTCCAACATCTTCATTTTGGTTTTCTTGTTGATTTTTAGCATTATTATTGACATGATCCCTTTAGTAATGGTTTTTAATAAGATTTTATCTTCTAACATATTATTAACTAGGGATTCCACCATTATAGGTGGAAAAGCACTTACCAAAGGAGTCTTGGACTTCTCCTTTTTAGGCTTTGAAATTTCTTCATTTGTTTTCTTTTACTCTTTCTTCATGTGCATGTGAATTTTGAAAGCTTCTTTCTCCTTTTCCATCTCTTCTTTATCAAAAGAATCCTCGATATTGACTCTGGCCTTCTATGATTTAGTACTAGTCTCTTGTGAGGCACCTTCATCGCTACTTCTTCTTTTTCTTTTCAATTGTTTTTCTTCTTTTAAGCCAAGTTTGATTTATTCTTCCACTACATCACTTATGTTTCGATCTTTGGATGCTTTTTGTTTCTTTCTTCTTCTATAGAAAGTAGGGGGTACCACTAGAGGTACATTCTTCCTTTTTGAGGTCTGGGTGTTAGGTCCAGAGGGTGAAGGTACATCAACTGTAGTTTGAGCATTGGGATCCACCTTCTTTCTTTTAAGAATAGTTGTAGCAGTAGGTTTTTGCATTGTTGAGGCAGAGGTGTAAGTTGATCTTCCCGATCTTCATGGTTCAGAGGACTCACTAGCAACCTCAATAGATTTATCTTTTCTCTCTATTGCATTAGCCCTTAAACTATCAAATTCCTCTTTTGTGCAATCATGCATTCAAAAATATTGATCAACATTTTTGTTTACTCTTTTGGATTTGGGAGGAGCTGAAGTTTCCAAGTATAATTTTGTAGATTTCTCTACATTTGTGTCATTTCTAGGTAGAGAGGGGTCCTTAGGACTGCTAAGCAACATTTAAATGTATTTCTTAGCCACTTTCTCATCAATTTCATATCCCAAAGGTTCAATCCATATTGTTCTAGTTTCTACCACCTCTATTATACATTCATCAGTGGATAAAAGAAAGGTTATCTCATTTGCATACTTCTCCACTAAACCCTTAGGAATCCTTTCTCTCTCATACATGTTGCTTTGAAATACAAAGAAAAATGTAGTCATTGCATTACCTTGTCCATCATAGTTTCCAATATTGTGTAAATAGTCAAAAATTTGATGTCCAACTAGTTTGATTCCATCGCATATAATGTTCTTACTTCTAGATAACTCTCTCATGTCCATCATTTAGGATATTTTTAAGTGTCTAAATTTTTACCCTCTTTGAAGTGAGGTACCTATTACATTGGTTCAAAGATTGTCGCTTTTTGGATAAAAACTACTGATCAGAACATTTTTTTTTCTTTCTAATTTTTGTATTCCCCACTATTTCCCTAGTGGAAGGAATAGGTTGGGTTCCTTGCCCCCTCAAGAAATTGGGTGGAAAGTTTGAATTTTGGGTTGATTTCTTGACAAAGGTAAAATATAGATGCAGGTACGAAAATAGGCCCTAGGATGCCAAAAATGGTCTCAGAAACACAAAAAAATGACTCAAAATAGGTTGCATAGGGTGGAAATAGGTAAAACATGTGAATTGGTTGAAATTAGGGAAAAAACCTAATTTTTATGCTTAAAATAGGTGATGAAGGGTCACTTTCATTTGATTTGTACATTCACACCTCAAAGAATTTCTACCTTTTGAGCTCTGACCTCCTAATGAAATGGTGCAACGAGTTCCTCCTCTTCAACTTTCAGATCAGGTTTCAGAGTACCAGTGATGAGTAAATGCAGGACCCCAGGTATGTGACTTGAAACATGCCTTGATTTTTGCTTTTAGGCACAATTAATAGGGGTCAAAACTAGGTCTCTTGGGGAATCACTATATATCAACACAATTGATGCATCAAAAGTGTCGCTATTGATGCAGAAGCGGGGCACTTCCAGTTTAGTGACACACCCTAATTTTTTGATTGGGTGACACATTTGATTTGGGGGTCACTGGGTTAATCGACACATAGGATTTTCATGTTTAGTGTGCTTAAAAGCAGTGGGAAACACACTCAGATTTTAGTGACACAATCCAATTTTTTAGTATAGCAACATACCCTAATTCTGATTCGCTACTGAGTGTAGCAATACACCCTTGAAATTGATATAGCAATGCACCCAAAAATTAGTGACGCTATTGATTTCAGTGATGCATTTGATGTTTTTGATGCAAAGTCTCATTTTTTATCACTTTTTTGAATTTTTCAGTAAATTGATGTTGTGTGCCTGATGTGTGCAAGAGGATCCTCCCCCACTAATAATGTGATAGCACCATTCTAACATTTTAGTAGCTATGAGATACTTTGATGACTTGGAGGACTGGGTAGGTTGGGGTTAGGTTTCATCGCATTCTTGGTTGAGGTTCAAACAAATCTTGCTATGATGACGATGATTGAGAGGTGGCATAGTGGGACCTCTTCATTCCACCTACCCACCGGTGAGGCCATCATCACACTAGAGGATCTGTGGCACATATTGTGATTATTGATTCATGGAGAACATCTCATATATGAAATATATGTTGAGAGAGACATTTGTCTCTCTCTCCTACATAGGTGGAAAATTGATCTTGACCTATACTGCAGGCGAGTGGAGATCTTTAGATCATTTGTTACAACATTGATCTCCAGGATCATTGCCACAGATCGATGAGGTAGAGGTTTCAGTCGCAGATTGGGATTAGCATAGGAGGGTATGATCAAGAGGGATGTTATGCATGCTTAGGGCCCAATTCTTTTGGATTCGTTGTACCATGACATGCACAAGGCCGTCTACCATGAAGGTCAAAGCATCAGAGCAAGGGTTACACTGCTCCACATTTGGGCATATGAGCACATTGTAGTATTGAGGCGCTTGGTTGTTCTAGCAAAAATTCATGAGGATGAGCTTATCATTTTCAGGTACAGGGTCCTGATGACTCTTCAGCACATGGGCCCTACAAGTCTAGCTTATTGACATTGTGTCATTGATGACATGATTGTGTTATGATGGAAGTCATGGTTGCAACGCCCAACATGGTACAATGATCAATAACAATTGTATTTTGGTCGACATACCTAATATATGTAGGGGAGAGAGCACACTATTGTAGAGTAGTACCTCCCAAACTGTGTTTTCTAACAGTTTGGAGAGATTTAGGATGTACCAACTAATGATTACACTATAGTGTGTGCTAGATCCTAGAGAGAGGTTCAGTGGGGAGCCTAGATTGATCCCATGGTGGTGATAAATAATTTTAGATATATTGTCCCATAGTTGTGGGAATATGATTAGGGACTCCCAAATGTAGGCATGACTCTATCCTATGATGCATGGTTCATGCCACCTAGTCGCCTGAAAGATCTAGTGGGGGGGTACCCCAGAGGTAAAGGGAGAGGTAAAGGAAGTGGCTAGGATGGGGGTAGTGACGAAGGTAGGGATGGTGGCTAAGGAAGAGGCCATCAAGACAGGGTATAGGTGCCAAGTGATGGGAACCAAGAGCATCTAGATCAGGGTCATCAAGACCCAGGGCACTAGGACAGGCATGATGGACAAGTTTTGGGTGCACCACCAACTTCTCCACCTATACAACCAAATTCTTAGCTACAGACACAACTACAAGTTGTCGCTACAAAGAGAGATCAATTGTGACAGTAGCTTCAAGCCATGACAACCTAGAGATATTACAAGGTTCAGTTTCAGCAAAAAATTGGACCTACAGTTGTCTTAGGAGATTGGGAAGAGGCAGCAAGGTAAGTGCACCAAGATGGTTCCCCAAAAAGGGGGCTTAAGTGGCCACGCTTTTGAAAGAAATAAATACTGACCTTAGACATGAAATTGAGGATAGCTACACTCAAAATTTTGAGATGGAACAAAAAAAAGGATCAAAGTTTTGCGAGTCTACTTTCTAAACTACTAATTTATTTTGAAAATGGTTGAGATTAAGGGGTTCACAAGAGGGATGTACACAAATTGTTGTTGTTTTTGTCAGAAAAACATAACATAGCAACTCTCATATGACCTTAGCATAGTGAAATTTTTTGTAGTATTTTAAAATCACTACTGTCAAAAGTTAGCTAATAGTATCTAGTTGATGCATGGATTTTTCTGATAATTTTTTAATGAATATTTGATTTTTTACTAATTTTCTAAGTGGGAACTTCCTAAAAAGCAAAGTTTTGGCCGTGCTCCCCCTACAAATTTTGGAAAGTAATGGATATTTTTATTTTTCTTATTTTTTAAAATTTGTAGAATGGAGTCTAGTTTCTAAAAATGTAATTTATTTGAAATTTTGACCAACATTTAATTTATAACAAAAAAAAAACACCAAACATTGCTTTTTTACAAAAAATAGACATACAAACAAAATAAATTATGGATGAAAGGCTTAACATTGTAAGAAAATGAAAAAAATTAGACTGTTGGAAAGCTAAGAGAGAATCTAACATTACCCATGTGTTCAATTTTGTCGATATTGAACTAGATGCAATCCTGACGGTGAGCACGAACCCAATTATGTGAAAAATTGTAGAATTTGCAAAAAAACATCTCGTCATTGAGAATTCCCTCCAAGCCTTTGGGTTAGTATTCCAAGGAAAATACCAAAGCTAAGGCTCAGGGATTCCCAAAATCAAAATATAGCGCAAGCACATTATGTGTTAGTTTGGACATTTTTTGCTTCTCTTGGGAACATGTCTAGCAACACATAACACGCTCATGTTATGTCTTCCCTTA
>VDFB02105785.1:531170655-531360217 GCA_007258455.2 Sequoia sempervirens | reverse complement strand
GACCAATTTTTTCAAACAGTCCAATTTAGGATGCCAATTTCATTGACTAGCTTTGCCAATTCGATGAAATTGGCCATGTAGTGGCCTATTTGAAAAAATGGGTCCAAGAAATGGGGTCTCTCAATGATTTACATCATCGAGAGACCCCATTTCTTGGACCCATTTTTTCAAACATGCCAATTTATGATGCCAATTTCACCCTCTAGCTTGCCAATTCAGTGAAATTGGCAATGTAGTGGGCTGTTTGAAAAAATGGATCCAAGAAATGGGATCTCCCAGTGATTACCCCATTTCTTGGAGACCCATTTTTTCAAATAGGCCAATTTAGGATGCCAATTTCACCCTCTAGCTTTCCAATTCGTTGAAATTGGCAATGTAGTGGCTTGTTTGAAAAAAAAGGGTCCAAGAAATGGGGTCTCTCGATGATTTAAATCACCGAGAGACCCCATTTCTTGGACCAATTTTTTCAAACAGGCCAATTTCACCGACTGGCTTGCCAATTTTTTCAAATAGGCCAATTTAGGATGCCAATTTCATCGAATTGGCAAGCTAGAGGATGAAATTAGCATCCTAAATTGGCCTGTTTGAAAAAATGGGTCCAAGAAATGGGGTCTTCTAGTGATTTACATCACTGGGAGACCCCATTTCTTGGACCCATTTTTTCAAACAGTCCACTACATTGCCAATTTCACTGAATTGGTAAGCTAGAGGGTGAAATTGGCCTATTTGAAAAAATGGGTCTAAGAAATGGGGTCTACCAGTGATTTGGAGAGAGTTGGAGAGAGTGGGAGAGAGGGTGGAAGAGAGTTGGAGAGTGGGAGAGAGGGTGGGAGAGAGTCAGAGAGTGGGAGAGAGGGTGGTAGATGGTGGGAGAGAGTGGGAGATTGTGAGAGAGGTTGGGAGAGAGCCATAGAGCATGGGAGAGGGTGGGAGAGAGTTGGAGAGACTCAAAGAAAGTGTGGGAGAGTGGGTGAGTGGGAGATAGGGTGGGAGAGGGTGGCAGAAAGTGGGATAGGGTGGGAGAAAGTGGGAAAGGTTGGTAAGGTGGGAGAGGGTAGGAGAGAGGGTGGAAGAGAGTTATTTGAGAGTGGGAGAATGTGGGAGAGAGGGTGGGAGAGTGTGGGAGAGAGTCAAAGAGAGTTAGAGAGCATGAGAGAAGGTGGGAGAGGGTGGGAGAGGGTGAGAGAGAGTATATGGTTGAAGGATTAGGGTTGAGGGTCCAATGTATAGGGTAGAGGGTATACAGGTTGATGGTTAAGGTTTTAATGGTAGACGGTTGAGCGATTAAGGGAGAGTGTGGGAGAGGGTGGGAGATATTTGGAGAGAGTGGGAGAGTGGGAGAGAGGGCGGTAGATGGTGTGAGAGAGTGGGAGAGTGTGGGAGAGGGTGGCAGAGAGTGGGAGAGAGTAAGAGAGTGCAGGTGAGGGTGGGAGAGAGTTGGAGAGAGTGGGAGAGAGTGTGGGAGAGTGGTTGAGTGGGAGATAGGGTGGGAGAGGGTGGGAGCGGCTGGAGAGGTGGGAGAGAGAGGGAGAGGGTGGGCGAGGGTGTGAGATGGTAGGAGAGAGTAGGAGAGAGGAGAGTGGGTGGAGAGAGTGGGAGAGGGTGGAGAGAGTGGGAGAGGGTGGGAGATGGCTGGAGAGAGGGAGAGAGGGTGGGAGATAGTGGGGAGGGGTGGGAGAGGGTGGGAGAGAGTTGGAGAGAGGGAAGAGGGTGGAAGAGAGTTATTTGACAGTGGGAGAGGGTGGGAGAGGGTGGAGAGAGCAGTGGAGAGGGTGAGAGAGAGTGGGAGAGAGTGGAAGAGAGTTGGAGAGCATGGGATAGGGTGGGAGAGAGTTGGAGGGGGTGGGAGAGGGTGGAAGAGAGGGTGGGAGAGAGTTGAAGAGAGTGGGAGAGGGTGGGAGAGGGTGTGGGAGATGGTGGGAGAGGGTGTGAGAGAGGGTGGGAGAGGGTGCAAGATTGTGGGAGAGAGTTAGAGAGTGTAGGAGAGGGTGGGAGAAGGTTTGAGAGAGTGGGAGAGAGTGGGAGAGAGTCAGAGAGCATGGGAGAGGGTGGGAGAGAGTGGTAGAGTGGGTTTAGGTCTTTCTCTCAATCACTCACTCCCTCTATCTCTCTCCTACTCCCTCCCACTCTCTCTCAACCCTCTCCCTCCTACCCCCTCTCCCTCTCTTAGGTGTCTCTCTCTCTCTCAGTCACTCCCTCTTTCTCTCTCCCCTCTCCCCTTAATTGTAAACCTTAAACTCTTAACCCTTAAACCCTAAACCCTTAAATCCTCTACCCTCTACCCTTGGTCCTTCCCCCCTCTATCTCTCTCCCACTCTCTTTCTCTCTCTTTCTCTCTCAAGTCTCTCCCTTTCTCAGGTATCTATCTCTCTCCCCTCTACCCTTAACCCTCTACCCTATAAATTGACCCTATAAATCTTAAAAAAACCAACTTTATTATAACATGAGCATGTTATGAATAAGTAGAGACATGGTCGTTTTAGCAAGAAATAACGCACTCACATTATAATGCGAGCACATTTTTTATTGCACTAAAAATGGTAAAAAACCATAATATACCTGCGATGTCGACCCACATTCTACATATTCTCCTGGTTCTATGCATGCTCTGACAAAAAGTAGTTTTTTGGTGATTGAGTGAAGTGTGCATGCATGAATTTTAGATTCCACCACCTTTTTCATGATATTTCCATCACCTTTGCATGAAATAGCAGAGTTTTCACGTTGAAAGGAATATAATATCAATTCAAGTTTGAATTACAGTGATAACTGACATACAATTGAAGTTTGGAGGGGAAAAATATTTTGAAAAAGTCAAATTTTTGAGGAGTTTGAGGAAAGAAGAAGCAAAGGCTACATAAGTGGGTAAAACTCCATTTGAAACTTTGGTTTTTTAGGTATGTGAAGTCTTTGTACATTTTCTTTCATTCTATTATGGCTTGCTTTCATTTTTGTTGTTTTGTTTATTCCATGTTGATCAAATTGTTTGTTTGTCATGTTATAACCTTAGCTTGTCAATGGACATTTTAAATTACATAATTCTATACACTTTCCTATTACATTTTTAAACCACATCTCTTTGAGGCATTTTGTTAAATTTAACAATTGACTTTCTTTGTGTATGCTTCCAAAGCTTTCATTGAGGTATTTTGTTAAATAGTTATACAAAACAACTGATTTCCTTGTCTATGCTACCAAATTTTCCATACATGTCTCTAAAAAATTGGAATATACTCCTAATGTAGTTGGGGGAGGCCTACAACACACAAACACACAACTCCAATCTACAAACAAATTTTCAACTTACAATTTCATCAGGACCTCTTCTTTCAACAAATTCACTTTGTTCAGGTTGTAGCATATCAAAATCACTCAATCGGATATAATTACCCACACAACCTTCTCACTTCTTAGTAGGCCCCCAGATCCAAAAAAAATCTTTACTTAGGTTTCAAAACAAAAGATTTTCCAGGTTTTAGGACCTTGCATGCTCAAATAGGTTTACAATACAAAAACCCTCAATTTGCTCATAAATATCTAGGGTTTTCTATATTTCAAAACTCCAAGGCCTTCCAAGCCTCACCAAAGCACCAAACAAGTTTGTCAGGGTCTGCAAAAACAAAATAAACCTTCACTAGGCCTTTAGCCTCATTAGATCTCAAAAACACCACTTTGGTTCCTCCTTTTCATGCCTAAAACTCACATTCTCAGCCTAAGATAACATCACCAGCCATATAGACTCCTTACCACTATTAAAATAAATATGAAACTTGAAAACAACATATTACAGGCCATTCCTCCTAATCGCAGGTCACCACAGTAGGAGGAAAGACTCCATATTTAAATTAAAGTAAAACTCATACCCTACTAGTCTGTATAGGTTGATCATGAAGAATGGAGTTTTTATTTCACCCAAACAACCAAAGGAGTGTCAAAATAGATTGAATTACAAGTTAATACCTACCACCACAGTGATTTATGAATTTCTAATCATGGGAGGTCTATATTGGGCCATACATAGGAAAAATAAATTGAAAACACAAAAAAAATACTTGAAACTCCATAGTTTAGGCATTGAGTAGAGCACCAAATCCTCAAAATAAATTAATTAAACCCTTTATTCAGGCTTGTATGATGTTTTTATACATTTTCAAATCAAGAGTCCCAAATTCTTTCAACGCCCATAACCACCCTTGAACCACCAAACCTTCATTAAGCCTAAAAGTACTACTATTAGCAATGGTTTGCTTAATAAGCTTCATTATGCAATTTTTTTTTTCTATAGACCTAGGACCATTTAAACACCTTTATTTTACCCATTACAGAGCCTTTCAACATATCCAACAATCACCAATGCTTGTTTTGTACCAAACTGCACAAATTATCAAGTTTTCTACACTTTTAAGGGCCCAAATTAGCCCACTTTTACAAAGGGACCACCTTCAAAACTTGTCCAAAATATCTTGAAACCTTGGGGCAACACTTCTATCAAAACTTAAAATTATAGCATTAGATTGTAGAGATTCAATCACTTACAACCCAAACCATAAAACCCTCTCCCTAGGCTTAGAAACCCTATGTTTTATTGAAAGTAGCACTTGCCAAACACTCCAAAACTTGAAAACTATTGAAACAAGCCTAATATACCCTACTCATGCTCAATCTAACATAAAATAATGTTGTTCAACTCAGAAACTCAATTTCAATCACAAAAAGCTCAATTTTGTTAAGGAAAACTCAACATTTCCTCATTTGGTTTGATGCCCAATCCAAGGATCATCCTCCATTCAAGTTTATCATGGTCTTTTATAATGTTTCCCTCTTAAAAAAAACCACTTCAACTTCGAAAACTAACATTTGAAAGAGGTAACTATTGGTCTCCCTCTTTAATAGACTTTTACAACCCTTGACTATTAGTTAATTTGATTTGACTTAGCACTTTTTGCACAGGAAAAATTATTCGTCATGCTGAAGAAATGAACTGTTGAAAAGAAAAAACTAATAGATGATCAACTCCAAGCCTTTAGAGATAAAGAGAAAAAATGGATGAGGGAATATCATGAAAAGCAGAAATTGGGAATGATTGACAAAAACAAGCTAGTTGAAGAGGAACTTCAACCGTCAAAAAGAGAAAAGAAATTGGCAGCACAAAGGGAACGAATGCAAAATATTCGTGCTAGGGGAGATGTGGATAGTGTATTTGGAGACACACCCTCTACTGCAAGTGAATATGAAGGGACACCGTTAAGCACAAGAAAATATGGAGGGACACCATCTACCACAAGTAAGTATGGTTGGACACCATCCACCACATCTGAAGTTGAGAATACATCATCACTCATATTTGACAAAAAAGGTATGCCATCATCCCCACATGAACATCAAAGTATGTATTCTATTCCACCCTTAGTCAAAGGTACACAATCTAGCCCACCTCAATTAAATATTGATGAAATTACTAATGTTGAAATGTATGTACCTAAGAGAACACCTAGAATTTTGTGTAGAAAGCTAAAGTTTTTGATTAATATTGATGAGGATATTTTGCAGCACATGGAAGGTAAGATTCCAAAACGTAGTTGTAGAAGTTATGCTAATAAGATTTGGAAAATTTTCTTTGAAAGGCTAAATGAGACCACAAGATGTCAACTATTTGTTCAAATGATGTGGGGTTTAAAGTATAGAAACATCATGAAGACTCTTGGGTTGATAACATCGAATGCATCAAGTGAAAACACTATTGTGAAGAATCTAATGGATGCTTATGAGAGTATGTGTAAGACCTCACACTCAAAGGATAGTAATGTCACCTGATGTGTCATTACATCAACTTTGGTAAGCTATCAAACAAAGAGATCTCGTCTCATTAAAAATAAAAGTGAACAAATGGGAATTAGTAGAAAAACTTTATCAAAAGCCATTCAAAGGTGGCAAAGAATTGAGGGCACCAATTCAAATGAATTATGGAAATTCTCGAGAAGACTACCACATAAAGATAAAAAAGTTGTTGAAGCATTGAGAACACTAATTGAAGATTATTGGAGGAATAATACAAGGCCATCTCCGAATCAAAGGGATGTTGTAAGCAGAATTGGTAGTCGGAACCGTGAGCCACATCCAAAGCATTTTTTGGATACGACTCAAACCCAATTTTTTTGTAAATTTCAAAATGCTTATCCTCAAATTAGTATTTCTCAAATATTTTTTGAAATGCTTAAACCTTTTTATGTCGAGATAAATCACACACACACTACTTGTTTCTATAGACTATATATTGAATTCGCTAACCATTATGATGTTTATTGTTCTATATGTTTAGATTTGCATACTAACGATGTTTTTGTAGGATTGTGGCATAGAAGCCCCACCAAAATATTCAAGAGTTCTTATCAAAAAAATTATGTCAAATAGAGGATGGCCAAATATTCTATAGGACAACATGCTTTGATGGTTCATGCGAGTATTGCAGTGGCTTGCAATGAATGCCAATATGTCAACATATGGAAAGAACATATGAGGTGGGACATAAAATAGTAGATTTTGAGAAGTATAAATAGTTCCATACACTACAAAAGATGGGTCTCAGGAAAAAAGGTGTGATTTGGTTATTGAGAAGATTCCATTGTACCATTTTATGTCCATGTTTCGTGAGAATCTAGTGTATGAGTACGCGAGACATACCCATAGAGCCCGATGGCTGGACACAAAATTTAAGCTATGCAAGGACACCTTTCCAGTTGGTAGCATAGTATCAATGGTTGAATTTGTAGAGAGGTACACTCTATAGCCACAGTATGAGGTGCAATCATAGTATTACAACTCCACACAGGTTTCGATATTTGTGCACATAACATTCATTCATGTAGCTAATAGTACAGAGGACCAAAGGAATGTATTGAGGGAGTATCACTTTTATATTAGTGATGATCACACACATTCTCCAGAGTTCATGCAAGGTTGCTTCTAGATGTTCTATAGTGATTTGGCTTGGAGGGGAATAGAATACAATCGGCATATAATATGGTCGGATAACTATGCAGCACAGTTCAAGAATTCATACATGTTCTACTAGTTGTGAAGGATGCATCCCACTATAGGTGTTCAACATATGTGGAAATTTTTTGAGGTCGAGCATGGAAAGGGAGAGCATGATGGTGTCGGAGTATGTGTGAAAAGAGCATTAGAATGAGAAGAGTTGAAGTATAAAGACAGTGCAAATTTGATAGATGCAAATTCAATCATCGAGTCGTGTAATGCTTCGATGCGTCTTGGTAATGAAGGTACGTCTTTAGTTCATAGATTTTTTTAGTTGATGGATGATACTAACATTGCACCATATGAGAATTGTTGTACACTAACAGGATTGAGTGAGCTACACTCTTTCCTAGCTCAAATGCAGGTTCATGGAGTATTGATACACGTAAGATGGCATGCTTTTGTTCTTCATGTACAATGCAAGCCTGGAATGATTGTGAGTTAGGCGAGTGGGTGGAAAAATGGTTGACAAGTTATCTTAGTCCACTTCACACATATCGCCATTTGATGACATTGGAACTAACACAAATTGAATCATCATTCAACTTTGACCACGTATTAGATCTAGTTCAACCAGGTAATATATCTACTTGCTTATTTTTTAAAATTCCATATTGTTATCTTACTTTGTACTATATTCGTAATGTTAACTAATTTCAAGTGATTTTTTGCACATATCAATGCAGGGCATGTTTATGCAATTATTGCAGATGAAGAAAATGAAGAGGGAATAGACTATTACTTGTGTCATTGTGATGAGGCCAAAAAAGAATTGGAAGCCCTATTTATAAATGGAGAAAACATCAAATACCCTACAGACTCAATTGTTGTTACCGGAACGTGGCTTAGAAGGTACCCACATAATAGTGTTAAACATTGGTTGTTTGAGGACTTTGACATGCATCGTAAGATTCCTCATTAGTTGAACCTTGTTGTGGCATCGAATGTTTGTTTGAGAAAATATGGGGGTAAACCTTTGAACAAGACCTTGTGGAAGGTTTGTGAGTCTAACCATGGGGCAATACTTGACACAATAAAGAGTAGAGCAGATCTAGATGGTTCATTGGATTAATTTGTAAGTATATGCACAATGGTTCTTATTAATTTATACTTGTATCCACATTAATTTGTTTGATGCCAATGCTATCATATTATTTTACTTTGCGTATCTGTAAGTAACTTGGTAAACATTGATTGGTGTCCCCTTGCAAAAAATGCATATTTATGAGCCATCCAAGAGAATCTCAAGCATAGAAGCAATGTAACATACCTATTTTGATGCCGGTATTGGCATGGTGTGATGGTTTAAAGGTGGTATTGTTGTTCTTGCCACCAAGGTTCAAACCCCGCTAGGGTGATATTGTTGAATGGTTGTATTCTGGTTCATAGCTCCGGTCAAAAGCGTTTACCCCTTGAATAAAAAAACATACCTATTTTGATGATCTTGACAAATCTCAATTATGATTTTCATCCATTACAAAAGTGCGTGCAAAGCTTAGTGAGGGAATTTCAAGTTATTCATTTGAATTTAACCTTATCATGAACACCTATGATGTAAACATTATAGGAGCATCTCAAATTTCAAGATATTCTAGATTCATGAAAGGTGTTGTGTGCAATAGGTATCTTGGAACTCACAGTGAAGATGTATGACCAAGAGTGACTAAGTTGAGAGATTTCCATGCCTATCTATAAGTTCCTTCCATCTATTTTCATTTCATTTCCATTTTGGATGAGATGTTTCTTTTTATTCTCTTACTTTGTGTACATCTGTAACTAAACTAGTAAAAATTGATTGGTCTCTCCTTGCAGAAAATGTTGATTTTTGAGCCATCGAAGAGAATCTCAGCAAAAAAAGAAATACAACATCCTTATTTTGATGATCTTGACAAATCTCAATTATGATTTGAAGCCATTATAAAAAAGCATGTGAATCTTTGCCAGGGAATCTCAAGTTACTCATTTGAAGTTAACCTCTAAATGAGAACATATGATGTAGACATTATATGAAAATCTTGGATGTATGAGTGACATTGTAAAATATCTGTGAGAAAATAGTACCTAAGGCATTGTAGTGATATTTGTACTTGCAATGACATTTACTGAAATATTGAAATTTGGTACAGGGGCACCCAGGTTATTGAACAAATTTGGTTCATGGAATTATTTTAAGTTAGTAAATTGTGTTTTTAGTAAATTGTCAATTGAATAAGGTCATATTACATGGTCAATTTATTTATAATGTAATAAGTCATTTTAGTTACAATATCAATAATTAGGCATGATTGGAAAGATGTAGAATCATTTGTAAAGGCTATATTTAAAGCCTCTTGAAGGCTTAGACACAACGTAATTTTCGTGCAGGATCACCTAGTCTCCTAGTTGTAAAATTTCACTTTTTGAAGGTTGATAGGTGGTCAATAAATTATATTAAGGTATTTTGTGTTTATTTATGCTAAATAATGTCAATCAAGACCATTTAAGGTGTATTAGGGTGATTTTTTGAGTCTCGGTGGTCAAATGTGCAAAAAAATGCATTCTTGCTACAAAATTGTCAATATTTTAATTTTCAGCCTTTTGAAGGAAAATCTTTGAATTTGGTTGTAAATGTGCAAGAATGAGGTCTAAGAGTTTGATATACCATTTAGAGAGCTTGGTTTTCATGAATTTCCTTTCAAATCCTCTGCTTTTATTGTTCCTACGGTAACTATTTGATAGAGTTGGTGGAATTACCTTTCTTAGTAATCACTATTAGTTCAAGATTGAGATTGTTAACCTTGAGAGAGTATGACTTTGGAAAAATGCATTTGATATGGTTATTATTTTGAAAGACTTCAAGTAAGATGTACTCTGCATTGGCACCATTCCTCAATATTCACTTGATGGCATAAAGGAATGGCCAAACTCCATGGATATAAAGTATTATGAAAGTAGAATGAACTTGAATTGGTAGCCAATTTATTGAAGATGGTGGTTGGTAATTTTTGAATATGGAAGCTATTGATTATGATTCTGATAATTCAGAAGAGTCAAAACAAGGATATATGAGTTCCATCTAATGTATAAGAGGAATCATAATCATATTTCATGTAGCCACCATCAAGAGTGTTACAAGCCAACAAGATGGAGGGAATTCTTATATAAGGATAATTTTCAATGTTGCAGGTACCGACTTTAATACTAACTACAATGGCAACATTGAAATTCCCTAGTAGTATTTATGTTGAGAAAATTTCCTTTAGATGCAAGGATTCAAAGCACATAAACCATGTGGTACAAATGATTAAATCCCAAAGATGATCTGTAGCAATGAAAGAGTTTGAAAAGGCAGAGAGCAACACTGGCGACTCAGGAGAAACACCAACTTTCAAAAACAAAGTCAATTAGGCTGAAAGACGTGTGGATCGAGCTAGCATTTGGTGGAAGAGGAAGAAAGATGATTGGAACTCTGGAGGCCCACCATACTATATTTTGGTATTCAATCATGAGAGTAGATGAGAGAGCTGATATCATGTATCAAAACATTAAGCATGCATTCTTCTAGCCAGCAGAGAAGGAGATGATTACTTTGCTTCATTTTCATTTGCATGACCATATCAAGGCATGGGAACCAAGAAGACCAAGGATGTTGAGTTTTATGTGGAGGTAATGAATGTGGTTCAAACTTTAGGAGGGGAAAGAAGGTCAATGTATGATTGGTGCAGGAGCACCATTCAGTAGGTTTTGTTCATCAAGGCAAATAAGGATTTTGAATTTTCTATTAAAATAAGGTCTATGAGACTATTCTATTATGTATTTAGTCATATTTGAGTTGTATTAGGTGTTTAGGAGATTAGGTTTTTCAAAAAGTGCAAAATTTTTAAAAATTGCAAAAATGTGCAAAATTTGCAAACTCAAATGTTGTAAAATTGCAAAATTTGCAAACTCAAACATTGTAAAATTGCAAAATTTGCATTATGGAGGGAATGTGAAGAGTCAAACTAGTTCAAAGGTTAGTTAGGAAGGTGAATCAATTTTTAATTGGTGGGAAAGAGTTTAAAAATATGGAGAACTCGAATTGAAGGTTGGATTTTGTGATTTGAAGAAGCAAAAACAATAAAAACTCATAATTTTCCAAAATTTTATGTATTTTCAGCTGTAGAGCAGATTGTACAGCCTATATTTCAATTAGTTGATCCATATTTATTGATATTTGCATAGTATATGGAGTTACCTTTCTTTTGATTCCATTTAGAAGGTTTTCCATAACGTTTTTTGCATTTCATCATCAATTTACTAAAACTAGCTTGAACTTGTACATTTGAAGGTTTTTAGTCAATAAAAATGACTTTTTGACCCATTCCTCTTTCTATAGCCTCTATAACTTGAGGAATGGGTCTACACTAACATTATTAAGGTGTGGGAATGTTGTGCTAGTGTTGGGGAGGTCTGCAAGTGAGATGGGTGTGAAACCCATGTGTGTAAAAGTGAGTTTTCTTTAAGAAAAATGGTGGTTTTGAAGAGTCAAATTTTGTTTTTGTGTAGGGAAGTGTTATTTTATGATTTTTTGAGCTTGTGCGGGGTATCAAAAACTTTTTTGAGTAATTTTTAGGTTGTGGTTAGCTTTGGAAGTATCATTTTCAATAAACCCCTAGGGTTTAGGCTATAATAAAGGGTTTTTTGGTTTACCCATTGTATGGTGGTATACCTGAGATCTAATTGTGGATTTTTAAGTTTTGAAACCTTAGAATATGAACCCTCTAATGTAGAAGAGGAATGAGAATCACTCTTCATGCTGCAGGTACCAAATTTAATACCAACTATAGTGGCAACATTGAAATTCCCTAGCAATATTTATGTGAAGGAAATTTCCTTTAGATGCAAGGATTCAAAGCACATCAAACATGTGGTACAAATGATTAAATCCAAGAGATGATTTGTAGCAATGAAAGAGTCTAAAAAGGAAAAGAGAGCTACATTGGTGACTCAAGAGAAACTTCAACTTTAAAAAAAAGCCAATTAGGCTGGTAGACATGTGGATCAGGCCAACATTTGGTGGAAGAGGAATAAATATGACTAGAACTCTGGAGGCCCACGATACTAGATTTCGATATTCAACCATGAGAGAAAAAGAGGGAGTTGATATAATGTATCAAAACATTAAGGATGCATTCTTCCAGCTAGGGAGATGATTACTTTGCTTCATTTTCATTTGCATAACCATATCAAGGCATGGGAACTAAGAAGACCAAGGATGTCGATTTTTATGTGGAGGTAATGGATGTGGTCCAAAGTTTAGGAGGGGGAAGAAGGTGATCTTGCTTTTACTATTGCTACCTACTTTCACAATGTTCTTGGATTGAAGGGTTTCATGATGTAATTCGACCCATTCCACTTTTTGTGCCTACTGTAACTTGTGGAATGGGTCCTCTAACTTGTAAAATACATGCCTAACCTGATTATAATGTTGTGGAGTCAAGGTTGGGTGTTTGGGATGATGTTCTAGGGCTGCAACAGAGTATTTTCATGATGAAAATGAGGGTTTCAAGTCATTTTTTGACAAAATGTGGGATGGATTGTCCATGTAATGTATTATTCACCACATGTGTAGGGTTTGGTAAGTGTGTTTGGTACTTTGTTTGGGTATGGCAGGTGTGGGAGATAGGAGTTTCATTAAAACCCCAAGTATTTTGCTTGAAATATTTGGTTTGGTGTATTAGGGGTGTAGAGGTCTTGGACCTAGAAACAAATCATGGAATTGGAGGTTTTGACACATAACATACTACTATTTCAGGAGTTTGAGTGAAGATCTAGTGTTTAAAAGGTCGTTTCTTTGTAAATAGGGCTAATTTAGTAGCCTTTATGCAAGGTGGTCTATTGGATTTTAATGATGGTACAAAGAAAAATGGTATGATCTCTTGGGAATTTGTCTTAGGGTCTACGTTAAAGCTTGATTGATGTTTGGTTGGCCATTGGATGACCTCTAAAAGATAAGCCCATTTGATAAGATTTGGAGACTATAAGTTAGGCAAGGGTTTGTTGAAAGCCCATACTCAAAACTTCCCATAGCCAACCAAATCCTAAAAAACATTCAAAAAGGTTTGCACAAGCTTAAAAGTTCAAGAGATATTGCTGCCCCCAAATAATTCTTCAAACCCTAACAGTAAACCACTATTTTCCACTAAAAAATAAACCATTTGACATCTAGGGCATCACCTAAAAACCCTCTATTCACCTCACTTGCACACAAAACTATGCACACATGCTTTATAACCATAACTAAGCATCTCCATTGAGTTATAGAAGAATACAGTGGGTGAAAGGCTTAATATGACATTTTAATGCACTCAAAACCCTTAAAATAGGGTATACAAACTGACCCTCAGTAATTAGCTTCTAAAATGCACAAAATCACTTGAAATCCAACCAAACCAAAACTAAAATGGAGTTAAGTCTTCTGCCCACAAAATTCCATTGAAAACAAAGCACAATCACCCTATACAAAACTGTACAGTTCAATGAAACATCAAATCTCAAAGTGCAAAAGGGTAGCAATCTTTGACAGGGTATTACTCAGATACCATGGTAATTAAAAAATCTCTATCTAAACCAATGGTATCATGTTGGGGCCATCTACAATAACCTCTCTTGGTTTTTGCTATCTCAAAGTGGTTTTCTCGTGGTTTCTAGTTTTCAGTTGATAGAAAAAGTGTCAAATGCAAGTAGTGAAAAGTTGCAAAGTGGTACAAATTTTGTTCTGCAACTTGTGTGACCAAACAAAATATTCCAATGCATCTAAATCGGTATTTTTACACTAGGAATGGTCTTCTTTCACACCCAAACACGCGGAATCACTATGAGCTATGTTCAATTAGATCGATCCCTTAAGGGTCTAAAGGGAAAAATAGCTACAAAATTCAACATGAGATTACGTGGACACCATGATGCTTAGAAACTCCTTGTCTAATCCTATGGGACTACGTTAGGCCTCACTAAAATAATCTCTCTTGGTTTTCCCATGGAGTCCAGTTTTTAGTTGATGGAAAAAGTGTCAATTGCAAGCAATGGAAAGTTGCAAGGTGGTGCAACTTTCGTTTTGCAACTCGTGTAACCAAATGAACTATTCCAACATGTTTGAATAGGAATTTTTATGCTAGAAATGGTTCTCTTTCACACCCAAACATGCAGAATCACTCCGAGCTATGTTCAACCAGATCGATCCCTTAAGGGTCCAAAGGGAAAAATGGCTGCAAAATTTAGCATGAAGTTACTTGGACACCGTGAGGAGTAGAAACTTTTCATCTAATCCTATGGGATCATGTTGGGCCCCTCTACAATAACCTCTCTCAATTTTCATTATCTCAGAGTGGTTTTCCCATGGTGTCTAGTTTTTAGCTGATAGAAAAATGTCAAATGCAAGCAATGGAAAGTTGCAAGGTGGTGCAACTTTCATTCTGCAATTTGTGTAACCAAACAAACTGTTCTAATGCATCTAAATAGGAATTTTTACACTAAGCATGATACTCTTTCGCACCCAAACAAGCAGAATCGCTCTGAGCTACATGAGGTTACTCGAAAGTGCAAAATGGCTGCAAAGTGGTGCAACTTTCATTCTACAACTCATGTGACCAAATAGACTGTTCCATCATGTCCAAATAGGCATGTTTATGCTAGGAATGGTCCTCTTTGGCATCCAAACACATGGAATTGCTCTGAGCTAAGTTCAACCATATCGATCCCTTAAGGGTCCAAAGGGCAAAATGGCTGCAAACTTCAGCATGAGGTTACTCGTACACCATGATGCTTAGAATCTTTTCATCTAATTCCATGGGATCGCGTTGGGCCCCTCTACAATAACCTCTCTTGGTTTTTGTTATCTTGGAGTGGTTTTCCCATGGTGTCCAATTTTCAGTTGATAGAAAAAGTGTCAAATGGAACCAGTGGAAAGTTGCAAAGTGGTGCAACTTTTGTTTTGCAACTCTTATGACCAAACAGATTATTCCAATGTGTCTAAATAGGAATGTTAATGTTGGGTATGGTCCTCTTTCTCACCCAAACATGTGGAATCACTCTGAGCTATGTTCAATTAGATCAATCCCTTAAGGGTTTGAGTGTAGTATGTTGAAATAGGCCATTCCACCTATTGTTCAGGTTGTGTCTCGGTGATATGGGTATGATGTAAGTAGGATTGGGAGTTGGAATAAGAAAATAGCATTAGTAAGGGAATTGGAAGATATTACTAATGCTTCCCCTATTGAAAATTCAAAATTGAGGCCCCTTAAAAGCAAGGCTAGAAGAGGTGAAAAGAAAAAATTGTTTGAAAATAAGTTAGAATAGTTTGGAAGTAGGGAGATATTGTGGAGTTTGATGTGTTGAAAAGGTCTGCAAGAATAGGGGAGGTCAAAAGTATGTTATGGCATGACATGCCCTAGTTGGGAAAATAGCAGATTGGAATGGAAAAAAGAGGTTTGAGGGAGTAAACATGGGTAAAGTCAAGGGGAAACATAATTTGGTGGTCAATTATGTTTGTGTAGGAAGAATGAAGAGTGTTGGAATAGGTTTTGAGGTTCAAGTTTGGGGGTTCGGTTTGCTAATTTGGCCAAATTTTTTTGGAGGGGGGTTTAGTTTGTTTTGGTTTCGTTGGTACAAAAAACATGTAAAAACAAAATATATATCTATGAAACCTAGAAGCATGAATTAGGATTAGAATATCACATATCATCATATAAAAAAAAACCACCATAAACTTGAATGTCATTTAAAACAACAAAATTTCCAAAAAAAATGTGTTTATAACCTACAAAAAAATGTATATAAAATGACACTGATTTTCACGTGAAAAAGAACCATGAGACCATAGCTTGTCGCTTACTATTATGCTTTGATAGATTTTTTCCAAGCATCTATAGCTTGTTTGGAAGCACCTATTTTAGGCTTTTAGCCATAGCAGCAAGGAAGTGAATTGGTTGATAAAATGATTTGGTAAACATGTATGAAAAACGTGGTAGCATAGACAAGGCAATGAACTATTTGAAAAAAATGCCTCAAAGAAATGTGGTCTCATGGTGATGGAATGCCATGACAAGCATTTTTTCCAAACAGTTCATTGCCTTGTCTATGCTATTGCTTACTATTATGCTATGATAGATTTTTTCCAAGAATCCATAGCTTGTTTTAAAGCATTTGTTTTAGGCTTTTAACCATAGCAACAAGGCAATGAACTATTTGATAAAATTCTTTGATAGACATGTATGCAAAATGTGTTAGCATAGACAAGGTGGTGAACTCTTTGAAAAAATGCCTCAAAGAAATGAGGTCTCATGGTGATGGAATGCCATGACAATCAAAATTCGATTGTCATGGTATTCCATCACCATGAGACCTCATTTATTTGAGGCATTTTTTCAAAGATTTCAATACCTTGTCTATGATATTGCATACTATTATGATTTTGATAGATTTTTTCCAAGCATCCATAGCTTTTTCGAAAGACTTTTTTAGGCTTTCAGCCATAGCAACAAGGCAGTGAACTATTTGAAAAAATGCTTTGGTAGACATGTATCAAAAATGTAGTAGTATAGATAAGGCAGTGAATTGTTTGAAAAAATACCTCAAAGAAATGTGGTCTCATAGAATGCCATGACAAGCAAATGCAATTGGCAGCTGCTACTAGTTACTAGTTATGAAATGTGAAGTAATTGCATAACTTCTTAGGTTGAATTTGTAAAAACTATATTGTAATTGAATTTTTTTCATCTATCAGCATCTGGTTATTAGTTATGCAATGTGAAGCAATGCTTTGAGTTTGAAATATGTGCAATGCAATGTAATCAACGATATGAATACAAACTGCAAAAATCTATTTTTTATAATTTATTAGTTAAACTCTTTATTTTATTTCCTCTCTATATCTCTAAGCTATGGAAATGCCTTAAATTTTTTTTTTTTAATGTTTTTATCTCTTGTTCTACCTTATTTTACCTTTTTTTTTAAATCTAATTTTTTTTCGATTTTTTCTAGACTTTTTCCCGATTTTTTCAAAAAATCTTATACTTTTAGTTTGCCAATTTTTTCCTCAAAATATTTTTGCTACTCTGGTATAAACACATATGTTTTTGTAATATCAAGGATACTTTTTGAAACTTCCATGCATTGCTAATCTAAAAGGAAAATTATTTTACCTAATCTATATGCAACCATGCTTTTGACATTGTTGAAAAGAGCAAAACTTCCTGAATGATGCAAAGGCATGGCCAAGCAGTTCTAACTCTTCGCATGAGAGAAGAGAGATGTTGGAGAGTGCATCAAGTCAGTGAGAACAAAAGTGTAATGTGTTTTAGTTTGTAGTATTCCTCTATTTCTCTACAGATGTGTGATAAATGCTCAGTTCAATGATGCAAAACAATTTTTGAAAAAAGAAAGTTGTGTCACAATCCGCTTTCAATCTAGTAAGCAAAAATGAAAGCTCAGCCTCTTGGAATTAAAATGATTTTTTTTAGAACAAATGAATAAGAATGAGATATTTAAGGTGTTTGAAGTGATTTCGACGTCACTTTTAGGGTTCCTTGGGTGTGGGTCAAAGTTAAACTCCATAAAACATTAAAAAAAGTTCAAAAAAAGACTTTTTTGGATGCATAGGCACTGGGTTTTGTCTTGGTTTGCTTGGATTCTATCTGGGTTTTTCCTGGGTTCTCTTGAGTTCTTCTTGGGTAAACCAAACCTGAAAATGAAGGGCCCTAGTTGAACCCATAGATGAACCGAACCAGGAACCGCACCACCTGAGCAAACCAAAACCAAAACCAAGGCTAAAATAGAAGAACCCGGTAACATAGATAATGTGTCAAGAAGTTCACTACTTCATCTACTCTGAATATTATGTTTTGCAAGTGTTACATGAACATTATGTATCATTTTCTTAATTCAATTGTTCCAATCAAAGGATTAAATATAAATTGGAATATTTTAATCAGTCATTTCATGGAATACCAATTGAAAACATGTTTTTTGCCTTTAGATACTTAGTTGTTTACTATCAATCAATTAATTCATTCAAGACAAACTATGAAGGACAACAATGATCAATGCTAGGGATAACCAATTAATAAGTATACACATGAATAATTCAAGCATGTACATGTATAAGGGAAGCACAAGTAGTCACAAACACGTTTGCCTTGAAGTATACACATGAATACATGGTATACACAACTTAATACAAAGTATATGCATGAATACAAGGTATACACATGAAAATGTGTAAGTCACAAAATATACATTGGAACACATGTAAGTCAAAAAGTATACACGTAAGTTGTAAAGTATACACTTGAATACATGTAACTCATATCTATTGAACCATGAATTTATAATGCAAATATGGACACCATCGATAAAAAGATTTGTATTAACCAAATAGCCATGTACGCATACATCAATATATGTCAATATAAGTATAAAATATAGTTACAAAATAGCTATATAGGCTTACAAGAATGCCATATAGGCATACAATGTCAAATATATCCAATACAAAGTATGTAGAAAATTGCCATGTCTAGGCATACAACAAAGGGCTCTACAATCAAAATTCATTTCTCTCCATGCTCTGGAAATAAATTATTTCCCTTTGTTTGGTGATCTAATGGTGATAAGTCCATCACTCATTTCTGTTGTGCTCGAGTGCTCTTGTTGCTCCTCCTAGAGTTTAGCTCCTGGTGAAGTTTTAACTGTTACAATAAGAAGTAAAGACATTAATATATAGAAATTACATTATAAAAAATGATATATTTAACAAAATAATCACTTACAACCATCTCACGATCACTCTCCATAATAGAAATATTTGCACGTCGATGCTGAGGCATGCTCAACCTGTGTATAAACCATCCAAATAGGAATTAAACTATGAATCAATAATGGTTTGATTTTTCACTAGAACTAACATCTATAACAACAAATATAAATTGAAATTTAGTAATTTTCCTCATACCTCCCCTATCAGAGCCATTGAGGATTGTATAGTGGATGAAACACCAATATCCATTGCCCTCATAAAATTTGGAGGTGTTTCCACAACCAACATCTAAAAATAAAACAAAAAATTATTCAATCACAAAAAAGAGCGATCCACGCCATGACTTATAATGTATGAAATCTAATGAACAAAATTTTGAGTACAAGTATTAAACTATATATTTTTAATTATCATGCTTACTATTTTCCCTATCCATATCTTGTTTGAAAGGATGTGTTTTTAGGCTTTTACCCATAGCATCAAGCCACTGAACCATTTGATTAAATGCCTTCTTAGACATGTACGATAACTATGGTGGCATAGAGAAGGTAGTGAACTGTATGAAAAAATGCCTCAAAAGAAATGGGGTCTCATGGTGATGGCATATCATTACAAACAAATGTACGTCATGGCATTCCATCACCATAAGACCACATTTCTTCCAGGCATTTTTTCAAAAAGTTGATTGCCTTCTCTATGGAATTATTTCTCACTGTTATGCTTTGATAGATATTTTTCCAAGCATCCATATAGTTTGTTGGAAAACACCTATTTTAGGATTTTAGCCATAGCAACAACTACAAGGAAGCGAGTAGTTTGATAAAATACTTTGGTGAACATGTATGAAAAATGTGGTATCATAGGAAAGGTGGTGAGCAGTTTCAAGAAATGCCTCGAAGAAATGTGGTCTCATGGCGATGGAATTCCATTCCATCACCATGAGACCGCATTTCTTCGAGGCATTTTTTCAAACTACTAACTGGTGCAGGAGAACATAGGTTACTAGTTGCCTCTCATAGGATTTTTTTTGTATAGATTGAATGCCCATTTGTAAATTAATGTAAAGGTCATATAAAGACCTACTTCATTGTATTTAAGGTCCTTAGGTGGTCACAAAAAAAAAAAAATTTCCAAATGTTACTAAAGATGAGAAAAATTGTAAAAAGGAAAAGAAGCATGGAATATTAAAAGTCACAAGGCAGTTTAGGTAGTTTCACTTGATGAGGGAGATTCAAGAGGTAGTTATCTAATTGGTAATATATATAAAAGCATGTAAAAGGAAGGCAAAAGAAAAAAAAATGTATTCTTGAATCATTTTCAATAAATAAAGTTTCTTGTTCCTGTTTTCACTATGTTTCATTCTTGAATTCAGTTCTTGCCCAGGCTATATATTTGTTTGTTCACTTTATACAGGGTGTTAACAATCATCTAGTGATGTTTTGAAGAGTTACCATAAAATTTAAAAGCCAAGATTTTTGTGGTCTATTAGATTAACTGGTCAAGGGTTTTGAGGGTCATTTAAGATTTGAATTCACCATCCCACCAATGTAGATTTAGGATATTGGTGGGATGGAATGTATAGAATGTTTTTTGAATGTTTTAAACAATTTGTGAGTGTATAGCAATAGGGAAATCAAGAAATCTCCGATTGGTTGCTGAATCATATAGGAAAAAAAAAAATTCCTTCATGGAAAGCATGGTTTTAGGGTGGTGTTCAATGCAAAAGCATGCATGAAGGTGAGTGGTGAGTTTCTAAAACTTATGTAGGCTATTTCCATTGTGTTTGTGGTGGTGGAAAGAGTAGTTTGTAAGTACCTTATGCAATAAACCCTGCTTTGTAGGGTTTGATTTGTGCATAGAATAGGGTTTTTTTGGAACAATGATTTTTGGAGCCTTTTTGTAGCTAAAAATGTTTGATTCTTCATTTTTGTGACATGATGAATGACTGGTTTTAGTCCTTTGGTATTTTGGTGATAAATATGAGCACTTTATTTGTAATTTAGGCCTAAATTAGTAGCCCTTTCCAACGAACAATTCAAGAATCTGGTAATTTCTTTATGACAAGCTACTGAGAACTTTTGATATGTTATGATGTGTTAAAAAAGGCTCCTGAATGTACATTGGGAATGTGGATATACAAAGTGAATGGAAAGGAATCACTTGATTAAGGGATATGTGACCTACAAGCAAAATGGTGGTAAGACTGTAAAAGTGTGTAATTCTGTAAATACAAATATTTAAATGTTTATTTTGGCATAGAACCATCAACGTGAAGATATAAAAGGTGTGTGAATGGTCTCGTGAAGGCCTTTATTCCAAACATGATGATTTGATATGTTGTAGCAATATGTCCCTAGGTGGAAATAGTAATTTTACTGTAAGAACTTATGAATTTGATAAATCAATATTATGTGGATATGAACCAAGTTTGTTTCAGTCAAAAACATGATGTGAGTAATGTCTTGGAAGTCAGATGAAATGATTGAGGTGTAAATGGTTGATTGTAGTATCTTGGTCTTGAGGAACTAGCTGGTAAAAGTGAAAATTTGGTGAGTTGTTTAAGGAATTGAAAGATTCAGAGCTCTTTATTAGGTTTTTGCTTTGAATTCAGATAAATTGATGATGACAAAGGTGTGTTAGGATTTTATGGATATAGGTTGTAACATGAAATATTGGTTTTTGGTTATTTTTCCTAGGTAAAGTGAATTTAGTGGAAGGGTGCCTTGGTGAATGATGAAAGAGTGGATTAGTTAGTGAATCTAATTAGGTTTCTTGTGTGGATCAGTCATTTTTGTTGATAAATAAGATGTTTAAAGCTTGAGGATGATAAGAAGTATTGAAATGAGTTGGCTTGTTGTTGCCTTGTGGTTTGCAAATGAAACAATGTGATTTTTGATGAAAACAGAAAGAAATTTTAGTTGCTTATTCAATTTGATCTTCTCCTGATTCAATTGGGTCAGATGTACCCTGATGATTGAGTGTTTTGATATGATGCTTTGCATCACTAACTGCCTTGTCTATGCTATTGCTTACTATTATGGTTTCATAGATTTTTTCCAAGCATCCATAGTTTGTCGTGTTGGTGCACCTTTGCAAGCACATGCCTCCATGTGAAGTAATGCTTTGAGTTTGAATGATGTGTAATGCAATGTAACCAACAATATGAATATAAACTACATAAATCTATTAAGTAGAATTCATTAGTTAAGTTCTCTTTATTCTATTACCTTTGTGTAAGTTTGAGTAAATCCACTAGCACTAGGAGGTGTTTGCTTGAAACCTCCAATATTAGCCTGTTCAACATAAAAAATCACATATTAAAATACCATTTGTAAAACAATGCTATTTACATGTAATAAATTTATAATCAAGTGTTTACTAGTTACATACTCCACTAATAGGTGTGCTACAAAAATAAGAAGGTAGATGACTAGTGTATCCAGTCTCAACATTGTGAACCTACAATTTTATTAAAATAATAAAACTAAATTAGTTAATCTTGCATTTTAGAATCAAAATTTAATAAATTAAATTCAATGAACATGTTGACTTTTACCTGAGTATCAATTCCATATGCATGATACAAAATTTCAATCATCCTCTCCATCCTCGTAGATGCATATAGATCTTGCGTAGCAACATACAGTTCCTATGTAGCAACATACAAATCCTATGTAGCATCCTCCTAAGTGTCAACGAGGTCATATGAACAAGTCGCCTTGCAAGATTGACACACATGGGTTCAAAGGCCACCATTCGAAGACTCCACTAGATTGTGCTATACAATAGGGCTAGTATGATCGATGACACTCTGAGTCAAAGTGTTGATCACCTACAATGTCTCTACATCAACACTTTCCTTCACAACAATAGGAATAAAAATGTGCTCATGAGGCGGCCTAGCGAGAGGTCATCTCCTTTGCCGCGCAAGATCTAGCTGTGCATCGGGCCTATCCTAAGCCAACCCCCCACCTCTCCCCTGGAACTTCCTCATATCAAAATAATTTGGGATTTGGTTCAATACAAACTCATTGTATAGTTTCCTAAGAAAATATTGGGGGACTTCACAATTGTTGCACGGTGGGTAATCAAAGACCAAGTACCACCTATCATAAAACCAGTTCTTTATCTCTTGGTGGTGGCACCAATGAATAGGAAACCTCTTGGAATTGAGGCTAAGATTTTGATGTGTTATAGGGTCAGTGAATAAAGAGCACAAATCACTTTTAGTAATTTTCTAGGGTTATTCTTTCTATGGTTGAAGCATTTGGATCACTTAACCTACTGATAAAATCCTCAATTTGTTTTTTGTTGTTCTCAATTTCACTCCTCATATTTTGTTGAGTGTGAGGAGGGTGTTGAGTGATTGGTGGGGGAGTTGAGTTTGTTGTTGAGGATTTTCCTACTCTTCTTGTTGAGGATTTTGAGGATTTGCAGGATCATTTGCATCTCCTACAAATTAAAAAAAAACAATCAAATCTAACCTAAAACAAACAAAATCAGCTTGAAACTAAGAAATTAAAAAAAAATAGCAAACAATACTTACCTCCCACACCTCTTTGTCATTGTGGCACCATCTTTGCAAAGAAAAAGAAATAGTTGTTGATGAATTTTGTAGAATCCCTCCTCCTAGAACATGAGCATGAAAATGAGGATTTTTGGTTGCGGGCAGAGCAGAAAAATAGAAAATAGAAAATGAATCACTTTCACTTTTTTTTTCTTTTAAAATGACATAACGCGAGCATGTTATAATGCACTCGCATTATGTCATTTTCAATTTTTTTTAGAATTGGCCACAAAAGTGTAACCCAAATTCATCCACCCGCCCAATAGTTGGAGGTGGTGACAACTACATCATAGGGGCGGACACTATCTGCTCGATCGTATAGAGAGGCAGTTACTGAGGCATCCTACTACCACATGCACTATCACATAGATTTTCCTTAGGTGATGAGACAGCCTGAATTTCCATAGTGGAGCAGAGCACTAACTAGAGATGAGGAACAACCATCAGTTAAGGGTGAGTCAAGTAGCCATTAGGGCTAGCCACTTTTGCAGACACTTTTTGATTGTTTGCTCAATTTATTTATACAAATATACATTCATGGGATCATTTTTCATAGCCTTGTGGATATTGTACTTTTGATTGATATACATACACTAATTCAAATACTATACCATGACAACCATTTTTTGATATATATACAAGATGATTTAGATTCGATATGTGATGTACACTTATTTCATTCTTTATGAATGTGTGCAAACCCTTTTCCTAGTACCTACAAAACAACATGAGTAAAAAAGTTAAACAAGGAATTGCAAGCTAAAACAAGGATTCCCCATGAAATCCATTTACAACATTCAAATTAGGAAGAAAATAGTGAATAACTCAATGAAAATGACAAAACAAATATTGAATCCTAATTAGAAAAGAAAACACATGATCCAATGGGGGAATTGGTGCCAATTTGATGTGAAAATTGGCCCTTTTCCAATTCCTATGATGCAAGCTTGATATGTTGAAGATGATATTAATCCACTTTGTTGATGAAATATGAGAACACCAAGTCAAAATCTGCAAAAAGCCTAGCTAAGAATTCAATGATGGATGGAAATGGCTAAATATTTTAGCATAATAACTTTGCAATGTTTGTGGATGATGAAATGAGGATATGAGCTCTTTATTTATAGAATGTTAAGATGGATGAATTTTTCAAATTTGAGCAATGTGGGACTAACATTCATCCAATGATATGATGCCACTTGTCAAGCTATGAATGGATGAAGGATGTGCAAGATTTTGCGTTTGTGCCAATAAATGTCTAATTTGAAATTCAAATTTTGTTGAAATGACATGTAAGAGGGAAGGGAAAATGCAATAAATGCCACTTGGCTCAAGGAAAAGGACATGTAAGATGAATTTATTTCCTTATTGGATGTACATGTTGACTTGAAATTTTTGAATTCAAATTGAAAGAATATTCCAAAAGATGTCTTGTGAGGAAAATAGAGATTTAATAAATGAAATAAATCTATTTTCATGTGAAACTTGCATTATCTAGAGGATGGGACATGAGATGAGATTAAATTAATCAAGGGTTAATTAATTTAATGAGAGAGGTTAGATGATGTGACCTATTTGACTCAGATTTATGGATTTATTTAAATAAAATAAGAGAGGAATATGACAAGAGATTAATTAAATAAGTATTTTGATTTATTTAATTAAAAGAGATGGTGTTAGATTAAATCAAATAAGGTTTTAATTTATTTAATTTAATGAATAGACTTAAGAGATTTAATCAAATAAATTAATTATTTAATTAAATAGGGATAATTAGATCAGATGGATTGATTTACTTAACTAGAGAGAGTGATTTAATTAGACAAAATGATTTATTTAATTAAGGGATGAAAGTTGATGAATTTAATCATATAGGGGAATTTGATTAAATGGTTAGACTAAGGGATGATTCAGGAAGAAATGATGTTTGTAATCAAGATCAGATGCACAATGTCAATTAGTATATTTTACGTGTCTACATTTTGCCCCTCTTTGAAGCAATGCACTCGTTGCGTTGGTTCAAAGAATAATCGATCTCGATCAAAGCCAATTTTTTTTTTTTTATTTAAAAAACTTGCCCCACTGCCGCATGGCAAGAGAAAACATGCCATTATAATGCCCCCTTGAGAGATCAGATGAAAATTTTAATTTTTTGGGTGATCTCGAGAAAAAAAAGATGACCAAGTACTTGACAGGTTTGAAAGGGTCCCGGGAGGCTAAAAACATGTCTAAATGCAATAAAATAATGAAAAACAAGCCTCAAATAGAGAAAAATAGGTTTGGGGATCCAAAACCTTAGCAGGACAGCCCTTGATGGTCAAAAAACCCTAATTTTTAGGCTTAAAAGGGGGCTCGAGGGGTCACTTTCAAGTCATTTTCACACACCTCCGCTAGCAACCTTAAGATTTGAGTTCTAACCCTTTGGCGATATGGCGCAATGACAACTTCCCCTACACATCACCGATCGAGTTCAAACATACCAGCGGCCACCTAGCATCGGGGCACCGATATGTGACCCTTACCCAAGCTTCATTTTTTTCATTTAGTGCCTTATTTAATGCTTTAAAGGAGTAGTTTTCCTCTAGTGGTGCTATATAGCACCGCTCGACATTCAAACTGCACCGTGTGGTGTTGTTTTGCACTGCAGTGGTGTAGTTCGAAGTTTAGAAACTCTGACACTGGGCTTAGGCTCAATGGGTTGGTTTGGTAAAGTGTGCCATGACGTCTCCCTTTTCATGAAAAATGCGACGCTAGAAAGGAAAGTGTGTCGTCGCGGTGCCATTTGCTCTTTTTGGGCTCGAGCGTCGGAGTTTGAGTAAAATCAAACTGCGACTCCATCACAAACTGTGCCACTGGGGACTTTTCAGGAGCGTTTGACCAAGAATTTTAAATTTTTTTTGACATGCTAACCTTCCTTGATGCAAGATGCGGCGAGGGAGCTCTACTCTGGGGAGCACCGGTCATAAGATTTGGCTAGCTTCTTATGAGACCTGAGCGACAAGGACTAGGATTGACTGGGAGTTGTGGGATTGTGGCATATTGTGTACGCAGCACCTGTGCGCACTCACCTAGGGATGTTATCAACGCTGGCCGAGAGGTGGCACAATGAGATGTTGTCATTTCATCTCCCCATTGGCGAGGCCACCATCACTCTGGAGGACATTTGGTGCATTTTGTGATTACCTATTCATGGGCAGCAAGTGATATTTGATATGGATGAGGGATGTGAGGCCTGCATTAGACTCCTCGCCACATGGGACATCATTTACTGTGAGGGATAGATTTAGCTAGAGCGCTATAGGGTTATAGCACCTCCCTACCGCTAAGCGGTTGCAGCTATTATTTCAGGTCTTGTTGCCCTAGACAGATGAGGCTGATATTTCAATCCCGGTTGGGGGTATTGCTAGGAGTAGATGGTTCGACACAGGTCTGTTCGCTTTGTGTGGGGACCTATACTGCTAGCCTCCCTATACCGAGACCTACACAAGTATGTATACATGGACGACAGATCGCTGGGGGTCAGAGTGACTTTACTTCATGTTTGTGCATGGGAGCACATTTATGTGCTACGTCCATGGGTCATTCCAGTTCTAATGGGGGAAAACGACGCCCTCGTGGCATGATACAGAGGTGGTGTGTCCTTTACACACACTAGTGAGCATGAGATCCCCTATTGGAGGTGGGTCTTAGATGAGATGCTAGTTTTCACTTGGAAACTATACCTTGGTCGACTTGAATGGGCCGAGGATGCCGATTAGCTCTTTTATTGCTGCCAAGACCCATACATGCAAGGGTGAGAGCATACAAAGATTGAGAGGTACCTGCCTGGGCACATACAATGTTAGTTTGTAGAGCTATAGGATCGGCATGATGATGACTATGTAGTCATCTTTGCTTGTAGCATGACACAGGTGTCATGGGGACATGGTATTCCTACTTCAGAGGTAGTTGCTAGCTTCTGACATTTTGTAGCCCGACCGTGGGCTTATGATCAAGGTTTGGAAAATCCCAGCACCACCCAGGCTTATAGAGACTGGTTCTGACCTCCTCTTTGGTTGACCATTTTAGGTGAGGATCCATATGTGTGCAGGGCTAGGGGTAGAGGGGGAGGTTGAGGACAAGGACATAGGGTTGAGATTCGACAGGATCCACCAGTTGTGTCCCCAGTCTCGCCAAGTCACAGAGATGTTCATATGTAGGATCAGTAGTAGGTGTCACCAGTTCCACCACCATGAACCAAGGGTGAGGATCAGCCTCACGCACAGCCACAGGGATAGGCAGATGCACGAGACACCTTGATTGCATAGATATAGGCCCAGGTGCAGGCCATCACATCTGAGAGAGATCAGGTGAGGGCTAAGAGAGAGTAGCTTAGGGTAGAGAGAGATCAGGCTATACAGCAGAGGAAGGATGCAAAGCTATAGGCAGCCATAGAGCTAGGCCGAAGGCAGTAGATAGAGAGTATGACAGTCTCCTCCTCCCAGGGTACAGTGTTAGTTTGATCCTTCAGGGATGCTATCCGAGAGGCAGAGTATTACCGACAGGCATATCACGATACCATGCCTAGAGCAGAGTGGGTCACAAAGTATTCAGAGCGAGCTAGCCACAGACCACCAAAGGGTCATGGTGATAGGGGTGAGGGAAAAATTCACAGGGATCAAGCTTGATTGAGATGATACCTACTTTTTGTGCCTTATAGGCTCATTTTTGATAGCCTGATGGGCCTTTTGTACTGATTGACACATATGTACAGTGATCCGATTTATCCGATTTATTCTTGTACAATGACAGTTGCGTGATGATATATATATATATATATGAGCCAATTTTGATGTGATGAAATGCGTACTCTTTATTTGTGTATGTATGATTCTACTTCTATATGTTATGGTTGCATTTATTTCTAATGATGTTTATGCAATGATTATGACTAACAGATCTGTATTATGCTAACCTATGATATGATAATGTGATGGTTTATTTATGATAATGCAAATGCGACGGTTCAATATGTGAAATGATATGATCCATGGTGCACATGTAAAATGATATGTAAATCATGCTTATGACATGTTTATGAATGGATGTATTTATGAATTGTTTGTAATGAATTTTTATACATCTATACCTATGTGGAATGATCTATGCCATGGTTGTTTTATGATGTTATTTATGAGATGATATGGGTGATTAAATATGAAATGCAATAGTCGTAATATGATGCTAATGAAATGGTGTTAATGCATGATGAGATGGTTTTATGAGATGCTTAGGATAACAACGGTTATTATTATCCTAAACATAATACATGATGATCTATGTGATGCACTGATATGTTAATGCAAAGTGATATGTTGATGCATAATGTAATGTGGACGTAAAGTGGTGAGATAATGTCATGATGTTATGCAAGTATGTATGTTAATGAATTAAGTGCTTATATACCTATTGTCTATGATTATGGAATGCTTCCGTAGATGCTATGCAATGATTTATATGATAGATGGTAATATGAAATGGTTTGTGAAATGTAAATGAATGATTATGCAATGATTGATATAATATCATGAGATGTGATGTAATGGGTGAAATGCAATGACATGAATGAACCTATCTATGAAAAATGTTTATGATCAAATTGTTTATATGATGATGGATATGCAATGTGTATGTTTCCTATGTGATATGCCTATGCAATATGCTAATGGTTTGTGGATCCAGGATTGATGACAATGATGGCAATAATGATTAACTGTCATAGTACCTTGTTAATTCGGTTAGCAAGAAAAGAAGTCATTTCAACAAGACAGAAGAGATGCAAATGAAAATGATGATGGTGATGATGATTACTTGCTGAGGAATTGGGATTTTCAAAGGGCCAAATTTTCTTATGTTTGATAACACATGTGGTATGATGCATCAAGGTATAGAAAACTAGGATGGCGTTATACCCAGTGAGATGAACTTTGACCTGACAATTAGATAGAAGCATTCTTGTTCACACCTGGTATATAGAAACCTTGCTAGGATGCACTTTAGAAGTTTCAGACACCTCGGACAAAACATAGAAAGGTAAACCTATCCATGCAATAGTCAACAAGTTGCCCTAGACCTCTTCTATACATATCTAACAAAGCAAGTATTCATTGAGGTTATATTAAAAGAACGTCCAACAAGCGTAGCAGACAAAAGATAATGATCATTGCCCCATTCCTATTTCTCTAAATCCTCTGTTTTGGGATATCATTGAAACGTCATTGGAATGAGCACAAATGAGATAATTCAAAAGATAAAGACCAAGTAAACAAACAAATTGATGCTCTTCAATACCGCTAAGGGAAAGAGGATGTATTTTCTAAGGATACGAACTGAAACTTATTGCCAAAAGATAATGCCCATTGTAGGAAGGATTCATCCTAGGACATGTTAGTGGATGGTGGCATGGCATTTCATTTATCCAAAAGTTTTCTAAGGGATCATTGATATGGGACTAATTCAGATGATGAGTTACCAATACGAAGAGATAACCACCTTGCTTACACACTAATTTAGACTTAAGACTTGACATTTGGAGTTTTACTTTTAATCTGCTAGACTTATTCCCAACTGTTTCACCAAAGGTTGAGGGTGATGATAAGTTTATTATGGGTGGTGTTTATTGTGGGTGCATGTGAGATGAGGTGGAAGTATCTTTTCAAATATTTGGATGTTTTTGGAGTTTTTACAATGTTTTGAGCCTATTTTTGGTATTTTTGGATTTTACAAATATTTTGATTTTCCAAATGTTTTGGGATTTTCTAAGATTTTAACCAAAAGACTAACCTAAAGACCTATCCTAGGGGTCTCAAGGGCTGATCAACAGATGAGCCTTGCCTACATTATACACGCATAGACCACGTAGTTTAACTGATGACTTGATCGATTTATAGATGAAGATGTACATGATGAAATGTTAGTTTATTATGACCGACTTCTAAAGGACTAACCTAAGTGTCTCAGGGGATGATCAAAGATCAACCTTGCCTACATTCAAGCTTAGAGATGACATAGTTCAAAAAGATGACTTTATTTTTGACTTTTTTGATATGTTTTGATGTTTTTTGGATTTTTTGGTTTTCTGAAGTTTTTGGATTTTCTAATTTTTTGATTTTAAGATCATACACGAATCTGATTTGATAAGAACATGTCCCCATTTTGTGATGCAATAGACTAATCCGATAAAGACATGATAAACTAATCTTGAGGATGGGCTGAGTAGTACTAGGAGGGATCATGATACAAAGACAAGACCAAGCTATGGTGCAGATGTGAGTGGATGAGTGATGGATGGAGATCTGGATGTGATGGATCATGGAAGCAGAATGGAAGGATGATGCCAAACAATCCATAAAGATCTTGGTGGATGGAAAGTTCTTATTTACACAAGGCGCCTATTTTCCAGGTTTTCACTAAGGTACTTGTCCAAAGTGCCGCCGAAGTGGTTTTCACTAGAGGACAATTTTTCTCTTTACTATTTTTTATCCTTTTTCCAACTTTTTTGGATTTATTTATTTATTTATTATTTTGTTGTCACCAAGATGCCTATTTTCCAAGTTTTCGCCAAAGTGACCATTTTTCAGGACATTTTTTAATTTTTTGGATTTTTTTGTTCTATACCTTGAAAGATTTAGGCATAAAACTTTTTGAGATGAGAGTTATTCATGGGCTCCTGTAGAGGTTCCCCTTCGGGTGTTGATAATTTATATGCCCCTGATTTGTAACTTGTTGTGATGACAAACGGTCCCAACCAATTGGGTTCAAACTTGCCTTTTCTACTTGGGTTTGGGACATTCTTTTGATTTTCTTTTAAGACTAGTTCTCCAACTTGGAACGTCCTACTTCTGATTTTCTTATTGTAGCTCCTTTTGAGTCTATTATAATAGACTTGCAAGTGATTTAAAGCATCTATCCATCTCTCATCTAGTAGCTCTAGCTCATTTAGTCTTGATACCTGGTACTCTTCATCTATGATGAGGTTTTGCAGTGATATCCTGAGGGATGGTAGCTCGATCTCAATGGGGAGTACGACTTTTGATCCGTAGACTAAGGAGAAGGGAGTGGCACTACTGGGTGTGCGGATGCTAGTTCGATAAGCCCAAAGGGTGGGATTAAGCTACAAATGCAAGTCACAACTTGTGTCATTGACTATTTTCTTGAGGATTTTTAGAATGGTTTTATTTGTAGCTTCTACTTGGCCATTACCTTGGGGATAGTAAGGGGTGGAGAAGCGATGTTGGATTTTGAATTTCTTGCACAAGTCACGAACCTTCTGATTCTTGAATGGTGTCCCGTTATCTAAGATAATGGCTTGTGGGACACCATAGCGGCGTATGAGATAGTTTAGGATGAACTTGGAAATCTGCTTCCCCATTATGTACATCATGCGTAAGGCCTCCACCCACTTTTTGAAGTACTCAATTATGGTTATGATGAATTTATGGCCACTGGATGAGGTGGGTGTGATTTTCCCAATGAGATCGAGTCCCCACTACGAAAAGGGCCATGGTGTGACGATGAGATGAAGCTCTTGAGCTAGAGGATGGATGAGGTCGCCATGCTGCTGACATTGTAGACACCTTCTAGCATGATCGTGTGCTTCTTTTTCCATTGTGGGCCAATAATACCCCATCCTCAGCACTTTTTTGGCTATGGTCAGTCCACTCGAGTGTGAACCACAAATACCATTGTGAACTTCAGTTAGAGTGGTCAATGCCTCCTTAGCATTTAGGCAGCATAGAAAGGTACCCTCTATGCTTCTACAATATAGTGTATCTCCTAGGATGACAAATTTGGATGCCTTTTTAACAAAGGTTCATTTTAGGTTTGATGGTAGGTTAGCTGGTATGGTTCCTATTTGAAGATATGTGTAAATTTCATGGTACCAAGGATTACTGAGACCAATGATTTCATACACGAATTCTGATTCTGGTACCTCGAATGCGAGAACGAGAAGCTGCTCTATCAAAAATTCATAGTTTGGAACATTGTTGGGGATGTTTAGTAGGGATTCAATTGTTTCCATGGCATCCGCTGCTATGTTGTTGGTTCTAGGAATCTGCTCAAATGTGATTTCAATGAAGTATTCCTTTAGGGTCTCCACCAATTTCTTGTATGGGGTAAGTTTGTCATCCTTGGTCTGATATTCATTATTGACTTGATTTATGATCAGTTGAGAGTCTCCATATACTTTGAGAGCCATGATGTTCCATTGCACTGCTATTCTGAGACCTATAGTCAAAGCCTCGTATTCCGTGATGTTGTTAGTGTAAGGAAATGCCAGTTTGTATTACCTTGGTATGCAATCCCCTTGTGGGGTAATGAAAAAGACACCAACCCCTGATCCGTGTTGTATGTATGAACCATCGAAGTATAGTTTCCAGTGGTTATCTATGTTGAGGTTAAAAATGGATTCATCTGGAAACTCTAAGACAAGGGGATTCTCAAAATAAATAGGTGCTTTTGCTAGTTGGTCTATGATAACCTGACCCTTGATTGTTTTCCTCTCCACATAATCGATGTCATATTATGATAATATCATTACCCATTTTTCCATTCTTCTAGTTAGCATTGCCTTTGATAGTAGATATTTGACGGGGTTAATTTTGGCGATGAGCTTGATCTTGTGTGCCAACATGTAATGTTTGAATTTTTGTGATGCAAACACTACTACGAGGCATGCTTTCTTGATGAATGAGTAGTTTAACTCATGACCAACCATTGTCCTACTGATATATAGATAGCCCTCTCTGTTCCATTTCATCATGTTGAGCTAGGAGAGCCCCATGGGCTACTGCTATTACTAACACATATAGGATTAATGAATTTCTTGGGATGGGTGGCATTAAGACTGGTGGTGTCAATAGATATTCCATGATTTTGTTAAATTCCTCTTCACATTTTGTATCCCATCTATATGCTACCCCCTTGTGGAGTAGGTGAGAATATGGATTCTGCTTGTCTGCCAATTGTGCTATGAATCGTTGGATTGATTGAAGTTTGCCTTGGAGACCTCTCAGTTGTTTTAATGTCTTTTGTGCTTCCATCTCAAGGATTTCTTTTACTTTTGTTGGATCCACCTCAATACCCCTCATGGACACTATGTATCCTAACAATTTACCTGATTGTATGCCAAAGACACACTTCTTGGGATTTAATTTGACTTTGTATTCCTCCAATCTGTCGAAGATAGCACTTAAGGTTTCTATATGATCTTTTCTTTTTCTTGATTTAGCTAGGATGTCATCAACATAGTCTTCAACTGTTTTATGAATCATTCCATGGAAGATCAATGTCATGGCCCTTTGATATGTTGCTCCTACGTTCTTTAGGCTAAATGGCATCATGTTCCAACAATATGTCCCCCATGGACAAGTGAAAGTTGTCTTGTGTTCATCCTCTTTTGATATCATGATCTGATTGTATCCTGAAAATCAGTCCATTAGTGATAGCATCTCGTGTCCTGCTATCATGTCTACTATCATGTTGATGTTAGGAAGTGGGAAATCAACCTTTGGACATGCCTTGTTCAAATCCTTGAATTCTATGCAGATTCTGATGGCTCCATCAGGTTTTGAAACATGTACCAAGTTTGACACCCATTCTTTATTGGTCAGATAAATCCTGCATCTAACAACTTTTTGAACTCCATTTTGACTAACAAAGTGATTTGAGGATGCATTTTTCAAAGCTTTTGTTTGACCGGCTTTGCTTCTGGATACACTGCTAAGTGATGAACCATCGTCTCTAGATCAAGCCCTGGCATGTCATCATAACTCCATGTGAAGTTTAGTTTCCTTTCCTTTAGGAATGTTGCTAGGAGTTCTTGCTCTTCTGATAATAGTGATTCAACATAGAATGTGATATACGGGGTCTCCTCTATTCCTAGGTTGTTAGGATTGCATTTCTCGGCCAATAATGTTAATTTATCCTGATGAATAGCTCTTAAAGGAAGATTGAATCCCCCATCCTCAGGCACCTTAGAGAGGTTTTCACCATTGGATACGTCCTTTCTTTTTCTTTTTTTCTTGTCCGAGAGTGTCACGGTGTGGTTTTCACTCAAGGACTTGGATATGATTCTTATTTTCTCACTTTTGTGATTGAAGGATTCAATCATTTCCCCATAATAGGCTAATCATAATAGGCTTTTGCGATTGAAGGATTCTATTATAAATCCTGCTTTGTGATCCCCATCTAGAATGTTATCCCACAATCCCATGAATTTTGAGAGTGCCTCATCGTTTTCAAATGTATCAAGAATCGGTGGTCCTCGTTGGTCATGATTGATGAGTTGGGGATAGACTAGACAAATCTCATGATCTTGTTGGTCTGGCTCAAAGGAGATGGTGCTAATCATACACATTGTAGTGTCCTCAAATAAGCTAGGTAGATTGGTCATGGTATCCTCGTCATCGCTACTAATATAGGCCTCAGTTATAAAGTTATGTATGTCTCTACCTATGGATATTGGTCAACGTACTTTTGCTAGTATTGGCTAAGGAGAAATGTCAACCATTCTAACCGAAGGACTTTGGCCACATGTGCTTATACTCAGAGGGGTACATCCAAGGCCAAGATTTTTTATGGGTTGCATCTCTAGCATGATAGGTATTATGAGCCCATTGTCGTTTTGTCCCAATCTTTGATTTCTATTGTATCCCATTGTGAGCATCATTTGTAGGTCCTTGCTTGTCTCATCCATTGGTAATTGAGGTGTTAGTCTTTCATCTTGATATAACATGTGAGATGGATCTACTTCAATAACCTCCTGGCCAAGGTCTCCCCATCTTGTGAATTCATGATAGTCTTCAGGATACGTTTGTGATGTGGAAGCTTGATTTTCTCATGGACGTCCCCATGATAGAGGAGATTTTGGTAACTCTCCTATCACAAAAGCGTTGTTAGGGAGCTTGTAAATTCCACAACCGTCCTCTTGGATAATGAGCTTGATGTTGGAGATGGTGGGAATGGTGGAAATTGCGGGTGTCTCTATCTCAGAAGTGGATGTGAGGGTGGTGGGGTCAATGTATGGTGTGGATGGGCCCTCATCATTTTTTAGCACTTGGGGGATTTTGTAATACTTTTCTTCAATATTTTTGCAATATGAAAATAGTTTGGGGTCTCTATGGACAGTAACCTCTTGTCCATTATGTGTAAATTTCACACATTGGTGGAAAGTTGATGCTATGACTTTCATCGCATGGATCCATGGGCATCCCAAGAGGATATTATATGGCAAGTCAAGGTCCAAGACCTAAAAATTGGTTTCCATGAGAGTTGGCCCTACTTGAATAGGGATATTGTGCCTTGAAGCACTCTTTCTTGGTCATCATATGCTCTTATTGTGATGCCCTTTCCTTTGTCAATGGAATCTTCTGATATTTTAACTGCTTGATAAGGCTTAGGGAACATATGTTCAAGCTCACACCTCCATCCACCAAGACCCTTTTTATTTTTCTCTTGTGTACAATGGCTTCCAAGTGAAGTGCATGGTTATGAGATGGTTGGGCAGGAAAATCTTGGTCAGAGAATGTAAGGAGATTAGGCGTTATGATATTTCTAACCATAGCCTGGAATTGCTCCGCATCGAGGTCTACGAGGACAGTGGATGAGGCTAGTGCTTCTTCAAGGATCTTTTTGTGCACTGATGATATTTTTAACAACTCCATGATGGAGATGTGTGTTGGAGTTCTCTTGAGTTGATCTAGGATGTTGTAGCCATTAGGGACAGATCTGGATGTAGGGACTCTATTTGGTTGGTATGATCCTGCAATGCTTACCTTGCCGCCTCTTGTGGTGACTCCACAATCTTCAGCATGGGCGCCCTTGATGGTGATGACCATGCAGTCTTCATTTAGGGAGGCAATGACTATTTCATACACATGATTTACACTGCTCTTTCCTTTATCATTATTATTTCCTTTGTTACCATGATTCAGCATCAGATTCGTATATATCTTAAGATCCTGATTTCCCATAGGTTGGTCCACATTTATGATTCTTTTGTTGATGAGATCTTGGATGATGTTTTTGAGTCTCATGCAACTGTTTTTGGTATGGCCTTTGATTTTATGAAATTTTCAAAGTTGATTCTCATTATACCAAGGAGGTTTGACATCAGGTTCTTGGTAATTCTCAAATGTAGGAGGCTTGACGAGTTTTTTATCTATCAAATTTTTCATTATGTCCTCAAGTGGTTCCCCCAAAATGGTGTAATTTCATTTGGGATAAATTTTGCATTGGGGTGGTCCTCTTTGGTCATTGAGATTATTGATGGTTGAATTGTTGTTTGGATGGTATGTCATGTGATGATTGTTTTGGTGTTGTGTTTGGGTTTGCGGTGTGGGTGTATTTTGACGAGGACCACTAATGACCTCCTTGGCATCAATGATGCCATAATTAGTAATGCTTTTGTTCCTTGCCCATGTGTGAGGTTTATCATTGTAATTGGATGGTGGGTGGTTATTTTGTTGTTCATGGTATGATGTTGATTCCATAGGTTGAGTCACAAGGGCTCTTTCGATGTTGAGCGCCTTGGAGATCAATTGCTCATATGTGGTGATGCCAAGAACCTTGAGATGAAATACCAAGTGGCCTTCAAGGTTGGCTATGATGGTGCAAACTTGTTGTTCTTCTGGCATGATCCACTTGCTTTGATTGGCCTTGGATCGCCATTGTTGTAGGAATGAGGCGAATAATTCACCCTTTCCCTATTTTAGAGCCGAGAGTTCTTCGAGACTAACATCCATTGCAATGTTGCATGCATAATTTTTAATGAATGCATCCCTAATTTCTTGGAATTTTATAATTCCTAAAGGTAAGCGAGAAAACCACTCTATAGCAGGGCCTGCCAAGCTCCTAGGAAATAGCTGCATCAGATAAGTATCGTCATATGCGACCTCCATGTAGTAAACCTAGAATTCCCTGATGTGATCTTCAGGGTTTCCCATCCCTTGATATTTGTCAAATTTGGAAATTTCAAATCCCTTGGGGAATGGTTTCATTTCTAAGCTCCTCTCAAATGGATAGGGACACAAGTTGCTTGGTGTTTTGGTTGTTTGCCCTGATTGAAGTTCGAGCACTTGTTGCGAGAGCAACCTGAGTTGTGTCGTCACATCATTTTGTGGATCAGGGGGTGGGATGAAAGTGTTTTGGGGTGTTTCAATCATTGGTTTTATGGATGGGTTGGTTTGCACGTTGTTCAATGGTATCTGTATCTTCTGGTGGGTGAAGTAGTATTCTACATGCTTTTGTATGAACAATGCTTGTTGTTGATCTTATTGTTGTTGCACTAGGATTTGTGCTTGTTGCGCTTGTTGATGTTCCAACAATGCTTGTTGTTGTTGTGCTTGTTGTTGGGTTTCCAATTTTGCTGCTTCTTGTTGCTCTTGATATTTCTTTAATGCTTGTTGATATGCTTGCAATTGTGTTGCTTGTGCAAGAAGTTGTGCTTGTGCTTGTGCTTGCTGTAATTGATATTGAGCTTGTGCTTGTGCTTGGGCTGTTTGTGCTTGTGCTGCTTGTTGTTGCAATAAAAGTTGAGCTTGAGTAACCTTTCGTGCTTGAAATGCTTGTGCAGCTTGAGTGGTTTGTTTTTTTTTTTGTTGCAATAATTCTTGGGCTTGTTGTGCTTGTAATGCAACTTGTGTTGCTTGGGTAGCTTGTGCAACTCGAACAGCTTGCTGAGCAGCTTTTTGTACAACTTTTTGTTTCTGCACTTGTAGGTATCCTCTTTGAAAAGTGGCTTGTAATGCTGCATTGTATTGACTTGATGTGGTGGAAGTTGGTGGTGGTGGATTCAGAATGGCATTTGTGGTGAGCAATAATGTCATGTTGACATTTTGAGTGGTGGATGGTGGTATTGTTGTGATTGGTCCTTGAGAGACCATGCTTTGTGATATTAGGGGGGTGTTTGATGATTTTGCAATTTTTTGTGTGTTTGTCATCTGTTGGTGCAATGTCAATGAAAAGTTTTGAGCATTTGGCATAATGCTTTGATTGATGATGTTGTTTTGATCGATACTTGGTAGAGGGCGAATCCCTAGACCAAAGAGCAGTGTGGATGATAATGGCAATGGTGGGAGAGGTGGGAACGTAAGGGGTGTTAGTTTTCTGAAAATGTTGTGGTGTTGAACATGCCCCTTGGTCCGAACATATCTCCCTCTTCTTGTGGATTTTTGAGGAGAGGGGTTTGAGGCGTTGCATGATAAAATGATGATGATGGATCATGATCGAATGTGAGAGGAACATTTTTATGTAGTGGGTTTTGGGGTATGTTTTGTTCCAAGATTGTATTTCCATCCAAATTTTTATTATTAACAAGGGGGTGTGCTTAAAGAGCATTGAGGAATGTGTTTCCCTTGTTGACATTAGGTTGTATTGGAGAAAATGATGTTGTGATTTGTGAAATGTTTTTCATGATGTTTTGAGATGGGCATGTAGATGAGATGGGAATGGTGGATGAGAATGGTGGAAAAGATGTCTCTACTCTAGTACTCACATCAAAATCTGAAGGTAACTTGGCCCTTTTTTTGCTAGCTAAAGAATGTATAGCAAAGGATTAAGTCTCATCATGATGTTAATGATTTTATGATTCTCCGGATTTTGGAGCATTTCAGTCATTTCTTGCGAGACATTCCAAAAGTAAGGTCCTCTTCTTGGTTTTCCTCTTGCAGATTTGGCGATGATGAGAGAGTCAACAGATTACTTGATTCGACGGGATTCATTTCAACGTTTGTTTGGCTAAGATCACTTGAAGTGAGTTTTTCTTTGTTGGCTTCCATACTCTTCTTGTATTGAGATCTAGTTAGAACCATAAAACGAGGATCAATTTTTTGAGAATATGGGAGATGAATCTCTTGATTCTTTGGATTAATTTCTTATTTTATGTCCAAAGAAAAAGGTTTTAAGATGCCTTGAGGATCAAAGGTGATATGATGATGATGGGTGATACGAATGTTTTTTCTTTTGATAAATCTCAAATGAGATACTAGGATTTTAGGACTTTGCTGATTTTGATTTTGATTGGATTTTGGATTTGGGATTTTGTCCTTGATTTTGGTTTTGATTTTATTTTTGATTTTGAACAAAAAAACCCTAAGATGTTGGATAATGATCTAAGGGATAGATTTACTCAAAGGATGATGATTTGAATATGTGTGAGGAGAAGGATGCATCTACCCACACCTAATCAAACAAGATGATAGCTTTGCTAAGCATATGAAGAAGGATTCATCTACCTATACTAAGCTAAGCAAGATGATTTTGATAACTTTGACTAAGCATATGAAAAAGGATACATCTACACATACCTAGCCAAAGGTGATTTTGATAATGTCTTCAAGGATTTAGTCTCAATGATTTTGATGATTTTGATTTTGCCAAAAAGCCTAGCATTTAAGGATGATTTCAAGATTGTCCAAAAGGTGATTTGTGAGATGATGTTTGTTTTGATGTTTTGAATGATGGATGAAAAAGATTTTGATTTGTTTTAATCCTAAGATGAACCTAAAAAAGACACTTTGTTTGCCTAGACCTAGGTATTGAAGATAATGCAAATGCTTCCTAAAGACCTTTGTAACCAAGAAATGATTTCATTTGAACATTCATTTTTGGATTTCCAACCAATGATTTTTGCTTTGGGATTGTGAATCTTCAACACACATGAAAGTTCATTTTTCTTAGCTTTACTTAATGTCTTTATTTTACCAAAAACACTTTCTTTGATTAAGTTTTCAAACTAAGATGTCCAATGTCTTAATTTCTTCAAACACCACAAGACATGTTATGGGGAAATTCAATGAACTTAAGGCAAGGGTTTCCTATTGTTTACTTAAGGAGACAAATCGAGATATAATCCAATGTTTAGAAAACTCTAAGGATGTGAATCCCAAGGGAAAGAAATAACATGTGGATTGATTCAATTGTATTTGTCTTCAAAAGGGTTTGAAATTTGAATGATGATGTTAAGTGTTGTTTTTCAAGATGTTTTCGATCAAGCAATGCATTTTGTAACCCTAGAATAAGTACAATCCTATGGATATGTAAGACAATATTTGCTGGATTCCCACTTGGACAAGTCTAGCTATGCTTATCTTTAGCGAATGGTTAGATGCTTGACCCCACTGGCTCCCCTCCATGGCTCATTAACGTCAATCGGGGCAGCCAAGCATCAACACTCATGAAACTCCCATGGCATGCTTTCCATTTCTACTAAAAGACCGTAAAAGTGTGGGGCGGCTTCAAAACGACTGTTCTTGCACCAACAAATAGATTAAAGGATTTTGGAAAGTCTAGCACGTGTGTTTTAATAAGGAATTTTCGTTCGTGGAGATTGACCCATACGGTAAGAGTCCCCTTTTGGATCCATCTTGTCGAAATCAACTATGTGATATTGGCATTTCTTCCAATATCCACATTTATATCCTGAATGGAAATACTCTTGGCTTTAGAGTGTTACCGGTTGAGTCGTTCCCTTGGGTGAGTACTTTTTCCCCAAGGCAGGACCTCTAGGATAAACAAAATTGAATGAAGAACAATATTCATAACTCGATCAATCCTTGTTGGCAACAAAGAGAGAGAATATATGCAACAAATTCCCCACTCACACTTGCACAAGATTTTTTTCAATTTTAAACCCGAAGAGAAGTGTGTAGGTGATTGCTTTATCTCACTCTAAAGTCATGAAAATGCCTTTTGATTCTCAAGATCGCTATAAAGTGTGAGAGAAGTGCATACATCCTTTTTCAATGGTTTTAGTTTAAGTAAGCCCTCACAAAAAACAAATTTACACTTGTTCTTTTTAAATCCACAAATCAAAATGTGAGTTCGCTTTAGAGCACCAAAAGACAAATGATAAACACTTTGTTCAATTATTAATCCATGAAACAAAAACTAGTAACTTGTGATCCTAAAGTTCGTTTTAACCTTTGCAAGAAGAAATTGAAAGGTTCTTTTTAATCCCAAATGAAAATTAGTGTCCTAAAGAAGAAGTGCTAACAATTTCTTAACCAAGTCATAAGCAAACACTAAAGTGTTTAAAAACACTTTGATTTGATGAAACATCCCCATCATGCCTCTCCTTCCTTCAACTTCGATTTCCAACCTACAAGGAATAAAAACCAATCAAATTCTAGAAAATACAGAAGTTAAAAAGTAGAAAACAAAAGAAAAATTAATCATAAATCAAAAGCATGTGCTAAAATTAAATTTTCCCTTTTTACTGTCTCCGAGTGTTGCAACTCGCAACTGCGTCACAATTCAATTTCCCAGTGGTGCCCTCACAGCGCCACTTACCAGTTAGCGTCGCCCTGTGTTGAGATAGAGAGTTCAACTACGTTGCACTTTTCAACCCACATCGCAGTTTCCTTTCAACATCACAATTTTTGAAAATTTTGAAAATTCCTGCAAGTCAACGAGTCCAGCAGTGAAGTTTAAAATTCAAATATTTTGGTGGGATGAGTCCAGTGTCGTAGTTTTGAGTTTAAGCGGTGCCATATAGTGGTGCTGAGAAGTCAGTGGTGCCAAAACAACGACGCTGAGCTCCCAGCATTGGAATTTTCTATGTGAAGAAAAATGCAGAAATTTTGGAAAAAGATGAGAAAGAATGATATCCAACCCTCCTTCTAGTGCCAAATGTGCGAACCCTTTTCCTAGTACCTGCAAAACAACATGAGTAAACAAGTTAAACAAGGAATTGCAAGCTAAAACAAGGATTCCCCATGAAATCCATTTACAACATTCAAATTAGGAAGAAAATAGTGAAAAACTCAATGAAAATGACAAAACAAATATTGAATCCTAATTAGAAAAGCAAACACATGATCCCATGGGGGAATTGGTGCCAATTTGATGTGAAAATTGGCCCTTTTCCAATTCCTATGATGCAAGCTTGATATGTTGAAGATGATATTGATCCACTTTGTTGATGAAAGATGAGAACACCAAGCCAAAATCTGAAAAAAGCCTAGCTAAGAATTCAATGATGGATGGAAATGGCTAAATATTTTAGCATGATAACTTTGCAATGTTTGTGGATGATGAGATAAGGATATGAGCTCTTTATTTATAGAATGTTAAGATGGATGAATGTCCAAATTTGAGCAATGTGGGACTAACATTCATCTAATGATATGATGCCACTTGTTAAGCTATGAATGGATGAAGGATGTGCAAGATTTGGGGTTTGTGCCAATAAATGCCTAATTTGAAATTCAAATTTTGTTGAAATGACATGTAAGAGGGAAGGGAAAATGCAATAAATGCCACTTGGCTCAAGGAAAAGGACATGTAAGATGAATTTATTTCCTTGTTGGATGTACATGTTAACTTGGATGTTTTGAATTCAAATTGAGAGAATATTCCAAAAGATGCCTTGTGAGGAATATAGAGATTTAATAAATGAATTAAATCTATTTTCATGTGAAACTTGCATTATCTAGAGGATGGGACATGAGATGAGATTAAATTAATCAAGGGTTAATTAATTTAATGAGAGAGGTTAGATGCTGTGACCTATTTGACTCAAATTTATGAATTTATTTAAATCAAATAAGAGAAGAATATGACAAAAGATTAATTAAATAAGGATTTTGATTTATTTAATTAAAAGAGATGGTGTTAGATTAAATCAAATAAGGTTTTAATTTATTTAATTTAATGAATAAACTTTAGAGATTTAATCAAATATATTGATTATTTAATTAAATAGGGATAATTAGATCAAATGGATTGATTTAATTAACCGAAGAGAGTGACTTAATTAGAAAAAATGATTTATTTAATTAAGGCATGAAAGTTGATGAATTTAATCATATAGGGGAATTTGATTAAATGGTTAGACCGAGGGATGATTCAGGAAGAAACGATGTTAGTAATTAGGATTAGATGCGCAATGTCAATTAGTATATTTTACGTGTCTACAGAATGTATGGATGTAATGTGATATGATGTGATGTTATGCTTAAGTATTATGATAATTTATAGATGCAATGTGATGGACGCACTCCTTTTATTTACATTATATGTGATATGAGATGATGTAATTTTTATGATATGTGATGTTATAAGATAAATGTAATGCAATGCAATGGATGTGCAATCTTATTTTTCAGTATCTTTTCATGATATGTTATGGGATGGGTGTTATGATATGGATACTTATGTAGGATGTTATGGATGCATTTTTTTTGTACTTTTCTAATGAAAATTTATGATGTCATGATGATGTATGCATATGAATGTATATATATGATGTACTTATGGATAATACAAATTTTCATGCTTATGAATGATGCAATGTATGTTAATACCAAGAATATGTGTATGATATGAGATATGGATGCAATGCTTATAGTATGTATGATGAATTTTTACGATATGAGATGTATGTATGCTAATGATTTGTGGATGTAGGATGGATGCATGATGATTTTTTTGGTTGACTGTCATGATACCAGGTTAGCATGGAAAGAATATAGAAGAAATAAGATGATTTGACCATTGATTTTGAGATTGATTCAAAAGTCAAACAAGTCCATGATCCACCAAGACTTTATTAGATGTGGTGATGATATATGATGATGATGATGATGATGATGATGATGATTCTACTCATATCTTGGGATTGGGATTTTTTGTCATTCCTTATGTTTGATATAACACATAGACATGATGCATCAAGGTATTGATAACTAGGATGGTGTTGTATCCAATGATAATGGACTTTAACTCTGCCAATAGATAGGATAGTTCTTGTTCACACTTTGCCATATGGAAACCATTTTAGAATTTAGGTTGGAAGCTTAGAATATATCAGACCAAAGCATACGTAATAGTAAAAAATCTACTCCAAATAACCTCCCTACACACAGCTAAGCAAGTATGTGCCAAGATTATTTTACAAGAATATCCACAAGCACAACAAATGAAAGATAATGATAAATGTCCCATTCCTTTCTCTCTAAATCATTTTAAAAATCATCAAGAGGTCCTTGGAATGGGTTAATAAGATAAATCATAAGAAAATATCAAAGACAAATAGTCAACATTATCTATATCTATTGCCAATTTAACATAGCTAAGGTGATTGTTGATGTTGATGTCCATCATAGGAAGGATGCATCCTAGGAAATGTTGATTTGGTGTTTTGACTAAGACTAGGTGTGTGATAAGTCATTGATAAAAATTTCACTGACTAATTTATCTATGATCCAAACTTTAGGTTTTAACACTTAGGTTCTCGCTTTACGACTTGCGACACTTGCTCTCTATTTTTTTTCCAAAGGTTGAAGATGACGATTAATTTATTGTGCAAAACCCAATCCTAATACCTACAAAACAATAAGAACAAACACATTAGATTTTCAATTGCAAGCACGAACAAGGATTCCCCATGAAATCCATCAGAAAAGCTCAAATTAGGAAAAATAATGAAGAACACAATGAAAATAACAAAATAAAGATTGAATCCTAATTAAGCTAGCAAACTCATGACCCCATGGGGGAATTGGTGCCAATTTGATGTGAAAATTGGCCCTTTCCCAACTCCTATGATGCAAGCTTGATTTATGTTGATGATAATTGATGAGTGATCCACTTTTTTGATGTTTGATAATAGCTCCAAGCTAAAAACCTGCATAACCTAGCTAAGATTCAATGATGATGAATGAAATTTGATAGATATTTGAGCATGGTAACTTTGCATAATTTGTGGATGATCAAATGAGGAATGAAGCCTCTTATTTATAGATGAGATTGAAGGATGAATGCCTAAAATTGAGTAATGTGGGACTAACATTCATCCAATGGAAAGATGCCACTTGTCAACCTATGAATGGATGAAGGATGTGCAAGTTTTGAGGATTGTGCCAATAAATGCCTATTTTTGAATTTTGAATTTGTTGAAATGAAATGAAAGAGGGAAGGGAAAATGCATTAAATGCCACTTGGCTCAAGGAAAAGGACATGTAAGATGGAGTTAAATGCCTTGTTGGATGTACATGTCAACTTGGATTTTTGAATTCAAACTTGGAGAATATTCCAAAAAGATGCCTTGTTGAGGAAAATAGGGATTTGATAAATCAATTAAATCTATTTTCATGTGCAAGTGGTAAATGCTAGAGGATTTGAGTGATAAGAGATTAAATTAATCAAGGTTAATTAATTTAATGAAGGGGATTAGATGATGTGACAAATTTGACTTAGATTTGTGGATTTATTTAAATCAAATATGAGAAGAATATGATAAAAGATTAATTAAATAAATATTTTGATTTATTTAATTAAAAGAGATGGTGTTAGATTAAACTAAATAATGTTTTAATTTATTTAATTTAATAGATCGACTTAAGAGATTTAATCAAATAAAATTGATTATTTAATTAAATAGGCATAATTAGATCAAGATGGTTAATTTAATTATTGAGGAGAGGTGACTTAATTAGATAACTAGTTTATTTAATTAAGAGAGGAATATTGATGAATTTAATTAGATAAGGGGATTTGATTAAATGGTTAGACCAAAGGATGATTCAAGATAGAACAATGTTAGTAGTCGGGATCAGATGCACAATGTCAATCAGTACATTTTCCATGTCTACATTTATTATGGATGAAGATTCATTGTGGGCGAAAGTGAAATGGGATGGATGGTTTTGGTCTTCTTTGAAATATTTCAATGTTTTTGGTGTTTTCAAAATTTCAAATGTTTTGGGGTTTTCTGACATTTAAATATTTAGAGGTTTTCTAAGTTTTTAAATATTTTGGGTTTTTCTTGAGTTTTCCAAATGTTTAAGGATTTTTTGCTATTTGAATGTTTAGGGGTTTTCCGAATTTCAACCAAGAACCTAACCTAAAAGACTATCCTAGGGGCCTCAAGGGTTGATCAAAGATTAGCCTTTCCTAAATTATACATGCAGAGAACATGTAGTTCGACTGACTCAACTTATTGTCAATGAGGTATGAACAGTTGATGGAATGTGAGCTTATTATGTCGGACTCCTAAAAGACTGACCTAGGGTATCTCGGGGGTACATCAATGATGGCCTTTCCTACATTCAAGCTTAGAGACTCATAGTTGGACAAGGTATTATTTTTGGGATTTTCAATGTTTGAACTATTTAGGGATTTTGATGTGTTTCAAACATTTTGGATTTTGGCTTTACAGCTTTTCAAATGTTTTTGGATTTTAGCTGTATAAGATTTTGGATGTTTTGGATTTTTTGATTTTACAAGTTTTTTTGGATTTTCGTGAGATTTTATGAATGTTTTGGCATTTTTGATAAAATTTTATGAATTTTTTATAGATTATTTATAGATTTTTTATGAGATTTCCAAATATCCCTAAGATATACAAGAGCTTGATCTGATGTCAAATGGATTTCCCCCAACATAATTTGATAGATCACCTCGATATGGGCAGGACAAACTGACCTTTGTAATATGCCATGTAGTACTAAGGGGAATACAATATTTCACAATATCAAGCTATGATACAGATGCAGATGGGTGATGGAATAAATAGGATGAATGATGTGATGGATGGATGCAATGCAAAGAATGATAGGATAAAGAGCCAAAGAATAGATGGAGGTGCTTTATTTATGCAAGTGCCTATTTGCTAGGTTTTCACCAAGGTACTTTCCCAAAGCATGACCAAAGTGGTTTTCACTAGAGGACAATTGTTTTTGTTACTTTTGTCAATGGTATGTGCATAATCATGATGGGCCAAAAATTGGCAATATGATGGGTATGTGGCTGGTGAATTTTTTCTTACCCAAAATTGATGAAACAAAAAAGGTTTTTAAAAGAGACTCTCAGCTTTCCACCAATATAAATTATGCTTTACTTTGAATTTAATAAATACTTATTATTCATTTTCTATTTGAATTATGACTAAAGTCCTGATTGATAGGATAATTGAAAACATCTATAGTTTTCAAACGATATCACATTTTTTGAATCTAAAACATGTGTCACATTCTATGCTTCACATACTATAGGATTAAAAAAAAAGAATTTCATGATGTTTTGACCAAGTTAAGGTGGTCAAACATGCAATTTTTTATATTTTTTAAAATTTGTAATAAAAAATTCATAATTAATTATTTACTTGGAAAAAAATTACAAAAAAATATGCATCACATCGTGATATGAGTCCTCTACTTATATCTAAAATATTATAAAAAATTATTCTCATTTTATTGTGGTTAGGGTGGTCAGATAGACACCTACTTCTTATTTTTTCCTTGAAATTTAAGTACTACTGCATTGAAAATTCAAATTTTTACCAAATAGATTTAAAAAAAAACCTAGTAGTTTAGAAACTGCATTCAATTTTCTATAGATTCCATATTTTTGAAATAATTACTTATTCAAATTTTTATGTCAAGTTTCCTAACTCTGATTTTTCTAAATTTTTTGCCACTTAATGGCCTGTTTAAATTCCATGATGATCCTACACATACCCCAATCCTTTTTCTTTTCTTTTTTTATACTTTTGATCATTTTTTTATTTCTTTTGTATTTTCAAATTTACACCCTTCAAGCCTATGCATAAAACTTTTTAAGATGCAAGTTGTTGGTTAGTTCCTACAAGGCTTCACCTTTAGGGGTTGATAATTGATATGCTTATGATCCATAGCTTGTAGTGATGATAAATGGGCCTAATTAGTTAGGCTCAAACTTTCCTTTGCTATCTTGATTTGGAAGATTTTTCTGTTTCTTCGTGAAAACAAGATCCCCTATCTAGAAATACCGACACATGATCTTCTTGTTATAGCCATGTTTTAGTTAGTTTTGATATATTTGTAAGTGATTAAGAGCATCAAGGTGACACTCATCCAAGAATTCTAGATCATTTAGTCGAGAGACTTTGTACTCTTCATCACTGATCAAATTTTGCATTGACACTCGCAGTGATGGAAGTTCAACCTCAATAGGCAAGTGGCTTCTGATCCATAGACCAAGGAGAAAGAGGTTGAACTTATAGGAATGTGAATATTGGTTCAATAGGCTTAGAGGGAAATATTTAACTTCATATGTCTATCATGGGCAACTTCATTGACTATTTTCTTTAGTATTTTTAGAATGGTCTTGTTTGTAGCCTTATCTTGATTGTTTCCCTGGGGATAATACAAAGGTAAAGGAGTAGGAGGTGGTGGTGAACCTCCTGAACCTCCATCCCCATCCTCTTCATCTTCTTCATCATCATCATCTTCTTCTTCTTCGTCTAATGCTTCTAAAAAGAAACAACCTATGCAAGCTAATTCACCTTTGTTAAAACTAGATATCAAATTTGATTTTCCAATGTATAATGGAGAACTAGATGTAGAAAAAATAGATAATTGGATAAAAAAAATTGAAGTTTATTATAGAATTCAAATTTTTACTGAGGATTCTCAAAACATCCAATTATCCACTCTTCGCCTGGGAGGCACAACTTTAATTTGGTGGGAGAGTAGAACATTATTTCTTCTTGGTTTGAGTTTATAGTTGCATTAAAGAAATAATTTTATCCATTAGGACATATGCAAAAAGCAGTAATGAATTGGAAATCATTAAGGCAAGAAAAAGGACAAAGTGTGCAAGAATATACATAGGAGTTTAGGAAGAGGGCTTTAATTTTAGGCATTCCTTTATATACACAAGAAACTTTGTTAAAGTATATAGGTGGATTACATGAAATTTTGAGACATACAATACTTATGTTTAATCCAACTAACATTGATGAAGTTAGTGTGCAAGCTATCCATTTGGAAACAAGCTCAAGGAATAGCCTTGATAATCTGTTGATGGAATCCAATAAGCATAAAGGAAGCAAGAAAGGGAAATAGAAATCACAACGAACAAAAATGTAAAGAAAGAGGACGAAAAGCCTTATTGCTCACATTGCGAGAAGCAAGGGCATGAAGATGCAAAGTGTTGGAAATTGCATCCTGATCAGAAGCCTAAGTGGTTCAAGGATCGAAAGGGTAAGTAGAAGTCCACAACTATCGTGCAAGACCTTGGTATGGAATCTGGTGATGAATCGAAGATTTCAATTGTGGGTTTGAAAGGGAAAGATTTTTTTGGTAATGATTCTACCACTGATGTTTCATGTGCTTGTACTTCTAAAAGTCATGTTGTTCCTAAAGATAGCAAAATATGTGAACTGTTTCATATAAGGGTGATTTCTAAGAACACTAAGATTGATACACTGATAGATAGTGGGTCCCAAGTTAATCTAATTTTAGAAGAAGTTATTAAGCAGTTGGGATTACTAAAAAAGCCACATAAGAAACCTTATCCATTAGGTTGGGTGTGCAATGATAAAAAATTGCAAGTAACTAAGGAATGCAATTTAAGATTTGCAATAACATCTAATTTTATAGATGAGGTTGAATTTGACGTCCACTTGATATCTATGGAATTTGTTGGGTAGCCCATACTTATATGATAGAAAATAAATATTCTACAGGGAACATAATCAATATCCCTTGTTTAAGGAAGGAATTGAACACATTGTGCATTCTCATCCAATTAAGACTGATAAGTCTTTTGTGACAATGGGACATTTGAAAAGGGTAGTTAATGCAAGAAATAATTTGGCACTTATGTCTATTCCACAAGAAGTGTCATTGCATAAAAGAATATCTAATTCTAAGGTTGTTCCCGTTATAAAAGACAAGTACCATGTTGGCACATTCTTTTCCTCTTCCGCAAATTCAATTTTTTTATTCATCCTTCTACTTTTCAGCAGTGTATGGTTGGTAGCAACAACATTCAATGTGGATGTGTATATGGCTAATGTACCTTTTTGTTTTTAGACTGCAAGAATTGGGTAGCACGACCCCCTATAAACTACAGTGCACCTGGAAAACTTTTTAATGTGATCGGTGGTGCTAGCACGACACGCCCTTTGGTACCACGGGGGTGGGGGGAACTAGACCTCATCACCAACCTCCTGCAATAGGAAATATTTAGCCAACCGAGCTAGGGCCCCAACCCCATATGGCTAATGTACTTAATAATATCAGTGTAGTTTTGATTGTTGTTCTGATGAGTCAGATGTACATGTTCTAGAAAGGAAGGACAAATGATACTGGGCAAGTGGGGCAACATTTCCCTAGTTCAAATTATACATAAAAATAGACTTTTGGAGGTCCAAAAGCTTCTCAATGGGGAGGAATGATCCAGGTGGATCCAAAATACCTTAAAATTTCATAGTCTCAGAATTCATCCAAAGAAGCATCAATGCTTAGAGCTCGCTGACACGATCCAGACACAACTTTAATGGGCTCAAAAGGAGTTCATATGCAAAAGCTATGCTCAGTCAAAAGTTTAGTCAAACAAGTGAATCAAGGGTTCAAAAAGGAAAAAAAATGATTGTCTCAAAATGAAATAAAAATGATGCCAAGTCGTAGTGCTCATGCGCTGATTTTGGAACTATATTTGGTTTAAAAAATGGAGCTCGTATGTGAAAGTTATAGCTGGTGAAAGGTTGGTCAAAATTTTGACTCTGGTTGACTTTGATGACATCAGCAAGAAGACATGGCAAGTGGTGACGTGGCAAGAGTGGTGAGTTGGCATAGACACGGTGGAAAAAGGAACATGGATTAAACCATATTGTTAAAAGAAAACACGTATGGTTTAAAAATTAAAAGATTTATATGATTTCAAGGAGGATTTGGTGGGATTTTATCCCTTAAAATCCTCTTCCCTTGCCCATAAAACAAGAAGAGGAAAAGAATCTCGTAAACTTACATTTCAACAAATTAACCCCTTTAAGCACCTTTCTCATATTTAACGGCTTTATTTTAAAGATTATCCAATAAGATTATTAAGGGGGTTTTAAAAGATATTTTTAAAGATTATAATGTGAGTCCAAAATTATAATGACCCATAGTTAAAGGGGTTTGTTTTTAATTGTATGGCTTAGAATTATAAAAGCCAAAGGGGGATTTATTTTTGAAAGATTAATTCATTATACTAATGAGAAATTAGTGATTTTTATTGTAAAAGGGGGAAATGGTTGGATTTCTTACTTGTATACGGGAGATATTGAACATTTGCAAAATAATATGGTTAAAACCATATTAGCAAATAAATGTGTATATAAAGGGGTGATTTTTGTAAAGGGATGAGAAATTATTGAGTGGAGAATTTTGTGCAAGAATTTTTTGGAGAGAATTGTAACAGGGAGAATTATTCAATTTCATTTTGGGAGAAATAATTCTTTGGAGGAGAATTTACAAGGTGTTTTGTACACCAAAAATTGTAAAAGAGAGATTGTGGAGATATTATTGCAGGTTCTTGGAGCTTGGGTATTGTAACAAAGCATAATTTTGCTTGGCAGTATCAATAAAGCGGTCCCATCATTGAGAAGCAGACTTAGAGAGTAGTCCACATTGGACAAACTCCATTATCAATTTGCGTGTTGTGATCCTTCTATTTCTTTGTTTCATTCTTCTCTCTTCTGTCTCAATTTTCTCTCTAGTTTAAATTCAGTATTTGAATTTGTAATTTCAACGGTTAAAAAGAATAATCACACAATTCTATATTAGATCGTGAAATTACTATAATTAGATTTACTTTACAACTTAATTTTGTAAACTCTAATTATGGATCAAATATGATGGGTATGTGTAGGATATGTGGCTAACGACTTACTTTTTACCCAAAATTGATGAAATGAAAAGTGTTTTTTAAGAAGATTCTCAACATTCCACCAATATAAATTATGCTTTACTTTGAATTTATTAAATAGTTATTATTCACTTTCTATTTGAATTACAACTAAAGTCTTGATTGATAGGCTGATCAAAAAACATCTATAGCTTTCAAATGGTATCACATTTTTTGAATTTGAAACATGCGTCACATTCTATGCTTCTCATACTATAAGATTAAAAACACAAAAAAGGAATTTTATGAAGTTTTGACCAAGTTAAGGTGGTTAGACATATGAGTTTTTATATTTTTTAAAAGTTGTAATAAATAAATCACAATTAATTATTTACTTGGAAAAAAATTACAAAAAAATATGCATCACATCGTGATATGAGTCCTCTACTTATATATCTAAAATCTTATAAAACTTATTGAAAATTCAAATTTTCACCAAATATATTTAAAAAAAAAACCTAGTAGTTTAGAAACTACATTCAATTTTCTATAGATTCTATTCTTACATATTTTTGAAATAATACAGATAACTTATTCAAATTTTTATGTCAAGTTTCCTAACTCTGATTTTTCTAAATTTTTTGCCACTTATGGCCCTGTTTTTTCCATGATGATCTTGCACATACCCTAGATCAATTTCTATCCCTCTCTATGATACAATGTAGCCAAGAATATTTCTTGATGTAACCCCAAAGACACACTTTTTTGGGTTTAGTTGTACCTTATGCTCTTCAAGTTTGTTGAAGATGGGTCCCAATACCTCGACGTGTTCACTTCTTTTATGTGATTTTTCCAAAATATCATCCACATAATCTTCAACTATTTTGTGGATCATGTCATGAAAGATGAGGGTCATTTCTCTTTGATAGGTTGCTCCTACGTTCTTCAGCCCAAATGGCATCATGTTCCAACAATATGTTCCCCATGGATAATTGAATGCAATTTTGTGTTGATCCTCCTATGCAACCATGATTTGATTATAGCCTAATAAACCATCCATGAGTGATAGCATTTCATGCCTAGCCATTAAATCCATGATGATGTCAATGTTAGGAAGAGGAAAATCATCCTTTAGAAATGCTTTGTTTAAGTCTCTGAAATCTATGCATATTTGGATGCCCCTAGGGGGTTTGGAGAGTAGTACTAGTTTGTAAACCCACTAAGGATAATTTATTGATCAGATGAATCCAATGTCTAGAAGCTTTTCTAACTCAAGTTTTACTAAGAGTGTTATCTAAGGGTGTATCTTTCTCAATTTTTTCTTCACTAGTTTGGCTTCAAGATATACTACTAAATTATGTACAACCACTTTTGGATCAAGCCCTGACATATCAATGTATGAGCATGCAAATTTAGCTCTTCACTATTTTAGAAATGCTGCTAGGTTTTTATGTTCTTCATGCAACAAGGACTCGACATAAAAAGTAATCTTTGGTTCTTATTTTGATCCCACATTCACTGGGTTGGCCTTTATTGCTAGAACTGTCAACTTCTCTAGATGCATTGCACTAAGGGGGAGATTGAATCCCTCATCCTTGGGTTCCTCACAAAGGTTTTCACCCTCAGATATGTCCTTTCTTTTTACTATTTTAGGATTAGAAAGTGTCACACTGTGGTTTTCACTCAAATATTTGCATGTTAGTTTCATGTTGTCAATTTTGTGACTAAAGGATTCAATCATCTCCCTATAGTATTCCCCTATGTCTAGATCTATATAAAAACCATCTTTGTGATATACCCATGGTAAGTTGTCATGAAGTACCATGAATTCTGAGATTTCTTCATCGTTTTCAAATAAATCTAGAATTAGTGGTCCTCATTGGTCCAAGTTGATGAGTTTTGGGTATAGTAGGATTATTTCATTTGGTTGGTCACTTGGGGTGAAGGATTTTGTGGATATCATGAAGAGAGAGTTATTCTTAAATAGGTTAGCAACATTGAGGGGGAATTTTTCTAGGGTAGTATCAAGTGATGTGGGTAACCAAGAGGAAGCCTCAACCCATTTAGAAAAAGTACCTTTTCCAAGAAGAGTAACCTTGCTAGTAGTACAACCTAATCCAAGATTATTTGGACGTCTCTCAAGAACGATAGGTTCTAGCAATCCATTATCATTTTTTCCTAGTTTCTCATTCTTGTTATATCCCCAACTCTTCATTAGTTGCAAGCCTTTACTGTCATATTCCATGGGATGAAGGGGGACGGGTTGTTCATCTTGATATAGTAGTTTAGAGACATCCTCATTGAAATCTTCTTTGTTCAAATCTCCCCACTTGGTGAAGGTAGTAGTTGTTATCTTTATTGTTTCATGAAATTTGTTGCTAGGTGTGGGTTTCCCATGGGATTTGGGAGAAAGAGGTAGCTCTCCCAATAAAAAAGTATCCTTTATTAGTTTATAGTTCCCGCAACCATCATCCTAGATCACTGTTTTGATGTCAGGAATGTTTTGCACAATGGGTGTTTTTGTTTCTGAGGTAGACCCAAGGGATGATGGTTCAACAAATGAGGAGGATGGTGTAGGACCTTCATCATTCTTAGGGATTTTGGGTATCTTGTAAAACTTGTTCTCAAGATTCTTGTAGTAGTAAAAAGGCTCAAGATCTCCATGGATGGTAACTTAATGGTCCTCAAAAGGAAAATTTACACATTGATGATAGGTTGAAGCTACATCTTTTAGGCTATGGATCCATGGCCGGCCAAGCAGAATGTTGTAGGGAAGATCAAATTCTAACACTTGGCATGTAGTCTTTGCAATGACAGGTCCCACTTGGATGGATAGTGCAATAATTCCTTTTGATACCAACTCTTGATCATCATGTGCTTTGATGGTGGTACTCTTTTCTTTCTCAATAACATCCTCTAAATAGCCCAAGTTCTTGATCAACTGAAGGGTGTAAATGTTCAAACCAACACCTCCGTCTACTAAGACTCTTTTAACCTTGTTCTTATGAATAATGACCTCAAGGTGCAAATCATGGTTATGAGATGGTTGTGAGGGTAAGTCTTGTTTTGAGAAAGTGATAAGATGATTAATAATATGCCCTACCATAGCTTGAAACTGATTGCTATCAATATCATTAGGGACAGATGATTCAGATAAATCTTTCTCTAAGATTTCCCTATGTGTGGGGGATAGCCTCAATAGTTCTAAGATAGAAATTTATGTGTGGGTCTTGTTGAGATAATGTAGGAGACTGTACTCTCTAGGGTTTGATGTTTCCAAAGTAGGTTTTACCCTAGATTGATGTAAGACTCCTTGGATGGTGACTGTGCCACATCATGTGGTGACTCCGCACTCCACACTAGGTCCTTTGATAGTGACAATAGTGATAACACTATCACAAGAAGTGACCACATTGGAATATGCATGTTGTAAGTTGTTATAGGTTTTTTCTTTTCTAGTTTCATTACCTTTGCTATGATCTATAATGGGGTTCTTGTATATATTGAGATCTTGATTGTCAGTGGGTACCTCAATAGATATGGCTTCACTTTCGATGATATATTGGATGATATTTTTAAGCTTCATACAGTTCATTGTTTTATGTCCTTTGATTTTGTGAAATTCACAAAGATCATTTTCATTGTATCGAGGTGGTTTATCCTATTGGGAACAAGAAAAATTGAGAGGGGGGGTGAATCAGTGTTTTGTAAAAATTAACTTTATTATTCTAATCATTAACCCACTTGAAACATTCAACCAAGAGAAATATATAGAAATAGAAAGAAAATAACCATAACAACATAACACAAGGAGTTTTACATGGAAACCCTATTAGGGGAAAAACCACGGTGGATGGCCAATCCACAATATAATCTAAGTATACTCAAAAATAATTTTACAATATGGGAATGCACTTGCATTCAGACTCATTTCTTAGAGCTCACTACTTAAATAGGAATGCACATTTCCTTAAAAAGATTTGGATTAGATCCAAGAGAATGAACTGAAAGAATAGCATCTACAAATGCTTGATTACAATTCTAATAGGCTCAGTTATTGATCTTCTATCCTTTTGGCTGATATTGAACTTCTTCTCTGCTCTACTCTGACTCGCACTACAAAATCTTTATGCACAAGTGAAACTGTGTATAAAATTGCTCTAACATTCTTTTGATATTCGCAATACACATTGACACACCATGCATATAAATCAAAATGATATAATAGGTCATACATATATATCTGTGACTAACAATTTAATCACAACATGTCAGTTTCAATAAAACTTAAAAAATATTAGCAACTATCAGCTCAAATCTTAAGAATTATCTAATGTGCATCCACAATGGTTGATCACAACTTATCTTGGACCAAAAACATAATGATAAAAAATATATATATTTGAATAAACATTCCTTGAATATTTGCAACACATTTTATCAACTGAGTTAGCCCCAAAATACTGATAAACAGAAAAGTATCAACCAGATCACCAAAATTACACATGACTAGGTACAAGGCACTAATATTTCTAGATAACACAAGAAATACACTGATTTACCTTTTGTGAGATCCACAACTCAAAATAACAAATAGAAATATGCAAGTGAATCGATGAACACCAAACTATCAGATGCTTTGTTCTTCTTGACTATCCTCAAACTACCTACCGATGGGAGAAAATGGTGTCATTGCGGATCCAATTACTAACTCTACTAGTTTCTTCATGATGATTTCAATAGGTTCTGACAACTATGTGTATTTGTGTTTCAGATAGTTTTTTCTGTTGGAGGTTCATTGTTATTGTGTTTCTATGTTTTTTATTTGATTTTTTTGTGGTGGTGTTTTTTATTGCATAGTCAGTTGAACGTTAGCTATTTGATTTTTGTTTGGCCTCAAAGAACTTAGGACTACCTTAGTATCTACCATGGCATCATTTGTTACATTCTTGTTCTTAGCCCAAACACATGGCTTGACATTTGAGTTGGTTGATGGTCAATTGTCTTCTTAAGCTTGAGTATTTCCTTGTGATATTAGAGCTCTCTCAATGTTAAGCACTCTAGGGACAAGCTCATAATAAGAGGTAATGCATTACATCTTCAAGTGGAAGGATTGATTTGGATCTAGATTTTCTATAGTAATCCCCACTTTTTTTTCATCAGGAATGGCCCACTTGCTCTTACTATCCCTTTGCCTCCATCATTGTAATAAATTGGCAAAATATTCTCCTTTGTTTTGTTTCAAAGTGTACAACTCTTCTAGGCTCATGTCCATCTCAAGATGAACCAATGGGTTGGTTGGATAGAGATTTCCATGTTTTCATTAAGGGTTGATTTTGTGCAAGGGTATTGACTTGTCCTTATTGATCCTTTTGTGATACTTGGTCCACACCACCCTGTGTGATGTTAGGTACACTTGTCGTACCTATAGGGATAGATGAAGATGGGTTCCCTTGATATGTTGAGGTTTTCATGGATTCATAAAGTGTAAGTGGTTTATGTTGATGTAGGGGATGTTCAGGAATTGAAGGAGCACCAAATATTGGTGTCCAAATGGTGCTTTGAGATGGATTGGTGTTGAGGTTACCCACAATTGTGTTGCTTTCCAATGGTAGAGTAAGACCAAAGTTCTTAGCAATCCTGGTTGCAATACTAGGATTTTGTGTTTGACTTAACCCTAGTAATGGAGTTTATTGAATGGTAGAAGAATTCAAGCCTTGTACCAAGGGTTGCATGCCAAAAGATGGGGAAATTTGAGTTGCTTTGTCTAAGGCTTTCCATTCTTATTTGTACTCATTGATTTCTTCCTTAGTAAGTTCAAATGGGTTTTTCATGACATCTTCAATCTCAAATGGTCATGATGGAGATGAGGGTTGTTGTGATGGGGTAACATGACTTCTTAGATAAGATTCTTGAGGATTGGTGTTTCCCAATGATCTGACAACTCAACCTTCACATCCATAATTCAAAGATTGGACATCTAACCTAAATAGTTACTTGAATCATCATGAAGGTGCATTTAAATTGTCAACCCAGAGACATGAACTTAAAATGGGCTAGCACAGTATGTGCACTAGGAAATCTTAAGTAGACATTTATAATCTACAACTAAGAAACACACAATACTAGAAGTAAAATGCTTGAAAAGGAAATAAAGCAAATTTTGAACATCAACCAACAATTATGCTAAACTAAAATGCATAACAGGAATAAAAGATTTGAGCAACAAATAGGAAACTACTCTATCTACTTTGGATGTAGGAGTAGACATAGAATGGACTTCTAGTGGCTACAGGAGCAGTCGATGCCAGATTTCTAACTAAGTACAAAACATGAAAAATAACTAAACTAATTACTCTAAAGAATGGATTACTCACCAAGTGTGCCCCCTTGGATGAGTATCCCCTAAGACTAATACAAACTCAAATTCTTAAACTCAAACTATCATCTCATTCATTGAAAAATGTAAAAATAGAGTAGCAACATGGTTGTATTGAAAAGTGGAGAATGCTTAATACATCATCAATATCATTTAGCAACAACAATCAAGAACTAAGAACCCCCAAGAAGAATATTTAAATCCTTATTTATACTACTAGCTAATCAAGGTGGTCAACTTCCACTAATTGAGAGGATGCCATTTAGTGAAAGTGAGGAAAAGAGTGGTAGAGTGGTTACGTCTGCAAGGAATCCTGTCAGACATGCATACCCAAACATGGAATCAGTGCAGCAATAACACCCATAATTTCCTAATTCCATAAATACAAGGTGGTTATAATTGATTTTCATGGGGAATCCACTGCCATCATCTTTCAATTGAATCTTTTGAATGATTCCCCTACATGATCATTTGATGATTACCTTTCTCAACTTAGCATCCACAAATTGTGTCCTGCATAGCAATGTCAGTACACATAATAATTGCACATCTATAATCACCTTAAAGAACATTCATCAACCATACACAAAATCAATATAGATAATCCACATAATATGCCAATGTCATTAAAACTTCATAGAGATAGGGTTAAACCCAATGTCAATGGTTTGAGGGAAAAATTATGCAAATATTAAACTTAACTACTAAAGTTCATGACATCGCCAACAAATGGACTATAAATTCTACCCAAAATTTGACCAAAAACTAGGCTCATCATTTCCCCCAACCTAACATCTTGTTGGTCCTCTAGCAGTGGAAGGGCTATTCTTTTGCTTGGTCAAAGCTTTGAAGTTTGCAACTACAAGTTGGCCAACATTTGTCTCAATAGAGCATGAGTCTGGATCCTAATAAAATCCTCCCAGTCTGTTAAATATGTTCCATCTTTTCCTTTCTATAGCAATATCATATTGGTAGAATCTATAGTTTTGTACTGGCCACATGAGAATGGGTGGCTGGAAAGTCAAGGGAAGCCAAAATCTCCCCTTTGCTCTACCAATCTGCATATACCTATCAATTCGCTTCAATGCTACAACATAATTGTGAATAGAATGGAGCTCAACTTGTTTCAGCTCATCTATTAAAATATTCCATTGTTGGGCCAGGTATCCTCTTACAAGCTCCTCTTTTGTTGTTGCCTTGACCTCATACTCATTGTAGACAACTTCAATCTAGGGCATCATTTTGTTACCATAACTTGGTCTAAGAAGTATCCTAAGCCATTCTCTGTGAATATCCCTTGGTTGGCTTGACTCGGCTCTGATGGCTAAGGGGATGTTAGATTCCATTTTCGTATAAGCATTATTCTACTCACCCTAGTTAATCTCATTTTGTACCCAAGACATAAATGCTCGTAGCTGAATATCCCCAACATATAGCAACGGGTTCCAATCATGATCTTGCGTGATAGCATAATTGTGCAAATAGAATTCACATAACAAATTTTTCATCTCAGGGGAAGCAATCCTAAAGGAATTGAAGAATTTGATAGGAGTTTCAATGGAGGGATTTAAATCTAAAACAATTTTTGACAACTTGAAAGAGAGATATTTCTCTCTCAAGTGCAAGGCGTAAACCCTTGGAGAAGCTTTGCATTCTAGAATTTGTGGTACCAGGATCACAATGTCATCTACTTTCATCTTCAAAGTAGCAACCTCCTCATTTTTCTCCTCAATAACCTCATCCCTCTCTTGGATTTCTTTTTTCAGTCTCTTCTCTTGTTTCCATTCTTCCTCCCTCCTTTCTATTTCTTTCCATAAATTCAAAATCTATGCATGAACCATAAAATTAGGAGGGTTATGAATTTCTACTAGTGTCTTTGTTGATGGTTGCTTCCCATATAGTACTATTTGCATGAACTTGGGTTGTCTAGTTGTCTTTGGCTATAGGGGTATTATTTCTTCACCCCCTCTTGTTGCAAGAACTCTTGTTCCTATTCCAGGTTTTGCTCTGGTTCTTGTTGTGGCTGCAAGAACTCTTGTTCTTGTTCTTGGTTTTGCTGCAAGAACTCTTGCTCATCCTCAAACTCCTCTGTGATATTAGCAAGGTATTCTAGTGTTATGTTTGTTGCTACCTCAAATATATCCTCTTCTTTTTCTTCAACATGTTCTTGTTTCATTGGAGCTTTAGTGTCCCCATGTGATATCTCACCATGCCCAGGGCTTTCCTGTGAAGGAATACAAGAAGCCAGCCTAGCCGGTTTTGGCTTCCTAGGGGTTCTCTTACAATTTCCTTTGGCTACTTGATGAATAGGGTTATCCTTTCTCTTCCTAGCACTCAATACCTCTTTCTCTACAGGCTATGTTTGGGAATTTTCTTTTTCTTTTCTTGTTTTAGCCTCTTTCCTTCATGCCTTGGTTCTTATTAGGGTTTTCAGGAGGGCATCATCATCTGAATCAGATGAAGAGCTTTCTTTTTCTGAATGTTCTTTTTAGAGGAACTAATGTTTACGACTTCTTGTACTGCTACAGGAGGATTCATACTAGAACTAGCAGCAGAAGTTGAAACACCAAGAGTGTCTTCATCTACACTTAGTATTCTATTAACCTTATGGGATTGAGGTATAGCCCTAGGTGGAAAATGTTTAGCATTGATAAACTCTTCCTAATGATAATCTTGATCAACTTTGATAAACTCTTCCCAAGCCATTCCAGAAACATCACGCAAAGATTTTTCAACTAGAAATTTAATCAAGCAATTGTGGGAAACAAAATTATCCCTACCTTTTTGTGTTTTGGCTTCCATGATGGAGAGAAGACTATATAGAACATTGGGCATGTTCATCCTCCTTCTGGGCCTCATGTGGCTCAAGAGCTTCAAATTTACCAAATGTAGGTTTGAAAAACATTCCTCACATTCATTATACCTTATAATGTAGATAGTTGTCTACTTCCATGGTTTAGGAAGAGACATTATTTTTGCACCCTACTTGTCGATGCTAATTGGTGGGTTGCCATGTATTGTAAATTCTACTCTGGCTAGCCTGGCATCCCTAGAGGTAGGGTAATGCTTTCCATCAACAGGTAATCCTAAAACTTTTGCAATTCTCTCATCAGTTGCCACAACTTATAACACTTTTGTTGTGGCATTTCCTTTAGATAATGTTTGAGTGAATTTGAGTGTAATGCCTTTGTCAAATCCATCTAGCTTCATGAAATAATCAAACCATCCATAGTGTTGAAATTATGCCAGCCATTGTGCATCTTGCAACAAAACGTCATGAACAGAGGGCTCATTCTGAATTAAGTCATCTCGCATTGTCTGAAATCACTATCACTCTACAAAATTTATTTCCTTAGCAATTTATATATGAAAGCCAACACCTTTCTTCCAAATTTTCACTGCTAGTGTCGATTGGATTTCCTTCTTTGTCTTTGTTTTTACCATTTATTGCTTGTAACTCAAGAATGCAGTAGGAAAATTAAGGGAAAAAAAGGGGTGATAAATGAGAGAAATGATGGAAAGAATTGGTGGCTTAGCTAACATCACCTCATACATGCCAGCTAGATTTTGAAATCGATTTATTTAAATTTTCTAACATAGCCAAATTGTGATTTGATGCATGGGAAATATATTTCCATTTTTTATTTCCCCCAACCTAAATTTGGACATGCGAGAAGGGAGTGGTGAATTGACAAGAAATGATGAATTACAAAATTCATGGAGAGAAAGTATCATTTCACCCTTTTTTTAGAAATAATTAAGCAATTAATGAAAGTGACATGAAGTGAAGTGAGGCGAAATGAAATGAAAGAAGAGAGAGAAAGGTGATACGGATGGATGGATGGGTTGATGGGTGAAGAAATGGATTTCCACTAAAGTATAAATCTTTATTATGAAAAGTGTATACCTTAATTTGGTTGAAAGGTGAGACACTAGGTCCACCACTTTTGGCTATAGGAAGCTCATGAGTTGAATGTTGGGTGAATTGCTACTATAACCCTTCTTAAAAATTTGGATTATGATATAATCTAAGATGATGATCATTGACAAGTAATTTGAATTTGATAGGGTCAATGGTGGTGAGCTGAACAACTCAATTAGGAAAGACCTTAGCAACTTCGTATGGTCCTAGCCACCATTTCTATAGTCTTCCTACAAGTGAGTCCAAAACATGATCAATGAAGGGTAAAGGAAAGTGATCCTTCTTGGTGGCAACATTAATTTCCCCATAATCAACACAAACTCACCATTTTCCTCCCTTTTTTGGCATGATCACTAATGGAGACACCTACTGGCTATCTAAAATAAGATAGATAAATTCATCATCTAACAATTTATGCAATTCTATTTTAACAATTTCTCTCAATGTAGGATGGATTCTTCATTGAGGCTGCCCTACTAGTTGACAATCATCTCTGATTTAGATCCTATGAGTCCAAAGCTTAGGATCCAATCCCTTCATATCATGATATTCCCATGCAAATGTATACTGATGAGACTTCAATAAGTTTTTTGTTGTAGGAACAGTGTCTACAAGAAGAGTGGCTACAAGAAGAACATCTGTAGGAGGAACACCTATAGGAAGAACATCTACAAGATGAATAGGCAAAAGTTTCCTAACCAAAGTAGAATATGGTGCTTCCTCCACTTCATAATGGCTTTGAATTATACTAGATAACACTTCATCTTCTTCTTAAAACTCCAAGAGGGGACTTCTATCTAACATCATGAGTTGCACCACTGAGTTAACTTCCTCATCCTCTTCATCAATTTGTGGCCATACATAATCTTATTCATTATGGGTCGGCTAAGCGTGAAGATAAAGAACAAGCTTTTTAGTATTCCTTCCACTAGAAATAGTCACATCACCTAATCGACACCCAATATAAGTGTCTATTGTTGGAAACCATGGCCTCACAAGAATGATAGGATATCATTCTAGGGTGGCCTTGGGAGAGAGATTCATGAAATTTGGAGGATACTCCCAAGGTTCTAGAATTATCACAAGGTCTTCTACTATACCATTAGGCTTCACAATAGAACTATTAGCAAGTTGTAGGATAGTAGGGGTAGATCTTGTGCTTGCAACATTTAGTTTTTGAAGGATGTCCTTAGTCCTCACATTGATGGATGTCCCTAAATCAATCAAGGCATTCTTTACTTGGATTTTGTTGATAACAATTGCTAACACAAGATTTCCTAGGTCATTATACTTGGGAATAGTCACTTTTCCCAACATGATATTAGTGATCTATCCCATCACATGGACTATAGTCCGGTCTCTCTTCTTCCTACCTTGCTTCTTGAGGAAAGCTTCCTTGATAGATTTTTTGTAGATTGGAACATCCTTTGAGGGTATCTGAACACATATATGCTTTAGTTGGTCCAGTATGTCAAAAGTTGTATCTTCCTTCTCTTCCTTATGCTTGGAAACTTCCAATCCCTAAGGAAATGGTAGATCTTGTTCAGTATTCCTGGCTAGAACTAGCTTAGGACTTTTAGGTACAATTGATTGAATAGGATCATGTTGGCCTCCTACAATGATTCCATAACTAAGCCTTTACAACTATGATTCGGAGATTGGGAATCTAACTTGAATAACTACTTCAATCATCATGAAGGTGCATTTAAATTATCAACCTAGGGATGTGAACTTGAAATGGGCCAACATTGTATGTGCACTAGGGGTTCAAGTAGTCATTACATTCTACAGCTAAGAAACATAATGCTGGAAGTAAATTGCTGAAAAAGAAATAAAGAAAATATTGAATATCAACCAATAACTATGCTAAACTAAAATGTGAGATAGGAATAAAAGATCTGGACAACAAACATGGAACTAATTTGTTTGCTTTGGCTATAGGAATAGACACATAATGGACTTCCAGTGGCTGCAAGAATAGTCAATGCTAGATTTTCAACTAAATATTGAACATAAAGTAGAACTAAACTAATACTAAACTAATGAAATGGATTACTCACCAAGTGAGCCCCCTTGGATAAGTATCCTCTAAACTAACAAGAACTCAAATTCTTGAACTTAGAATTTTATTTCATTCACTACAAATTGAAACTAAAATACAATATCAAATCATGCAACCTCTTCTTATGTTCTTAACTAAACAATCAACTGACTAGCTTGCTAACTGGAGGAAGGAGCATCTGATTATTATTTATGCTAACAACTAACAAGGCAATCAAATCCACAACTGGGAGGATTCCAATTAGGGAAAATAGAGAAAGTGGAGCATGGAATCTAGTCAGACATGCATGTCAGACGCAGACTTAGCACAACAATAATGTCTATTCATGCTTGAACATTAAAATTTCATTACAACAACGAGGTTACATTTCGGCTACATGTAGAATATTTCACTTCCGATCTACTTGACTTGGAGCACTTCCTTTGTTGGCCATCATGGTGCATGCCTAGCTGGTGGTGTCTTCCTCAACTTGAAACATTAAATTTGCATGGTAAGATTAGTATGCATAATAACTACACATCTATAACCACATTAAGAAACGTTCAATAACCACATGCAAAATCAATATAGATAGTTCACATTTTATGCCAAGTATCATTAAAGTTCACAGGGATCAAATGTCAATGGTTTGAGGGAAACATTATGCGAATGTCAACACTTAAGAATTAAAGTCCATGACATCTATGAGCAAATAAACTATAGATTCTCCCCAAAAATAGAACAAAAATTAGGCTCATCACTTCCCCCAACCTAACATCTTCCTCGTCCTCCAACAGGGAGAGAGTTGTTCCTCTATTTGGTCAAGGCTCTAAAATTTGCAACTCAAGATTATGGTAGGGTAATAATGGAAAGAAAAGGAGTGATAAAGGGAGTTCATGATAGGAAGAAATGGAAGCTACAACCATTGTCACTTCACACATGCAAGCTGTCATTTCTTGGATTTCAATTTTCACACCTGGAAAACACAATATTTGCATCTTTTTCGTTTCCCTTCACCCAACCTAAATTTGGACATGTTTCCACACATGTAGTATGGGAGTGTTGATGTGATAGGGAAGGATGGAATTGTATGAAAATGTCTATAGTAATGTATAGTGATTAAATAAATGTACTTAAAAGATGAATAAAGATATCAATTAACGCACACATACCTAAGTTGGGGAAGATTTCCACAAAGGTCGTAGATAAAGTAATGCTTTCCTTGTTGAAAAAAAAATGAATCAAGCAATAAATGAAGATGAGGTGGAATGGGGTGATGGAATGGAGTGAGGTGGAAGAGAGAGAAAGGTAGTGATGGATGGGTGGATGGGTGGATGATGAATAAGTGGAATTCCACACACTTGAAAGTCTTTATTATGGACAATACGTACTTGAATTAGACTAAAGGAGGGGCACTAAGTCTGTGGGCTTTGGATATAGGAAATTCTGAGTGCTAGATGAATTGTTGCAAGAACTCTTCTTTAGAAGCTAGCTTATGGTATAATATGAGGTGATGACCATTGAAAAGTAATTTGAACCTGACAGGGCCAATGGTGGTGAGTTGGACAGCTCCATTAGGAAAGACCTTAGCAACTTCGTATAGTCCTAGCCACCTTTTCTATAATTTTCCTGTGTTATCATGATATCTTGAATCATAGAGCAAAGCCCAATCTCCTGGTTTGAACTTTTTGTCTTTAATAAATTTGTCATGCAACTTGATTCTCTAATTTTGCACTATCTTTGTATGTTGTAGGGATACTCTTCTTATCTCATCCAAAGCATTTAGTTGTATGATTCTTTCTCTCTGTGCTTTAGAAATATCCATCCCCAAATTTACTGTAGTTCATAGAGTCTTATGTTCAAACTTGATTGGAATCATGGCTATCTTTCCATACAGTAATTCAAATGGGGTGAAACCCGTAGTTGTTTTCAATGTTGTCCTATAAGCTCAAAAAAATTATAGTAATCTGTTTACCCAATCCTTCTTATTAATATATACTATTTTAGTTAGAATGGCTTCAATTCCCTATTGGTCACTTGAACTTGGCCATTAGCTTGGGGGTGATAGAGAGTAGACTTTTTGTGCCTTATATTATACTCATTTACTAGTGCTGCAACAAGAGTTGATGTGAATTGTGGCCCTTAATAAATCACTATTTCTCTTGGGACTCCATATCTTGTGAAAATATCTTCATAAAGAAATTATGCAACCTTGTTATCTCTTATATTTTTCATGGCCTTGAATTCTACCAATTTAGTTACATAATTAGTGCATACTAATATATAAGATTACCATTTGATGGAGGGTCAATTGCTCCTAAAATATCTAATTCCCACTTGTCAAAAGGAGTAATTACTACCTGAGGGCACAGTGGACTCTCATCAGATCTTGTTAGTCTGCCCATTCTTTGACATTTATCACATTTTCTAGTATACCTTCCTACATCCTTGTGAAGTGTTGGTCAGTAATATCCCATGTTGAAGATCTTCATTGTGGTCCTTTTGGCTACAAAGTGTCCTCCACATGGTTTGCTATGATATGCATGCAAAATTTCATATGATTCATCTTCTCTCATGCATCTTCTCATGACATGGTCAGGTCCAGTATAAAATAAACATTCAAAAATCTGAGAGAAAGGAAAAGATCTTTCAATAAATGTCTTTTTCTCTTTTGGAGAGAAGTGAGAAGGAATTATACCTGCGACCAAGTAATTGGCTATGTCAACATACCATGGAATTTTTACATTGAGAGAAAATAGATGCTCATCAGGAAAAGACTCATCTATGGGTTGATTATCTTTTGATGTAGTTAGCCTTGAAAGAAAATCTGCAACAACATTAGCTTTCCCTAGCTTGTCTACAATGGTTATATCAAACTCTTGCATCAACAATAACCATCTTGCCAATCTACCCGTGATAAAAGTTTTATTCATGAGATACCTAATGGTTGCATGATCAATGTGTACAAATATTTGGTAGCCCATTATGTAATTCTTGAATTTGTTCAGTGTATAAATTATTGCCAACATCTCTTTCTTTGTCACGGTATATTTGCATTCAACTTCTTGCAAATTTTTGCTGACAAAGTAAATGGAATTTTCAACAACCCCCTCTTTCTATCCTAGGACAACTCCTATAGCATAGTCTAATGCATCAATGTGAATGTGGAAAGGAAGCTCCCAATTGGGTCCCTTAAGTACATGAGCATTTGTCAAAGTTGCTTGTAAGTCAGAAAATGCCTAGTCACAAGTTTCAATCCATTGAATTTCAACATCTTTAGTGAGGAGAGTATACAATGGTGTTTCTACCTTGCTGAAATCTTTAATGAATCTTTTGTAATATCCTACATGGCCTAAGAAACTTCTAACATCCTTCTATTTTGTAGGTGTAGGAAAATTTGTGATTACCTCAATCTTTGTAGGGTCTACTTGGATTCCTTTGTGGAAGATGTAGTGGCCAAGAAATACACCTTATTTCATCATTATGAAACACTTTTCACTATTTAAGGACAAGTTTTGATCTCCACATCTCTGTAAAACTCTTTTGAGATTCTCCAATGCTTGATTAAAGTCAACACCATAGGTGGTGAAGTCATCCATATATATCTACATGCAATCATGAGAAATTTCTAAGAAGATGCTAATGACTACCTTGTGGAAAGTTATAGGTGTGTTGCACAAGCCAAATGGGAGCATTGAATAAGCATAGGTTCCCCATGGACAAGTAAATGTGGTCTTCTCTTGATCTTCTGGTGCATTTTGGATCTAGTTGTAGCCGATGAATCCATCTAGAAAAGAGAAATACTACTTTCCTGCAAGTGTTTCCAAAACTTGATCAATGAAGGGTAGAGAAAGGTGATCCTTCTTGGTGGAAAAATTAAGTTCTCTATAATCAATACAAACTCACCATTTCCCTCCTTTCTGGTGCACAATCACCAATGGAGATACCCACTGACTATCCGAAATGGGGTATATAAATCCCACATCTAGTAATTTCTGCAATTCTCCTGTCACAATCTCTTAGTGTAGGGTCGATTCTCCTTTGTGGTTGTCTCACTGGAGTGAAATCATCTCTGATATAAATTATGTGCATATAGAGTTTAAGATCTAGACCTTTCATATCATGATAATCCCATGTAAATGCATGTTGATGTGCCCTCAATAGATTTTCCAGTGACAGTTCTTGTTATTTACTCAATTTATTATTGAAATTTAGGTATTTTCCTTCAGACAATTGGATTTGTGTAGTTAATTCTATCATGGCTGCTTCATTAATACATGGTACCTTTAGTTCTCATGGCAACAATGTATGGAGCATACCTTTTGCTACAGGAAGAGTGTGCATAGGAGTAGTTGTAGGAAGAGTGGCTACAGGAAAAATAGGTAGAAGTGTTCTGACTGAAGTAGAAGATGATGCTTCTACTTCATAATGGTTATGATTGAGATTAGATAGCACTTCTTCTTCATCTTGGAGTTGCATAAAAGAGTTTCTTCCTATCATCATAAGTTGCACCACAAAATTAACTTCCTCGGCCTCTTTACCAACTTGTGGCCATAAAAAATCTTCTTCAGCATGAAATGGTTGAGTAGGTGGGTAGAGAACAAAATTTTTAGTACTGCCTCCATCTAAAATGGTCATATCACCTGAACAACATCCGATGTATGCATTTGTAGTTGCCAACAAAGGTCTTCCAAGAATGATGGGGTACCCACCTAGTGTAGCCTTAGGAGAAAGAATCATAAAGTCTGTTGGATATTCTTAGGAATCTAGGACTACCACAACATCCTCCACTATGCCATTAGGTTTGATAGTAGAGCTATCAACAAGCTACATGGAAATAGGAGTAGACCTCATACTTACAATATTTAGTTGCTGCAGGATGTCTTTGGTCATTACATTGATTGTTGCCCCTAGATCAATCAGAGCATTTTTTACTTTGATCCCATTTACGACAACTGCTACTACAAGACTACCTGGGTCATTATACTTAGGAACAATCACTTTTCCTAGCATGATATCAGCTAGCTGGCCCACCACATGAACTGTAGTTGGGTGTTTCTTCTTCCTTCCTAACTTCTTAAGACAAACTTCCTTAATAGCTTTGTCATAGATTGGAACATAATTTATGGCTTGAAATAGGGGTATCTGAACACATATATGCTTTAGCTAATCCAAGATATCAAAGATGGTATCCTCCTTTTCTTCTTTCTTCTCAACAATCTCCAATCTCTAAGGAAATGGTGGTGCTTGCTCAAACTATTTGATAGGGACTGGTTTAGGATTTTTAGGTGCATTTGGCTGAATGGGGTCATTCTAAGGCTCCTCCTCTTCTTCTACAAGAAGCTCAATTATAATGGGCTTGGAAGGGCCTAGTAGGGTGGTTCAAGAACATAGATGGATATCACTTACACTTACAACATATGCAGGGAATTGATTTGAATCAATAGAGTATGTAGGCTACTGTTGTGGTTTTTTATTAGGATTGGGTGTGGATTGAGTTGGTAATTGAGTTGGATTAGATGTATTTGAGCTTGAGTTAGTAGGTGGAGGCATTAGATTAGTTTTTTAGGACTATGAAGGTGGCTACATGTAATTGGTTGTCTAAGTAGGACATTGTGGTCCTCCTCTCCATTGACTTGTTGGCTACCAATTTCCTGGGGGTGGTTGCTAGTTTCCTTGGAATTGCTACCAATTCCCCTGAGGGTGCTTCCACTGAGGTGGAGAACTCTGATGACTAGCCCAAGCATTTGGATGGTTACTCCAAGGTTGTGTGGATATCCCCCATAACTAGGTGGGTATTGGGGCTGCCATTGGTTACAAGATAGATAAGAGTTAAAATATGGTCCAACATAGGATAAGGGATTTAGTGGCATACCTTATCTTCAATCCCAAGGATTCCTTTGTGCAACATAATAAAATTGGACTTCTTCAATTTGAATTGGCTTGAACTTAGGTGACACCTACTTACTTTCCAAGTTAGCTACCATCTTACATCTGTAGTCCTTTTTTTCCCACAGTGGGGACAATACTCTATCAACATCATCTCTACCTCCTCTTGCTTCTTCTTAGCCTAAAGTGTATCTAGCTGAGTAGCTAGATTGTTAATAATATCTTGCTTGAAGTCTACTAGTAAATGAGTGATCCCCATCCTTGAAATTCCATTGGTAGTTGACTTACCCATGGAAGACTGATAAGCTCTCCCTTTCTTTGAAGCTGCTCTAGAGTAATTTTGGCATATTTTCTTGATATCCTCCCAAGGAACTTGGGAGATATCTCCTCCTGCCCTGAGGTCCAAGGCATCAATGTAGGTATCATGGATTCCTCTCAAGAAGAGAAACTTTTTAAAATCCTCATTAAGTGCATAGTGTGCAATGTAGTCTTCTAGGATCTCATCCTCCTTCTGCTACATCCTAAAAATGTTACCTCCTCTCATATCACTACCCCTATAGTATTCCTTATATTTCTCAAGGAATTTTTCCTTCATGTCTTCCCAAGTTTCCACAGTATTTCTACCCAAGTTCATGAACCATCTTAATGTAGCTTCTTTCAAATTATTAGGAAATAACTTAAGTCAATGGGAATCAATTGTATAATCATAACTCCTGTAGAGTATGTCAAATTCAAATAAAAAGGTATCAAGATCTTCTGTGACGAGTCCATAAAACTTTGGGAGTGCTGAAGTAGAGATGTTCTTGATGTTGCCAACATCATTTTGCTAGGAAATGGGAAAAGGAAAAGTTGGTTGGTTGGGCCTATTATCATTTGCATCAGCCATGCTTGCTTGATGTGGTCCCAAATAAAGGGGGTTCTTAGGCTAATTTTGATCTTTAGAGGAGACTTCAAAACTAGTCAAATCAGGATATGCATCTGCAAAGGGGTGTGGATCTTCTTCTTCTTCTGATAATTTTTGATATTCAATTAGCTAAAATGGATTAGGATTGTTAGGAAGGAACATCCCATAATTTCCCCTTCTCCTTCCTCTATGCATGTGGTATTACTCACTATCAGTTAGCTCACACACAAATAATTGGCAACAAGTAAAGGGAATTACTTCTAAATGAAGGTATATTAAGAACATCTTTAAAAAACCACTACGACAAGAAACTAACAATGACTCAAAAACTTTCTAGTTTGACACCATCCCTAGAAATAGTGCCAAAAATGTTGGCCTCCTACAATCATTCCATAACTAAGCCTTTACAACTATGATTCAGAGATTGGGCATCTAACCTGAATAGCTACTTCAATCATCATGAAGGTGCATTTAAATTGTCAACCTAAGGATGTGAACTTGAAATGGGCCAGCACTATATGTGCACTAGGGGTTCAAATAGTCATTGCATTCTACAACTAAGAAACATAATGCTAAAAGTAAATTTTTGAAAAAGAAATAAAGTAAATACTAAACATCAACCAACAACTATGTTGAACTGAAATGTAAGATAGGAATAAAATATCTAGGAAACAAACAGGGAACTACTCTATCTACTTTGGCTATAGGAATAGATATAGAATGGACTTCCAATGGCTATAGGTACAGTCGATGCTAGATTTTCAACTAAATATTCAACATCAAGTAGTACTAAAGTAATGCTAAACTAATGAAATAAATTACTCACCAAGTGGACCCCCTTGGATAATTATCCTCTAAACTAACAAGAACTCAAATGCTTGAAATTATAATTTTATTTCATTCATTGCAAATTGAAACTGGAATACAATATCAAATCATGCAACCTATTCCTCTGTTCTTAACTAAACAATCAATTGACTAGCTTGCTAACTTGTGGAAGGAGAATCTGATTATTATTTATGCTAACAACTAACAAGGTAGTCAACTCCACGACTGGGAGGATGCCAATTAGGGAAAGCAAAGAAAGTGGAGTGATGGTGGTTATGCATGCATGTAATTTAGTCAAACATACAAGTTAGACACAAACTTAGCATAACAGTAATGTCTGCACATTCCTGAACATTAAAATTCCATTACAACAAGGCAGTTACACTTCAGCTGCATGTAGAATCTTCAGTTGTCAGTCTTCTTGACTTGGAGCACTTCCTTTGTCAGCCGTCATGGTGCATGCCTAGCTGGCGGTGTCTTCCTCAACTTGGCAATTAAATCTACATGGCAAGGTTAGTATGCATAATAATTACACATCTATAACCACCTTAAGAAACATTCAATAACCAAATGCAAAATCAATATAGATAGTTCACATTTTATGCCAAGTATCATTAAAGTTTGCAAGGATCAAATGTCAATGGTTTGAGGGAAACATTATACCAATGTCAACACTTAAGCATTAAATTTCATGACATATATGAGCAAATAAACTATAGATTCTCCCCAAAACTAGACCAAAATTTAGGCTCATCAGGTCATTCAAAGGTTCCTCTTCCTCTTTGACAAGTAGCTCAGTGATGGTGGGTGTGGAAGGAGTTGGTAAAGTATTTCTTGAGTGCAATTGGATGTCACCTACACTCACAACATATGTAGAGAATTGATTTGAATCAGTAAAATATATTGGTTGTTGTTGTGGTGTGTTATTTGGGTTGGGTGTGGGTTGAGCTGGTAGCTGAGTAGGGTTGGGTGCATTGGAGCTTGAATTATTAGGTGGAGGTGTTATAGTAGGCTAATGGGATGGAGAAGATGGATGCATGCAACTGGTTGTCTGGTTTGGCCCATGAAAAGATAGTGGATCTAGTTGTATACCTTGTCTTGAAACCCAGGGATTCATTTGTACAACAAAGTAGACTTGATCTTCCTTAGTCTAAATTTGTTTGAACTTAGGTGGAATCTTTCTTTCAATGCTAGCTACCATCTTGCATCTAGAGTCCTTTTTTTTTATGCAATCAGGGCAATATTCTGTCAATGTTTCCTTTGCCTCCTCATGTTTTTCTTTGGCCTAAAGTGTATTAGCTGACTAGCTAGATTGTTTGTAATATCCTACTTGAATTTTTCCAACAAATTAGTAATCTCCATCCTTAAAACTCCATTGGTAGATGACTTACCCATGGAAGATTCATAAGCTCTCCCTTTCTTTGAAGTTACTTTGGAATAGTTCTAAAATATCTTCTTGATATCTTCCCAAGGAACTTGACTAATATCTCCTCCTGCCATCAGGTCCAAAGAATTAGTGCAACTTTCATTGATTCCTCTTAAGAAAATTAGCTTTTGTGATTCTTCATTGAGTGTATGGTGTGGAGATTTTGGAAAGCAAAACATAAACCTTTAAATGTAATCTTCCAAGCTGTCATCCTCCTTCTGTTGCATCCTAAAGACATCACCTCCTCTTGTATCATTTCCCCTACAATATTCCTTGTATTTTCCAAGGAACATTGTCTTCATGTCCTCCCAAGTCTTCACAATGTCTCTTCCTATACTTGTAAACCATCCTAGTGCAACTTTTTTTAAAGTGGTAGGAGACAGCTTAAGCCTAGGAGCATCAGTGGGATAGTCATAACTCTGGCAACGTATGTTGAACTCAAACAAGAAGGTATCACCCATGTCTTATTGATGGATTCTCAAGGAAAAGGGGTTATCAATCTAATTTTGATCTTTAATGGAGGCTTCAAAACTTAGTCAGATTAGGATATGCATTGGAAAAGGGAAATGGTTCCCTTTTCTTCTTCGTTTCTGGGTAGATTTGGAAGATCAACTAGTTGAAATGGATCACGATCATTCTTCTATGCATATGGTATCAACTCAGCATCAGCTAACTCACACAAAGAATGAGGAAACAAATAGCAGATCATTACTTGTCTAAGAAAGTGGGTATTCTAAGAACAACTCAAGAGAAGTGCTATGGCAGAGAAACTATCAATGACTCCAAAGGACTTCCTATCTTGACACCATCCTCGGTAATAATGCCAAAAATGTCGGCCTCCTACAATGATTTGATAACTCAGTCTTCATAGCCATAATTTAGAGATTAGACATCTAACCTGAATAGTTACTTGAATCATCATGAAGGCACATTTAAATTGTCAATCTAGGGATGTGAACCTGAAATGGGCCAGCATAGTATGTGCACTAGGAACTCTTAAGTAGCCATTTCTAATCTACAACTAAGAAACACACAATACTATAAGTAAATTGCTTGAAAAGGAAATAAAGAAAATGTTGAAAATCAACTAACAATTATGCTAAACTAAAATGCATAACAGGAATAAAAGATATGAGCAACAAACAAAAAACTACTCAGTCTACTTTGGCTGTAGGTGTAGACACCTAAATTTGGACACTTAATTTATCCAAATTTATCACTTTTCGTCTAAACATCCTCTTATCCAAGTTAATTAAGTAATATTACTATTATTTAATTAATACCCTTAATTCTGCCAAATCCCTAAGGTATTTAATTAATAATTAAATACTTTATTCTCTTTAATCCTCCTTTCATCAAATAAATTAAATAAATAATACATTTATTTAATTCCTCACATGTCATTTTCATCTAATCCTAATCCATCTCCTAATTTCTTCATTAGGGATGTGCACATGCCTAATCCTTGATTAGGATGTGTCACATCCTCCAACTTTTGCAAGTTGGCTTATAATCCTCATTTATCTTCTAATTACTGATTAATTAATCTTAATCAGTACCTTGGTCAACTCTCTCCATCCCCCAAGGAATTTTTAATTCCTTTTTATTCCTCCAAGAATCCCCTTTTCCCATGCATCTTCTAGAATCTTTGACTTGTCACATCAAGTCACATGTGACAAACTCCCACCTTTTGGGAACATTGTCTTATCCACTAGATTCTTCCAATCATTGTGAATTTAAAATTCACTTTTATTCACCCAAGATTCTTCCCATCTCCTAATGTACTTGGAAGGTATTTTTCCTTCCTCCACCTCATGTGCCTTTTGGCCACCTCACTTACACCTCATCTCCTCTTAGCCACTTCACCATCCACATGTCAAGATGTGAGGGCTTGTGAGTTCTCAACCCACCATAGCCCTTCATCTTTACCTTGTTGGATGAATCTCAACCGTTGAATTCTCTAGAGAATTCAAATTCTTCTATAAATACCCCCTCCTCAAGGGCATTTTCAACACTTTTTCATTTGAGCAACCTTATGTTGTCAATTTTCATTCTCAAGCATTCACTATCATTTAGCCATCCACTTTAGTCATTTTCCATTATCAATTTTGCATCTAGTAACATCAAATGCCATCTAAGGAGCATAAAAATTCACCTAAATCAAGGGCCAACCAAGGAGTCTTCAACAGCAAGGAAGGTATAATCGATTTGCATTTTATTTCATCTATTTTCTTTGTTTTATCACTCTTTAGGCTAATCATTGAAGTGTTCTTAGTGTTTTATCATTTTCATTTTAAGATATTTTTCACATTAGAATAGGATAAAACTCAAAGGTACACAGTAGGAATAGACACAAAATGGACTTCTAGTGGCTACATGAACAGTTAATTCATAATTTCTAACTAGGTATAGATCATGAAATAATAACTAAACTAATTACTCTAAATAATGGATTACTCACCAAGTGGCCTCTCTTGGATGAGTATCCCCTAAGAATAATACAAACTCAAATGCTTAAACTCAAACTATCATCTCATTCATTGAAAAATATAAAAACAAAGTAGCAGCATGGCTATATTGAAAAGTGGAGAATGATTAATACATCATCAATATCATTTATCAACAATAATCAAGAACTAAGAACCCCCAAGAACAAGATTTGAATCCTTATTTATACTACCAACTAATCAAGGTGGTCTACTCCCACTAACTAAGAGGATGCCATTTAGGGAAAGAGAGGAAAAGAGTGGAAGAGCAGTTACGTCTGCAGGGAATCCTGTCAGACATGCATGCCCAAACGTGGACTCATTATTGCAATAACACTCACAATTTCCCAATGCCATAAATACAAGGAAGTTACAATTGATTGTCATGGGGAATCCACTACCTTCATCCTTTAGTTGACTCCTTCGAATGATTCCCCTGCATGATCATCTGACGGTTTCCTTTCTCAACTTAGCATCCACAAATTGTGTCATGCATAGTAGTGTCAATACGCATAATAATTGCGCATCTATAATCACCTTAAAGAACATTCATCAACCATACATGAAATCAATATAGATAATCCACATAATATGCCAATTTCACTAAAACTACACAAAGATAGGTTTAAACCAAATGCCAATGGTTTGATGGAAACATTATGCAAATATTAACACTTAACTACTAAATTTCATGACACCTCCAGCAAATGGACTATAGATTCTACACAAAATTTGACCAAAAACTAGGCTCATCAATTGGTATCACTTTCAGTGATTGTAACTTTTATTTTTTCCATGATTCTCTTGTGTTGTGATCTTATCTTTACCATAAATTGTGGATCACCTATGGGAGAGTGATGTTAAGATTTGTAATGTTTAAATTCTCTAGTTGACTCAAATTTTTTTAATAGGGATGCTCTAAGTCTTTTTGGAGCAATGATGAAAATGGGAGATGAAATGGATGCATGATATGGGGAGTGATCTTTGCAAACATTTTGGGACAACACTTTTGACTAAGTGGCTTGATGTTTGATATTTGGATAAAGAATGTTTAATGAACTTGTGAATCTTTAGGGTAGACTTGTGACCTTCAAGATAAACTAGTCCAAAGATGATAACTAACTTAACCAAATGCATGGAAAAGGATTCATTTCAGATACAGAGTGGCTAAGTTAGAATTTTGGCTGATAGATTTCCAAATCAAAACGTGTTGGTGCATTTGAAATTTTGTAAAGGTTGATGGAGTGAAGTGTGAAATTCGATAACGGGTGGATGAAAAGTTTGACCTGATGTTGACCTAGAGTGAACCTTTGTTTTCCAAGACTAAGGTAGTGAGAAAAATTCTATACCTCTAAAGTATTCAAACCCTAAGGAATCAATGATTAAGGATGAGTTCTTGTGAAATATGCAGATTTGGTTTGTCTATGAAATAGTGTAGAAAACATCTCCTTATTGATCTATCTCAATTGTGGTGATTCTTTAAGACACACTTTCTAATAAACCTTGAATTGTGATGTCTAAGCTTGAAATTGTGGAATTTGGACCTTCTCTTGGGGATTTTGATTTTGTGAGAGATCATTTAGAGAAGTAAAATATTGTGGAAAAGAGGATATTTATTGTCACACAGGTTGTGGTAATATGGGCCTTCTGACCATGATATCACCTTTTTCCTCTTGTTTGTCTAAGATATATGCTACATTTCTCCACTAAATTATTGTTTTATTTGTTTCCAAAGTGAATCTCCTCAAATTAATAATTATATTGGTTTATTCTCCTTCAATGAGTTCAAAGTTTCGTTGAATGATAGCGAGCATAAGGTTTGGTTGTTCAATTGGAGTGATCAGATGCTAAATGGTCATTTGGGGTTTAATTTGTCAATTTATCTTGCTTAAATGAGTTTCTTTTCTTTACCACAAACACTTTTCTTGCTTAAGTTTCAAAATAAATGTCTATTTCAAAAACATCATAAATTTCACAAAGTCCATTTTGTGAAAAGGATGAAGTTAAGGGCATAGTTACCTAGGTTAGCTTTGGGAAATATAGATTGAGATGTAAACCAAAATATTTAAAAGTCTTTAAGTATAGACTCCTTAGGAAAAGCAATAATATCAAGGTTTTGCAAATGGTATCCATATTTAGACCAAAGGGTTTGAAATTTTGAAATGACTTGTTGATGTTTGTTTACAATTGTTTTGGAATCAACAAAGTGTTAAACTGACTCACAAGCATTTACAATACTAGATAGATGGGGTACGTATTTCTTAGTAGACTTGCCATCATTGGAAGAGATGATTAATATGTGAAGATGAAATGGAAAAATAGGTTATGTCAAGGAAATGTAACGTCTTGAAATGCCAAGCAAAGGAGTCCCTTCCCCATTTCCTTTATTGCCTCAATAAAAAACTGGACATGGTAAGTAATATCTTGGAGTGATGTTACTCTAATGCACTACCTTAAAATATGTTTCAGATTTGGACTTGATTAGCAACTACAAACAAGGATTTTAATGACCATATTCAGGATAAACTTGTGCTATACATCTGGAAAATTCACTCAATTAAGAGGACTCCTAGCCCTTAGAAACATCTAAGGGTTTTGACATATCACATAGATACTAGAGGATATGATCATTGGTATAGTGTAACTACACTAGCTGGTCAATGAATTTCATCATGCCAAGTATTTATATCATGGACCAAAATGAAAGCACCTCTTGGGTCGTTCCCTCTCACAAGTTGGGAGGTAGGCCCGCTAAAGGTAGCACATGTTTGAAGTGTAAAATTATTTTTATCACCCAAGTTTTCCAAAAGGTGCAAGGGGAGAGGATAAACACTTCCAAGAAGAAAATATATACTTGTGTGTTTCTCTTCACCCAAGATCACACGATGTGCAAGGGAATTGGATACACACAACAAGCATATTTAAGTAATTTAGACACATGTTCATTTTAATCCATCATAGAAAAATGAACTTTCATTTTAAACACCAATTTTAAGTGTGAAGATTGTGTTGTTCAATCTTAAACCAACAAGAAAAATGATGTGAGGGTTTAGTTTTAACCAATTTGAATGTTCATTTTAAAGCCAAAAGAAAACTTGTTTGATCCTAAAACATGAAATAAAGTAACATAAATGGGTTACAATTGCCCCATAAGTGTCGAAACACTTGTTACAATTATACTCAAATGATAATATACTCCTTCACTTCAAACATTTATCGCTCAAACCTACAAAACCAATTAGTCTAAAAATCCAAAGCAAGAAGTCAATGACATGTTACCAACCAGATAACTCAAAAAAAATGAACCACATGTCAAAATTTAGGTTATGTTTTATTTACCAGTAATTCACGACATTGAAATTAATTGTGTCACTAAATTTCATCAATAGAGTTGTTGTATTGAAGGTGTCACTAAATTCAAAAATAAAAAAGTGTCACTCTATAGTAAACAATGATATCAAATGTGTCACCCTATCAAATACATTGCCAAATAAAATTGATGGCATGGTGAAAAATTAGCTTATCATCACTATTTAAATATGCAATGATTAAATTTAATATATGTGTTCCTAAATTAAATATGTGCTGATATTGAAAACATCAAATGCATTGTTATATGGTGATGCACCATTAATAGTGTTGTTGGACCTAAAAACATAAGCAAAACAATGATTTAATAAGAAATCTTTTACATTGGTTAGTCTATAACCTCCTAGCACCAAAATGTGACTGGTGACTTAACATAGCTGACTACACTTGATCCATGAGGATTCAAAGTGAAATGAAGCCACTAAAAATCAATCCAATAAGATCATCCAATACAAAACTAAACTAAGAATTCATTAAAACTAACATATTAAATCATGAAAGCTTTAAAAACACTTATTCTAATCCATTGAAACTTATCCTACTGGGGAAGTTGTGTCACATTGATGTGGAATGGTGACCCTTTCCCAATCTTGTGGATAAATGAGCCTATTTTGATTGATTCTACTGAAGAGAATTGACCAAAATGATGATAGATGTGTATGAAAACATGATTTGAAGCTATTTTAGCATGATCTATGCTAAGATGATCATTATGGCTGTATGCAAAGCCATTCTAAATGAAGTTTAAGCTTAAAAGATTAAAACCCTAATTATCAATTATGTTAAATGGATGCACCTAGGTTACCATGGAAGCCACTAATGGAAGCTAAGCTAATGATGCAAGTAAATTAAGCTAAAATGATGCTAAATAAGTGCTAAATATGAGTGCAAGTTAAAGTGATTTTAACAGTATAAGTTTTCTCTTAAAAGGTGGACCCCTTTGTCTCCAAATAGTGACCTATTTATAGGACAAAATGAGAAATGAAGGTTTAAGATTAAAAAAGGTTAATCGATGGTCAAAATTGGAGGAAAGATGAAGCATGGATCATGGATTCTCATCAATGGATGAGAATCAATGATCACATAGATCAAGGAAAGAATCAAGGGCTCATATCCTTCCAAATAAACACACTTTCAATTTAACTCGCATAAGAAGCTTTGTTGAAAGTTTGTTATACAGAAGAATATTCATTTTTTCAAATGAGTGAAGAAAGAGAATATTCTTTGGAATATTCTCATGGGTTAGGAAAATTAGATATTTAGCAAATTAAAACAAAGTTTTAATGTGAAAAAAGGGGAAGGAATATTCCATGGGAATATTCCTTTTGGAGGAATGTGCAAAGGAGAAATATTCCCTTGAAAGTTGGAAGATTAGATTTAGTTTTAATTGTGCCAATAGGGGAATTAGAAAATATTCATTAAATAAAATGATTTAATGAATAGGGGAAAGTGATATGATAATTAAATAACTTAGGGTTATTTAAATAAATAATAGGACTTAGGGATTTAAATTAAATAACTTGATGTATTTGATTTAATAAGACTAAATGTTAACATGATAGGGTGTGAATTAACCTGATTAGATTAATTAGACAAATAGATGAAAATGAAATAATTAATTAAATAGCTAGGCTAATTTAATCAATTAAGTGAAAAGAGGATGGGTTTTAGGAAGACATGATGATAATATATCTAATTCAAGTGCATGATATCATTCAAGACATTTTTAAGTGTCTACATCTTCAATTCTCTTTTTTTCTTCCACTTGTACTTTTAGTCTAGTGATGTCTTCATTTGCCTTCTTTAATTGTTCATTAACTTCCCTGTGTCTCTCTTTGAACTTCTTGATTTGTTCTCTCAGCTTTTTGATATGTTCATTTGCTTCTCCAAGGATTTCCTTCAAACTTTTGTTCTCATTTTCAAATTTATATAGATCTTCAAAAGCAGTTTTGAGTTCTTTTTCAAACATGCAGTCTTCTTCAAATTCAATTCCAAAAATTTCTTCTAGAGGTATAGGATACCTTTGATCAGCCATGTGTTCAACCTCCAAGATCTTCCACAAGTTGTTAGGGTTTTCAAAAGGAATGAAGCTTTGATACCAATTGTTGAACACCTAGAATACTGAGAGGGGGGTGAATCAGTATTATATTAAATGAATTAGTCATAATCCATCCAATTATTAAAACATATTTAACTGTAGCAGTGAAAGAGTACATGAAGAAAATCAAAACACAACATAACACATAAATACAAGGATTTTTAAGTGGAAAGCCCAAGAAGGGAAAAACCACAGTGAGGATTAACTCACAATATATTATAACTAGTTATAAGATATTATAGGGCTCACTACTAGGAATCACTGTCCTTAAAAGGTTCATGGCCTAAAAATAGATACAAAACAAAATGGCTACACAAAAAAGGAGTGAAATTCAATACAAAATGCACCTTTCCTATCTTGAATTTAGTTCCAATGAAGTTCTAAAAACAAAATACTACTCTTCTTTACAGTCGTTCAACATATACTTCAATTATGCACTTACTCTGACTTCACACGTATGAATTCACAAGTATACATAAAATAAAATCTCACACACACATCCTATATTGTGTAGCTCACATCACTCTTCTTTTTGTGACACTATACAGTTTCACATATATACCTTATTACTTTTGCATACATCAATTAGGCCAGTCTAATTAGATATAGCCTCATTTCAATTCAAAATACTTTATCGACTTCATACATGGTGAAAAAATCTTCACACTAAAAAAAATGTGCATAAATTGAATTAAGGTTGACACAAATATAAAATAGATCCCCATAATATCTGAAATACATATTAATCTTCATAGCATAACTTTAAGCATTGAGTTGGTCAAGAATTGACTCGACCACAAAATAAGTCAATCCACCTAGCATCGATCATTTGTGTAAGCATATAAGAATTTTACATTTGGAATATGTGCAATGTTAACACTTGTAAACCTTCTCCCAAATTTGTAAAGTCTGAAACCAAACACCAGAGGAATGTGGACCAAATAACTTTCATCAACCTATATAGTATACACCAAAACATAGTTTTCTGAACTTCTGTCACTTGTAACTCTTAGCCAGATTAACCAAAACTATTGAAACCTTCAAGTTAGGTGTATTGAGTAGTCCCAAGCATCATAATGTGACCACAAAAGACAATATTGAAACATGAGCGAATCCAAACCAAATTAATAGATCGAGACGAAACAAAACCATTTTATTGAATCAGGTAAAATTGACAACAAACATTGTTGGCATCAATGAAAACACAACAAAAGGTTCCTTCTTCATTATTTGAACAACAAATATTGGTCTTGTTTATTCCCAATGGGAAGAACATTGTTCAATGATCATGGATCATCTTCAACATTCATTTATGAGCATCTAACATCCTTGCAGGAGACTCTATATTGAGGGGGGGTTGCATGGTCTCTCTTCTTATCTCTTATGGGGGGGAATATTTCCTCGAATGGAGTTTTTTTATTCTCATGCATCATTAGGAGCATTTTTTTATCTCTCTTTTAGAGAGTATTTTTTGTCCCATTGGGTTTTCTCCTTTTCTCTATTTGTGAGAGATTGCATTGTATTTGTACATGGGTACCTAACATGTCCTCGTAATTGGGACCCATATTTGTGTCATTTGTGTAAATACTCCCTAAGTTGTACTTAAGGGGGGTGTTGGTGTAAATAGGTTTTTTACCTATCTAGTCATTAGTAGGTCCTATTTATATTGTTAAGTCCACTTAGGTCCTATTTTTTTTTTCTAGAAGTCTTTGTTGTCTAGATAAGATCTTATCATATCTTATCTATTTGGATTTTATTAAATGTATGTGTCCTAGGTCATTTAATATTGAGTTATTTCATTTATTCATGACAAAATCATTTAATGTCATTACATCATCACCCTTTCCTATATAAGAAAGAGTTCATATGTACATAATCAATTCAATCTATGAATAAATATAAAGATAATTCTAGCACTTGCATCCACAATTATAGCTCATAATATTTTTGTCATCTCTCTTGTGGAAGTTATTTCATCTTTCAAGTGATCCTAGGGTGTTGAGGAGTTCACCATAAACTCCTACATCTTTTTGGTACAAATGATCTTCTACCCATGTTATCATCTCATTTTATCTAGATCTACAATCAACAACCTTATGTCCAAAATTATTGCAAGAAAAACAATAACCTTGAAAGGATTGATTGAACCTCATAGGTGCATGTTGTCTGGTAGGTGGAGGACTTATGAAATTTCTTTGTCTCTAAATAGGAGTGAATCCACCTTCTTTCCTGCTATCTCAATATTTTTTTATATCTCTATAGGCATTCTTCTTAGAATATTTTGTGCAAAATTTATCCTCCTTTGTACCAGACTTTCCTTCTACATTGAAGTTATCAAACAAGTTTGCATATGCACTAGTTATGGGACTTTTCCTTTTTTCAAATCCAAGATCATATTTTTCTATTGATGGATTTTGATAGTTAATCAACTCTTGAAGGATTTTATAACCTCCTTTTCTAGTTTTTTATTTAGCTTTTTAAAGTTCTTTTCTCAAGGAAACAACCTCTTCTTGAAGTTTTGAACATTCAATAGTTTTATCATTTAAGCAATATCCAATCCTCTTTCTTTCTTCAACCTTAACTTTCAAATTAAAGATCACATCCTATGCCTCCTTGAGTTTAATTTCACATTCTTTACCTCCTTCTATTTGAGCTTTCAGTTGCCAATTTCTTCTTTTGATTCTCCATCTTGTGCCTTCAATTTGACAATTGTCTCCTTTGATCTTTCAAGAAAGCTCTCATATTCTTAATTTAGTGCTCTTGCTTCATTTATATCTTCAAGAGTAGACTAAAGTTTTCCTTTAAAATATATTTCCCAAACAATTGAATTGATGTCCTAACCTAAATAGATTTTATTGACTCTAGAACCAGTTTTGAAGAAAACATGTCATTAAACATTACTTCTAGGCTACTCAAAGGAACTTTGACGTTGATCTTTTTCTTTCTTTTTTTTCCCATTTGATGCTCCTTTAGATGATAGACATTTCCATTTGTCTTAGTACCTTTGACAACTAATCTTCCAAACCTTTCCCTCCTAATCTCACAACCTTTGGCATGAAATATAAGGTTGTAGCCTTTATTACACATTTGAATGACACTAAGAAAATTATGCTTCAAACCTTTGACATATAGGATATCATCAATCTTTCTCTTTCAATCAATAACTTTATAGCACCATTTCCACAAATTTATGCTGACACATCACCACCAAACTTGATCACTCCACCATTCCACTTCTCAAGGTTGATGAACTTTCCCTTGTCACTAGTCATGTGGTTAGAGAAACCACTATTAATTACCTAAGAATATATTACTTATTTTCCATGAAAAGTAGTCCATACAACCATTGATTTCTCATTATCCTTGTCACCTTGCAAGGTACTAGACTCTTTACATTTTCCAATATCACTCTTTTTTTCACCAGCTTTCAAGGCCATGAAAAGTTTTTCATCATCATGATCCTCATCTTCTAAAGAATAACTATTCTCCATGGAGTAAAGATTTCTTTTGAAATTATCTCTTTTTTTGCTATCCTTTAATTCTTTAAAAGGACATTTAGGGTAAAAATGACCAATTTTCCCACAATTGAAACACTTGAAAGGTAACCTACCTCTATTTTTATTAATGTCTTTCTCAAATATTTTGAAAATTTTTGCTTCTACCTCATCATTTGAATTCATCATTCAGATTTGTAATTTCATCTTCCACCTTTTTATTGGTTTTTAATGCAGCTCCCTTTTTTGGTACATCTTTGTTAAATTCTCTCATCTTAAAGGTTGTGAGGGCACCAAAAATTTCATCTATCGAATACTTATCCAATTCCTTAGACTCCTCAATAGAAAAAACCTTGTGGTCCCACAGAATTTAGGGAGAGATCTCAAAACCTTCTTCACAATCTCATCTTTTACTTATCCACCAGACCTCTGATTCTAGTAACTACTTCATCCACCCAGAGCATATAACTAGTAATATCTTCATCGTTTGTCATTCTCAGGGTCTCAAATTTTCTCTTGAATATTTTCATCTTGTCTTTCTTCACTTTAATATATCCTTCATAAATTATGCTAAGTTTTCCTTGGAAATCCTTAGCAGAACTACAACTCATCACCTTTAAAATTTTTGAATCATATAACCTACATTTAAGATAGAATTATAATCCTTGGAATTTTTCTCATACAAACTCATCTTAATTGGATCTATTAAAGGAGTAATATTAGTATAAAAATCCTTGATAAATTTCCAAACACCAAACCCTAAAGTATTTAGATGTCCTTCCATTCTCAACTTCCAAAAGGTGTAATGTGTCCCATCAAACCTAGGACCTTTGTAAGCTCCATCATGTGCCATCTTGGAAAATCCAAGAAGGGAAAAACCATGAAGAGAAATCTCTCAATATAGAAGCTCATTTCTTACAAAATTATAATTTGTTAAGGCTCACTACCTTATGACTTGTAGGCTAAGGTAGACAACCTTAGGGAAAGATACAAAGGACTTGTAGTACTGAGGTGCACAACCCTAGTGCAAGCTAAAAATTACAAGGACCTAATGAGAATGACTATCTTAAAACATGATACATGAAGGTATAGAAGTTACAACATATTTCAACAATACACTCTACTAAATTTGAGATGTTAAAGCTCATTTCTCTTTTCTTTTCACAACTCACTATTTAATTCCTACCACACACTCTCACATCTTGCAAATAACATTTTCTTGCATTTATATCATCTACAATATCTCAAAAAAATCAATTAGGCCAGCCAAAAAGAACAAAAATAAATATTTCAAGAAATCAACCATAAAGACATAATGTGATCTTATCCAAAAGATAGAGAGGACCAAAAAAAACCTAATTGGATCTTCCAAAGTGATTCCAAATAACTCATGAGCTGGTGTACATCAACCCAAGTTGGAAAAAAGGAAGTGTGAGGATGAGACATGTAGCACATTACTAGTCAACCCAAAAACATACTTACAAGTGAATTTACTCAATTTGGTCCTCAAAAAGATAGGTTAGGACCTAAATATATCTTAACATAACTTTATATGTTGGTACAAACCCTCAAGAGCATAGTGCAAGCAAGATAGCAAGCCTTGTCAGCCAGATATCCACAATTTACCTAGAAATCCAACTCAAAACAATATGTGGCATCAAAGAGTTCAAGCATTGATATGCAGACCATAAAGAGATGTTCCATGAACATCCAAAAACCCTTCCTGATACTTCTTTCACATTTCCAAGCCACAAACATCCATTGTGAACTAAAAAAAAAAGAATACTTCATCTTAGAATCATTGAATGCACAACCATCGAATAGAACATTAACATATAAACTTGTAGTACACACTATCCCATAAAAATTGAATTAAGGCACTGCACAACCACTAAGAGCATGCACACCAATCCATAGGAGGAGAAACATCAATGCAAAGAAATATAGAGAATTTTTTAGACTAGTCCAAACAACCAACAAAACTACCAATGCACTACAAATACTAGAAACCTCCTTGACAACATAAATGACCTAGAAAGATAGGAGTTTAATATCCAAATAGCACAAACTTTGAATCCCAAACTATAAGACCATATATTCAATAGTGGAGGAATGCGAGGAATTATCCCAAACAGTCTTCACAAAAACATCCTATAGTAGAAGTTTTTCATCAACTTATGGTGACCAGAACAACCTTGCAGTAACACATACTTCCTCAAGAACAACATAAGAGAGAATACAACATACTAGAGATCATCAACAAAATCTCTCCACCATCAGAAATACTTCTAATCCTCATCTTAATGCTTCTATCCTCACCTTAATACTTCTAATCCTCATCTTAATATATCATCATGATATCATTTTTACTAACAATAACCATACACAATACAACTTTAATTGTCATCAAACAAAGCATGACATCCACCCAAGAACATCAAGAACATCAATGGCATGACATGAACATTATTAACACCACCATACGCCAATGAAAACCCAAAAAAAGTGTTGTCATCAATTACAACCAATTCCCAACAACAATCTCACAAATATATGTAACAATCTTCCCAAGTGTTGATAAGGGTGATCCCACAAAGCTGGTTTACAATTTTTGGGAGATTCTGATTTTTGCTGAAATCACATAGTTTTAGAAAATATAATGATTTAAGCCTAAAAAGTTTTGTTTAAATCATTCCAACTGAAGTGGGTTTGATAAAACTACCTTAGATCAAACCCCCTTGGATGGAACCTCGCTAGTTTTAAACAATACCTATAACAAAGTCTCCTTTACACCTATCAAAATGTTGATAAAAAACCACTTTTAATTTATCTTTTGGGGGATTAAATGAATTCATTTAAAATTTATTTTTTGTAAGTATGTAGTCCTTATTATAATCTTCCCAAAAAGTATAATTTTGAATAAATTCAATTTGATTATTATTTTTATTTTTTATTTCTTGTGAATGTAGGTTTTTCACTAAAAATCAAGTTCTCTATTCTACACATGTGGAAAAATAGAAGATTATCAGGAAAAAAATTGAAAAATATTAGTGAACTAGATATTGAAGTCCTTGATCCAACAATTTTTGTTTTTGATAAATACAAAAAATGTTACACACTATATGGTCTGCCTATGTTTGAATTCTAGTTGGTTTGACTTTGAAACTTGATTAAGGAAAAAATATTCAATAAAACACTATCTAACCAAGTGGAAGCACTAGATATTGGAGTCATAAATCTAAATTCGAAAGAATTAGAATTTTATCCTTTATGGAAAAAAATTTATGCATTATACTATGAGTGTCACTCCTTAAAAATGTTGTTTTATGAAAAAAACTAGTTTTCAAGGGAGATGGAAAAAGAGGTGCAATATGATTCCAAAAATTTTGAAAAAAATATATTTAGAATCTATATAATTTTTTTTATGAAACTCTAGTTTGCATCATCTTCAAATTCCTCATGGTTTACTCGCTATAGGTGCCCAAATGTAAAGATTTAGTTAGAAAAAATTATTTCAGTGTCCAGTTTGACCAAAAATTGTAAACCACTATTATGGGATCCCACACAACCAATTCCAAAAAATTCACCAAGTATGAACATCAATGACAACTAATGTCAACACTTCTTTCTTTCAATATTCTCACTTGATAAAGGAAGGTAACCATAGTCTCTTGAATTTGTTAACATGTTATTCTAGCACTTCTATGTTTTATTTATCTTGACTATTTTATTTCTATCTACACTATAGAAAAAAAGGATCCTTTGCTTGACATGGGATTAAATAATGATAAAATGGACTTAATGAGGCCTTGATTTTGGTGTTGTGAGGCATTTTATGCATCACACTAGGTCTTGGACCCTTATAAATTGAATAATATGCTTTCAATGACATCTTGTAAAGGTATTGTAAAGTGTTGTAAGATGCTTTCACACTTTGCTAGACTTAGTGAGCCTATTTCTCCCTAATTCAACATTATAAAATGTGTTTAATAACATTATCACATCAATCTAGAAGGCTTGTAACTTTAATTTAATGTTAAACTAGTGTTGTAATGTGTCTTGCACATTCACATTGGTTCTTGTGCCTTCCTAGGCTATGTGGACCTCATTTTAGTGTTGTAAAGTGTATTTAATCACACTTTCACATTGATTTATGTGTCCCAAGCCATATCTAACATTCACATCATCACTAATTGTCCCATATTAACCCTTTTGTTCATCCTAAAGCTTAAATTGATCAAATACCTGACATTAGCATTTTTAATCTTATTTCCTTATCTCCTAGCTTCCTAGCTATCAAATTGGCCCTTGTGGGACCTATTCACCATGCATAGTGAATCAATCCCATCCAAGTGGGACCCATTCACCATGTGTGGAAAATGAGTCCCATTTGGCTCAATTTTGACCTTTGAGTGGGATAAAAAAGTGAAATTTAAGTTTAATATTACTTCATGTTGGCCTGTGATGAGGTATTAATGGATAAAATAGGTGAAATTCCTATAATAATAAGTCTTTTAACTCATTCATTCTCCATTATTCATTCACCAATATTCCATCTCAAGTCAAGCAACTTAGGGTTTTATCATTTCAAGGCATTATGACATCAACTTCTAGACTTTCAAGGGAATATCCTCCATGTTTTGCTACAAACATTCAAGATCAAACATCATGGAAAGGCAATCAACTCAATTATTTCATGTTTCATTCCTCTCTTCTATCATTTTAGTTTAATTACCTAAAAGGGGTTTGACCAAGGAAAACCCCCATGCCCTAACATCCAACATTTCTTCTTCTCTTCTTGTGTGTTTACATATTTAGGACTCTTGCAAGCTTGGAAATCATTAAGAATCAAGTTGCAAGGTTCTTTAAGTATTATATTCATTAAAAAAGTAAAAATATCAACAAAAAGTGTCTTTCAGATCTAAATCTAACAGCTTTAGAAGCAGACACCTGTAGAAAGCCAAAGTGCAGATTGGAAGCTTTAGAATCCACTTTTGAAAATCCAAAAATTCAAAAGTGGACTCATTCACCATGAGTGGTGAATGAGTCCCACTCCAAGGTCAATTTTTAGTTTTTTTTGCATTTTTGGGGGGTGATCCCACAATAGTGGTTTACAATTTTTGGCCAAACTGGACACTAAAATAATTTTTTTAACTAAATCTTCACATACAGGCACCTATAGTGGCTAAACCATGAGGAATTTGAAGATGATGCAAACTAGAGTTTCATGAAATTTTGTCTATAGATTCTAAATATATTTTTCTCAAAATTTTTGGAATCAAATTGCACTTCTTTTTCCATCTCCCTCAAAAACTAGTTTTATTCAGAAAAACAACAATTTTAAAAAGTGACACTCACCATATACTGCATAACTTTTTTTCCATGAAGGATAAAATTCTAATTCTTTCAAATTTAGACTTGTAACTACAATATCTAGTGCTTCCACTTGGTTAGATAAGTTTTTATCGAATTTTATTTTTAATCAAGTTTTGAAGTCAAACCAATTACAATTTAGACATTGTGTGACCATATACTGCGTAACTTTTCTTGTATGTATCAAAATTCTTTTTTTTTTTGTTGGATCAAGGACTTCAATATTTGGTGCACTCACATTTTTAAATTTTTTTTTAGATAATCTACTATTTTTTCACATGTGCAAAATAGAGAGCTTGATTTTTGGTGAAAAACCTATGTTTAATAAAACTAAAAAATCAAATACATATAATAAAACCAAAACATATGTATTAAAATTATAGTTGTTGGATAGCTTATTCTGAGGACTACCTAATTCTAGTTGGTTTTGTGAAGTCTTCTCTATTTTCATCCTTAACTTGAGCTTCAAAGCATAAAAAATTGGACTTTCAAATTTTTTGAGGGGGAGAATGAGGGAAAATGGGAGTTCAATCGAACCCAAGTTTGAGCGAACCCCCTTTCCTTTTGCATTTTGTGTTTTTTTTTTGGGCGAGAAATGTGGGCCCAATGTTTAATGGGTTTGCTTGAACCTACAAGTTTATTTGAACCCCTAAAACTATTTTTTTTTGTAAGGGGTCATGTTTTTCTTATTTTCCTTCCTCCATCAAATTGTAAAACACTGTTGTGGCTTCACCGTGGGTACCCTTTTGTCAAAAATGGGTTCTGACTCAATTTTGTAGAACTGGGACTAATTTGCCTAGAATGGAAAATGAGTCCCACCAAGCCTAGAAATTAGCATCATCAACATTCCAGAATCCATTTCTAGTCTTCATCCATATTCTAGGTGCACACTTTCAGTTTGGTTCAGTTATGTTAATTTTTGCATTCATTTCTAGTTCATTGTTGCATTACACAATGTGTTTTCAAACAAGTTGCATTTCCTTAGTTTCCATTCATTAATCAATCAATTTTATCAATTAACTGCATCTAGAACATTGAATTTAGATATATTAACATCATACACATCTTAGATTGAATGAACTATCTAGATTCTTTGGCCCTTCTTTCTCCTTTTAGGTGAAAAACCCTAGAAGTGCTAGAAAGAATTAGGGTGCAAAAAATCTACAATTCACTATCTTGATCATATCTAGTTGTCTATGGAGGTGGAAACACCAGTGCATGGGTTTGAATAAGGAAATCCCTTAAACAACCCCAATGTCTTCTCTCAATCTTATGTGTATAGGTATTGAGGGAGCATCTTTGTTAGAGGCTTCATTCTCAAACTTTTTGTGAGTATTTTCTTACTTTGTTCTTTTTTTTATCATGCATTTTATATTGTTTTGTCCATTTTAAATTTTTTTATTGTATTTTTTATCTCCCAAATATTAGGAGTTTTATTATCATATTATTAGTAGGTCCTTACTATTCTTATGTGACAATCTCAAATTTGTATCCATATGAGATGCCAACATGTGATGAAGACATTCACAATGCGTATGTCTGTTGTTGTCCTTGACTGAGAGCTTGCCAATTTTTCCAAGAGCCCTTTGTGACCCATCTTTTCTATTTTTGGGACTCTCTCATTTTACTTCTATATAAACAACCACCTTTTATCACGTCACTTGAGCTTTGATCTTTGAGGTAGTTGAGGGTCATTCACTCCTTGAGGCCTCATTGTCTTGAGGGTGTCAAATCTCCTCTTCTACATTTATAAAAACCTTAAAATATGTTAGAATTAATTTTTTATCATTATAATTATATTTAATAAAAATAATAATTTAATCGTAAACCTAATTTTTAATTTTAATTCTAAACTCAATCCTAACCTAACCCTAATTCTAATTCTAATTATAAATTTTATTCAAATCATATAATTTCTACTCCAACCCTAACCTTCAAAATAATTGTAATGCTAAGCCTAATTCTATTCTAACCTTAACCTTAACCATAATTATAATTTTAAGGGTAACCCTAATTTTAACCCTAACCCTAAACTTAGTTTTAATTCTAATGTTAACCCTAATTCTAAACCTTAGCCTAACACTAATCATAATTATAACCCAAATCCTACTAAATCTAAACCTAACACTTACTACATACCCTAACCTTGACCCTAAAATTTGTAACACTAACCCTAAAATTCACCTTAATCCTAACCCTAATTCTAACATCTAAATTTAAAAATAAACCTGACCATAATATGGATTTTAATCATAATTTTAATCAAATTTCTAACTCTAACCCAACCCTAATTTTTATTCTACCCCTAATTCTAAGCCTAACATTAATCCTAATTCTAAACCTAATGCTAAACTTATTTCTATTCTAAATTTAAGCCCTTTGTGTAACCCTAACCTTAATTCTAACCATAATTCTAAGAATAACTCTTATTATAATTCTAGTTCCCTAATCATAATTCTCACTATAATCCTAACCTTAGTCTTAACTATAATCCTCACCTTGATTCTGACTCTTACCCATAGTATAGCTATAACCTTAGCCTAATTCTAACCTTAACCTTAGCTATAATTTGAATCCTATACTTCTAATCCTAAGTCTAACCCTAACCATGACCCTGATATATATAATCCTCTAAAAATATATAATAAATGTTATTTTAAGATACTTTAATATTCTCCAATGTTATTTTTATTTACACATGTGTGAGTAATATTACTTTCATGTATATTTAAAGTGTATATTTTTTTGGAGGGTGTAAGTCACATTTTAAAAATTATTTTAAAATAACAAAATTTTGTTTATCTAGAAGTATAATTATTGCATATCTTTAAATTATGTTGGAGATTAAATTAACATCTTACATGTTTGTACAACTATAGATGCTAATAGTATATATAGCTTTTAAAAATCTATATAAAATACATTGAGAGATATTCTTCTCGAGACACCTCTTTTTAAATAAATTTATCACATATAACTACAATATGGTTTAAATATTAAAAAAAGGTACCTTGACAAGAATATCTCTTCATATATATTATATATTTTTAAAAGATATATATGCTAGTAATAGTATCATTTTAATTCTCCTAAAAAATGACAACTCCCCCTCAACTTTATTGCTAGACCATAGTTGATAGATATTGGCATGGTCCATAATCGCTTGTAGGTTACGAATACAAGAAGGGTCACTACTAGCTCTAGGTCTAGGCACGCATTGAAGGAATGAATTGGGTGATGCCAAGTGCCTAGGTATTCATTCCTTAAAGTTGGGAACCAAGTTTCATTCCCCTAAATCCAATATTATCTCTTAGGGTGCAAACCCATGGAAGGGGCTTCTAAAAAATTGCAGTGGGTGTTGCTAAAACATATTAGAGTATTTTATTGTGGGTGGTCCCATTAATTTTGTAGCATAAATTAAATTTAAAAGTATAATTTCTAAAATTTTATTATTTTGCATATTCAATTCAACAAAGAATACAAATATAAAACTAGCACTTGCACCGAGAGGAGGTCTAATTGTTAATCCAATTGTAATTTATATAAAAAAATCTTTTAGATTTGAATGTAGCATTGGGTCAATAGAATAGTCATTTTTTTTATAAAAAATATTAAAAGAATGATATTTCAATAATTATTGAATAGAGATGCTTGTTGGAACATAGCTATCACATATCATTGCAAATTAAATCATTAATAAGTAAGTATTAGTTTATTTTTATGGTTGAGTGTTTTGATATATTTTGGACTCATTCATAGGGGTGGTTGGTTCCTAATGTAGTGGCTCTATAAAGCTAAACTTTTGATTGTGAATGCAAGAGTTTAAAAAATTTCACATAGCACATTAATTGAATCTAAGGAAATAAATTAATTCTTCATTTCCATTTGCATACCACAATAAGAGACATAAGTTGTTTGCAGTAGAATAAAAGAAATATAAGAATAAATAAGTTTGAAACGAACATTAAAATAATGTCAATATTCTCAAATATCAATAAAACTAAGAATGAAGTTAATATAAGAAATTTATAAGAAATTGAAAGGAATGTATGGATAAATTAATTTGACAATTAATTTATCCATACAGATAGAGATATCAATAGTAGAGGATGAATGAGAGAACTCTAATATTAATAAGATAATGGAGGGCCATGACTGAGGTTGTTGGAATGTGAAGATCTAGGATGTACTTACAAAAAATAGTAAATTGTTTCAACCATGAGGATTGTGAGGGACAAGTATATTTGAGACCAAGCCTTTATTTTAGAAGTTAGTGGAGAGAATATAGACATAATTAAATAATAATATTGTCTAATTATTTTAGCCATGTGAGGTGGAAATAGGTACAATTAAATAATAAATTTATTTAATCATGTGGGAAGGAAAATGAGCTAATTAAATAATTGAATTATTTAATTACGTAGGGAAAATTACGTAAAAGGGATTTAATTTGACTATGTAATTGTTTAATCAATTTGGACAAGTGTGTACTAGGAAAATATTAGGTGTATATTTTTCTCCTCTTTAATTCAATGTTATAAATAAGTGGCATTATGTCAAAGAAGAATAAAAAGTAGGATGAGGTAAAGCTTTGGTGGTAGGTTGTGCTGGTGGCTTAGAAGGAAAGGGATGATGATGGAAGTGATGACATCTAAAGATATTTTTTGAGTGAAATGAATCCAAGGAGGTCTCTTGAAAAGATAGAGGAATGGGAGAAGATGTGTCATGGTCAATAAAAGATGACTTGAGAAAAAATAATATTGGGATGATGTGCATTCCATTGATATAAAACTAATGATGGATGGGGATTGGACATATTGATTAATGTCACTTAGATTATTTACATTATATGTTTCTAGATTACATCATTGTACATGATTGATGATGATATCTCGCAAGGATGTCCTACAACTAAACCGAGACATGAATTTCATGAAAAAGGATGGATGGATTAAAGGGAGATGGTTAATCATAAAAATAAATGGACAAATATTTTCAAAATAACTTCACATGCAAATAGAACCTATTATTTTTTGTAGAAATAGTGATATGCACAATGATAGAATGGATCATGATGATAGTGCATCATTTTGTGTATAGACTAATTCAAAAATAAAGAAGCTACAAATAATATAGAGATATTGATATACAAATGGTCATTGAGAGTATTGAGATCCCTTGTGACCTTTATGACTAGAATTTAGGAGATGTATGGAGACTCGAATGAAATTATCCTACATGACAACTATACCATAGTGATTTTTAAAAACATTCCCATTGGTTAGTGAGTTCATCCTTAGTGTAATCCAAATAGATAAGGATTTTTGGTGGATTGTTTACTACATTGTGGGTCCCATCCCTCCCTTTGGTACTTACACCTAAAGATAACTCAGTAGTTGAGTTTGTCCATCACTTATACATCCATTTTCCTTACCATAAAATTAATGCTCTTGAATACTTGTCTATTTTGAGCATATCATTGCTCTTGGACTCCTTTTAATTCAAAACATCACAATATTGTTTTATATTTCAACCTTTTGTATCTACAAAGTTTCTATGATTATTTTAATTATCTATTTCTTTTGAAAATATTTTTGATCTAAGTTTAACCCCATTTCTTAGCCTATTTCATCCTGATAGACTTTTCAACCTTCCTTTCCATATAAGGGATCAAATCTCAATCTTAGAAGTTTATAAGTATTCAAAAAATCATTCAAGATTTGGTTTACCACTTTTTCCTATTTGTCTACAATAATGTATTGCACATTCATTCAATTGAATGTCTCATAGTATGATCATGGTTCACACAACCCTATCATTATTTGCTCGTTCACAACTGAGACAACCTTCTCAGGAATACTAAGCAACTAACTCACACAATAGATTACTTAGGACCGAAATCCCATAAATCAAGTTTGCAACTAGCATCAATTACCTTGGTAAGTCTTTCCACCATAATTTTATGTTAGTTCCACCAACATATGTTAGGAACTAGATGAAGAATAAAAAAAAGCATGGAATAATAACACAATCACAACAAAGTGATTTAACCTGGAAAACCCCAAACTAGGGGAAAACCAACAATGAAGATCTTCATATTAACCCTCAACCCCAGCCGAGCTGAGCCTGGAGACTTCAACTAGCCAAACATACAATGGAGTCACCAAGCCATTATATAGACTTCCATACATGAAAAACCATGGGCTCAAAACCACTTATGGTTAATCCACTAACTCTAACCCAAGAGCTAGTTTAACCCAACAATCCCCACTTTAAACTTGGTCTTGGGGTTAGCACCAAACCCCCTTCCACAAGCACATACCATACCTTTCCTTTTAGGTAAGCTATACTAGGTATTACATCCATCAACCCATACAAATGTAAAAAAAAGGAAAAAAATTACATATAACTCCATTACAATTTTGTTCTTGCTACAGCTAGCCTTGGTTGCAGACACTTTAACTAGGAAACATGCTTACAGTAGCAACCATGACCAATTGTGCACAGACTTTCTCAACTTTTCTGTCTTGACAAAATTCAGAGAAATCCAACTTCATCTTGGAATCCAAACAAGACCTCCATCACAACTAGAATGAGCACATTCACCATGTCACTTTGTTAACATTCTAGCTACACACATGCTCAAACTTCTCCCCTTATACTTTCTTCATCAATGCATCCATTAGATTGCTCAATACTTCTCCAAGGCTCAATCTTCAACTGATTCCTTCAAACTTCCTCAAGATTTTTAGGCTAAGAAATCTTCACAGAAGAAATACCCAAAACCTTAAACACCAGGAAATATTACATGCATCAACATGCAAGCACATGCAAGTACATGCAACTCACAAACCGGCACATGCAAGAAAAAAGAAAATTCCAAAACCTATCTATCTCTGATACCAATTGTTACTAACTAGATGAAGAATAAAAACAAGAATGGAACAAGAACACAATCACAACAAAGTGATTTACCCCTAGAAAACCCCAAACCAGGGAAAAACCAATAATGAAGATCTTCGTATTAACCCTCAGTGCCAACCGGGTTGAGCCTAGAGGCTTCAACTAGCCACACATACAATGGAGTCACCAAGCCATTAAATAGACTTCCATACATGCAAAACCGTGGGCTCAAAACCACTTATGGTTAATCCACTAACTCTAACCCAAGAGCTAGTTTAACCCAACAACATAGACAAGTTAAACTCTCGTGTTCAACCACTCCCCCTCTAGAAGCTCATGAGAGTAAACATGTCTTGCAGAAGCTGACATACTATCTTCATTACTTGGCACATTATACATTATCTTGCCACATTGTGTGTAGCCTCTTACTCTTATCTTTTCCCAGATTATAGTGGTTTTCCATCCAACAAATCACTTTTCCATTCAAATGTCCTAGATTTGACATCAATTCCCTCATTTTATTACTTAATCCTCCAAAAATACTGGTACATAGGTTCTTTTACATCCCATAATAGTGTATTCTTTGACTAAATGAAAACCCATTTGGTGGACTCATACCACATTTATTTCCAAAGTAATAATGGTTAAGATTGTTACGGAGATAAACCTCATTTATCTTAGGACATCCATACTATGGATTTCTTCCATCCTTGGATCATTTTAAAAATTTTAAACTAATTTTCAGCTCATTCTAACTTTTCCTAATAAGCATCAATACTAATTTCAAGTAATAATCCATGTTCAATCAAGTTGGTTCACAAAAGATATCAAATTTTAATGACATATCCAACTATCGAGCATGTTCATGTTTCCTTAATAACTCCAAATCATGAGTAATATTGATATTTCCTTACCTATTCCTTAGGAAATTATCTTCCCTTTCATGATCCATTAATTTGTCTATCCTTTTCTAAAGCATCAATGATAATATCAATTGATCTTACAATAAAATATAAATAAGGTATGGTGCGATAATAGGTCACAATCCTTGACCTAAGTTCCACTATTTTTCTCCAAAAATTACAATACCTTATCCTTGTGGTCATGAAATACATGATTTAATTGACATCATACTTATGAAGAAGTCAAAAGTTCTTCCAAATCAAAAATATTTTTTTGATTTTCCATTGGGTGGGGTCCTTAATTTGAGTCAATCCGCTCTCTTTCTTCCCTCCTTAGTATTTACACAAAATTCAAGAAACTCAAAGTTGAATTCATAGAAAAAGTTTGCTTGCTCTAATTATTTAACATTCCTTCCCATAGTCTTACTATTTCCTATTTCTTGCTTCCATGGCATGCCTTGAATATATTTATTCCAAAGTTAGATTCAGCATTGATCTCTAATCCCATAGATTCAACATTTTGGATCATTAATAAAGAGATCTATAAAATAATTAGAAACTTTACAAGATAAGAGGATCTCTAATATTCCAATTCTCTTTTCCATGTAGAACAATATCCTTTTGTGGAGGAATATCCATACCCACATAGCCTCTTTTATTGATGTACCTTTCAACTTAGAGCATTGTTTCCTTACAACTTCTCTTGATTTTGACATGTACTATTACTCTATATCCAATTTCATTTTGGAACCTCTTTAAACATATGTTGGATTTTTTTGACTCATTGGTGATTTTAGTTTATACTCCATCCAATCTAAGTATTATCCAAACCTTTGTCAGGCCAACCTGATTTACCTTTTCAAGTTTCATTATCACAATCACCTTTCCAAGTGACTTTGTCCCACTTCTAGGTAACTTCATAACCTTAAGCACTCTCAAGTTGCTTGGTTTCTTTTTCTCATATTAATCTAAACTCCAAATTTATCTTATTGATTTTGTTTGGTGGAACCATGTCCACTTTATTGATTACTCTTTTCTAACAATTCTAGTCTTTTCCCTTATTCCAAGATACTACATCCTTTCTTGCAAGATCTTAGCCTTACAAAAAAAATTGATTATTGTCAAGATTTATCCAATCTCTTGGATAACTCCTTCATTTACTACCTACTTCATTGAATTTTCCAATTTATGCCAATAATACATACTTATAGATACATAGTATTCTTACTAAACCCAAGAATTTTTTACTCTTTGCAACTATAGGTTGCTATATATAAGGGAGACTCTTTCAATCCTCTCTATCCAATAGAGTCATTCCAAATTTTATTAGGGTGAAGGTACATATTGATTATCATTCATAACATTCCTACATAGCCTAATTTCATAATATTTTTCAATCCAAGGGGATATTATCATAAGTTGTTATTTTAGGAGTTTCCAACTCTAGGGACAACTCTTATCTTGTCCCAAACTTAAACAAGTTTCTATGAATCTCATCTTACTTTTCTTCTTTCCACTTGCCATCTTGGAAAAATAAATTTTCAACCATTATCTTTTGATAAGGTGTACACATTGTTTACATAATGAGATCATAGGTTCTAGTGTTGAACATAGTAGCTCTTATACCACATGTAACAACCTCAGTGTTCTACTCAATAAAATTTCCAAGTTTTTCACCTCAAGTGAATAACCATGATGCTAAAACATAGCAATAAAAAAAATTATTTCCATAATGTAAATTACTTGCATAACTGAAATAACACTATTTCAAAATTTTCATTGCATTCCAATGTAATTTTACAAATCTTTCCATAACCTCATTGACATATTGAATGAACTCAAGTATATCATCCATGATTAAATTCTTCCATAAAAATGGGTACATGATATGCGCATAACTCCTCTGAGCTTCATCTAGAAATAGCTATACAAATTGATCCTGATGTCACCACATTGATGCATACATTTTGAATGTCCTTTCTAGTTGGTGCAAACACTCCAGTTGTCCCCGATACTAGTGCAAAAATATGCAAACCTCGGCTACCGATTGATGAGGAGAAGCATCACTCAAGAAATTTTTTGCCAACCAGAGACTTAAATGTAGTCCCCCACACATTTTTCATGCATGAAAAGATGGCCCTTCCCTTTTTATGATTAGATTGGTTGGTAAACCTCATAACAAATGCCTCTCTGAGCTTAGTGTTTTATTCTACAAACAAAAACCTAATCATATGGTAGCTACTCCTCCAAGTATGAAAATTGCTAAACTAGAATGCATAAAAGGAACATAGTGAAATGACAATGTAAACAATGGAAACTTGCACTACTTTGGCCAAAGTATTCAAACTTAGTACATTGAGTGGAAGTCCTCACATTCATACACACTATTATAGCTTGGTTTGTTTTATGATCATTCTTAAACTATGCCTAGGTGACTTCCTCCAATAGGTAATTTTTGTTACCTTAGAAATATCCTATTCCCCTTTTACCCAAAAGAATATGGTAACTCTACCAATTAATCCTAAGCATAAGTTACCCCTTGAAGTTCCTATCCCAGGTATAACATATGAGCTTATCTTTACATAAACAAGATATTCACTTCAAAAGACAATCTAGTCCCAAGTATAACTTTATATCTAGTGTAGAGCTATATAAGCTTCTTCCTAACATAGACTAAATACTCATAAATAATTAACTCCATTCAACAATACTTCATGTTGTTACATGGTTCTCATCAAGAGAGTAGTCTCTCCCATAAATTACCTCAATAAAAGAATAATGATACCTATAGATGACTCCATTCAAGAGTGTATCCTTCTTAATTAAAAGGGTTTAAACAAAGAGTCTAGTCTTGTCAATACTATAACTTTGTAATAAGAGTGCAATGCAACTCAATCAAGTAGCCACTCTAATTTTTAAGGTATTTCCCACCTAGTAGGTAAAACTCTACCGAAGATCTTTATTCAAGTATGATCAAGTGATCATGCAAGTACATATTAGCAATGGCTCATCCTATCATTTCTACCAAATTGTTGATGTACAACCAACATCATAAGCCAACAATATCAAATCACTTTGTGACATTGAAATGTTTCACACTATAATTATCCCTTAAGTTATTCTTGTTTAATCATATCTAGTATAGCGATACCTATGATAAAAAAAACCCTCCTAATATGGACTAATTACAAGCACTTCACAAACAACATAAAAAACTTCTATTTACTTTCAATGAAAATGCTATCTTTCCTTATGGAAATTAGTCTCGATAGACCAATTAAACATTCGAGAATCAATATTTTATAAACAAAGACAAATAAAGGAAGATTATCCCCATGCCTGTAATACACTTGTCCATTTGACTGATTGTTGCAAAAATTTCCAAAACAACAACTAGCTTTGCTTTGATCTCACAAGTAATGTCTCAATAAATCTCTCTCTCTCTCTCTCTCAAGTTGATAATATACTTCACTTAAAATACTCAAGCTCTCACAAAATACTTAAAATGAACTTGCAAGATAATGTAGTCTAGAAATGGAGAATAGAATATAATAGAATGCAAATGGAATGTGTCCCAAATGAGTGCTCTACCTCTCTATTTATACTGCAAAAAAGAGACTACACAACCTACAAAATAGGCATGTAAATTGACAAATATATCCATGTAGTTGACTCACTCAACTCAGCTAAAAGGTGTTAGGTAAGCAAAGAGTGTACTCAACATAAAATTTCATAGATTGACCTCTTTGGTTGACAAAAAATTAAGACTATTTCAATCTGCACATGATCAACTAGTGACAGTCAAATTGATAAAAAAAAGTAGACTTATATTCTATTCCAATCTTTCACAATTGGTGCCACCTTCACAATATGCATTTTGACAGATTCAAAAGGTGTTTAATACAATCACACATCCTTTCTATTATTTACATAGCTACATGATAACTTCATACATGTTTTCTCTTGTTTGACTTGCTCCAACATTTTCTTTACTCTCCAAGTGCTTTTCTTGCAACAATATCCATGTTCACTAACATTTAGCATTTAAATTATTTATACCTATTTATAGCTCATGTGTTTCTTCTAAAGATAGCCTCCCATGCTCTATGTTGACTATGGAAGTTGTACAGTACAAAGACTCTTAGTTGAACTCAAATCCGCCTACCCCTTTAATAGCATCGCTTATTCATTATTTACAACATGTTTCCATGTTGTTTCCTTTGTGCATTTATCAAGGTATATAAAGACTATTGAATACTTAGCTTTGCATTTTAAAATGAGTGCTATATTCAAATTTATTGACCAAGGCACCTAATTATGTGAATCGACCTCTATTCTACTACTAGGGCTGCATAACATATATATGTACATATATTTATGGACAATTATATAATAATATAAATACAAGTCCATTCAAATATATATACATTACATATATATATACATGTATTTAATTATATATAAAGTATATAGCAACTATGTTCTCGTCGATTGATTAATATATCAAATATATATATATGTATGTATGTATGTATATGCATATATATATATACATACATATATGTATGGTATAAATCTACCTAATTTCCTTATGCAAACAATGTACTCATGCATGGGTTATCATTTATACTTGCACACACATATATATTTATATATGCATAATCATTATTTATATATATATATATCAAATCATCAATTAAAACACACAAGGGACAATTTACTCATATAGCACCATATCTATAGGCATATATGCATATTCATGCATATGTTGACCTACTTGTATGGACATCCCATTATGTTTGGCATACACATATATCAACATGTGCATATATATGCATATAGGAATATATCTCAAACACTTATCCAACCATACAATCAAGCATAGTAACTTAGGGAAGAACTCCTAAACATAGAAACATCATCCAAGAATGCACTCAACAGTAATCAAGACCTTTACTAAAGCAAACATGCATGCTAAGGATGACTTACCAATTCCCCACACTATGACTTGACTCAAGAAATCTACTATGATTTTGTGTATGTATAAGCTCATATAGGTATCATTAAGGGTTATCTAACCAATCACTTCTCCTGAGTGATACTTCCCCTCCACCTGTAGGAATGAACTTGTCCCTGCAAACATATCGACACATTTGCAATGATAGTTAGACATTCACAATAAATCCATATGCATTATAAACTTAAGCATATTCATATAGCAATAATTGTAAATATATTTACTCTTTCAAAGCCATATTAAGCATTTATCAATACTTTCACATAATTCCTATTTCAATATTCTATTCTTTTAGCTAGCATATCAAACTCATAATTGCATTTACCATCCTATTTAATTATGAAGGTAAAAGTAAATCAGTAACAAGACAGGGTGTGACAACATGAATTTCATGTAAAAAGGATGGATGGATGAAAGGGATATGGTTAATGGTAAAAAAAATGGACAAATATTATCAAAATAACTTCACATGCAAAGAGAAACCTATTATTTGTTGTAAAACTAGGATTATGCACCATGATATAATGGATCATGATGATAGTTCATCATGTGTGTGTGGACTAATAGAAAAATAAAGAAGCTACAAAGAGCATAGTGAACTAAGAGACACATTGTTAAGGCACATCATCACATGGAGGATAAGTGAAACCATGGTAGTTTCATGGATGAAGCTCTTAGACTATAAGCAACATGGATTGACACAAAGAAATAAATTAACTATAATTAGCATAATGAACTAAAATACACATTATTGAGTAAATACATCATATGAAGGGTGAAGGAAATGATGAAAATGTGGTGTATAGAGCACTATAAATATAGGAAGGAAAAAAACAAAAAAATATGTAGATAATCATTAAAAAATATGAAAAAACATGAGGTGGTACTCAAATGAAATGTTGAAGCCAAGGGGTATAGGATAATGAGTGGGATGGAGAGGATTCTAAACAATGACTAAATCATGGTGTGGGAAATTTGACAATAGATGGAGGTGAAAATATTATCACCATGTTAATATATATTAGGTAACCATTCACTAGGAAATTATATCAATGCATGGATATCACCAATTGAGCATAAAATCAAGGAAAGGGTGTGTAGTGAATAAGGATAAAAATGCAATCAAAGAGATAGAAGGAGGTAAATGAATTGATGCGTTAATATGGGGAAGTTGACAGTGAGGATTAGCACACATATATATGAATAACAACACCAAATACAATTAGGCTCACTACCTAGAAATGGAAGAAAGGCTCACTGCTAAGGACTCACTATTCAAAAGAAAGAAGATAGAAGAAGACTATTATAGAGAGATTCACTATCTCAAAGAAATATGAAGATCCACCACTAAAACTCTATTCCATCTACAACTTCTGTCTCACTACCTCTAGTAACTTCAAGTGCATTGAAATGTAGAAAACCTTTGGCATTCCCTTCACCTTTCAAGCCTCTCCAACTAAGTTGTGGCAAGTTGTTCTCTCCAAGATTGAGCAAAAGATAGTCTACTAGATTACAAGGCCTCTTTCTCTAGTAGGGAAATTCCAAGTGTTCTCTAAGATCTTGGTTGCTACGAATGTTTATTACTCCTCTTGTTGGGCTCCTTCGAAATCCGCATATTCCAAGCTTGAAAAGTTGTTAAGGGACTTTCTTTGGGGCTTTACGAAGACCCATAGAGGGTTTCACCATGTTTCCTAGGAGTTTTTCTGCCTTCCCAGAAACTCTGGAGGACTTGGTCTACTCTCCACTCAATGACAAGGGACTACCTTGTGTGTGAAATGGATAATTACAGCCCTTATTGGATATGAAGCCTAGAAAATTCTCCTTAGGCATTGCATTCAATCCAGCTTTCATGTTCATAGACCAACTTGGAATGGTATTGGCTTTCAAACCCTCCTAGTTATGAAGGAACCAATTCAAATTGTGGGAAATTTTGTGGCAAAGAGCATTTGGAGATCCTGAGAAGCAATTAAGCCTTGGCTTTTGTAATGCCTCATGTGTTACTGCTACTCTTATGATACTGTTTATGTTTTGATGCATACTTGAGACCTCAATGGTGATTGTTTCACCTATTTGACTTGTGTGTTTTGTTTGAATGCACATGATATTGTTTTATGATGTTGACGATATAATGATGCATGGTGTTCATCTGTACCTGATTATGTGATATTGTGTGGTTACGTACATTGATTAATGCTTAATTCATGATGTTTATGATGATGTGTTAATTGTTTGAGATTTTGGTCAGAGGGATGGTGCTGCATTGCTCATCCATGAGCACCCTGCTACACTGTAATTCTCTCTCACAGTGTGTTTGGCATGGAATATATATGTTGTTTTCACACTTGGTTTTATGCAGGATTGTAGATATTGGGCACCAACTCCACCCGCACCATCGGGTTTGAGCATGCCCAACATACCCAATGGATATGATGCGGTTTAAGGATTTGACAAGAAAGTATCCTCATCCTAGTCTTTCACCCCATCACCGTGTCTGACGTCGTCATTCGTTTGTGACCTTGTTCTTGTCTTGGTATTGTTTTGTTTGAGTCAATCATTTTAATTGGTCATTTAATGTTGATCTATTTTGTCATTCGAATTAATTGGTTCATTAATGTGTTTCAATTATTTTGCATGGTCAAGATTCATTGTTCTTTGGGTGTTGATTGGGTTATGTTGCTAGTAGTTCTAACGTGATTTAATTAAAATATTAAATCAAATTGTTAAATTATTAAGAGTATTTTATTAATTAATTATTAATTAATTAAAAGAGGGTAATAATTTAATAGCTTATAATATTATTCCTTTATTAAAGATGAAAAATGTAAATAAAGCATAAATTTGTATTTATAAATAATATTTATTTTAAATTTAATTGAGTTTATTTACAAATTTAAAATATTGAGATAAAAAAAGGGGGTAATGAATAAAATATCAAAATAGATTTAATGCATATTATATCTGGGAGCATAAATTTAAAAAAATAAAATAAAATAATAATAATAATAATTAAGGGGATTATGAAATAGTAATGATTTATTAAATTAGATAGTGTGAACTATTGATAATTGGTAAAGTATTAAAAATAGAGTGAAAATTATTGTTTGGAAAGTGTAAATAATTTTCAAAAGTTTTCCATCTCTCCCAGAGTTTATCGAAAAACTAGAGGGAGAGTTTCTTAATTTATTTGGGGAAATTTTTGATAAACAGAAGGAGATACAGATTGGAGAAGGTAAAAAAATAAAAAATAAAAAAATAATTGCACGGTGCTTGTATTTTAAATAACTCCTTTATAATTATGTCATCTAAATTAATTATGAAGAATGAAATTTTGAAGTGAAAACCCTAGAGAAACAATTTTAGTAAATTTTCATTTATGACTATAGAAAATGAAAATTTAGAATTTAGAATTGTAAAGTTTCTACCCTTTTTGTCCTAAACAATTTTAGTAAATTTTGATTTACGGCTGTAGAAAAATAAAATTTAGAAAAGTTTCTACCCTTTTTATCCTAAACAATTTTAATAAATTTTGATTTACAGCTGTAGAAAAAGAAAATTTAAAATTTAGAATTGTAAATTTCTACACTTTTTATCCTAAACAATTTTAGTAAATTTTGATTTATAGTTGTAGAAATAGAAAATTTGGAAAACTCCATTGAGCTATAATGTTGAACTGTAAAATACAATCAAAATTCTTAGGAAAAATAAAATAAAATAGTACTATACCCTTAGGAAAAATAAAATAGTTCTATGCCCTCCACATAAAAGGAACTTTTTACTGAATTTTCTACTAGTCTAACGATCCCTGATTGATTTAATTTTTACATCATGTATGGGTATTTGTCCCTTATTTTTGGGTAATTAGCTAAATAATAGCTACTCATTTGTTTTTCACGAATTGGTTATAGCACCCTATGTTGCCTAAATTTTAGTATAAATATAATTTTATTATGACCTTTTGTTTGGGAATGGTGATATATTGATACTAGCAATAATATCACAATAAGGTTGTATATTTACACTTAAATTAAATGGAAAGAATTTCATTAACTAAAACTAACCATTTTTATCATTATGAGACATAATCTATACATTGAAATTAAATTTACTTATGTGATCAAAATATTTGTAAACCTCATTCTAAGTTAGTTAATCTGTAAAAATGTTTTTATTTTAATATTTAGTTTCTCAAGTAATTTATTTACTTATATGAGCAAAAATTGGTAAACCTTATTTTTAATTTGTAAAAACATTTTTATTTTAATATTTAGTTTCTCAAGTAATTTATTAACTTATACGAGCAAAAATTGGTAAACCTTATTTTTAATTTGCAAAATGCTTATTTTAATTTCTACATATATTTTGGTTCTCAGTAAGCAAATGAAATTTGTAAACCTCATTTTAAGTTAGTTAATTTGTAAAAAAAATAAAAAATTATTTTAATATTTAGTTTCTAAGTAATTTATTTACTTATATGAGCAAAACTTGGTAAACCTTATTATTAATCTGTAAAACATTTATTTTAATTTCTACATATATTATGGTTCTCAGTAAGCAAAAGAAATTTGTAAACCTCATTTTAAATTAGTTAATCTATAAAAACGTTTTTATTCTAATATTTAATTTCTTAGTAATTTATTTACTTATGTGAGCAAAATATCTATAAACCTCATTTTAAATTAGTTAATCTATAAAAAATATATATATTTTTTAATATTTAGCTTGTCAGTAATTTAATTAATGATATGAGAAAATATTTATAAACCTTATATTACATTAGTTAATCTGTAAAAAAAAACATTTTTTATTTTAGTTTATACATATACTTCAGTTTCTGATTAAGTCTTGATTGTGTATGTGTATATGAATTGCATAATCCCTTAGTTGTCCAATTAGTATTCAGTTGCTTGCACAAAGACGTGTAGTGATTAATATTCATTTGTTACATGGAATGTGTGAGTAGATTAAGAAGTTAATTTTATTTATGCCCCATGATCACTTTCATTAGTTAATTTTATTTATGCCCCATGATCACTTTCATCGTTCATTTGCATTATTTTTGTTTGGAATAGATTATGTTTTTGGACTTGTTGTGAGATCATGTTGGGAACCCATGTCATTGTGTTACTCTTATGGGAGTGTAGGGGTAGGTTGTCCTATAGGCTTCTAGAGGCTAAGGAAAGTCTTGTTCCATGTTGAACTTCCACAATTTAATCATTATAATAAGTTTGATCTTACTATTGATTTTGAGTTTCATGTGTGGGTCAAACCTTGTATCAAGATTGTCTTTGTAAACGGCTTTGGCAAGATGGTTCATGCCTCGCAAAGTACACTAGTTTTGTGGTTTTAGTGCTCTTTATGTTTTGGTACACCCCTTGATGACTTGGATTTGTTTTAGGGCTATTAGGGAGAGTGGCTCTCCATGGGGGTCGGCACACAAAGGGGCAGCCTGGATAACCCATTGAAGAGTTGGTTAAATAAGTGAAAACCTAACAAATTTTACTAGTGGGTTTGGGTAGGATACATAAACTAAAGATAAATAAGATACCTCACCCTTTCCATTAGTGCTTCTATAGACTAAGGGTGGGTTGAGAAGGCCATGGTCAGCAAGATTGCTACCTTGTCCTCATGAGAGGCTAGTGGTCCTGCATGAGTCACCCTATGGGGCTGATGCCTAGTGCGAGGAAGTCAGGATAACCATAGATGGGGGATGACACTTGTTGAGAGGTATCCAAGATAACCCATGGTAGGATCGTATGATGACACTCTGCCATAGTATCCCTTGAGTTTCCCTTTGTATGCCTCTAAAAGTAGACACCTTGTAAGTAGTTGTTGAGAGTGTTGTTTGTTATGTTTGGTTGCTCTTGTGGTGTGGTCTTGTGGTTGTTCTGCTTGTTTCTCTTGGTCGAGGGTCTTTCTTGTCACTTCTAGCATGAGGGGTGGACCTTTGGGTCCACATGGTTGAATGGAACATGCTATGCACCCATTGGGTTCCCAGTTTGTGTTCATGATGTGAAAGCGGACGTAGAATTTCCAAAGCTTCACTTGGTTGAAGACTATTCTATGCCTTGTACCTTATGCTTCATTGATGTAATTATTCTTGTACTTGATGTACTCTTCACATTGTTATAAGGGAAGCATTATGTAATGTTGTAATGTATTCTTGATGTATTGTATCTGTGGAAATATGATCCACAATTGTAATATTAAAACTGTGAATTGAATAGTAATAGAATGATGCATGTATCTTTTCCATCGCGATTGCTTATGGATGGTTGTATTATTATGTTATCTTGTGAATGTATGCTTCTATTGTTAACTTCTAGGCTTTATCTTTAATGATGTTTTGGTTGGGTAGGTTTATGTGTAATGCAACCCTATAAGCCCAAGGGACTAGTTAAGTTTTTACATATAATGTATATTATGATCGTCTTATATAATTTATGTTCACAATCATCTTATGTAATGTTTCTCTCTCAAAAAAAAAATTGTGTGGTATTTTTTTGTCCTTTGGGGTTTACACAGCGGGGTGTTACAGCTTTGATGGGTTGGCTCTAGTTTTTGTGATGAGATTTTGCTCAATCAACATAATGTTTGGTGGTTGCCCCTCTTTACAAGTAATGGTCAATTGCTAGCCAAATCACCTTGGTTTAAGGTGCTAAGGTTCCACAAGAGAGGCATTCAAACTTTGCAACATGTGTTTCACAGATTCACAATGTGCATTATGTCATGGGAAATTTTTTTGGCTCTCTACAATCTTCAAAACTAGGAAGGTGATACTTATGATGATCTAGTGAATGCTATTCCTATAGATATGCTACACAAGGTGGGAATTCATTGATCCAAGCCTTGGTGGAAGGACTAGAAGTGGTACTCAGACACCCCTTTTAGGAATTATAAGGCTAGGCTTGGTTATATGTGGCTTTCACCACACTTTCCAATGATTGAAAGTCTAAACCAAAGGTAGCATCTTCAGTCCTTCACTCATGTCTACCAAAAAATATTCTTTGCAAATTGTTCTACAAGTGTTGAGCCTAAAATCGGCCACTTTGCTTGGTGTATTCTTTTCCAAGGCTTACCTGCAAGGTCTTGGCTTGTTCACTTGGAGGTCCAGGACACTTGGTGCCCTTTTTGTGGGAAAGCTAAGTCTTTTAAGCATCTCTTCTAGTTTTGTACTAGATCTCAATAGTTGTGGAATTAGATTCATGACTTCTTTCAGCCTTTTAGATTAGAGCCCTTCTCCTGGCATATGGTTTTGTTGGGAGATTCACCCAAGCTTCTTTCTAAATACACCTATCTTTGGCACACTTTCAGGGTGGAAATCCTCTTCAATATCTAGAAAGATAGGAATCCTTGCATATTTTCTCACAACTAAATGGATAAAAATGTTTCTTTGTATTCTAAAGCTATTATTTACTCTAATTTTCTTTTACAGATACAAGTTCAAGTCAATAAAGTTGCACTTGAGGTGTCTCACCTTCAAGTGCTTCTGGATCATTGGGGAAATGCCTCGTGTATTGTGGCTCGAGTGCCTGCTTCACCCACTTCCTTCCACAACTATTCACCCTCTCGAGGCTAGTAGTGGAGTGGCTCTACTCTCCCCCACTCTCAGCCTCCTCTTTGACATGGTACGTTCCCTCCTTAGTGGGTTGGCCAGGGGTGGCCCTTTAGATGAGCAGCGGGAAGTAGTGGTGGTAGTTCTGGGTGGCCCTTTGATAATACTCCTAGTAGCGGCTCTGGTTGGCCAGACATTGGATTTTTTTTCCATGTATGGCACTTGCAACCTTGCCTCAATGCAAGGAAACATAAGATAAACAAAAATACGTTGACGATGGATGGGGTCCTCCTGAAGTCACTCCATACCCCGCTAATGTATGGGGGAAGAAAATGGATGACAAAGACCCTCCTGGCTTTGTTGGTACTATTTTGGCCACTTAATGGCCTTTTTCTCTTATATTTGTAATCATGGAATTTTGGGCTAGGCCCATGTGACTAGTTCTTTTTGGTTTTTTGGGCATTTCCCATGTGAATCTTAGGGTGTTCCTTCTTACCACCCACTTTTTTTTGTGGATACATATTTTTATCTTTATTATTAATATAGATAATTTCCTATTCATAAAAAAAATCCACCACTACAACTCTATGCTATTTGCAACCTTTGGCTCACTACCTTTGACAACTTCAAGCGCATTGAAATGGAGACACCATTTGTTCACTACATCTAGAAGGAATAATTGTTTAAAATTGTACTCAGATTTCCCCACTTGATCACATTCACATCTCAAACTTTCCACACATTCCATACAAGCTTCACCTTGCATTTATACCATTTTCTACCTAAACAATCTCAACTAGGTCAACCTCAATGAAATTTATATACCTCAAACATGCAACACCAAATAGGTTGACACCAAACACATTTGTGATGGAAAGAAGTGAAGGAATACCACACCATGGGTTAACTAGGATGTAAATCTACATCACCATGCTACTCAACACATTGAAAATACATGAGGTACCTCCACAAATAGTGCTAGCATGCTTAGTTGTCCAAACCTAAAGTAACACTACAAGTGACAACATATATGATTCTCCAAGTACAAAGATAGTATGAAAACCACATAGAAACACCATATGACATCCAAGAATATTCCATAATCATCATACTATATTGAAGCACTATCACAACCACTTGAAACAAATAATACTTTCATCCTATCCAATAGGATGCACTACCAATAAACTCCAACACAAGAACTGGACTTGTGGAGAAAATCAACACCGGAAAATACAAAGGAAAGTAGAAGTAGTCAATGTATGCATGTTCACAAATCAACAAGACAAGAAACCCCAATGCATAGAAATATGGATCAATTTCATTTCTCCCAAAAAACCTTCTTTACAAGAAGACACATTGTTAAACACAACTTCCATTGTTGCAAGTATACTAACATCTTAAGGGTGGGCATATAGTCCCTTATTCATTGTTATATATGAATCACAACTCTTCTTAGTGATGATAGCATATATCTCCTAGGAAGTGTGACCTTTTTTATCAAAGTGTGGTATTTTTAATCCAAGTTATGTGTCTCCTTTGTGGTGATATTAGATTTGACGTCCCACAAGAGTGTTACCTTCTCTTGGCATATGACTTTCTCCTTGGTGGTAATTCTATGGCTAGTGTTCCCTAAGGTATGATCATTTAATCCTTGACTAGTCCTCTCTAGGTGGTGATATCAAGTGTGATGTTCCCTAAGGTGTGACCTTTCATTAATTAAGCAAGGATCCTTTGATTGTTTTTAAATTCTAACCTTTTGTGGTTATATTATTATTACATATTTTTTAGGTTTTTGACACTATCCATTTATTTTGTCCACTTGTATTTTAAGCCTTTTTTTATTTTCATGGAACCTAGCATAATATGGCTTCCTAGCCATATTTGACATTTTCTTGGCTTCACTTTGTTCACAGGTGGAACCTAGTGTAAGAATTGGCATATCAATTTGATCATTTTTATGGAACCTTATTAAGGTTATCAAGGATTATAACTCTTGGTATGGTTTGAAAAATGTGTACACACATGTAGACCTAGTGTGTTCTTCCAATTTTTCCACTTTTTCATGGAACACCTTGTAGACCTAGTGTATGTCTCACATTTTACCTTGTCTTGGAGGCTCACCTAGTGAATATCAAACTTCACTAGCCCTTATGAGTGTAGTGTAGAAAATTGTACCCCTTTCTAGGAGGAAGGACAATTCACACTTATTTGTACCTATTTTGGTGACCTTTTCATTAATTCATTTAAAAATACTATTAATAGGCCCTTAATACCCCTTTATCATGTATCCCAAGGCCTATTTTACTTAATTTTATTTAATTCCCGACACCACAACCCACATTGAATAAATGTATTGAATCAAATCAATGCCCTTACATTTAAGAAATCTTGAAGCTTTAGGTCAAGACCCATTCACCCATGGGAAGGTCCTCATTAAGTTCCTTAAACTCAACTTTGGATTTTTTTTTGTTGCACTTCAATATCTTAAATTCAAATTTCACATCTCAGTTTTTGGGATCTAATGATTGAAAAATTAGATAGGAAGTCTATAAAACTAAGTCTCAAATTCATTTTACACTAAAAGAAAGTTAGACAAGAGAAATTAATATGATATCAAGCATTCAAGAGCAAGGAGAAGCATTCAAAAGTCAAGTCTTGGAGCAGAATTTGAGTTTTTTTTGTAGGTCTTCAAGCACATTTTGATATCAAGTTCAAGCATTGTCAAAGAAGTAATGATAGATTCCTATAGAGGATTATGATAGATTCTAGGTTTTCAAAGATGCACAAGACATACAGCCAAGCCTAATGACTTGTTTCCTAAGTAATTCCTTCTTCTATTTCCATTCACCTTTCAACCTGAAGGAAGGTATAATTAGATTTGTAACTTATTAATGCAATAGATGACTTGGCTGGAGATTCCCATAACATATATGCAACAGATGACCTAGCTAGAGATTCCTGTAACAGATGTTGAAGAACCGGCGGCGCTGCAGATCGCTTCTTGCCTTGAAGTCTTGTTTTCTTTTTTTAGTCTTTCCTAGCTCTGCCACTTTCTAACTACTGTTTGTGGGGAAGCCGTGGTTTTTGTCTTATCCTTATTTAAGGATAGTTTTGGTTGCTTTTTGGTGGGGGTAGTTTAGCGTGTGGATAGGTACTGGAGAGTTTAGGTTCTAAGCATTTTTCTATGTGTGTAATATGTGGGTTTTCTGAGAAAAATGAATGAAAAAACTAATCTGTTCTGTTTTCACTGCCTAATAAATTTCTTGGGTTTATCTCTATTTTGACCTTCCTATGTGTATTTCCTACCTCTCAACATTTCCTTTTTTTGTTTTCAATTCCTTGTGTCCGCAGGAACGTGGAGATTTGCATTAGTTTTGGTATTAGAGCAACTCACGATGTCCCATAGGGGAGTCCACATCAATTGGGGAAGAAGGGGTAGGAGAAATACAGGCCCTCGAAGGAAAAATGGTGACATGCTTAGAAGATTGGAGATTATTGAGGTGAGGTTAAATTTGGATGAGTCTGAAGAAGAATCGGAGAATCCAACAAATGTTGTTGGGGTAGCAGATCCTGTTGAGAGACTTAGTGAAGCTTTGACAAGAAAAAATTCCAAAGTAAGAGTGGATATTTCTGATTTTAAAGGTGACCTTGACCCTAATGTATTCTTAGATTGGATCCAGGAGTTAGAAAAGTACTTTGAAATGGAAGATATGGATGAAGATGACCCAAAAAGGGTAAAAATTGTTGCCTCCAAGTTGGTCACATTTCGCCCTATGGTGGGAAAATGTGCAAAATTTATGAAGAAGATAAGGAAAAGAAAAAAATTGACTTTGGCCTAAGATGATGAAACAATTGACAGCTCGATTCTTGCCCTCAGATCATCATCAAAAATTGTTTAAGGAATTTTAAAATTTAAAGCAAAGAGATCAATTAGTCCAGACTTATACAGAACAGTTTTTGAGGCTTCAAATCTGGACAAACATACAAGAAAGTGAAGAGAAAGTAGCAGCTCAATATCTGAATGGCCTGAAGTTTTGACTACAGGATGAGCTCGCTTTAGTGAAAATTCTTACAGTGGATGAAGCTTATAATTATGCCATAAGGGCAGAAGAAAAATTGAATCGAAAAGGAAAATTTGCAAATAATCGAGGAACAGGAAGCTCCTCCAAACCAATCAAAGAGGAAGAACCTGAGGGTTATGTGAAGCCTAACTTTCGTAGTAGGGGAGGCTTTAGTGGTAGAGGGCGAGATCATACACCCTTTGGAGAAGGTAAAAATCTAAAGTTTTTTATCTGTAATGAGTTTCATAAAGCTATTGATTGTCCTCAAAACCCAAAAAGGGAAATGGTGGCTCAAGATGAAGGATATTTTATTGAAGAAGCTGAGGCCGAGTTTGGAGAAAACTTTATGCTAAGAAGAGTCTTAATATCTGGAGACAAAGGAAACACAAAAGATGACTGGAGGAGGAATAATGTTTTCCAAACAAAGTGCAGATGTAAGGACAAGGTGTGTAAAGTGATCATAGATGGCGGGTCTACTGACAATTTGGTGAGTGTGTAAATGGTTGAAAAATTATAGCTTTCATTCCTAAGTCTAATCCCTATAATATTTCTTGGCTAAAAAAGGATCATAGTGTGCTTGTGAATAAATCATGTTATGTGGCATTCAAAATTGGTCCTTATGTAGATGAAATTCTCTATGATGTGGTACCAATGGATGCATGTCATCTATTGTTGGGTCGGCCTTGGAAATATGATAGAAAATTGATCCATCATGGAAGAGAGAATATGTATGAAGTTGAGCACGAAGGTAAGAAAACACTCTTGAAGCCATGGAAAATAGAGGAAGTGGTAGAAATTTCTGCCCCATCACTTGTATCCATAAGCTATAAAGAATTTTGCAAAGTAAGCAAGGAAGCAGTTTGCTATTTTCTATTCCCACAAGAAGCAAGTGAACCTAAGAGGAGCCAACTCCCACAAGAAGTGAAAAAGTTATTGGAAGATTATTCTGAAATCACTCCATCAGAGTTTCCAACTGGTTTGCCTCTATCGAGGGGCATTACCCATCACATTGACTTGGTGCCAGGATCAAAGCTTCCCAATCAAGTAGCATACCGATTGTCTCCAAAAGAAAATGAAGAGATGAGAAGGAAAATTATTGAGTTAATAGAAAAGGGGTTTGTAAGGGAAAGCATGAGCCCTTGTGCCACACCAACTCTACTTTCACCCAAAAAAGGAGGTAGGTGGAGGTTGTGTGTGGATTCTAGAGCTATCAATAAAATCATGGTAAAGTATCACTACCCTCTTCCTAGAATGGATGACATACTAGATTTCTTAGCAGGTGCCAAAATATTTTCTAAGGTGGATTTGAGAAGTGGGTATCATCAGATTCAAATCCGAGAAGGAGATGAATGGAAGATAACATTCAAAACCAAGGATGGTTTATATGAGTGGTTGGTGATGCCTTTTGGAATGTCTAATGCTCCTACTACCTTCATGTGCACCATGATCTAGGTATTTAGACCCTACATTGGAAGATTTGTTATAATTTATTTTGACGATATTCTAATTTTCAATAAGAGCATGGATAAACATGTGAAGCACCTACAACTTGTGTTTGATACACTTAGAAGGGAAAGATTGTTTATAAATCTTGAGAAAAGTGGGTTTTGTAGGGACAAGTTAGTTTTCCTTGGAAATGTGATTTCAGCAGAGGAAATAATGATGGGTCGTGAGAAGATTTGAGCTATACTTGACTGGCCTATTCCTCAAAACATTATAGAAGTAAGAGGGTTTCATGGTTTAGTTAACTTCTATAAAAGATTCACCATAAATTTCAATGGGATAAGTGCTCCTTTGATTTATTGCACCAAAGGGAAATCTTTTTCTTAGACTCAAGCAATTGAGAGGAGTTCTGAGCAGCTTTAAAAGAAAGTGACAGAAGCCCCAATTCTGGCATTACCAAACTTTGAGAAGATTTTTACCATTGAATGTGACACTTTTGTTGTAGCCATTGGTGGTGTGTTGATTCAAGAAGGTAAGCCAATTTCCTATTTTAGTGAAAAGTTAAATGATGCCAAGAAGAGGTATAGTACTTATGATAAGGAATTGTATGCTATTTTTCAAACTCTTAAACAATGGAGGCACTACCTACTACATAGAGAATTCATCTTGTTGACTAATAATCAAGCATTGAAATATAAAAAACTCTTAGGCCAAATTATCATAGAGGCATGCCAAATGGGTTTCCTTTTAGCAAAGTTATACAATTGTATTTCAACATGTGAATGGAAAAACCAATGTGGTGGTGGATGCCTTAAGTAGGAGGCATCACCTACTTGTCACAATGACCAATGTGATTGTTGGGTTTGAAGAAATGAAGGAGGAATACACAACTGATTCCTGTTTCAGCGAAGTTATTGCTGCTCTCAATGATCCTACTGTCACAAAAAATGAATATTCTAAAGACTACATGCTCACAAATGGATTTTTGTTTAAAATTCTCCAACTTTGTATACCCATAGGATCTAGGAGAGAAGAGCTGATTTGGGAAGTACATTCAAATGGTTTGGGGGGTCACTTTGGGAGGGACAAGACCTACAGCTCGGTAAGTGAGAATTTTTTTGGCCTCAATTAAGGAAAGACGTGAACAAGTTTGTTTCTGCATGTAGAATTTTTCAAGTTTCTAAAGGAGGAAAATAGAACACATGCTTGTACAAACCCTTACCTATTCTTGAGGGACCATGGATTGAAATTTCCATGGATTTTTTTTTGGGCTTTCCTTGTATTCAACGGGGAAATGATTCTATCTTTGTTGTTGTTGATCAATTCTCCAAAATGGCCCACTTCATTCCATGTAAAAAAATTGTTGATGCAAGTAAGGTTGTTGATTTGTTTTTTAAAGAGATTGTTTTCTTGCATGGGCTGCCAAAATCTATTACTAGTGGCCAACATACAAAGTTTTTGAGTCACTTTTGGAGGACCTTGTGGAGAAAAATTGATAGTAAACTACAATATAGTTCAGCCTACCACCCTCAAATTGATGGTCAAACAGAGGTGGTAAAAAGAAGTTTGGGAAATTTGCTTTGATGCTTAGTTGGGGATAATCCTAAGCAGTGGGATTTAATTTTGGCACAAGTTGAATTTGATTTTAATTCTAGCATTAATAGATCTACTGGAAAGACTCCCTTCCAAGTTGTTTTGGGAAGAAATCCTAAGGGATTTGTTGATCTTATAGATCTTTAGGATGGGAGGTGAGTGAACCAAGCTGCATTAGACTTTGCAAAACATATCCAAGAAGTGTAGCAACAAGTGAGGCATCAGCTACAACTAACCAATGAACAATATAAAAGTAATGTTGATTTGTACTGAAGAGAGAAGTTGTTTAAGGAGGTGATCAAGTTATGGTATATTTGTGAAAAGAAAGATTTCCTTAGGGCATGTACAAGAAGTTAAAACCAAAGAAGGTGGGACCATGCAAAATACTTCAAAAGATCAATGATAATGCTTATATTACTAGACTTGCCTAAAGGCCTTGATATCAATCCTATTTTCAATGTGGCGGGTCTTTACCCTTACCATTCTGGTAATGAACAAGTTTGTGATGACACTATGTTGGCAGATTTGATCAGTCATTTACCCTAGAAGAAGAGAGAACAGATTGAGAAAATAATCGACACTAGGATGGTAGCTACAAGATCCTAGAATTATAAACTGTATTGGGTTAAATGGGCTGGTCTACCTGATTCCTTCAACAGTTGGATCACTGAAGCAAACCTTTTGAAGTTTTCAAAATCATACTCCTCTGAACTAGGAGGTTCAAAATCTTTCAAAGATGGGGAAGATAATGCAATAGATGACCTAGCTAGAGATTCCCATAACGGATATGCAACAGATGACCTGGCTAGAGATTCTTGTAACAGATGTTAAAGAACCGGCGTCACTACAGACCACTTCTTGCCTTGAAGTCTTTTTTTCTTTTTTTGGTCTTTCTTGGCTCTACCACTTTCTAGTTGTTGTTTGTGGGCAACCGTGGTTTTTGTCTTATCCTTATTTAAGGATAGTTTTGGTTGATTTTTAGTGGGGGTAGTTTAGCATGTGGATAGGTGATGGAGAGTTTAGGTTTTGAGAATTTTTCTATGTGTGTAATCTATGGGTTTTATGAGATAAATGAATAAAAAAACTACTTTGTTCTATTTTCACTTCCTAATAACTTTCCTAGGTTTATCTCTGTTTTGACCTTCCTGTGTGTATTTCCTGCCTCTTGACATTTCCTTTTTGTGTTTTCAGTTTTGTGTTTTCATTTATTAAGGTGATTTGAGGTCTCCTAAAGTAGTTCTTCATCATTTTGCATGTTCATTTAGGTATCCTATTCTAACACACTTGATTAGGGTTTCTTTACATCATTTATTCTTAATCTTAGACACACTTAAGGTTAGGATTGTACACACATTTCATGTTTCAAATCTATGTTCCTCATCAAGGTTTAATTACCAAACTTGGGGTTTGACCGAGGAAAACTCTTATCCACCAACAAATAACAAATTTTTTTTGTAGATTTTGCATAGATCTAGATACGGGAGTGAGGATATTAGGTTATAGGGAAGAATTATAGGTGTCAGGAAAGTCAATCTCAAATTTGAATTTTTCCAAAAAACTCTACCATGACCCATTTTCCCTAGGGCAAATGGATCCCAATTCAACATGTAGAAATAACAATTTTTGAAAGGTACACAACATTTATTACTCTCAGATTCTCTAAAAACTTTGTTGGTTCCTTCATTTTTATGCCAAATCTTCTAAATACACTTTGGAGACTTCATTTTGGAGTTGATTTTCTATTTTTTAATCTTTCTCCCCAAATTGTTGTTTGACCTAGACCCCTATCCTTACAAAAAGGGAAATTTGCATATTCACACTTTAACTTGACTCAACTCAAGGTTGATAGTCCTTCCATTATGTGGATCTCATTTCCCAGTTAATTGAGGAAGAATAGGACCCCCTTTGCCTCTTTGGATCTACTTTTCCATTTTGGGAAACCCGAGGGACACTCTTATTTTTCACCTTTTCATTTTCATGAACATAACCTTGTACAACAAAATTATAAAAATTGAAGTCCTTTCAACTCTAGATCTAATTTTTTCAATAGATTGCATTAGGTTTATATTAGTTGCATTACATTTAGGTTTATTTAACCTTACATTAGTGAACATTTCATTTAGAGATAAATTTGCATGTTTGCATCATTTCAAATCATAAAAACAAATTAAAAAAATGCATTAGATCTAAGTTTATTTTGCTTAGTACTTGCATTCAATCATTTTATTTCACATTTAGATTCATGTTGCATCTTAAAAGTTGTCATATAATCCGTCATTTGAAATTGATTTAACTTGCATTTAGAGACAAAAATATGGAAAAAAATGTTACAAAACATTATGTTATAGATCAAAAACATAAAACATATAGCATAAACTCAACAATAGAAAATTCAAATTTAAAAAACCCTAATCTAGGACCCATTCACCCTAGGGTGAGGGTGATCCCACAATACTGGTCTACAATTTTTGGCCAAACTGGACACTAAAATAATTTTTTCTAGCTAAATCTTCACTTTCGGGCACCTATAGTGGCTAAACCATGAGGAATTTGAAGATGATGGAAACTAGAGTTTCATGAAATTTTGTCTATAGATTTTAAATATATTTTTTTCAATTTTTTTGGAATCGGATTGCACTTCTTTTTCCATCTCCTTCGAAAACTAGTTTTTTTCATAAAACAACATTTTAAGGAGTGACGTCATATAACACAACTTTTCTTTTATGAAGGATAAAATTCTAATTCTTTCAAATTTAGATTTGTAACTCTGATATCTAGTTCTTCCACTTGGTTAATTTTTTTTTTATTGAATATTTTTTCTTTAATCAAGCTTCAAAGTCAAACCAATTACAATTCAGACATAGGCGGATCATATAACGCGTAACTTTTTTTGTTGGATTAAGGACTTCAATATCTAGTGCACTCATATTTTTCAAATTTTTTTTGATAATCTACTATTTTTCCACGTGTAAAAAAAAGAGCTTGATTTTCAGTGAAAAACCTATGTTTAATAAAACTAAAAGAATAAATACATAATAAAACCAAAACATATTAAAATTATAGTCATTGGATAGCTCATTCTGAGGACTACATAATTCTAGTTGGATTTGTGAAGTCTACCATTTTCATCTTTAGCCCTAGCTTTGAAGTGCAAAAAAAATGATTTTTTTTTTTCTGATAGAGAGTAAGAATCAGGGAAAAGGGGGGTTTGCTCGAACCATAGAGGGTTCGAGTGAACCCCCTTTCAAAAAGGGGTTTTCATTTTATTTTTTGGTGGGATGGTTTGTACTTGAATTAAATGGGTCTTTTGGTTTATGAGTTCATTCGAACCCCAAGAACTGGAAATTTTGGCATGGGGTCATTTTTTGCAAGTTTTCCTTCCTCATTCGAATTATAAACTACTTTTGTGGGTTTACCCATGAATGAGTCCCTGTACAGACATTTTCAACAAATATTTTAGTGCTTTTTTATTTTTGTTTTGTATTTCTATTCTTGTTTCTAGATCTAAAAGTTAAATTTTAGAAATATTTTATTTACACATTCAAAGCATTGCTCATTTATTATATTTTGCAACATTTGGGAAATCATTTTCTTGCATATTTCAATCAAATTTAGCATTATATTTTTTCACTTTTCTTTCCTTTTCAACCTTATTGCATTGTTAGTTAGATTATTTTGTATTTTGCAATCATTATCTAAAATAAAAACAAAAACAAAAAACACCAAAAGAAACAAGAAAAAATTGATGAAACTCTTGGAGAAAGCATAGTTATTTGATCATGTCAAATCTCTTTTTCCAAGTTAACATATCCCTCAATCCCTTTAGCAGTGATGACTTTGATATGTTAGATGAAGCCCTTGATGACCTCATCTCACAAGGTTCATCCACTAAGACTTGTCATGATAAACAAAAACATAGATACATCAACACAATCACACCTCAACTTATCCTTTACCCATCCTCACAACAACCTCAAGTTCAAACCAAACCCATACTTATCTTAGAACCATCTCAAAAGAAACTAGTGTAACCTAAAGCTATCTTGAAATTTACAAAGCAACTTGATAATGACAATTTTTCACAGCAACCAGGTTACAATACCGTTGCTCATTCATACAACACAAGGAATAATAGGAAACAATAAACCCCTCATGTTTCATTACCATTACCTCAACCTATCTTTCCTAGTGCTCCTTAATTTCCTTTTCATAGTGGAAAGGAGTATGATATTTTTGAAAAACTTAAGAATAATCTTGCTAAGATATCACTATGAAATGTTATTTGAGCCTCACCTAATTTCCATAGTATGCTTCAAACATCCTTACAACAAGTTTTGATTCCTCCTAATACAAACACAAATGATGTGGTTTCCCTAGTTCAAGGAATGAATGCGATTAATCTAGATTTTTTTTTCACCAAAGTGAGTTACCTCCTTGGAAGTTCAAAAAAAATATGAAGCTTTCATGATTATAGCCATTATTAATAGGAAAGTAATAAAGAGAACCATTGTTGACAATGGCTCAACCCTTAATGTGTGTAATTTGAACCTTTTGGATAAGATTTGAATTGAAAAGAGTAGGATAACTTGACCCATTTTCCATTTTTGGATTTGATATAACATAGGAAAACAACCACTTGGCGTGATCACATTACTTTTTATCATTGGGAAATGTACATTTGAAACTACTATACATGTTATGCCTCACGATCTTTCATATAATTTTTTTTTATGAAGACCATGGATTCACAAAATGTAGGTGGTGCCTTCGATGCTTCATCATTTAATGAAGTAAATTTACAACAATAAACTGTACACAATCAAGGCTGACCCTAAACCTAAAAGTCATTTGCACATTGAAAATGATAAACAAATTCTTGTGAAAACATTGATACCAACTTTAAAACTTGAAATTATGTAAGAAGAAGTAAAAGAGAAGAATATTGAAGAAGTCACAAAGTTATTAGAAGATGATTGGGGTTCCTTATATTTCACACCAACATTCATGGGAGAATACAAGATCACAAAAAAACAACTTGAAAAGGAAAAAGGATCAATGGTAATGTCAACCCTCACAAGCATCTACTTCATCCAGTCTAGAAGAAGAAGACACAAGTTATACAATAAAATTTGATGAAATGGACTATGAACAACCATTGAATCCAAAAGAGATGGAAAAAATTTATGGAATAGGTTATGAGCTCTTAAAACAACTTGGTTATAGTGGAAAATCATGTGGAAGAAAAGAATAAGGCATCCATGTTCCTATAGAGACTAACACACAAGAAATAAAAAATGATCTTAAATATTGTCCTTCTAAGGTAACAAAAGCAATGAAAATACCTTCACTCAACATCAACACCATCATGTGTAGTTCCTCTAAGACAACTCTTACTTTGAAGCATCTTGAATCAATCAATACAACATGTAAGGACTCATTGGAGTACTTTGAAGATGATGAAGCTTTGAAAAAATGTTAGGAGTTTATGATAAGTCATTTACTCCCCCTAAGAAACAAGAAGTCACTTGTGCTATGGTTAATTCTAAACAAGTCGATGAAGAAAAAGGAACCAATGATGTTGATGATGATAAAGAAGACCATATCCTTGAAGTTTCAAAACAAAATGCACTTCCTAGGGGAGATACAATCAACATACCAATGGATTCATCTAATGAAGAAAGAGTGATTCAAATAAGAAAGTGTCTTGATGAAGATGAACAAGAGTATCATGCAACATTATTACACACATTTCATGAACTCTTTGTTTGGACTTATTCAGATAAGCAAGGTATTGACGCTCAAATCGTGACACAAAACATAGTTCTTGAACAAGATGCTAAACCGGTAAGACAAAAGATACAAAAGATGAATCCAAAGATAGCTTTATTGGTGAAGGTTGAGATTGGAAAACTCCTTGAAGTTGGATTTATATGACCTATTGACTATTCTCCATGGATCTCAAACAATGTTGTAGTCATAGAACTTGATAACCATATTAGGATATGTATGGATTTTTGTGACCTTAATAAAGCATCCCTCAAGGATGACTTTCCCCTTCCTAATATTGACATGATAGTAAATTCTACTATGAGAAATTCTTTGTTGTCATTCATGTATGAATTCTTGAGATATAATCAAATATTTATCAACATTCAAGATCGATAAAAAAGAGCATTTACTACAACTTGGGGGACATTTTGTTGAGTGGTTATGCCTTTTGGATTAGAGAACATGGGTGCAACATATCAAAGAGCTATGACATTGATATTTCATGATTACATGCACAAGTTTTGGAAGATTATGTCGATGAAATCATAGATAAATCTTTAACTTGACAATACAATGTTAATATCCTTCAAAAAATATTTGAATGAATGTTTAAGTATAACATGAGATTGAATCTGAAAAGGTGTCTTTAGTGTGGATAGTGGAAACTTTTAAGTTTTATCATATCTCACAGAGGCATTGAGGTGGACACAAATAAAATTGATGTTATCATTAACATGCCACCTCCTAAAATCATCTCTTAGTTACGTACCCTACAAGGGAGAAATCAAGCTATTTGTCATTTTGTAGCATCCTTAATAGACCAAACATTACCCTTTACACAACTTCTTAAGAAGGAGGTTGAGTTTAAGTGGAATGAGGATTGAAAATAACCCTTTGAGAGTTTGAAAGAAAAACCATTTATCCTTTATTTAGTAGCATCAGCCCGTACTCTAGCAACATTGTTGGATCAACAATACAATAGTGGTAGAGAACATCCCATTTATTATATTAGTTGAACCTTGATTGATTATGAAATATGATATAAAACAATAGAAAAATAATGTTTGGATCTTGTATTTTCTGCTATTAAATTGAGACATTACTTGCTAAATTCAAAAATACATGTGATGAAAAATTTTGATCCTTTAAAATATCCTTTTTCTAAAACTGAATTATTAGGATGTTTAGCTAAATGGGTTATGTTGTTAACTAAGTTTGATCTTAAATTTGTCTATCAAAATGAAATCAAAGGACAATCCTTAGCCAACCATTTAGCTAATGTTCCTTCTCCCCTAACATTACATAATATGGACTCATTCCTTGATAAAAGTGCATTGACTATTGAAAAAGAAAAAGAAACATGGGAATTGTACTTCGATGGTTCTAAGTGTCAAACTAGCTCCGGAGCTAGGGTTATAATAATTCCTCCTTCAGGAAATCCTATTCACTTATCCTTCCATCTAAACTCCCTATGTACAAATAACACTTTAGATTATGATGCTTTAATTGCCGATATACGTGCAATGCTAGCATTAGGTATGCAACACATTTCCATATTTGGTGATTCTCTTTGTCATTAAACAAATAAATCGTTCATTTCAATAAAAACATAATAAACTTATCCGATACAAAGACCTTACAATGACATTATTAGAAATTTTTTAATAATATACCATTGATAACATACCACAAAAGGATAATTAGCATGCAGATACAATGGTGAGTGTCACCTCCCTTGTATCTCCTAAAGATTCTCTTGCTGATTTAACATTCACAATCCAAACAATCTTAAAGACATCAATTCATGAAATGGGTAGAAGTTATCCCTCTTCATTCCAAAATAGTTGATGCAATATTTTGTTTCATATTGAAACACATTATTTCTCGATTTGGTATTCCTTCTGCATTAGTTTCAAATAGCATAAATCCATTTAAGAATAATGATGTGAAGAGATTCTTGAAAAAAAATCATATTCAACATCACTTTTCAACACCATATTACCCACAATCAAATGGTTAAGTGAAATCAACTAAAAAGACTCTTGAACAGATCTTACAAAAAATAGTAAGTATAATAAAGATTATCATGGTCAGTTAATTTATGTGGTGTAGGCTTATTGTACAAGTATTAAAACATCTATAGGAAAAAATATTTACAACCTTGTTTATGGTTTTGAAGCAATAATTCCCTTAGAGTTATAAATCCCTTCATTGGAAATTTCTCTCAGGGGCTTATTGATGATGCTAATTATAAAGAGCAACAATTGCATCAACTTGAAATGCTTGATGAACAGTGTATCAATTCCCTTGAGAATATTCATGCTTATTCCAAATTAATGCAATGTAGTTATAATGATCTGTCATCTCTCGTGCATTTAATAAAGGTGACTTGGTGTTGTATGAGGATTAGCATAACGTAAACATTGCTCCGAATGAAAAAGGAAAATTCAGCCCTAATTGGCTAAGACCTTATGTAATTGAAGAAAATTATGGGTTTGGTGCTTATATGTTAACAGAAATGGATGGTACACCTCTAAAAGAACCTATCAATACCACACATTTGCATCATTACTACCCCTAATATCATCTTTGAATAGTATGTTATTAAAGCAGTGTTGTTAGATTAAGTAGATAGTGTTCTATTTTTATCTTGCATTGCTTCATTCTTTGAAAAAAAAAATTGGTGTCTTAGAGTCTAGGGTGAGTATTCAAGTTAGTATGAATGGTTACTTTAGTTTTCATTCTATTCAAATTCATCTTCTATGCTGTGTTAGATTAAATCCTTTATATGTATTTAAATTTCTGAAATCAAATCATTTAATTTAACATCGCATAGTAAATCACAATGTAGCATCTAATGTAAACTTAATTAATTTTAAATAGATCACATAAACATTGGATCATGGAGATATTTATTAAATATTCTAAGGTTATTTGATAAATCACATTGACATCTAATTCCATATAAGCTCATAAGAACAAATTATAAATGATTATATATATCATGAATAAAGAGTTCAAGTACATTAAGTCATAAATACACTGCTAGTGGGGTATATGACTACTAGACCCCTTGGGGTCTAGTGGTGCTTACGTTTGTCAAGATACAATGCAATGTGATCATGACCAGATCATGGATGCCTATAGGCCCTCCACCTATCCAACCACTCTCACCTCCTATATGAGTTCCTCAACGTGCTCTCACTTTATCAAATATCTATTTTCCTACACTCTAATAAGCTCACCTTCTAGCCTCAAGAGCTCATCTCATAGGGAATTCTCTGTCTTGTTGTCAGATGAACCTCAAAATGATTGGAGTGTTGAAATATCTACTAGAAGTTAGTTGACATGACTAGTAACACTCTTATGTGTCACACCTAACCTCACTACTAACTCAAAGAGGTATGCATGTTGCCTCATGAAAGGTGGGGGCATGTACTCTAAGAGTATATCATCATATGCACACAATCAAGACACTATCTCAATGGTCACTTGTTGGTAGAGCTCACACCACTCTCATGTGGACCCTGTAAGATCAAAATTATAAAAGGTATTAGTACACATCATTAAATATATAAATCATATAATAAAGATAAAAGCATAATGAAATCACAAATATCCCATTATCACCTAGATCTCTAGTTTGCTAGTCGGTATATAATCGTCTAGCAATGGTCCCCTCTTATGGTGGAAGTGTGGATGGCCCACTCCTATTGGCATCCCCACACTCGTGAATGTGGATCTATGGTGTGGTTGTTGCATGTGATTTGGTGACTCATATAGGAGGTGGATGTCTCCTCTCGGGGGTGATAGAATCCTCATTTGTCTCATCAATATCCTCACTCATAGACTAGGTATATCAAGAACTATATCATCCTCATTTGTATCATTGTTGACCTTCTGACTGTCCTTGGAATCTTTGAGCCTAGGAAGAGGTCCTGGTGGCATCATATACTGGGGGCATATCATGGTCCTCATCCTCTCAATCACTAATGTACACATACTCAATAGTAAGATGACTAGTGTCTATAGGTCTAGGGGCACTCCTAGTTGATTGAAGGAACCTAGGTAGAGCCTATGGTGGAACCTATATCTATTTGAACTAGAACATGACATGATCATAATAGAAAGGACTCACTATATATTCATGTCACCCTAGAACAAACTGATCCTATTGAAGTCTTACTAGCTCATGTCTCTCATCTGCCCACTACGGTATTGTAGTAACAAAAAAAGTAGCCTTTTCCTTGCTTGGTTTGATAATTGACATTAAAGCTAAACTAATGATGTCTTGGAACGGTGTTGTAATGTTTTTAACACATTCACACTACTCTAGGACCTTTATTTAACTACAACATGCCTTAATTGATCCTTTGCAAAGGTGTTGTAAACTGTTACACACTTTCACACTTTTCTAAGGTGTATTTGCTTAATTAAGCCTAGTGGGCCTCTTTCTAAATAAAATTTACATAACTTGTACCTTGTTTAAGTTTTGTAAAGTGTTATAACACATTTTCACACTTTTCTAGGGTGTATTTGCTTAATTAGGCCTAGTGGGCCCCTTTCTAAATAAAATGTACATAATGTGTACCTTGTTTAAGTGTTGTAAAGTGTTATAAAGAACTTTCACACTTATCTAGGTGGTCTTAATTCATTGTCGTTAATTGGAGTTATTAACCCCATGTTAATTCCAATTTAGGCCTTAATTATGATACCTCCTGAAGATCTATCCCAAAAATCATAATTTAAATAAAAATATATTTCATTGGGAAAAGTTTGGTCCTACTAAGTTGATCCATGACCCATTCATCTTTGATCGTGAATGGGTCCTCCCTTAACAGTACCCCCTTTCTCAACTGATTTGAAATGAGTTTTTAAGCCTATTTCAATCCCCTTGGGTTAGGTCCTGGAAAAATGAGCTAGGACCCATTCACTCTAGGTAGCGAATGGGTCCTCCCTTAATGAGACCCCACTTTTTGAATTTCATTTTGGCAAGAATTTAATAATGTTTCTTTCTAGATATGGTGTCAACCTTATTTCTTTGACTTTTAGGGTTAATGTCCTAATTTAGTATAAATAAGGGGTTAATTCACATAGTTTCCACCTAAACAATCTAATATTTTAAAGAGAGCATCCTAATACTTTGCAAGAGCATTATAGAGAATTTACAAGGAATTTCAAGGTAGATTTCAAGTGTCCATTGTAGAATATCCATATAAATTCATCATGTCAAGGGTTTAATGCATTTATGTTGTTAAGCTAAGAAGTGGATGTAGCATTGAAGATCTACTTGTAACCATTTTCAAATCACATTCCAAGATCCGAGATCTACATTCTACATGGTCACTACATGTTAGTTTGTAAACTTGTTTCACAAGACATCATGCAAGGTGATATCAATTACATTATTTCACATCTCATGCTTCATTACTTTATTTAATTGTTTGGTTTAATTACCTACAAGGGATTTGATTGAGGAAAAACCCCATTTACTAAGAAATCAACATTTTTTTCCTACCCTAGAGTGTGTGTTTGCAAATTAAGAGGTTGAATATCAAGTTGAGCAAGATTTGGAGCAAAATTGTCAAATTTGCAAAGTTGCAATTTAAGTTGTCATTCAAAGTGCAAGATCACATAAATAGCTCTACAAAATTGAATACAAACTTCCAGAAGCTGATAATAGGGAATTTAAGAGTGCGAAAATCAAGGAATAGGATCCTGAAATCAGTTTTCCAAAACTTTGAAAGGACCCATTTGCCACGGAAGGTGAATGAGTCCTTTGTAGCTCAAAAACAACAAATTTCTAGCTAGGTACACAACTTTTTATTCTCTCAAAACATCCCCCATAGTTGATATAATAGTTTTTTTCATTTATGTTGTATCTTATTTTACATAATTTTAAGTGATTAAGGTCCTAGAAAAATAAACAATAGATCCTCTTGTTCATGCATTTGGGTCTACCCTATTTCCCCCCCAATCATTTTTGGTGAACCCGACTCATTCAACATTTCACTTTTTGATTTTTGGAGTCTCTCATTATATATTAAGTTAAAATATTGCATTCATTGCATTTAGATTTGCATTGAATTAAAATATCATTTAGGATTACTTGTTTTACATTGAAATCTTGCATATCATATAGGGTTTCGATTTGCATAGTTTTGCATCTTTCTAAGTTTGGAAATTACAAAAAAAAAATAGTTATTTTGCATCTCATTTAGGTCTCATACAATTGCATTTGAAAATTAAAAAAAATTGCATTTCAAATTAGGTCTTGCATTTCATCTTTCCATTTCATGTTTACATTGAATTTCTGGAAAATATAAAGTTTAAGTTTACTATTTTAAACCTAGAACTGAAAGATATAACTGAGATCTTGCGAATCATTAAAATATATTTTTAAAATACTTGACCAGGACCCATTCTCCTTTACTAGTGAATAATTCCATGATTAGGTCTAATCTGAACCTTCTAACAACTAAAAAAGCATCAAAATTCACTCTAAAATTCACAAAAAAATCTCAGAAATATCGAACCAGGACCATTCACCATTATTGGTGAATGAGTCCCTATTTTCTACTGATTTGCATTTTTTGGACATTAAAATATTAGTTTCTAGCTTTTTTTTGGTGTTGTTACTTTCCTATTTCAGTTTCTTGATTTGTTGTTTCATCAAATTCATTAGACTTAGCTTAAATTGCTTCAGTTTAGTGCATTGTCAAAATTCAAAATTGTATTCACTACATTTCATTTTTAGTCTATTTCATTGTGTGGAATTTGAAAATTGTATTCCATTTTAGGTCATTTCATTGCATCAATGTTAGTATCCTTCTTTTCCAATTTTTTAAAGAAAAAATTAGTCAATAAGCATGTTAGTCATTCATTCAATACATTTCCTAGTTATGAGAGTTTCTTAGTGCAAGAGAATGTTGACACTTTCCTTAAACCTAAAACCCTTCTTATATCTCCTATTTTTGGGGAATATTTGATAGAAGAGGATACAAATATAGATAACCATGATGATCATATTTTTTCTTCTCCCGATACCTCTCCTTTTGGTGACAAAGGTATCTTGGTGAAAGATGGTACAATTGTTGAGAATCATGAAATTCTTGCTTGTCCTCCTCCTCCTCCTTGGAAATATATTATGACACAAGACAATGAGATCATTGCCACTACTTTACTTAGTCTACATTCCTCTCCTAACACCTCCCCTACTTGTGAGAATTATTTAGTGAGACAAGATGTAATCATGGAAAATCATGAAAATAACATTTATGAGGACATGTTTGTGTTAAGAGATACAATAATTAAGGCTATAAAAACATATGACTTGGCATAGGGTTTTCTGAGGAAAGCTCTCATGTCTTAGGAAAAAACATTGGCCACTTTAAAGCAATTTCTCATAGTAATGGTGTAGCAACCACTTTAAATTGGGGGCATTCATAGATGGCATCTTTTCTACAAATTTCATGGTGTGATTTTTCGTTCTTCTTGTATTGTGTCCTCTTCTTGGTGGTGTCGTTGGTTTTAATGTAGTCCAAGAGTGTACAATCTACTATCATGGCATGATGTGAATGAGGCATCCCATGGGCAATGATCTGACACTTTTGACTTGTCCTCTTCCAGAGACTTTAGGCACAATGCTCCCTAAGAGGAAGACTATTACACAAACAAAGCAAAATACCCTTTAACAAAATTTTTACATTACATTCAAAAGAATTTTCATTGTGGTGCCTTATTGAATTATTTTGGAGGATAACTTCAATATGGTATGAGAGGCTAATATGATTCTCTCATTTGTGACCTTGTTGGGATAACTCACCTAGTGGATAGAAAGAGGTTCCACTACCCTAGAGTGAGCATATATTATGGACAAACGACTCCATTCTGCAATGTGTTGGAACAATTATGCTTGATCCTTTGTTTTTGTTTATTTTCCTGGCCTTTGACAGGGTATGCTCATGTATCTTTTTTATTGATGCATACTTAAGAGTCTTGAATGTCTACTTTACTATGAGTTTGACATGGGTTCATCCTCTCACTAAAGTGGGGGGAAAATGTAGTAAAAGAAAAAGTAGCCTTTTCCTTGCTTAGTTTGATAATTAACATTAAAGCTAAACTAATGATTTCTTTGAATCATGTTGGAACACATTCACACTATTCTAGGACCTTTATTTAACTAAAACATGCCTTAGTTGATACTTTTCAAAGGTTTTATAAAGTGTTGTAACACACTTTCACACTTTTCTAAGGTGTATTTGCTAAATTAAGCCTAGTGGACCCCTTTTTGAATAAAATGTACATAAAATGTACCTTGTTTAAGTGTTGTAGAGTGTTATAAAGTAATTTCACACTTATCTAGGTGGTCTTAATTCATTGTGTTTAATTTGAGTTATTAACCCCTTTTAATTCCAATTTAGGCCTTAATTTTAACACCTCCCGAAGATCTATCCCAAAAATCATAATTTAAATAACAAATTATTTCATTGGGAAAAGTTTAGTCCTGGTAAGTTTAGCTATGACCCATTCACCCTTGATGGAAAATGGGTTCTCCCTTAACAGGACCCCCTTTCTCAGTTGATCTAAAATTGGTTTTTAACCCTCTTTCAATCCCTCAGGGTTAGGTCCTAGAAAATGAGCTAGGAACCATTCACCCTAGGTGGTGAATGGGTCCTCCCTTAATGAGACTCCCCTTTTTGAATTTAATTTTGGAAAGAATTCAATAATGTTTCTTTCCAGATATGGTGTCAGTCTCAATTCTTTGAATTTCGGTGTTAATCTCCTAATTTAGTATAAATAAGGGGTTAATTCACATGGTTTCCACCTAAGCAATCTAATACTTTCAAGAGAGCATCCTAATAATTTACAAGAGAATTATAGAGCATTAAAAGAGAATTTACAAGGCATTTCAAGGTAGATTTCAAGTGTCTATTGCAATAATTCAAGATCAATTCATCATTTCAAGGGTTAATGCATTCATGTTGTTGAGCTAAGAAGTGGATGTAGCATTGAAGGTCTAATTGCAACCATTGTTTAAATCACATTCAAGGATCAAAGATATGCATTCTTCATGGCCACTACATGTTAGTTTGTAGACTTGTTTCAACAGACATCATCCAAGGTGATATCAATTACAATATTTCACATTTCATGCTTCATTGATTTATCTCATCATTTGGTTTAATTACCTACAAGGGGTTTGACTAAGGAAAACCCCCATTCACTAACAAATCAACAAGTTCTTCTTGCCCTTAAGTGTGTGTTTGCAGATTTATAGGTTGAGATCAAGCCGAGAAAGATTTGGAGAAAAAATGTTAAAGTTGCAAAGTTGCAAAAGTTGTCATTCAAAGTGCAAGATAATGGAAAGAGCTCTACAGAATTGTGTACATAGTTCTAACAGTTTATAACAAGGAATTTAAGACTACAGAAATCAAGGAACAAGATCCTAAAATCAGTTTTCCAAAACCCTAAAAGGTCCCATTCACCACTGAAGTTGAATGAGTCCTCTATAGCTCAAAAACAATTATTTTTTGGTCAAGTACATAAATTTTTATGCTCTAAAACCACCCCCCATAGTTGCTATAATAGTTAGGTTGCATTTCTAGTTGTTATTTGTATCTTATTTACATAATTTTAACTGGTTAAGGTCCTAGAAAAATAGGTGGCATATCCTCTTGTTCATGCATTTGGATCTACTCTATTTTTCACCATAATCAAGTATCCTAAGATATAGTCTCCATGAGATATCACCCTCTTCCAACCGATAAAATATGACATACCAATGAACCAAGTCTTTCTCCTACCATGCTCACCTTAGTGGATAATTGTAGGCCTATAGATAGCCCATGGATGTTATGGTAGGATAACCTGTGGATCTATTGCACATGATATGCTCGAGACACCACACTTGTAAGAGTGTACAATGCACTATATTGTCAAGCTCTTGGTATATAATTCACTTGAGATCATAGTACAAATGTGCCAACATACTATGACCTTAGGTGTAAATTTTTTGATGCTACTCCATGTTTTGAATAATGTGAAACAACCCTCCATCTAGGTGGGCCCCTTTTCTATTAGGAACTAGTGTGAGTATTGTGGTAGCAATCATAATCCAACAAATCAATGGTGTATGTGCATGTAGAATTTATCTAACTCTATGTGGGGCTCGATGCTTGACTCCCAGATGGAGCATCCTAGATCATATAATATTCATCATGAATCTCCTAATGTGTGTGCACATCCATCGAGTGTACAACCTCACCTCAAATGGGTAATCATAGAATGCATTATATGTCCTCTAATGTAACTGTTATATCATCGATAGGTAGATGAAAGGTGCAGGTATCAACATCCCACCTCTCTACTAAGGCTAGTAGTATGGTGTTGTGGTATCTCATCAATGGAATGGCATAAACCTAGAATAATCTTGTATCCTCTAAGATACTAATCTCCTCCTCTGACGGCCATGTGAGGAGGTCTCAAAGGAAACAAATTATTTCCCTCTGAGATGTTGATGGGCTCAGGGAGGGATCTAAATAATAAAATAAACTAAGTAAATCCTAAATATAATTATTAAATAATTTTTAAAATTATATTAAATTTTCTCTAGGATACTTTACAACCAATTCATAAACATAACATTTTTGGATAGGGGTCTTGGACACTTTAGACAATTCTAAACACTTTGTGCCAAAGTTGGACACTTTGCACCAAAGTGGGACACTTTGTACAAAAGTGGGGCATTTTGCACCAAAGTGGGACACTTTTTCCAAATTGGGACACTTTGTGCTAAATTGGGACACTTTGCACCAACTATGGATGCTTTGTGACAAAGAATGGATGCTTTGCAACAATCTTTTCTAGGCTCTTAAAAATACAATAAAAATACATAAAAAAGTATTGTAAATGCACAAAAATGAAGAAAAATCAATGAAGAATCCACTGACCATAGGTTTGATTGCACAACATGCCACCTCATCATGCAACACATTAAGTCTAAAAAGCCTATAGGTTTGTTAGCTTGACATATTGAATCGTGTTGTAATGTGTTGAACACATTCACACTATTCTAGGACCTTTATTTAACTAAAACATGCCTTAATTGATCCTTTTCAAAGGTCTTATAAAGTGTTGTAACACACTTTCACACTTTTCTAGGGTGTATTTGCTTAATTAAGCCTAGTGGGCCCCTTTTTGAATAAAATGAACATAATTTGTACCTTGTTTAAGTGTTGTAAAGTGTTATAAAGTACTTTCACACTTATCTAGGTGGTCTTAATTCATTGTGGATAATTCAAGTTATTAACCCCCTTTTAATTCCAATTTAGGCCTTAATTTTGACACCTCCCGAAGATCTATCCCAAAAATCATAATTTAAATAAATAATTATTTCATTGGGAAAAGTTTAGTCCTGGTAAGTTTAGCTAGGACCCATTCACCCTTGATGGAAAATGTGTCCTCCCTTAATAGGACCTCCTTTCTCAGCTGATCTGAAATGGGTTTTTAGCCCTCTTTCAATCCCTGGAGGTTAGGTCCTAAAAAATGAGCCAGGACCCATTCGCCCTAGGTGGAAAATGGGTCCTCCCTTAATGAGACTCCCATTTTCAAATTTAATTTTGACAATAATTCAATAGTGTTTCTTTCTAGATCTGGTGTCAGCCTTAATTCTTTGAATTTTAGTGTTAATATCCTAATTTAGTATAAATAAGGGGTTAATTCACATGGTTTCCACCTAAGCAATCTAATATTTTCAAGAGAGCATCCTAATAATTTACAAGAGCATTATAGAGCATTACAAGAGAATTTACAAGGCATTTAAAGGTAGATTTCAAGTGTCTATTGGAACAATTCAAAATCAATTCATCATGTCAAGGTTTTAATGCATTCATGTTGTTGAGCTAAGAAGTGGATGTAGCATTGAAGATCTAATTGCAACCATTGTGCAAATCACATTCAAGGATCAAAGATATGCATTCTTCATGGCCACTACATGTTGGTTTGTAGACTTGTTTCACAAGACATCATCCAAGGTGATATCAATTACAATATTTCACATTTCATGCTTCATTTCCTTATCTCATCATTTGGTTTAATTTCCTACAAGGGGTTTGACTAAGGAAAACCCCCATTCACTAACAAATCAACAATTTTTTCCTATCCTTGAGTGTGTGTTTGCAAATTTATAGGTTGAGATCAAGTTGAGCAAGATTTGGACAAAAATTGTCAAAGTTGCAAAAGTTGTCATTCAAAGTGCAATATTATGGAAAGAGCTCTATAGAATTGTGTACATAGTTTTAGTAGTTTATAACAGGGAATTTAAGACTACAGAAATCAAGGAACAAGATCCTGAAATTAGTTTTCCAAAACCCTTTAAGGACACATTTGCCACTGAAGGTGAATGAGTCCTTTGTAGCTCAAAAACAATTCTTTTTTTGTCAAGTACATAACTTTTTATGCTCTAAAACCATCCCCCATAGTTGCTATAATAGTTAGGTTGCATTTTTTATTGTTATTTGTATCTTATTTTATATAATTTTAACTGATTAAGGTCCTATAAAAATAGGTGGCATATCCTCTTGTTCATGCATTTGGATCTACCCTATTTTTCACCATAATCAGGTATCCTAAGATATAGTATCCATGAGATATCACCCTCCTCCAACAAATCAAATATGACACACCAATGAACCAATTCTTTCTCCCACCATGTTCACCTTAGTGGATAATTGTAGGCTTGTAGATAGCCCATGGATGCTATGGTAGGATAACCTATGGGTCTATTGCACATGATATGCTTGAGACACCACACCTATAAGAGTGTACAATGCACTATATTTTCAAGCTCTTGGTATATAATTCACTCAAGATCATAGTAGAAATGTGCCAACATACTATGACCTTAGGTGTAAATGGTCTGATGCTACTCCACGTTCTAAATAATGTGAATCAACCCTCCATCTAGGTGGGCCACCGAGTGTACAACCTCACCTTAGATGGGTAATCATAGAATGCATTGTATGTCCTCTAATGTAACTGTGATCTCATTGATAGGTAGATGAAAGGTGTAGGTATCAGCATCCCACCTCTCTACTAAGGCTAGTAGAATGGCATTGTGGTACCTCATCAATGGAATGGCATAAACCTAGAATAATCATGTATCCTCTAAGATATTGATCTCATCCTCTGACAACCATGTGAGGAGGTCTCAAAGGAAACAATTTTTTTTCCCTCTAAGATGTTGATGGGATCAGGGAGGGATCTAAATAATAAAATAAAATAAGTAAATCCTAAATATAATCATTAAATAATATTAAAAATTATATTAAAGTTTCTCTAGGATACTCTGCAACCAATTCATAAACATAACATTTTTGGACAAGTGTCTTGGACACTTTGGACAATTCTAGACACTTTGCACCAAAGTGGGTCCACTTTGCACCAAATTGGAACACTTTGCACCAAAGTGGGACACTATGTGCCAAATTGGGACACTTTGCACCAAATTGGGACACTTTGCACCAAATTGGGACACTTTGCACCAACTATGGATGCTTTGCGACAAAGAATGGATGCTTTGCAACAATATTTTCTAGCATCCTAAAAATACTATAAAAATACATAAAAAAGTATTGTAAATACACAAAAATGAAGAAAAAGCAATGAAGAATCCACTCACCATAGGTCAGATTGCACAACATGCCACCTCATCATGCAACACATCAAGTCTAAGAGGCCTATAGGTTCGTCAGCTCGACATACTAGATCACTCTACAACTAGGTCAACTACAAAGAGGTAAATATCGAAATGAGATAAAAATGTCATTTTCATTCATATATACCTAGTTTAATTAAAAATATAAATATTTTAATTTAGGTATATTTCATTCAAATCAACATATTGGGGGCTAGAGAACTCTATTTTTTGATGTCATTTGTTGCATCGGATTCATAATTCCACTCCCAATCTCATTGACTATATATTGCTATGTGGTATGGTACTTGGAAATATGCTACCATAAGACTTAAGTAATTCGATGTAGTTTTATGGCTACCCTCATTCCTCTATAAAGAAAGTGGAATCAGGTTGCATACATCTACCCTTCAATTTGATTCTCTATAGAAGTTTGATAATAGGATTTTTGAATGACTAATGAATCTATGTTGCATGATGTAGTTCCTAACATTGTGGTTTTGTAGATAATTATAGTGGGGGCTTCATTCTCCCTAATGAATCCATATGAGTATCATTTTTTATAAATTATGTTAGAATTCCTTTAGCATCCATATAGACATAGAGTCATAATGTCACTAAAGTGGGGGCTAAATGTAGTGTAGAAACTTGTACCCCTTTCTAGGAGAAAGTACAAGTCACACTTATTTGCACCTATTTTGATGACCTTTTCATTAATGAATTTTAAAAATACTATTAATAGGCCCCTCATACCCATTTATCATGTATCCCAAGGCCTATTTTACTTAATTTTATTCAATTCCTGACACCACAACCCACATTGAATAAATTCTATGAATCAAATTAATTCCACTGCATTTAAGGAGTCCTGAACTTTTAGGTCAGGTTCCATTAACCCATGGGAAAATGGGTCCTCATTAAGTGCCTTAAACTCAAATTTGGATATGTTTTTGGTGGAATTTGAATCTCTCAAATTCAAATTTCACAAGTCAACTTTTGGGATATGATAATTGGAAAATTAGATAGCAAGCCTATAAAACTAAGTCTCACATTCATTTTACACTAGAATCAAGTTAGACAAGAGAAATTCATATGATATCAAGAATTCAAGAGCAAGGAGAAGCATTTAAAATTTATGTCTTGGACCAACAACTGAGCTTTTTTTGTAGGTCTTCAAGCTCATTTTGATATCAAGGTCAATCATTGTCAAATAATTGATGATAGATTCCTATAGAGGATCATGATGGATTCCAAGTTCTAGGAGATGCACAAGACATTCAACCAAGCCTAATGAATTGTTTCCTAAGTGTTTCCATCTTCTATTTCCTTTCTGATTTCAACCTAAAGGGAGGCATAATCAGATTTGTGACTTATTAAGGTCATTTGACATCTCTTAAAGTAGGTCTTCATCATTATGCATGTTCATTTAGGGATCCTATTCTAACACACTTGAGTATGGTTTCTTTGCATCATTTTTTCTTAATATTAGACACACTTAAGGTTAGGATTGCACTCACATTTCATGTTTTAGATCTATGTTCTTCATCAACCTTTTAATTACCAAACTTGTGGGTTGATTGAGGCAAACCCCTATCCACCAACAAACAATAAATTTGTTTTACAGATTTTGCTTAATCTAAATCTAGGAGCAAGGATATCAAGTTATAGGGAAGAATTACAGGTCTCAACCTTCAATCTCAAATTCAAAATTTTCCAAAAAATTCTATTAGAACCCATTTTCCCTAGGGAAAATGAGTCCTTGTTTAGCTTATAGAAACAACAAATTTTTGAATGGTACACAACATGTATTACTCTCATATTCTCTAAAAATTCTATTGGTTCCTTAATTTTATGCTAAATCTTCTAAATCCACTTTGTAGATTGCATTTTGGAGTTGATTTTCTATTTTTAATCTTTCTCCCCAAAGTGTTGTTTGACTTAGACCCTCGGCCTTGTAAAAAATGGAAATTTGTAGATTCACGCTTTGACTTGACTCACCTCAAGGTTGATAGTCCTTTTATTGTTTGGATTTGATTTCCTAATGAATTGAGGAAGAATAGGACCCCTTTTCCCTCTTTGGATCAAATTTTCCATTTTGGGAAACCTTAGTGGCACTCCTATTTTTCACCTTTTAGTGAGTAATGGATTTCATGGACACATAGCATAATACAACTTGTTAGTCCATTTTTTAATTTTTTGCATTAATTTTGACATTGTATGTTTGTGTATCTTGTCTTTTTGCATTTCATATCATAAATGTGTGATCCTTTGTGCATATGTTGGTTTTCTATGGGATCTTAGATCTTGGGGGCATGATCACCTTAGTCATCCTATCTCTCTAAAATTTGTACAATAGAACCCCTCTAGACATATATTTCTCTAATTTAATGTGATTCTGAGTGTAAGTTCATGTAGTAACAGAAAATGTATCTCATTTCCTTACTTAATTTGGGAATAATTGACATGGAATTAACCTAATTGTACCTTGGGTTAGTGTTGTAATGTGTTTTACACATTCACACTAATATAGGGACCCTTTTAAATAAAATGTACTTAAATTGTACATTATTTAGGGTGTTGTAAAGTGTTTATTACACTTTCACACTTATCTAGGTTCACATTAATTGATTGTTGTCAATTGATCTTAATTAGCCTCTTTAATTCAAATTTAAGCCTTCTTCATGACACCTTTCAAAAGATCTATCCCGAAACCCAATAATGATATGGCATAACATTTAATTTGGAAAATCTGAGGCCTTAGAAAATGGTGCAAGGACCCAATCGCCTTTAGTGGTGAATGGGTCCTCTCCATATAGGACCCACCTTTCTATGCATATTTGAGGTGGGTTTTTGATGTTCTTTCCACCTCTCAAAGAAAGGTCCTAGAAACTTGTGCCAGGTACCATTTTCCTTTAGTGGAAAATGGGTCCTCCTCACTTAGGACCCCCCTTTTTAAATTTAATTTTGGCAAGATTATAATTATTTTTAATTCTAGATCTATTGTTAGCTTGAAATGTTTGAATTTCGGGGCTAATCTCTAGATTTAGTATAATATGGGGTTATTTCACATTGTTTCATACTAAAAACTTTGAGAGAGTATCCTAATACTTTACAAGAGCATTATAGAGCATTTCAAGAGCACTTTCAAAGCCATTGAAAGGTAGAGTATCAAAATTTTATTGCAGCAATTCAAGATCATTTCATCATGTCAAAGGCATAGTGCATTCATGCATGTTGTTGGGCTAAGATAGTTGATGTGGAATTAAAGATCCACTTGCAAGCATTGTTACATATCTTATTTGAGATAAAGATCTACATTCTTTATGGCCACTACATGTTAGATTGTGGATTTATACTCCAAGACAACTTCCAAGGTATCAACATCATTCCATATTTCACGTTTCATGCTTTAATTTCATTATTTCATCATTTGGTTTAATTACCTAATCGGGGTTTGACTTAGGAAAACCCCTATTCACTAACAATCAACAATTTTTTCTCCCTTTGAATGTGTGTTTGTAGATTTACAATTTGAAGACCAAGTGGAGAACAAGATTGAAGTAAAATTGTCAAAGTTGTCAAGTTGCAAAGTTTTCATTCATAATGCAAGAACATTGAATCAAGGATGCAAAATTTGCTATAGGTTTTGGAGAGCTAACAAACAAGGATTTGAGAGTATAGGAATCAAGGAACATAACCTAAATTTCAGTTTCAAAAACCCTAACAGGGAACCATTCGCCACTAAAGGAGAATGGGTCTTGGCACAAGTTTCCAGGACCTTGCTTTGAGAGGTGGAAAGAACATAAAATAACCCACCTCAAATATGCATAGAAAGGGGGGTCCTATATGGAGAGGACCCATTCACCACTAAAGGTGATTGGGTCCTAGCACCATTTTCTAAGACCTCAAATTTTCCAAATTAAATGTTAAAGGTGAATGAGTCCTAGCACCATTTTCTAGGACCTTTAATTTTCCAAATTAAAGTCGAATGAGTCTTTTTTTCCCTAAAAACATCCTTCTTGCAGCAAGGTACACATCACTTTGAGCTCTAAAAATTCACCTCATAGTTGTTATAATAGTTAGGAATTATTTTTTATTATTTTTTATGTAATTTTCATAATTGAGTGAAACATCCCTAGAAAGACATTGTGGTCTATAATCTTGATCCATTCAGCTTGATAAACCCTATTTTTCGATGTTTCATTTTGGTGAACCTGACCTATTGAATATTTTTTTTATTATTATTATGAATTCTTTCATTGTATCCTAGGTTATATCTTGCATTCATTTTCATTTAATTTGCATTGAATCATATCTCATCTAGGGTTTCTTACTTTGCATTCAAATTTGCATCTCATTTAGGGTTTAGAATTGTATTGTTTTGTATTTCTTAAATTTGAAAAATATAAAAATAAGTTAGTCATCTTGCATACCATTTAGATCTAATGCATCTTTATTTAAAAATAAAAACAATATTTCATTTCAAATTAGGTCTTTGCATTCATCATTTTATTGTATTTTCACATTGCATTTTAGGAAAAATCTAAAATTGAAAGTTACTGTCTCAAACCTGGAATTGAAAGACATTACATAAACCTGGAAAATAATTCAAAAATAGTTTAAAAAACCTCATCAAAGACCCATTTTCCTTTACTGGTGAATGATTCCTTGATCAAGCTAGACCTAAACTTTCTAGCATTTGAAAAGCATTAAAATTTACTAAGAAATAAAACAAAAACATTCCAAAAAAACTTAACCAGGACCCATTCACCCTTACTGGCGAATGAGTCCCTATTAGATCTTGATCTAATTTTTTTGGAAATTAAAATCTCAGTTTTACGCTTTTGTTTTATGCTATTACTTTCCCGTTTTAGTCTTCTATTTTTTTTTCATCAAATTTTGTGCATTGTTAAAAATCAAAATTGTATTTACAACATTTCATTTTAGTTCATTGCATTGCATAATCAGCAAGTCACCTTGTTTAGATTTGAAAATATGAAAATGAATAAGTGTTTAAGAAATGTATTGAAGTCCTTGTTCTCTTTGGTTGATGTTTCAAATTATTTTTTTGGCAATGACCCTAGTTCCCTTGAAACTATTCATGCTCATAAAACTCCTAATGAATGTCCTCCTCATGATTTTGACATCATTGGAGAAGATGATGAAAGCATGAACAACTTCATAAATGATTTCCTTAACAACCTTCAGAGTAATGCATCCAATTACACTTCCATGAAATTACCAACACCTCTTGAGACATTTGGTATTTTACATCCTGAAACTAAGACACAAGTCAAGTCTAAGTTCCCTACAATACGCAAACCTAGTTCTTCTAGTCAAGAAAAAATCAACAATTCTATGTTAACAAGGTAACAAATACTCCTATCAATCTAGAACTGACTATTAACAGGTACAGGACAACTAAGATGGGGTTGAATTAGTTGTCACAAAATTCAAAACTCAAAAACTCAACTCTTATCAATTCCACAACCACACTATTCCATTATTAAGCATGAACATGAGATACAAAAAGTAGAAAGTAAATTAACACATTGAACACCATATTTTACGTAGAAAACCCAAGGAGGGAAAAACCACAGTGAGGATTAACTCAAAATATAAATTAGTTCTAGAATTGAATATATAAGGCTCACTTCCAAGGGATCACAACCCTAAAAGGACTCACTGTCCAAATACAAAGGCACACTACTTCCAAGGGAGGCTCACTACCTACAAAAATATTTACAAAAAGGAAGTTTAGCTTCATAGCTGAAATGAACTAAAAATAGTGCACCTAACAAGTGATGATGTAGTTCCAGTGATGCTCAATAGACTGAATTGACACACTTCATCATTTTCACTCTTCTTTACTAGTACTTCATTGATCACACACACACATTCTATATTCTTTCTCAAAAACTTGTTCAACAGATATATATACTCATTCTATGAACAAGCATCAATTAGGTTGGCCTAATTAGATGCATATCCTTGCTTACCAAAAATACCATCCTGTCAAATTCAAGTATTCACAAAATCTTCCAAAAGAGGAAATTCAATCATTCAACATGCTACATCATGTTGGCATAGACCTAAGATAGGTTGCACATATATTTGCATTACAAAATGAATTCATCATATCATGACTAATCCATGAAGTCAGCCAAAAATAGACTTCATTGCAAGAAGCAAACAACAAGATAATGCAAATATATCATATGAACACCCAAGCACAAGAAATTTTGAACATGCATGCCTTCAACAATCATAAATACTTTCCCAAAACTGCAAGCATCAACTACCAACTACGGAGGATTGTGGACTAGAATATTGGAGTGTGCAACTTGAGAACAAATTCAAATACCAAACCAAAATACTAGATCAAGCACTAACTTATACTTTTAGCCACAACATAGTGACAATAATGACAACACAAAACTATAGAGATAATCATTCTTCTTCATTCTAACAACAATCTCCCCATTTGTCATTTATGGCAACATGTGCCAAAAATGTTCAAAAACTCTCCTCCATTCTCTTCCAACTTCCAAAAAATCTCCAAATATCTCCCCCTTTGACATCAATGGAAAAGGGTGACCAAAAGATGTAAACATGGTGACATTAAAATTGCACAAAAGAATCCAATTCTTTGAAAAATTTCCAATCATCCAAAAACCTTTCAAGTATTCAATAGTTCAATTTTGTTTAGATTCCTTTATCTCTTTCTTTTCTTCTTGCCAAAACAAACAAACAATGGAAATTGAACATTCAAATTCAAGTAAAAATGACATTCTTCACCTCAAACACCTTCTTGTATCTTTCTTTGATAACTAGATATAGTTTATTCCAATTGAATGTATTTGAATCCATTCTTGTGCAAATGCTTTCCAATAAGGTCAACAGAGTAAAAGAAGATGACCAATAAGGGTATTGTCTTTCACAATATTCTACATTAGTAATTATTTCAAAAAGATGGTCTAATTAGACCTCAGCAATCTCCTTAAGTATCCATAAAGTCTTCACCACATCATCTCTTTGTCTCTATACAAGAATTAGCTCAGCTTGTAATTCTCCAACTCTCAGCCTCTATTTCCCTTCTTTTTTTGCAAAGATATCAAATTTCTTCCTGATGTTGTTTACTTCAGATTCAATTACTTCAATCCTACTTCTGAAATTGTCTACTGCAGCAGGCCACTAGAGACAATATTTGTAAATATTTGATATTTCTTTGTTTCCATGATAATTTTAGATAATTTTTTCTTAGCTTTAATGCATCTCTTTTCAACCAAGGCTTCAAAATTGCATCCTTCCAGACCTTCAAGCAACATTCTTTCTAAAACAATTTCAACTAAATTCTCTGGTAAGGAGTCAAAAAAATTTGATACATCAATACCTTTTCGAAGTAGATACTCTACAAGAGCATCATCAATCTTAAGTCTATCAACAGAAGTTGCATTCCATATCTCACCAATCTTCTTCATCTTTCCTTTAACCTTCATCGATTGGATGTCATCTAGATTAGAAGATTTAGATCTAGGTAGAGATTCTTTCTCCTTCTCAATGATGTCCTCAGTTATAGCTTTTATTTTCTTTGATTCTGAAGGGGAATCACTAATGAAAACCTCTAATCCTCTCTTATTGGAGGATGAACCCACTTCAAACTGACTTGGTGTTGACATAACAAAGCATATATTTTTTCTTAAGAATGTGAAATATGATTTTTACATACTTACATTATCTTCCAATGCTTCTAGGTATCTATAGACTTGTTTCCCAATAGGAGTACCAAATTCCCACACAATATTTTCTCTTCTCGATAGGGAGCTCAAAAAGTAAAATACCAAGCACACAAGCAAAGATCCAAACCAAAAGGGGAAACCCTTAAACACTAACATTCAGGCATTCTCAGCCAAGTTTTCAAGTAATAGGATACAAAAATCAAACTCCTTGTTTTACTTAACCATCATATGTGCAATATAAACAACAATAACTGATGTCAAGCCTTCACAATTTCTACAATAGATTTTGTAAGAAACACCATACACAACATACCTTACAACCGAATCCGCAAGAGTGTTTATCAATAGAGCTCAAGGATCTTTGTTAATACCAGTAAATTCTTCCACATCTCTTTATTTTAAGGTTTTCTTTCCAAGAAAATCTCCAATACAATTTAAACCAGTAAGTGCTTCGATCACTTCCTTCGTAATTAGGTAGGGTTTTTCCAATACAATGTTTTTTTTTCTTGTAACAATTCAAAAAGAAAAAAATAAACTCTCTACCAGCAAACCAAGGAAATTCTCACCACAAATCCAAACCTAGGGTTTTTATGCTCTGTAATTCATTTTCCTTTAGCCCTAGTTCCATTTCCTTCAACTTCCTATGATCAAATTCTTCTAATTCTACTCCTTTCATCTTCAGTGGAATGTCACCACTCGATCCTCTATCTATGTCATTCTTAAACCCCTTTAATTCATTAATGATTACTCAAAACCTCTTTTTTTTCCTTCTTCCCTTTTGCAAACTAAGAAGTGATTCTCAGTACCCTGTGACAATTTATTTGAATTACCTTCAAAATTTCTTCAAAGTGCTTCACGATCGCTTCAAGGCACTTTTCAAACTCGTCAAATCCTTAACTAATCAAAAAGACTTACAAATTTCATATTATACACCATTGATTTTCCCTAAAATGCATTAAATATGAAAAAACATCAAAAAGCTACTAAAAATATTCTTCCTTACACAGACAACCCTAATTTGTTCCACAAATTATCATGCCAACATGTTTTCCTCTAGTTCCCTTTCCAAGACCTCTAAATACTCATTCTTCACATTTCATCCTCATGCCAGCCTCTAACACGTCATTCATCTAGGGGTTTTTTATAATTTTTCTAATAATGCTCCACCTAAGACCATGCTAGGTCTAATAATTGAATAAATCATCTGTACCAAATGAGGGCATAGACACATTAGTAGATTCATGTTCTTCTTCTTCCATATATCATTCATCTCTTGTTTCATCTCTTCTAAGTCAATTTTCTTTACCAGATCATTCTTCTCTACTAGAGCAAACTGCTTTCCTTTCTTAATTTTGCAAACCTTTGAGATATGTCCTGGTTTATTAAAATTATAGAAGAAAACACTTTTCTAATTAGTCTGGCCTCCATTACTTCTCAATCTACATTGATTTGCTCTGTGTCCAAATTTGTTGCAGGTATGGCAGTAATCATTAAAGTATTGATTCATTCTGCCTCCATGAAACATGTTCATCATAACTCAACTAATCATTTTTATTTGATATCTACATTCAATAGCTTTATGTCCAATGTTCTTGCATGAAAAAAAATTTCCAGAGAAAGAACCAAGAAAATTATTTTCATTCATCTTGCTCTTGCATTTTGTTGCCTTGTGACTATACTTATTATAGGAAAAATGAATACCATTGGAAGATGGATACCTTTATGCATTAGGTTGTCTCACAGGTCGTCTCCTTGCAAAAAAAAAATCTACTTTTTCTTTTGTCCTGAGTCATTTTATTTTCCTTATAACTTTCACTTGCATCATTTCCTAAACCACCTTTGTCCTTACTAAGTTTATGTCTTGTAAGAAGCTCTCCAAGCTTGTCGGAGCTAAATCTGAAATTTTTCTCACAAAGTTTTTCCTTCTCTGGTTCAACTCTCATGTTTACTACCTCTTGTTCAAGTTTAGTGCATTCATCAAGTTTATTTTGCATCATTGTATTAAGACATTCTTGAATTCTCTTATTTTCTTCTATAGTCACTTTCAATCCAATTATCTCTTGTTTTAGTTTCTCACTTACTTTGTTTCTTTCCTTGAATTTATGTAATTGTTCTTTTAGCTTTCAAACACATTCATTTGCTTCATCAAGATTCTCTTTCAAATTTTTGTTTTCTCTTTCCACTTTGTTGAGATCTTCAAGAGTAGTTTGAAGCTCTCCTTTATCATGCATTTGATCAACCTTTAGGATATCCTCAAGTGGTTAAGCTCTCCACCAAGGAACCAAAGCTCTAATACCAATTTTTAACAAGTGTAGGACAATTGAGAGGGGGCTGAATCAGTTGTAACAAAATTCAAAACTTAAAACTTCAACACTTATCAATTCCACAACCACACTATTTGGTTATTAAGCATGAACATGACATACAAAAAACATAAAGTGAATTAACACATTGAAAAACCATATTTTACATGGAAAATCCAAGGAGGGAAAAACCACTGTGAGGATTAACTCATAATATAAAGTAGTTCCAAAATTGAATCTACAAGGTTCACTAGCTTGAAAGGACTCACTATCCAAATACAAAATCTTGCTGCTTACAAGGGAGGTTCACTGCCTACAAAAAGATTTACAAAATAGAAGTCGACCAGAAATAGACTTCATTGTAAGAAGCAAACAAAAAAATAATAGAATAATCTAAAAAGTCAGACAGAAATAGACTTCATTGCAAGAAGAAAACAACAAGATAATGAAAATATGTCATATGAGCATCGAAGCACAAGAAATTTTGAAAATACATGCCTTCAACAACCATAAATAGTTTCCCAAAATAGAAAGCATCAAATACTAACTACGGAGGATTGCAGACTAGAATACCAGAGCATGCAACTTGAGAACTAGTTCAAATACCAGAACAAAATACCATATCAAGCACTAACTTAGACTTGTAGCCACAATATAATGACATCAATGACAACATAAAATTGTAGAGATACTCGTTCTTCTTCATTCTTCTAACAATCTCCCCCTTTGTCATTGATGGAAACATGTGCCAAAAATGTTCAAAAACTCTCCCCAATCTCTCTTAACGTCCAAAAACTCTCCAAATCCCTCCCCCTTTGATATCAATGGTAAAGGGTGACCAAAACATGTAAACATGGTGACATCAAAATTGCAAAAATATTCTAATTCTTCTAAAACTTTCCAGTCATCTAAAAAAATTTCAAGTATTCAACAATTTAATTTTGTTTAGATTCCTTTTTCTCTTTCTTTTCTTCTTGCCAAAACAAACAAGCAATAGAAATTGGACATTCATAATTCAAGTAAAAATGGCATTCTTCACCTCAAACACCTTTTGTATCTTTCTTTGATAATTGGATATAACTTCTTCTAGTTGAATGTAGTTGAATCCATTCTTGTACAAATGCTTTCCTATAAGGCCAACAAAGTAAAAGAAGATGACCAATAACATTAAATCTTTCATAATCTTCTATGTCAGTAAGTATTCTAAAAAGATGGTCTAACTAGACCACATCAATCTCCTTAAGTAGCCAAAAATTCTTCACCACATCATCTCTTTGTATCTATACAACAATTAGCTCACCTTTTAATTCGCCAACTCTCAACCTTTGTTTCCCTTCTTTGTCTTCAAAGATATCAAAGTTCTTCCCTATGCTATTTACTTCAGATTCAATTGCTTCAATCCTACTTCTAAAATTGTCTATTGTAGCAGGCCATCAGAAATAATATTTGTAAATATATGATATTTCTTTGATGCATTTCTTTGTTTCCATGAAAAGTTCAGATAATATCTTCTTAGCTTTACTACATCTATTTTAAACCAAGCTTCAAACTTGCATCCTTCTAGACCGTCAAGCAACATTCTTTCTTCAACAATTTCAACTAAATTTTCTGGTAAGGAGTCAGAAAAAGTTGATACAACAATATCTTTTTGAAGTAGATACTCTACCAGAGCATCATCAATCTTCATTTTGTTGACAAGAGAAGTGGCATTCCATATCTCACTGATCTTCTTCATCTTTCCTTTAACCAACATAGACTAGATGTCATCTAGATTAGAAGATTTAGATCTAGGTAGAGATTCTTTCTCCTTCTCAATGATGTCCTCAGTTATAACTTTTATTTTCTTCAATTCCAGAGGGGAATCACTAATGACAACTTCCAATCCTCTCTTACATGAGGATGAACCCACTTCAAACTGACTCGATGCTGACATACCAGAGCATAGATTTGTTCTTAAGGATGTGAAATATGATTTGCACATAATTACATTATCTTCCAATGCTTCTAGGTATTTGTAGAATTTTTTCCCAATAGGAGTATCGGATTCCCACACAACATTTTCTCTTCTTGGTATGGAGCTCAGAAATTAAAAGACAAAGCAAACATGCAAAGATCCAAACTAAAAGGGGTAACCCTCAAACACCAACATTCGAGCATTCTCAACCAAGTTTTCAAGTAATAGGATACACAAATCAAACTGCCTGTTTTCCTTAACCATCATATGTGCAATATAAACAGTAATAGTTGATGTCAAGCCTTTACAATTTCTAAAATAGATTTTTTAAGAAACACTCTACACAACATACCTTACAGCCAAATCTACAAGAGTGTTTATCAATAGAGCTTGACGGTCTTTTTTAATGCCAATAAGTTCTTCCACATCTTTGTATTTCATGGTTTTCTTTCCAAGAAGATCTCCAATACTGCATAAGCTAGTAATCGCTTTGATTGATTCCCTTATAATTAGGTAGGGTTTTTCCAATACAATGATGTTGTTCTTGTAAAAATTCAAAAAGAACAAAATAAAGTCTCTATTAGCAAACCAAGGAAATTCTCCCCACAAATTCAAACCTAGAATTTTTATGCTTTGTAATTCATTTTCTCGATTATCCCTAGTTCCATTTCCTTCAACTTCCTATGATCAATTTTTTCCCAATTCTACTCCTTTCAACTTTAGTGGAATTTCACCACTCAATCCTTTATCCATTTTCATGCTTAACTCCATTTAATTCATTAATGGTTAATTGAAACCTCTTTGTTTTCCTTCTTCCCTTTTCCAAATTGAGAAGTGATTCTAGATTACTTGTGACAATTTCTTCGAATTTCCTTTAGAATTTCTTCAAACTACTTCAAGATCACTTCAAGGCACTTTTATAACTCTTAAAATGATCAACTAATCAAAAACACTTATAAATTTTATCTTATACACCATCGACTTTCCCTAAAACATAGTAAATGCAAAAAAAATTAAAAAGTTGCTAAAAACATTCTTCCTTACATAGAAAATCCTAATTCGGTCTACAAATTATCATGCCAACATGTTTTCCTCTGGTTCCTTTTCCAAAACCTTTCAATACTGATTCTTCACATTCTATCCTTGTGCCAACCTCTAACACTCCATTCATCTAGAGGGTTTTTATAATTTTTCTGCTAATGCTCCACCTAAGACCATGCTAGGTCTAATTACTAAATAAATCATTTGTACCAGATGATGGCACAAAAAAATTAGTAGTTTTAGGTTCTTCTTCTTCCTCCTCTTTCTTCTTCCATATCTTATTCATCTCTTCTTTCATCTCTTCTTTTTCGATCTTCTTTACTAGATCATTCTTCTCTATTAGAGCAAACTACTTTCCTTTCTTACTTCTGCAAACATTTGAGATATGTCCTAGTTTATTACAATTATAGCATACAACACTTTTCTAATTAGTATGACCTCCATTACTTCTCAATCTACATTGATTTGCTCTATGTCCAAATTTGTTGCAGGTATACTAGTAGTTATTAAAGGATTGATTCATTTTTCCTCCATGAAACTTTTTCATCATCACTTGGCTGATCATTTTCAACTAAGATTTACATTCAGTAACCTTATGTCCAACCTTCTTTCATGAAAAATATTGTCTAGAGAAAGAACCAAGAAACTAATTCTAATTCATCCCATTCCTTGCATTTTTTTCCCTTGTGACCCTATTTATTATAGGAAAAACAAATACCATTGAAAGAGGGATACCTTTGTGCATTAGGCTATCTACTTACAAAATTTTTTTTTTGCTTTTCTCTGTCCCGAATCATTTGATTTTCTTAGAACTTTCACATACATCATTTCCCAAACCACCTCTTTCATTACTAGGTTTATGTCTTGCAAGAAGTTCTCCAAGCTTGTCGGTGCTAGATCTGAAATTATTCTCACAAAGTTTTCTCTTCTCCAATTCTACTCTCATGTTTACTACCTCCTATTCAAGTTTAACACATTCATTAGATTTATTTTGTATCAATGTATTCATACATTTTTCAATTCTCTTATTTTCTTCTACAGTAACTTTCAGTCCAGTTATCTTTTGTTTCAATTGCTCACTTACTTCTTTGTGTCTTCAATTTATTTAATTGTTCTTTCAGCTTCCAAACACATTAATTTTCTTCACCGACATTCTCTTTTAGATCTATGTTTTCTCTTTCCACTTTTTCAAGATCTTCAAGAGCATTTTGAAGCTCTCCTTTATCATCCATCTGATGAAACTTTAGGATATTCCTCAAGTGGTCAAGCTCTCCACCAAGGAACCAAAGCTTTGATACCAATTGTTAATAGGTACATGACAACTGAGACGAGGTGGGGTGAATCAATTTTCACAAAATTCAAAACTAAAAACTTCAACTCTTATCAATTTCACAATCACACTATTTTTTTATCAAGCATGAACATGAGATACAAAAAACATAAAGTAAATTAACACATTGAACACCATATTTTACGTGGAAAAATCAAGGAGGGGAAAACCATGGTGAGGATTAACTCAGAATATAAATTAGTTCTAGAACTAAATAAATAAGGCTCACTACCAAGGGCTCACTGTCCAAATACAAAATCTCACTACTTACAAGGGAGGATCACTGCCTACAAAAATATTTACAAAATAGAAGTTTGGATTCATAGCCAAAATGAACTAAAAATAGTGCACCTAACAAGTGTTGATGTAGTTCCAGTGATGCTCAATAGACTTACTTGACACACTTCATCATTTTCGCTCTTCTTTACTATTGCTTCATCTATCACACACACACATACTTGATATTCCTTCACAAAAAATTGTTCAACACACACACATATATATATACTTGATCTCTCCGCAAGCATCAATTAGGTCAGCCTAATTAGATGCATCTTCTTGCTTACCAAAAATGTCATCATGTCGGCTTCAAGTATTCACAAAATTTTCCAAAAGAGGCAATTCAATCGTTCAACACACTACATCATGTCAGCATAGACCTAAGATAGGTCACACATATATCCACATAACAGAATTAATTCATCATATCATGACTAATCCAAGAATTCATCCAAAAATAGACTTCATTGCAAGAAGCAAACAACAAGATAATGGAAATATATCGTATGAGCACTAGAACACAAGAAATTTTGAACATACATGCCTTCAAAAACCATAAAAAGATTCCCAAAACCACAAGCATCAACTACCAACTACAGAGGATTTCGAACTGGAATACTGGAGCATGTAGCTTGAGAACCGGTTCAGATACAAGACCAGAATACTAGATCAAGCACTAACTTATACTTGTCGCTACAACATGGTGACATCAATGAAAAAACAAAACTACAGAGATAATCATTCTTCTTCATTCTTCAAACAATCTCCCCTTTTTTCATTGATGGCAACATGTGCCAAAAAATGTTCAAAAACTCTCCTCCAATCTCTCCCAACTTCCAAAAACTCTCTAAATCTCAACTTCCAAAAACTCTCCAAATCTCTCCACCTTTGACATCAATGGAAAAGGGTGACCAAAAGATGTAAACATGGTGACATTAAAATTGCAAAAAGATTCCAATTCTTCCAAAAATTTATAGACATCCAAAAAACTTTCAAGTATTCAACAATTTAATTTTGTTTAGATTCCTTTTTCTCTTTCTTTTCTTCTTGCAAAACAAAAAAATAATGGAAATTGAACATTTATAATTCTAGTAAAACTAACATTCTTCACCTCAAACACCTTATTGTATCTTTCTTTGATAACTAGATATAACTTATTCCAGTTGAATGTAGTTGAATCCATTCTTGTGCAGATGCTTTCCAATAAGGCCAACAAAGTAAAAGAAGATGACCAATAAGAGTACTGTCTTTTACAATCTTCTACATCAGTAAGTATTTTGGAAAGATGGTCTAACCAGACCTCAACAATCTCCTTAAGTAGCCAGAAAGTCTTCACCACATCATCTCTTTGTCTCTATACAGCAATTAGCTCAGCTTGTAATTCTTCAACTCTTAGCCTTTGTTTCCCTTCTTTCTCTTCAAAGATATCAAAGTTCTTTCCAATGCTATTTACTTCACATTTAATTGCTTCAATCCTAATTCTAAAAATGGTCTACCATAGTAGGCCACTAGAGACAATATTTGTAAATATATGATATTTCTTCGATGCATTTTTTTGGTTCCATGATAAGTTCAGATAATCTCTTCTTAGCTTTAGTACATCTCTTTTCAACCAAGGCTTGAAACGTGCATCCTTCTGGACCTTGAAGCAACATTCTTTCTTCAACAATTTCAACTAAATTTTTTGGTAAGGAATCAGAAAAAATTGATACATCAATACCTTTTCGAACTAGTAGATACGCTACCAAAGCGTCATCAATCTTGAGTCTATCGACAAGAGAAGCTACATTCCATATCTCACCAATCTTCTTCATCTTTCCTTTAACCAACATAGACTGGATGCCATCTGGATCAAAATATTCAGATCCAGGTAGAGATTCTTTCTCCTTCTCAATGATGTCCTCAGTTATAGCTTTTCTTTTCTTTGACTCTAGAGGGGAATCACTAATGAAAACCTCCAATCCTCTTTTACTAGAGGATGAACCCACTTCAAACTGACTTGGTGTTGACATACCAGAGCATAGATTTTTTTTTAAGGATGTGAAATATGATTTGCACATACTTACATTATCTGCCAATGCTTCTAGGTATCTATAGACTTGTTTCTTAATAGGAGTACTAGATTCCCACACATTTTCTCTTCTCGGTAGGGAGCTCAAAAAGTAAAAGACCAAGCACACAAGAAAAGATCCAAATGAAAAGGGGTAACCCTCAAACACCGATATTCAAGCATTCTCAGCCAAGTTTTCAAGTAATATGCTAAACAAATCAAACTTCCTATTTTTCTTAACCATCATATGTGTAATATAAACAACAATAGCCAATGTTGAGCCTTCACGATTTCAAAATTAGATTTTGTAAGAAACACCATACACAACATACCTTACATCTGAATCCACAAGAGTGTTTATCAATAGAGCTCAAGGGTCCTTGTTAATGCTAGTAAATTATTCCACATCTTTGTATTTCATGGTTTTCTTTCCAGGAAGATCTCCAATATTGCATAAGTTAGTAATCACTTCGATCGGTTCCTTCATAATTAGGTAGGGTTTGTCCAATACAATATTTCCATTCTTGTAATAATTCAATAAGAACAAAATAAATTCTCTACCAAAAAACTAAGGAAATGCTCCCCACAAATCCAAACCTAGGGTTTTTATGCTCTATAATTCATTTTCGCTTATCCCTATTTCCATTTCCTTCAACTTCCTATGATCAAATTCTTTCAATTCTACTCCTTTCATCTTCAGTGGAATTAAACCACTCAATCCTCTATCCATTTTCGTGCTTAACTCCCTTAAATTCGTTAATGGTTAATCAAAACCTCTCTATTTTCCTTCTTCCCTTTTGCAAACTGAGAAGTGATTCTCGATTACCTCTGACAATTTCTTCGAATTTCCTTTAGAATTTCCTCAAACTACTTCAAGATCGCTTCAAGGAACTTTTCAAACTCTTTAATTTCTCAACTAATAAAAAATACTTATAAATTTCATCTTATATAGCATCGATTTTCCCTAAAATGCATTAAATGCAAAAAACATCAAAAAGCTGCTAAAAAAATTCTTCGTTACACAAAAAATCCTAATTTGGTCTACAAATTATCATGCCAACATATTTTCCTTCAGATCCTTTTCCAAAACCTCTGAATACTCATTCTTCACATTCCATCCCCATGCCAACCTTTGACACACCATTCATTTAGGGGGTTTTTATAATTTTTATGATAATGCTCCCCGTAAGACCATGCTAGGTCTAATTAATGAATAAATAGTTTGTATTGGATGAGGGCACAAACACATTAGTAGTTTTAGGCTATTCTTCTTGCTCTTTCTTCTTGCATATTTTCTTCATCTCTTCTTTAATCTCTTCTTCATCGATATTCTTTACCAGTTCATTCTTCTCTACCAAAGGAGACTGCTTTCCTTTCTTACTTCTACAAACCTTTTAGATATGTCTTAGTCTATTACTGTTGCCAATTTTTTGCCTTGGCTCAATTGGTGAAGCCGGTTGAATGTTATTTATCGTAAGGTGGAATTGCACTTAAGTTCAAATGTTGTTTCACAATTTTTATCATTATTCATTGAGCAGCAGTTATACATTTTAAAGAAGTAATAGAGTTTTCAGAGTGCCATTCAGATGTTGTAGAATTAAAAGAAATACAAAATTGATAACATGAGAAAAATAGCATTTCAGATGCTTTCTTTTATTTCATGAAAACTCATATTTTACAAGGCTTCATTTGATTTTGACAATTAGAATGATATTACAACATTGCATTTAAATGAATTTTTCTTTTCAAATGAAAAGAAAAGATTGAAAATCAAAGATCCCACAAGCCATGGATGTGACAGTTACAGTACATTTCTAATAGCACATTGCACTACTGAAGATGCAAAAAGTAAAATATATAAGCCATGACATAATCATCATTGCCTGATTATCAACGTTTGATGCTGAATGGTGCACCTATGCCTTCTCGAGCTCCGTCGACCTAAAAGAGGAAAAGAGGGGTGTCAATGGCTCTGATTATGAAGTAACCTATATAAGGCACCCACAATAGTACAATCTACTATTAACCATGCATTGAAACAATCAACCAAGTGCAGTATGGAAGAAGTGAGTTGAAGTAGAAATAAAAACATCATGATCATTATATTTTGTTTTTATCCTAACATTGTTTGTTTCCTTGTGCAAGTATAGGTGAAATCGCGAAGTTGATCATTATTCGAAGACCAAGCATGTGGAGAAAAACATGCTCCCACAAGGGTAGAGTTCGGCATGCTGCCCTATTCATTAATTGGGCTGATTTTAAAGATACATTATCATATTCATTAAATGAAATGAAGAACAACTGAAAGAGTAAAAAAAACGTTATCCATCAAGCAACCAAACCAACTGTGCATTCATAACAATCAGGTTATGCATTCTGAAGGCTACAGGTGAATAGTGAGTTTAGTTCACTAAATGAATTCAGCAGAGTACATTTACATCAGATATTGCTGAATAATTCATATTTTGTTTCACTTGCTTATCATAATCATAAATGTCATGCAAGTTTACTTCATCAATTCATTCTATTCACAATCAAGGATAGTGAGCAGGCATACATTATGCCTTAATGGTTTGATTTAATTTTCATCATGAAAGAGAGCAGATTTTAAAAGTAGTTTGATAAGTGGAACATAAAAATGCATGAAGGGTACCATGTTGCTCAAGAATACAAGGGACAAACAATGCATTCGAGTGTTGAATGAATTACTAGTTCTAGTTGATTAATAAGTAAATACAACATTATGAGTTGTAATGACTAAAGATCATTCCAGAATAATAAGGGAAGAGCAAGCTTTGTCTTTCCAGAAGGAATTTTGAGTTTTTAGTTATGCATATGAACTAGTGAGTAGAGGTGGTTCATGGTGTTGCAATGATCAATCAAAATCTCTACGAAGTCCAAGAGTAGGAAGCAGAGGACAAGAATTGTTGTGTTAAGGTTGAGGAAGATCAAAAGGACACTATTGAGCATACAGGAAAGCATGCATGGGTACAGTATACTTGGGAAGTCTTTTTCTTCACAATGGATAAGCACAAAATCATGCTAGAAGTAAGAAGTTCAAATGCCTTAGAAACCTAGTTTATCATGATAAAATGAAGATGCAAGAATTGGAGAGGAGTCAAAGTCAGCTTTAATAACAAATGAAAAGTATGAGTTTTTAACAACTAAAATTGTAAAGTGTCACTTAATGGCCGAGTCCCTAAATTGAATATAGATAAATGAACAGATTTATGTTTCTCTCACAGGGATCATTATTTTCTAAGGATGAATGTCATGAAAAATAGCATTAGTATTGCAATGGAGAAGCGTTCTTTTCTTTAAGTACAAAATACTAAGGAGGTTAAAGGTGAAAACAAATATTGAAGCATTCTTTTGTTACAGAAGTTCAGAAAGATCACTGGTTATTTGAGCCGAACCCTTAAGAGTAAATGCAAAGGAGTATATAGAATTTTATCATTTTATCCTCATCCATGAGGGTGTTCCTATTCAATAGCGAAGCAGTTTGTTCTATCAACCCAGCTGAATATATTTGTGTGATAATAGGTACTGGTGAAATTTTATTCTTGGGTCAAGGTTCAGAGTACATAAAACATGTAGTTTTCATTTTTAATGTTACCCAAGGGAGGGCTAGTTAAGCAAATGTCAAGATAAATGCAGAGAGGAGAAGTGGTCATGCATCAAAGGAAGAGAGGTACAATTTTCTTCAGAATATATATCATGTCATTATTTTGGTTTCAGGGGTCTGAAATGAACCACCAGTTGTTTTGGGTCGAGCTCATATGAATAGGACCAAACAAATGAAGTTGCAGTTTTGAATCTCAAGTAACCATGATTGGGGTTTCTAATAAGCACACTAATTTTCATTTTTGGCAATCATCTATAATACCCATTTTGGGGTTTGCATTCAAAGTGCAGGAAAAGCAATAATAAAGTTAGTCCCATATGGGTTTTACATAAGCAGCAGTAGAATACAAAAATGCATTTTTTTTGTGACTGAATCAAGCTTCGTAGAAAAAGAAAATATAGTTTTCTTTAGGGTTTTCAAATACCCACATTCAGTTTTGTTTTTAAATATAGAAAATTCAATTATAGTGATAACCCACGAGAAAAGACAACAGGAAAATGCGAAGATGCAAGTTTCCTCAGTTGGGTCGAGCAACAAAAGGAAGAAAATGTAGTTCTATTCAAATTTCTATGATACCCATATGCAGAAATGCTTTCAAATAGACATATGGCCAATTTTTTGTTCTGGTTCGAGCCCAAAACTCAAAGAGTTGCTTTCTACAATACACATATGGCATGGCCTGAACATGGCTAGAAATTCTTGATTTAAAAAGAAGCCCTCTAAGTTTCCAAAGAACAAGTGTTAGCAAAGAAGATTACTAGTCCAAGGATAAAAGTAAGCACTCTAGCCTGAGCTAGAGGTTCCAGATAGCTTCCCAAAGTAAGATTTTGAACTTTTGAAGAACAGTCGAGCTTTCATAGTGAGGATGGTACACAACAATGATAGATGTAGACATAGAAAATTCAAGGAAAATGCATTAGGGAGTATGTATAGTCACAGCTATAAGGCCTAAATATATTAAAATATGGAGCCATAGAAGCTATGAAACCATCGAAATAGCTTACCCTTGCATAGTAGAAGAAAGCAAAAGCACAAGGCAAGCTCTCATGGAGTGAACTAACAGAGGTCGAGCTCGAGCTCAAGCTCATTATGGCCAAAGAAGAACAGGTGCAAAGAAGACAGGAAGTCAGAACATGACAGTCCACAGCCTTAATGGCCTGTCATTTTTCAAAAAATGAAGTAAAAAGCTTCTGTACAAAGCAAAGCAATCTTACCCATTGAAGAGTTTGTTTTTTCTAAAAGAGTAATGGTGATTTCCAAGGCACTCGAGCTTGAGTTCAACTCATTCATGGCAGTGGCAGAGCTTCTTCCCTTCAAACTAGAGAGTGCAAAATGAGTGATCAAACCCATAATTTGACCTTATGATGATCTAGAATTTTTGGTTTAAAGCACATGTTGAATTCTGAATGGAGGTCAAGGATTATAATCTTTGCATTATGACTTATTAAAATCTAAGTCTAAATGTATATGAGGGGGCTGAATTCCTAAGTTGGTCGATGGGTTAAGTCTTTGTGACTTATTTCTTTTGCCTTGGTGAAATATGAAGTGGTGAAATTTGAAGCCTTGGGTATGGTTTAAACAATGATAATATTAATGGATATCTTGTGACCTAAGATTAGGTTTTGATGCCATGTGACCTAGTATTTGATTGTTTAAGGTCAATGATCTTTTTAGGGTTTTAATTTTTTGATTGATTTGGGAGAAATCAATGAGAATTGAAGATATGAGAGAAGAGAATAATGTGTAATATTTTTATGATTTTGTGAGAAAATCAGATTATTTTAATTGGAGAATTAAGGAGCTTTTCTTTTGTAAAAGATTCTAAATCTTTAATTGCAAAAAATAGATAATTGTGAAAATCTACATAAGAGTAAAGCAGAATCATAAAGTGATATTCTATAAATTGCTTTGTGTTTTCTTGCTATTTTTAGCAGATTTTTGTTGACTTTTACTCTTGGTCGGATTTCAGACCTATCTTGGAGAGATAAGATTTTTTTGAGATTTTAAAGCAAATCTGGCCTATTTTTAGAGGCTTGACAGTGTGATCATAAAAGCATTGTGCTTTTTCCTACTTTTATGCAGTTTTTGAGGCAGTTTGAAGCCTTTTTCCTTGAGTTTTTTTTTGAGCTCGGATTAGGGTTTCTTGAGAGTTCTTTTCAAAGACTTAGTCTTTCAACTTTCCTCTCTAAGTAGTTCAGATCAAAGTTTCTTGCTCATATACATTTTTGAGCTTGTAAACCTTTTTGGTACTCAGTTTCAGATTCAAGCAAAGAATCTTTCAGTTTTAATAGAATAGCAGATTTCTCCTTATCTTTTGTCTTAGATTTTGTAATGGCAATCTGATGTATTTGTGTTTTTTAAATCAGAATCCTTTTATGTCTTGTTGTTATAAGGTTGTGTTTCAAAATTACATGTTTCAGGTTGCATGTTGTATTTGTTTTCCAGATCTTCATACAAATCACTGATGGGATATATGCCAATGAGATTGTGAGAATTACTATAATAAAGAAGCTATTATGAGTGGTTAAGTCTAAATTTTCATAAAGTTAGGTGAATCATCTGTTATTCATAGGCTTTATTTTCAAGTTATCTTTTATCCCTTTCCTTAGAGGTTCCTTTAGAATAGAATTCATCATTTGTAGAACCATCTCACTCTAGAGATTCCTCTTTCATTCAGATCACCCACATCTAAAAGAGGTTTCCATGTTTCAGTAGATTATTGAATATTGCATTTAGCAGGGTGCAAATCTATTGACAACAATTACAATTATAGCAAACAACACTTTTTGTATTAGTCTAACCTCAATTACATCTTGATCTACATTGATTTGCTATGTGTCCAAATTTGTTGCATGTATAGTAGTAGCCATTAAAGGATTGATTCATTATGCCTCCATGAAACCTATTCATCATGACTCGGTTGATCATTTTCACCTGAGATCTACATGCAATAGCCTTATGTCCAACCTTCTTGCATGAAAAATATTGTCCAGAGAAATAACCAAGAAACTGATTCAGATTCATCCTACTAGTGCATTTTTTTTCCTTGTGACCATATTTATAACAAGAAAAACAAATACCATTGAAAGAGGGATATCTTTGTGCATTAGGTTGTCTCACAAATTATCTCCTAGTAAAATTTATTTTTTTCTTTCCTTTGTCCTAATTCATTTGACTTGCCTTATAAATTTCACCTGCATGATTTCCCAAACCACCTTTTTCCTTACTAGGTTTATGTCCTTCAAGAATTTCTCCAAGCATGTCAGAGATAGATCTAAAATTGTTCTCACAATTGTTTTCCTTCTCTATTTCTACACTCATGTTTACTACCTCCTATTCAAGTTTAGTTCATTCATCATATTTATTATGTATCATTGTATTCAGACAATCTCCAATTCTATTTTTTCTTCTACAGTCACTTTTAGTTTAATTATCTCTTGTTTTAGTTTTTCACTTACATCTTTGTGTCTTTCCTTGAATTTCTTTAATTATTCTTTCAACTTCTGAACACATTCATTTGCTTCATCAAGATTCTCTTTCAGATCTTTTTTTTCTCTTTCCACTTTGTCAAGATCTTCAAGAGTAATCTAAAGCTCTCCTTTATCATCCATCCAATCAACCTTCAGGATCTTCCTCAAGCAGTTAAGCTCTCCACCAAGGAACCAAAGCTCTGATACCAATTGTTAATAGGTGCAAGACAACTAAGAGGGTGGGTGAATCAGTTGTCATAAAATTCAAAACTTAAAACTTCAATTCTTATCAATTCCACAACCACACTATTCTATTATTAAGCATGAACATGAGATACAAAAAACATAAAGTAAATTAACACACTGAACACTATATTTTATGTGGAAAACCTAAGGAGGGAAGAACCACGGTGAGGATTAACTCACAATATAAATTAGTTCCAAAAATGAATATATAAGGCTCATTGCCAAGGGCTCACTACCCTAAAAGGACTCACTATCCAAATACAAAAGCAAACTACTTACAAGGGATGCTCACTACCTACAAAAAGATTTAAAAAATAGATGTTTGGCTTCATAGTCATAATGAACTAAAAATAATGCACCTAACAAGTGTTGATGCAGCTCCAGTGATGCTCAATAGACTTACCTGACACACTTCATCATTTTTTCTCTTCTTTACTACTACTTCATTGATCACACACACATTCTATATTATTTCTCAAAAACTTGTTCAAGACATATATATACTTGATCTATCCCTAAGCATCAATTAGGTCAGCCTAATTAGATAATGCAGATATGTTGTATGCACACCAGAGCACAAGAAATTATGAACAGACATGCCTTCAGCAACCATAAACAATTTCCCAAAACTGCAAGAATCAACTACCAATTATAGAGGATTGTGGACTAGAATACTGGAGTGTGTAGCTTGAAAACAGATTTAGATACCAAACCAAAATACTAGATGAAGCACTGACTTAGACTTGTATCCACAATATTGTGGCATCAATGACAACACAAAACTATAGAGATAATCATTATTCTTAATTCTTCCAATAGAGACATATGGAAAAGGATTCACAATATTAAGTAAAAAGGATGTGATAAAACAAGTGAACATGAAATTCATTAACTCCTAGAGAGAATACCAACTAAAGACACTAAAGGGTTAGGATATCAAGATCCTCCTCTTGAAATTTAAGTGTTATCCTTTTGAAAGAACAAACAATGCCTCATAACAATGATAGGATTGTCTTAGATCCTCCTCCTAACATAAGTGTCCTCCTTCCTAAAGAGCAACCAATTCCTCACAATTATGATAGAGAAGATAAGGTCATTTGAGGACCTCATGCTCTATATTCAACTTGAGAAGTTGGTGAACCTAGCAAGAAAATTTATGACCTCAAGTAGTTTCCGAATGACAAATATTTACAAATTCTTCTTCGTCATGGTCTCACAAAATTACCACCTATTAGAGAACGTCAACACAAAAACAAAAAAGGAACAAGCACAAACAACACTCATTGTAGATATCATAGAATTTTTTGGCATTACACTAATAACTTTCATGTATTAAGAAGGATATTGGATGAATTTGCTAATCCTGATAATTCCTATATATTTACAGTTGAATAGCAATAGCTTGGATTTTGCTCCTTGCCAGGTAATATTTGTAGGGTCTTAAACATTTTCACTATTACATTTTATATACTTATTGTAAATCATTTTCTTTGATGCAAGGAGCTCATTCTCATCACCTATATTGGCTCATCCTTGTCCTACTCTCAGTGGGGGCATGGGTTAGTTGGCCTTGTCCTAGTTTTGGCACATGTTGTTGTCCCTTTGGTTGGTTGTTTTCCATCTATTTATATGAACTAATATTGGGATTCAAATGATCTACTTTAAGTTGACCTGCATGTGCCTTACTAGTCCTTTGATTTATCATGTTTCTTTATTAAATGTGATTGCATGTGAATAATGTGATCCCTCGTGATGTTTTTTTTAATGTATCTCTCTCTCTTTGTGACATTGCTCTATATGTACCTACATTCTCCTCTATGTCATAAACATTTAATCTTTTTCCTTTGTCTTGTGTTTTCCTTTTGGGGATGAAACAAGGAATCGAGACATTTAGATCTCTTCCATGTTGACCCAAAAGGGTTTTCTTTGTTTTTTCTCTCTTTCTGTCATTCTTCTAGTTCTATGAGTATTTGGGGAATGATGATATCTCTAAGCTCTAAAAAATCATTATAGAAAACACATGCTGACCTTGAATCCATAGATCCCTTATGTATTTCTAGTGGAAACCTTTCCTTCCTATTTCATGAAGCGACTTTATTTTAGAAACATATGACTTGGAATAGGGTTTTCCAATGAAATATCTCATGTTTTAGGACAAAACATTGGCTACCTTAAGGAAATTTCTCACAGTGATGGTTTTAGCAATTGCTTTAAAGTTTGGGCATATGTCGATGACCTCTTTCAGAAATTTTTTCATGGCATTTCTTTTTCTTGTGATGTGTCCTTTTCTTCATGGTGTCATTGGGTGTGATGTCCTCCAAGAGTGTGATATTTCTAAGCATATAATCTCCATTTTTAGCATGATGTGAAATAAGAGGCATCCTATAAGTGGTGATCTGATATTCTTTACTTTTCCTCTCTTGGAGACATTAGGCACAATGCTCCCTAAGAAGAAGACTTTGCATGAATAAAGTAAAATCCCCTTTAACAAAAACTTTCAGACATGACATTCAAAAGCATAAAAAGCATTGCATTGTGGTGCCTTATTGAAGTTATCACAAAGATAACATTGATATAGTTAATATGATGAGAATCCAAGACACTGGCATGACTTTCTCATTATACAGTGAGAAGCTAACACATTGGCATGCCTTTCTTACTAAGCCACCTTGTTGGGACAACTCACCTAGTAGGAAAACTAAGGTTCCACTACCCTAGAGTGAGCAGTGTATGTTATAGATAAACATCCCTATTCCACATCACGTTGAAATGGTTGTGCTTGATCCTTTATTTTTCTTTGTTTTTCTTGGCCTTTGATAGGGTAATATGGCTATGTATCTTTGTTATTTTTTCATACTAAAGTGTCTTGAGTGTCTACTTTAGTGTGAGTTTTTCATGGGGGAAAACTCTCACTAAAGTGGGGGAAAAATGTAGTAATGGAAAAAATATCCATTTTCCTTACTTAATTTGTGAATAATTGACATGGAATTAACTTAATTGTGCTTTGGGTTAGTGTTGTAATGTGTTGTACACATTCACATTAATCTAGGTCCCCTTTTAAACAAAATGTACTTAAATTGTACCTTATTTAGGGTGTTGTAAAGTGTTGTAGTGCACTTTCACACTTATCTAGGGTCTCATTAATTCATTGTGGTAAATTGAGCTTAATTAGCCTCTTTAATTCCAATTTAAGCATTCTTCTGACACCTTTTGAAGGATCTATCCCAACACCCAATAATAATATGGAATAAAATTTAATTTAGAAAATTTTAGGTCATAGAAAATGGTGCTAGGATCCATTTTCCTTTAGTGTAAAATAGGTCCTCTCCATATAGGACCCCCCTTTCTATGCATATTGGACATGGGTTTATGATGTTCTTTCCACCTCCCAAAGAAAAGTTTTAGAAAATTATGCCAGGACCCATTCACCTTTAGTGGCGAATTGATCCTTCTCTCTTAAGACCCCCCTTTTTTAATTTAATTTTGGTGGGGTTCTAATGATTTTTAATTCTATATGTGGTTTTGACTTGAATATTTTGAATTTCATGGTTAATCTCTAGATTTAGTATAAATATAAGGTTAATTCACATTGTTTCATACTAGAAACTTTGAGAGAGAATCCTAATACTTTACAAGAGCATTATAGAGCACTTCAAGAGAATTTTCAAATGCATTCAAAGGTAGATTATCAAAATTTTATTGCAGCAATTCAAGATCATTTCATCATGTCAAAGGCATAGTGCATTCATGCATGTTGTTGGGCTAAGATAGTTGGTGTAGCATTGAAGATCCACTTGCAAGCATTGTTACATATCTTATTTGAGATCAAGATCTACATTCTTCATGGCCACTACATGTTATATTGCAGATTTATACTCCAAGAAAACTTCCAAGGTATCAACATCATTCCATATTTCATGTTTCATGCTTCAATTTCATTATTTCATCATATGGTTTAATTACCTAAATGGGGTTTGACTTAGGCAGACCCCTATTCACTAACAATCAACAATTTTTTCTCCCTTTGAATGTGTGTTTGAAGATTTACAGGTTGAAGATCAAGTGGAGAACAACATTGAAGTAAAATTGTCAAATTTGTCAAGTTGTAAATTTATCATTCATAATGCAAGAACATGGAATCAATGCTGCAAAATTTGTTATAGGTTTTTAGGAGCCGGCAATCAAGGATCTGAGAGTGCAAGAATCAAGGAACAAAACTTATGTTTTAGTTTTAGAAACCCTAACAGGGACCCATTATCCACTAAAGGTGAATGAGTCCTTTGTGCCCTAAAAATAGGGACAAGTTTTGAATATGTTCTTAGTGGCATTTTAATATCTAAAATGCAAATATGAAGTGTTAGCTTTTGGAATCTATTTTTTTATAAATTGGATAAACACCTATAAATACCTAGTCTTTTTGTCATTTGACATGGAACACACTTTTATGAAGCAATCGTATTGAGAAAATTATTGTCAAGAGCATTTAAGAGAGGCATATCAAATAATTATTACAACAATTCAATCCAAGATTATGTCAAAGTTTATGTGTGTTCATGTTATATGAAGGCTAACATACTTTTAGGTCTTCAAAAGATCCAAGCATTCAAGAAAATCAAGCAATCAAAGTCCAAGATACTTGAAGAGATGTGTATGTCTTTAGTCCTTCAAGGAAGCCATTGAAGGGTGGTGAGTTGTAGCAATGTGTTCATTCATCATTTCCTTCCTTTTCATTAAAGGTTTTATCATTGACATTACCATTGTGGAAGTGGAACCTCTAACACGGGATTTGATTAAGGCAATCCCTATAAGGGATAATATTTTCCCTCTTTGTGGATGTGTAGGTTGTAGGTTTGAATTGGATTGAAGAGATCTTGAAGATCCATTTTGCATTGCTGCATTTGTTGTCATCAACCTTGTCAAGACATAGAAACTCGCCTATAAGATTTATTTATGACATTTTGAGTGTGGGAAAATCATGAAGCAAAAGATGAGATCTAACATTAGAGGACCTTGAAAGTTGACCAGGACACCCCTGCAAGGACTTACTGGCCATATGGAAACCCTTTCCTTGTAGGCCTAATAGAACCAATCTTTCTAAGTAGGTACACATCAGTGTACACCATCCAAATCTATTAGAATTTCATTGTTTATGTTTATCAGTTGTTGGATAATAGAATTTATTACATTAGGGAATATAGTTTAATTAGGGAAATCAATCACAATCATGTCTAAATAATTCCTATTCACAAAAGGATGCATATCCGGGGCTGATTGGCTCACCATTGAGATTGATAGTCAATCAATCCCCCTTATTGATTTACATCCCAATGAAACATATAAAAATAAGAATACACCCTATATTTGGAACACTCACTTTAGGGTGAGTCATAAATCTTTATGTTTCAACAACAAACTGATGTGAATACAAAAAGGTACATGGATAATGCATAGGAACTAATGAAAAAGAGAAGAGATATAAAGGAACTTGACATATAATTATGGGATGAACTTGATTGATTGAGGGAACATTTTCCCTAGATTGACAAATTGGGAATTCTAGAATCTTTGAATAGGTATCAATAGGTTAAATTCTATAGGTGTTCTCCTATTAGACTTATCTATGAAACTTGTTTTTTTGATGAATGATTCATCTTGTCCTAACTTAAAAATGAATATAATTGAATGCTTGATGTTGATGTTGATTCTTCAATCTCCTCCAAATCTACTTAAGATATGCCACTTGTAAACATGAAAGGACATAAAGGCTTATGATGCAAGAGCATCCAAGGTGTAAAGACAATCCTATGTCACCAAAAATATTTCAATGCTGTCTTGTTTTATTTTAATAAAGTCTTAGGTGGTAGGAAATAATAATTTCATTTGCAACAATGTAATTTCCCTTTTGTGTGAAAATGTAAATGTAATTTTGATGGGGAAAAGTTCTCAGTAAACTATGAAATCATCTTGGAGAGGAATATACCATTGGGCATCCACTTTTGGAGGAGGTCAAAAACTCTTATTTTTGTGTACATGTGTCCTATGTTTTCATAAAGTGGGTTGCAAAAGAATATTGAATGTTGTTTGCATATCTTTGCATGGAAAGTTGTAAATGATAGGCTGTAAGGAATCTATAAGAGGTGTAAGTTGTCATAGAATCCCAAATTTGATTGGTCAAGACTTAGGCACCCAAGAGAGGGATGACATGCATTGGACTTCATTTCTTATTGCAGATTTTGAAACTCTGAAAGTTGGGTGCAGTATTCTCAAGGTGGTTTCAATTGATTTTTTTGTAAAACCATGGGTTTTTTTCTCCATGACACTTCTTTATTTATTGATTCCTTTTAATTTGGAGAAGGGGACTTGAGAAGTGAAGTTTGCATACCTAGATGTTTCCAAAATTATGCTAGATTTTTGAAGACACATTTTTTGCAGGTTTTGCATGTAGGATTGAAGGGGAGCCCATGAGCTTAAGTTTTATGTAACATTTTTGCATATTTGAATATAATGTATAACTTGCAAATTTCTCTTCTATATTTTGTACTTTCTATGTATTTTTAGCCTTCTTGTATTGTTTTTAGTGAGGTTTTGTGATCAAATTTGAAAGGGAGAGTCTCCCTTTTCATAGGTGGTATCAAAGCAGTCATCTTGAGCCTATAAACAAAGCACCGAAGAGAGGCAGTTTGTAGTAGACCCTATGAGTTGTGGGTGAAGATCAAAATTCCTCCAAGATTTTCCAACCATGGTAGAGGTAGAGGTAGAGGTGGTGGAGGAAGAGACCCTCCTAGAGATGAAATTAGAGCCCTCAAAATGAAATTTGAAACTTTGCATGAAGAGATTCATAAGAGAGAAGCGCATCAAGAAAGAGATGATAGTGAAGATGAAGATGAAGATGAAGAGGAAATGGAAGAGAAAGAACACAATCAAATGGATCCTAGTGAAATTAGATCATTGAGAACAATATAAAACATTGGAAAGAAACCCAAGATGGATGTTTCAACCTTTAGTGGAAGTTTAAATCCCGAAGAGTTGATAGACTGGATTAATGACATGGAAGAATTTTTTTGGTTAGAATAGATTGAAGACCCTCACAAAGTGAGGTTTTCAAAAATAAAATTAAAAGGCCATGCAAGCATTTGGTGGAAAGAAATCCAACTTGAAAAAGGAAGATAGGGGAAAGAAAAAAATTTCAAATGGGATAGGATGGTGGAAAAAATGAAGATACAATTTATTCTAGTAGATTATGATTTGGAGTTGCTTAAAAAGATGTAGAGCTTGAGACAACGAACGAGGATCGTGAAAGAATACATAGAAGAATTTCACAAGGTCCTAATTTGAATAACACATTCCAAAGAAAATAAGGAGAAGGTAGCTCATTACATTAATGGGTTGAAATCTAGCATATAAGAAGAATTGGTATTGGTGAGAATGACCACCATTGAGGATACCTATCAATTTTCATTGAAAGTTGAAGAAAGAATAAACAAAAAAATTGAAAGTAAACAAAGAGGAAGAGGTCATGGCAGAAGAATCGAAAAAAGTAATGATGGAAATCAAAAATATCAAAAATTTGAAGACCAAGGAACAGTAAAAATTAGAAAATTAGAAAATTATCACCCTCCCAAAGATCAAAATCCAAGAGGTAGAGGAAGATCAGGTAGAGAATTCAGAAGAGGTGGCTTTCACAAAACCTATTTTCGAAGTGATGAAGAGGGGAATAGAGCTTATGACTATCATCACAATCAAGAAAGGACCAATAAAAGACTAGAAAATCAGAATATAGAAGAAAACACCAATGAGAAGGATGCACACTCAATGCATTCCAAAGAAGCAGAAGGAAGTGAAGTCCTGATGACAAGAAGAGAATTATTGAATGAAGAAGATGAACTTGTTCATAGAAATAGATTATTCAAGACTGTTATTCCCCCAATTTGAACATGAAAATTTAAAAAAATTAGTGCTAAAACCCCTAAACTACCAAATCATGAAAATAATTAAATCAGAAAACCTATGCAAGCTAGTGTAATATATTTTTGTGGGTTTGTTAATGACCTGATCCCACCCAATCTACCCAGTTTTCATGCTTGAACACCTTTTTTTTTGAGAGATTTTAAGCTTTAATTTTTCTCATCCATGATTTGCAAACAAAGTCAAAATCCAAGATCTTAGTTGCTGGAGACCAAAATATTTCTAGGTTTTACTTAGAAGCACCCAATCCTCTTGTTGTCCAAATTTTGTGCAAAATGGAGCTTTTTTGTGGAAGATATGATATTTTTTGTCTTTCATCCATGGCATGGTTCCAAGAGGATAAATAAAGATATTATTTCACATCTTCTAATTAATCTCATACATCATTTAAATGTTGTGAAGCACAAAATGTTTCTTTCCCAAAGTCAGAAAATTTATTAAAGGAATTCAATTTTTGAAGTCCACTTGTGGCCTTATTAAACTTCTGAAGTTACAAAATTCCCTGACTCCTTGTCAGATAACTCATGAGTTTGATAACTACAAAAGTGCCCGATGTGTATGGTTATAAAGTTCTCAATAACCCTGACTCCCCGACAATGGATGTAAAGGCGATGAAAAACTGTCGGGAATTATTCTAATGTTATCTCCTTTATGATAGCTACACAAGAGATAGGGTAAAGCAGCCATGGTTTCAATAGTGAATACAGAGTGAAATGGAATAGCTCCAGAAGAATATTATAACAACAAAGTTGAGCCCGTGCACAATGTAAAAGTATGGACAAGGTTGTTGGATGATGTTGAGAATGAAAAGAGGCGAGTGCATGTCTACAGTTGATAAACTTGTAAATTCTATGTTTGCTCGTTGACTAAAAGGAATTTCGATAGAAACAAAAGAGTTCATAGGGCCAATTCAAAATAAGATATGTTGCATTATTCACACAAAAATTTGGCACCATTCTCTTATCACCCTTTAACTTAGAATGTGGACATTTAGTGAAGCACAATTAAATAACATTTCTTAATGGCTCTGGCAAACAATGATCTCTATTGAGGACATGCATAAAAAAAGAAATGAATTTGTTGAAATGGCTTTAGGAACCCAAAATAAAAATACCATCGAAAGATGTAGAACTATGTTTCAAAGACTACATAGTAGAAGCACTAGAAAAAATAAAGAAATATAGTTATCCTTGTCACACATTAAGTTGATTTCCCTCTAGTAAAGAAGAATGTTGAGTAGAATTCCTTCAGATTTGAGCATTCTCTCTTTTTATCTCTTGTCTCATCGCACAGGCAATGTAGCTCTACCTATTGTCGTGATTCTAACCAGCAACAAAAAGGTTTGTCTCACAATGATTCACATAGATAGCGAAACTATAGGTGATGAGTTTAATTTGAGGCACAACAAAGTTTCATTATTATTACCGCTCCAAGTATATACACTATTGGAATATATTTTAGCATGTTTCCTAAAGAATTTGGCACTCTATGTAGATAATGGGCTCAACTCAATTTTGTTTCATTTAATTCATCTGAGGATTGACTACTTTTAGTTTTTGAAAAGGGAGTGGAAAACCAACATTCAAATATGGCGAGCATGGTCAATTTTTCCTCCAAGGTTGTTGTGTTGGGATGCATGGAAAAATGTTTGAAAGAAAAGATATTTGAAGTAAATAAGATGGTGGATGTAGTGTGTGGACCTGATGCTTATAGAGACCTATCTTTCTTGCTAGAAGTTGTAGAATATGGTCAGAAAGGAGTTAGTACACTTTGTCCCTTGAAGAAACATATGCAAATATTTCATCTAGAGTGTTCTTGACTGGTAGAATCCATGCTGATGGAAGTTGGGAGCTTGTGCAAGAAACATAATGATATCCTCAAAGAGATATTTCATTCTTGTCTCCATGTTTCTTATGACAAATTGAACAAAAACAGAATGAAGAATGTGCCACATGCCTTGTGAGCCCAATAATAGTGGAGTTACAACTTATTTTTCTTTAAATAGGATTATCTTGCCCAAGAAGGCCATAAGATGGATTATCAATAAGTGGGAAGACTCTTGGCATCCTTATCAAAATACTTTCAAGAGCATTTTTGGGGATTATAAAAATCAAATTCAAAGCGGGGTTACTTAGGAAAAGAGGAGAATTGTGAAAATTTTCTTTCAAGAAATGGTTACTAATGGTGGCGAAATATTATTTTTTGAGAAGATTAAAGTTTTTATGATTTTTATATACATAGAATTTTCAAGAAATGGTTCCAGAAACCGAATGGTGTCATCAAAGGGGAACTTATATATTGTAAAATTCTCTATGTGAATAGGGATCTTTCTATGATTTTTTGGGGACAAGGGAAACAAGGTAGCAATTTTATTTTCAACAACAGTCTCATTGTATAGTATTTAAACCTTTGAATTCATGTTTGCATCCAAGAAATGAATAAAATATTTCTAATTTTGTGTGCTTTTTAGTGTTTCCTTTAAATTGCATACGTCCTTTGTGTCTTTGTGATTATTCTTTGATGTATACATGTTACATTGGACTATATATGTGTTATTTTTGAGACTTTGAACTCAGATTGATTTATCTGTTGAAGGAATTTGCTACTCATTAATTTCTTGTTTCTCATCTATGGGCATTGGGTAAATGGACTTTGTGTCATTTTTCTGCATTCACTTAATTTTGAATTTAATCCTTCCCATCTATTTCATGGTTATGGGTAGATGGCAGTTTTCCTTTTCTACTTTCCGGTCAAAAGAATACCTCGTTTCCTCATTCATGGCAAACCATTCGAAGATAGATGTACCTTGTAAAAAAAGTAGAGAGAACTTACAAATACTATTGCAAGTGACTCAACTATTAGTACTATTTGTTCTTCTTGTTGGGTATTCTAAGTCATTTTCTTTAATTCATTTTCAAAGGACAAATCTGCTCACTAGCAAAGACAAGATGCAAATGCAAACAGAAAGCTTGTAATTTCATCATAGATAGTGGAAGCATGGATAAATTGGTATTTGAAGAAATGGTGAAAAAAATAAAGGTAGAGAGGATAAAGCACCTAAAACCATACTAAATATCATGGGTACAAGAAAACAAAATCTTTTGATCAGCGAACAATGTTTGGTAAAATTTAAAATAGGACATTATTTTGATGAAACATTGTGTGATATAATTCCCATGGATGCATGTCATATTTTTTTAGGAAGGCCTTGGCAGTATGATAGAAAGGAAATGCATGATGGTTGTGCTAATACATATACCATAACTAAGGATGGTGTGAAGCATAAATTGAAACCTTTGAAAGAAAATTTGATTCAAGTTTTTGGTAATGCAAGAGTTTGTTTACTTGATGCAATAAAATTCCTAGATGGTATGAGGCATGAAAAATTATGTTTTTCTTTGATTCCTAAACCTAACTGTGAAAATGTGGAAGATGTTCCTATGGAAATTGTAGATTTGTTACAAGAGTTTCAAGAGATTGTTTTAGACAATGCACCTGAGGGGATCCAACCTGTGAGGAAGATAAGCCATAAAATTAATCTAATACTAGGAGAAATGTTTCCTAACAAAGCAACCCATAGAATTTCTCCAACTAAGAGTGAATATTTGTACAAGCAAGTTCAAGAACTATTGCAGAAAGGTTGGATTTGAGAGAGCCTAATCCCATGTGCAGTGAATATTTTTTTGGCACCAAAGAAAGGAGGATAATGGAGGATGTGCATGGATTCAAGGGTTATCAAAAAAACACCATCAAATATTGATTCTCATTACCCAAAATGGGTGATATGATGCATTTTTTGAGTGGGGCTAAATACTTCAGCAAGATTGACTTGAAGAGTGGTTATCATCAAATATGAATCCAATAAGGTGATGAGTGTAAGACAACTTTCAATACCAAGGAAGGTTTGTACAAATGGTTGGTCATGCCTTTTGGACTAACCAATGCTCCTAGTACATTTATGAGGTTGATGAATGAATTACTGAAAGAGTTTTTGGGAAGATTTGTTATTGTTTATCTAGATGATATATTTATATTTAGTAAGAAAATAGAAGAGTATTTGATGCATGTCAAATTTTTTTTTGAAAATTTGAAGGAAGAAAAGTTGCTAATTAACTTGAAAAAGTGCAGCTTTGTAAAGAGGGAATTGATATAACTAGGTTTCTTTGTTTTAGGAGGTCTCAAAATGGACCCAAAAAAGGTGAGAGCTATAGTAGAATGGCCTACACCTAGGAGTGCTACCAAGGTGAGATCATTTCACGGTTTGGAAAAATTTTACAGAAAGTTGATTAGAGGTTTACGTAGTATTTGCACACCACTAACTAAGACCATGAGAAGAGATAAAAGAGATTTTAGATGGACTACAAGAGCAGCAAGAAGCTTTGAGTTTTTGAAGGAAAAAGTGATTGAGCAGCCTGTTTTAGCACTTCTAGATTTCAACAAGGTATTCCAAGTTGATTGTGATGTGAGTGGTAATCAGATTGGAGTTGTCCTAAGTAAAGAAGGTAAACTTATTGTTTAATTTAGTGAGAACTTAAATGATGCAAAAAGAAAATATTCAGTGTATGATTAGGAATTTTATGCTATTGTGCAAGCATTGAAAAAGTGGAGACCCTATCTTTTAACTAAGGAGTTTGTTTTATTTACTAATCACCAAGCACTTCAGTATTTGAGTAGTCAAGGGAAGTTAAATCAGAGACATATAAAATGGGTAGGGTTCTTGAAAAGTTATACTTTTGTTTTGAAATATAGGAGTGGGAAGTCTAACAAGGTTGCAGATGCTTTGAGTAGAAGATAAGGTTTGTTGATTGAAATGTAGGTTGAGGTTGTTGGATTCAATGAGTTGAAGGAGTTGTATGAGGAAGATCCAAATTTTGGAGAGGCTTGCAAAGAGCCTATTGTTGGTGATAGGACCAAGTGGTTGGATTATTTAATCCAAGATGGTATTTTTTTAAAGGTAATAAGTTATGTATTCCTAGAAGTTCAATGAGAGTAAATTTGATCAAGGAAAAAAATAGTGGAGGACTTACAACGAATTTTAGTTTTGATCAAATCATAGCACTTGTTGGAGATAAATATTATTGGCCTCAATTGCAACAAGTTATCAAAAAATTTATGCAAGATTGTAGGATTTGTCAGGGAGCAAATGGAACTAGTCAAAACATAGTTTTATATCAATCACTACCAATACCTGAGAGGCCATTGGAGGAGATTAGTATGGATTTTATTTTGGGTTTTCCATGGACCCAAAGGGGACATTATTCAATATTTGTTATAGAAGATAAATTTTCCAACATGGCTCATTTTATTCCATGCAAGAAGACTAATGATGTTGTGAATGTTGGAGAATTGTCTTTCAGGGAAGTAGTGAGGTTACATGGTCTTTTTAAGAGCATTGTTTCAAATAGAGATACAAAGTTTGTGGGGTACTTTTCAAGGAAATTATGGAAGAAGATGAAGATTGATTTGAAGTTTTTTTCAGCCTACCATCCACAAACAGATGGTCAAATATAGGTGGTAAACAAAAGCTTGGGTAATTTTTTGAGATTCCTAGTTGGAGATAAGCCAAAAGGGTGGTATTTGATTCTACCTCAAGCAAAATTAGCATATAATAACTCAGTGAATAGAAGTATTGGTAAGTCTCCATTCCAAATTGTTTATGGAAGCAACCCAAGATTTGTTTTAGATCTAAAAAATATTGACAATGTTGATAAGAAGGGTACAAAATCAAAGGACTTTGTTGAACACATAAAGAGCATACATGAGGAGGTATGAAATCACATCAACAAAATGAACTTTCAATACAAGTCCAAGGTTGATTTGAGGAGGAGACATAAGGAGTTTTAGGTTGGTGATGAGGTAATGGTAAACTTGAGAAAAGACATATTTCTAGTTGGTACCTATAACAAGTTAAAAATGAAGAAGTTTGGGCCTTGCCAAATTGTGAGTAGGCATGATTCAGGCAATGCATATGAAGTAGAGTTGGCTAGTGGACTTAATATTTCACCTATATTTCATATTTTTGATCTAACAAAGTTTCATGAAGTTGAAAGTTAAGGTACAATAGGTGAAACAATTCATATACCAACACCTACTTTAGAAGAGGGGAAAATAGAGGAAATTTTGGATAGTAGGGTGAGTAGGAGTACAAAGCACAAGCAATACTATGAGTACTCAGTTGAATGGTTTGGAAGGCCTATTGTGGACTCATCTTAGTTGTTAGAAGTTGAAGTTAAATGTCTCTATTACCTTCTTGAGTAGGAGTACAAAGCATCTTGGAGAAGAATATGCCTTTTGGGTGTCCACTTTCGGGGGAGGTAAAAAGGTCTTATTTTCATGTACATGTGTTATATGTTGTCATAAAGTGGGCTGCAAAAGAATCTTGCATGTTGCTTGCATGTCTTTGCATGCAAATTTGTAAATGAAAAGCTATAAGGAATCTGTAAGAGGTGTAAGTTGTCATAGAAGCCCAAATATGATTGGTCAAGACTTAGGCACCCAAGAGAGGAATGACATGCATTGGACTTTATTTCTTATTGCAAATCTTGAAAATCCCAAAGTTGGGTGTAGTATTCTCATGGTGGTTTCAGTTGATTGTTTTGTAAAACCATGGGTTGTTTTCTCCATGACACTTTATTTATTGATGCCTTTTCATTTTGAGAAGGGGGCTTGGAGAAGTGAAATTTGCATACCCAGATGTTGCTGAAATTATGCCAGATTTTTGAAGACACATTTGTTGAAGGTGTTGCATGTAGGATTGAATGGGGTCCCATAAGCTTCAGTTTTATGTAACATTTTTTCATAGTTGAATATAATATAACTTTCAGATTTATCTTCTATATTCTCTACTTTCTATGTATTTGCAACCTTCTTGTACTGTGTTTAGTGAGGTTTTGTGATCATATTTGAAAGGGAGAGTCTCCCTTTTAGACAGATTGTGTCATATACGAGTCTGTCTAAATCAAACCTCATTTTGGTGTTTCTTCCTCCACAACAACTATGTTTATGTTGGATGAAGAGTGCTTACCCTTAGTCAAGCTAAGGTAAATGGGTAAAACAAATGATAAATCACAAGTTCTACAATGAACCATGTAGATCTGATTTCCTTGATGAACTAAATTCATGGTACTCATATCATGCAAGGATAAATTGATACATTATTGAATCTCCTACAAGTGTTATTACTCATAGAAAAATGAAAATGAAACATAAAACAATCTTATGCATTAAATTTATGATGCATTACTAATAAAAATATTGACTGATGAAAATGTTGCTAATTCTACAATTGACTTCTCTTGATCACCTTTTAGGATGCTCAATTGATCAAATTTTTATTAGGTTCTTCACATGGTGAAAAAGACTTATATTTATATGCATTTATTTATTTCTCACATAATTAATTATGAAAGACCAAAAAATGAATTTAAATTTGCAAACATAAAAATTTCAACAATAAATATTAAAAATTGGACCAAAATAGGCTAGTCAAGGTAAATTTCTCCCTAGACCAATTTTTTTTTTAAATTTGAGTTAGTTAAAATAAAATTATTTTAATTCCCAATGTCATTCTAATTTTTTGAAAATGACAATAAAATGGGAAAATAATTAGCACGATTAGGTGCATGGATATAATGAGCCAAACATAATTTTAAATTGTGAAGGTCAACAACTTATGACACTTGATCAAGGTTTTCATCAACTAGTGGGACATTATCAATTCCTAAAAATTAAAGAAAAACCCCTCAAAAAAATTCTATCTATTTAATTGAATTTTTATAATAAATACTAAAAATACTTACCCCTTCAACCTTAGCAATGTCATGATAGAATTTTTGCAATGATTTGATAAAAAAATTGATGGTGAATGATTGATTACATAACATGAGTGTGCTCTATACCATTGTATACTAGAAAATGTTGTTGAGAGGTTAAGATAAAATGACCTCATCCTCTTTATTTTTTTCTTTAAAGAAAACTAAAAAGTGACCATACTCTAATGCACTCAAATTATGTTTAGTAGGGGACCAAAAAGTGGTGTGTCCATTTCTTCATCCCCCATCTCCCTATACATACCCATAATAAACATCATTTTGGAATACACTTGAGTTATTAGAGTCATTTGATGAGATGGATGAGAAAAAAGTGATGAATGGATGGGAAGAGATAATTGAAAGAAAACATATTAATATTTATTTTTATATAAAAATATAATAAGTTGGATTTACTTAAGCTCAAATTTAGATTTTGAATAATCATAAATTAGGGATTGGCTTAATTTTCGATGGTTCAATGAAGTAATTCCACAAAAAGAAGTATATGCATTAAAACATGGTGCAAATATGTTGAAGAGTGAAAATGATTTAGAAAAAAATGTTAAGAGTAATAAGTTATTTCACTTAATTAATTACATCATATCGGTTAATTAATTAAGTCACTTATCACTTTAGTTACTTAAGCTAAACGTAGGCACACTAATAATTAATTATTTATTAATTATTAAGTGTGCACACTAGGGTTTCCTTTTAGGTTTTCTTTTAGGGTTATGCATACATTACTTTTATAAAGCAAATCATCTCATGTAATTTATGAATTCCTAAATAATATTATTTGCACATCTTCATGCAAAGCTCTTTCTTTTTTCTATTTTTCTCTTTTGTGGAAGGCTTTTCTGATTTGCATGTCTGATCTTGGTTTCTAACATGGTATCAGAGCCTTGATATGCAACCCCTTCCCAAATTTTTTGGAGATTTTCAGTGCAAAGTATGTTCAGGGTTCCTTGATCCTTGAGAAATTGTTTGGTGCATTATGGAGCATAATGGACACCACCATCACATTCACAGCATCTAAAAACCCTAAAATCGCATGTCATTTTGCTCAAATACAAGCAATTACAACAAAAGGTAAAAAATTAGAGGCACACAAATCCGTACATATTTGAGCACCTCAGTTTGCATGCAAGCAGGTACAAGGTTTCAAATTTCTATTTTTCCAATTTTTTCCATTGATCAAGATAATCAAATCATCATGTTTTTTATTATTTTTGCCTACAAAAATAAAATAAAAAATTATCAAAATTTGTTTTTAAAAATCAAAAGAAAAACTTGTAAAAGGCTTGAAAAAGCCTATGGCAGTTCAGGGTATGTTGTACCTTGCCACAATAGGTAGGCACACTACTTCACAATAGTCGGTGGGCCCATCCTTGAATGCTAGTAGCCAGCAGTCAAACAGCGGTGGCCATTCCACCCCTCACTGGAAGATCCATCAACTAGCAGTCGGCTCCTTCAAACAACCGGCAGTGAGCTCAAACCATATCGTTCATTGCACAAATTTTGGCCCTTTCCAAAACAAACCGATGCATGCAAATCTGGTGACAAGAATCTTGAAGATTCCATTGGAATATTCCTAATGGTACAATTTTTGACAGTCATCAAAAATTTTAAAAGGGGCACTATGGCCATGAAATTTAAGCTCATGAAATGTTGATGTCAGCATGACATTAGTGGTCGCATGGCCCTCTTTACCCCCTCCTAGCCCTAATTTTCCTTCAAGGAGCAATTTTTTTCTTTTTGGCATAAGTTGGGCATACAGTATCGAAATTGGGCAAAAGATATATCATCAGAAAGCCGGTTCTAAGCACTATCCTGTGGTGTAGTTTATTTTTCAATATTTTTTGTTTAGCTGAATTTATTTCTGTTTGAAGTCAGATGTTCATTTATGGCCTCTAAACTCATACATTTTTGCCACAATCTCTGATTTTTGCTATCTTTCTAGCATTGGAAAGGTATTGAGGACCTCTACATTGTTGTCCATGCACTTTTTTCTATATTTGTCCTAGGTTGATCGTTATTCTAGATTTGGCCTAATGGGTGTTTTGGAGATTACTTGGATGTTTTGGCAGTTGGAAGGGTGAAACTTGAATCTTTGTACTTTTTTTCAATATCACATCATTTTATCATCTACTGTTGCTTCACATATTTCAGGGTTGTTCTAGTTTGTGAGTTTTCTAGTGTTTTGTGGCATCGGGTCTACTGTTGCATTATTATGATTCCACCTAAGTCCTTCAATGACTCTCATTTGGTTTCTTGTAAACAAAAGAATCTTTCCTTGCTTGCCATATTCAGGTTCCAGTGTTACTCCACAGTGTTCTTCCAATGCTTCTTTACAATAGGTCATCTCATTGTAGGGGGGTTTTGTCCCATTGGGTTTTTCTTCTCTACCTCATTCATTACATGTGTACATGGGTACATGATCAGGCCTTGTTTTCAAGACCCATTCATGCTTTCATGCATATTTTCCTTAGTGTTTTAGCTACTTCCTAAGTTCATCTTAATGGGGGGTGTTAGAGTAATAAGTTATTTCACTTAATTAATTACATCATATTGGTTAATTAATTAAGTCACCTATCACTTTAGTTACTTAAACTAAACTTAGGCACATTAATAATTATTTATTTATTAATTATTAAGTGTGCACACTAGGGTTTCCTTTAGGGTTATGCATACATTGCTTTTATAAAGAAAAAAATCTCATGTAATTTATGAATTCCTGAATAATATCAATTTGCACATCTTCATGCAAGGCTCTTTCTTTTTTCTTTTTTTTTCTTCTATGGAAGGATTTTTCTGGTTTGCATTTCTGATCTTGGTTTCTAACAAAAAATATGCTTAAATAAGGTACAAACCATTGAAGGAAGGAATAAATATTCTTAAAGATGAAAATTGCTTAGAATTAGATTAACTAAGATAGGTTGTACATATGTTGATCTACTACATATACACTAGAATAGTTAGCAAACACACTAATTTATGGATAGAATAAGTTTTATAGTCACTAAAAAGGAATTGTATTTATGGGGTTTACACCTAATACATTAGGATGATGATTTTGAGATGACTTAGAGGGGTGCATTTGATTATGGAAGAAGGATTAAATGTTGGAGAAAGGGATATGGATCAAGAGCCAAGATCTTGGATGACGATTATGATTGGATTTGATTATTTACCTAGGATAGGCTAAGTTCCTAAGAAAGGATTGTTTGGATTACAAAATAGAAATAGGTTGAGATCTAAAGTAATATATTTTTTTATTGATTGGATTGACTTTGATTAATGTCTTTATTATTGATTAGATGGATAAGAGAATGATGAAGGATTAAAATGTAGATGATAGGATTAATATTTTATTACATATGAAAGATATGAATTAGATTGCATTAGGTGATATTGGATGAGAAATAACGTCTTAAAGAGCTCAACAATGAGATATATTAGAAATATTAGGATGATTTGAAGATGAATAGGATGTTTTAGAAGAATGATTAGGTTGCATTAGAAGAATGATCAGAGGAAAATTTTATGGTTTGTATTGGGTAATTAAGTGGGCTGAATTAGATGGATTAGGATGATGGTTGAATGGGAAGTTAGATTTGGTAGACTTGAGGAAGATTGGATTAACTTTCATTCAATTGGCTTTGTATATTTTGATTTTGATGGGGAGACTTGAAATTTTGTAATGTTTGAAAATAAATAACTCACACAAACACTCAAATGAATGAAAATTTTTTGGATTTTCAATTATTATTGGTTTTGATATTGAAGACATACCAAGAACAGTAACAACCTATTATTATTCAAATAAGATTATCAATCCAAGTATAGGCCAACAAATTTATACTATTTATCAACTAATCAATGAAAAGGGAGCATCAAATAATATGGTATCCATTATCATTGGAGTCCAAAGGAATCTACCAAAGTCTAATTATACCTCTCACCAGTTAAAACTATATTGTGTGCAACTTCTCAGGGCTAACTACTTATCAATTTGCTACAAGAAAGGATGACCAATTAGTTTCTATCTAGGATGAATTATGGTTTATATGGGAATCCTTGATATACTATACAAGTACATAAGACAAAATTTACATATGGAAGGTAATCAATCAAATAAATTGGAAAATTGAGTAACCCACTCTTAACAATCACTTTCCCAAGGTATAAACTTCTTGGGGGCTTACCTTGATTGAAGAAATTATTCTTCCAACTGATATTTCTTTCAATTCACATCCCACTTTTTAAGACTCCATTGAAATGCTAGAATTAGGATCATCCTTGAATCTAATCAAATTCCTATTAGATATTGTAGACACAGAAAAATGTCTGAAATGATATCCTGCACTCAAATCAGATATACTAACATCATTTTTTCCTGAAACCCATCCTCTTTTCGTTTAATTAATTAAATTATCCTAGCTATTTAATTAATCACATCATTTTCATCTATTAATCTAATTAACCTAATCAGGTTAATTCACCCCCTCCTGCACTAATATTTCATCTGGTTTAATTAAATAATGTAAATTAGTTAATCTAATCCCTAAGTCCTCTTATTTAATTAAATAACCCTAAGTTATTTAATTAAATATCATATCATCTTTCTCCTTTTCATTTAATCATTTTATTTGATGAATATCATTTAATTCCCATAATTTACATAATTAAAACTTTTTTTTAATTATTAATTACTAATTAATCTAATTCCCTCGCACTTGTAAGAGAATATTTCAAGGGAATATTCTTCCTTTGCACATTCCTCCAAAAAGGAATATCCCCATTGGATTTTTCTTCACCTATTTTCACATTAAAAATTTGTTTTAATTTGCTAAATATCTAATTTCCCTCACCCATGAGAATATTCTAAAGAATATTCTCTTTCTTCGCTCATTTGAAAAAGGAATATTCCTTTTTCACAACAAACTCTCAACAAGACTTCTTGTGCAAGTTTTGAATGTGTTTGGATGATTGTGGACCATTGATTAAATATCATCTTGCATCCTCAACCTTTGATGGGAATCCATGATCCATGCCTCCATTTTCCTTCCATCTTGACCATTGATTGACTTTTTCAATCTTAGCCCTCCATTTCTCATTTGTCCTCCTATAAATAGGTCACTATTTGAAGACAAATGGATCCATCTTTTAAGAGAAAACTTATGCTATTCAAATCACTCTCACTTGCACTCATATTTAGCACATATTTAGCTTAATTTACTTGGATATTATCTTAGCTTCCATTAATCAATTTCATGATAACATAGATACATACATTTAGTATATCTTGTAATTAGGGTTTTAATCTTTTTAGCTTAAACTTCATCTAGAATAGCTTTGCATACACCCATATCGATCATTTTAGCATAGATCATGTTAAAATATCTTTCATCATGGTAAAATAGATTCAAATAATGTTTTCATACACATCTATCATTGGTTTCATCGATTCTCTTCAATAGAATCAATCGAAACAAGCTCATTATTCACGGGATTGGGAAAGGGTCACCATTCCACATCAATGTGACACCACTCACCCAATAAGATAAGTTTCAATGGATTAGAATAGTTGTTTCTAAATATTTCATGATTTAGAATTTTTAGTTTTAATGGATACTTAGTTTAGTTTTTATTGATTGATCTTATTAGGACTGACACTTAGCGACATAATTATACTTTGAATCCTCATGGATCAAGTGAAATTGGCTTGTGTTATGTTCGTCAGTCATAGATATCCTAAAACTATGATCCAATTTCTTTTGGTCACCCAAGATCACATGAAGCACAAAGGGAGAGAATACATGGTTGAAGTCCTTTGAATAAAATATAAGAGACAAACTTATGATTTTGATCTCCAAGATAACCCAAGGGTGTGAGAAGAAATCATGTTCTTGAGTGTGGCTTCAAAAACATAGCATGCAAAGCTTATTTCCCCTTAATAAATTGAAGTGTTCTTATATTAGTGATAAAATATTTGTCTTCAAAATAATTTTCTACAAATAAAATGCTAGTATTTTAGGAATTTTTTCTTGGAAAAATAATTTCAATTTACACAAAAAAAAAAGGATTAGAAAATAAAATGATAAGAAATGATGACAACAACAATGTCAATGAGTTCAAAATTTATGGAACCATTAAAATAGGGAATGGTTGCAAAAAATTAGGAAATAGATGTTATAATTATGAAAAACATGAACCACAAGATTAGACAATGAACAAAAACACCTTCCATGCAAGAGAGCTACAAACAATATATGCAATATTCATCAACAAGAAAAAGGTAGAAAATATAAGAGTTCAAGTGATAAACTCAAGAGAACAAGTATTACAATGTATTCAAAAGGTATCATAATACAATGAGTGTTGATTTCTATATAGGAGCAACCCTAAATGATAAAGGAATTAGACATTCACAAGTTTCAACATCTCATGCAATTTGACAGAATGATGTACTAATGATTCTCTAGTTAACTTAGAAAATCACTCATAATTTTAGCTTAAGTGTATGAGAATACATTAGACTAATAAATAATTAAATATTAATTAATTATTAGATAATGCATGATTACTCTAACACCCCCTCTTAAGATGAACTTAGGGAGTATCTAAAAAAACTAAAAAGATATTACATGAAGGGTCACAACAAATAAGGTGTGGTGAGGTACCCATGCACAAATAATCTAATCTTTCTCCCAAGACTACACATACTCCCATGCTTATTGTACCCAAGACTTTGGGTTTATTCCTCAATTATCTTTTGACTATTGGCCTTCCTCATAGCCTATTGACCTTCCATATGCCCTTCTTTTGTTTTGATTTTTTAAATGATTCTTCCAAGTTGAGATGGCACAGCTATGTGTTTGTTTCAACATTTTAACTCAAAATCCAATTGGATTGCATTCCTCTCTCATTACACTTTACACCACTTCCTTCTTTTGTTTGCCATTTTTTTTTAATTTAATGTTTTTACCTCTTCCGAACTATATTGTGTCCTCATTTCCAACTATAGCTTTTCAAAATATCATTGTTTCCCATAGGCACAACTTGTCAATTATTGTTTTGATCAACTCACATGGTCTTTGCTTAATAAGGCACTATTGAACTCACTTATGCCTTAAAATAATTGATTATTCAAATTTGTCACTAAATGTGGCTCATTCCTCTCACAATGTTGATCATGATTCTTCATTTGATATAATACCTTGTGATTACACTCATTGATTTCAAATATTTTAGACTTGGTACTTAGCATACCACAAACTATAATCAATTTATTTAGTCTACTTACCCACATATGGGAAAATTAAAACTTTTAAAGGCTCTCCATTTCTCCATTCTCTCTATTACATCTTGGACTAAGTAAAATGTATTGTAACGCCCGTCGTGCAAACCCCAGAGAACACACACATAATGCGAATAAATTTTTTTTTAAATAACAAAAGTAACATGTAACAACATTAAACCCAAAATCACATAGCGTAACACATAACATTAATACACTTGGTTCTCTAGGGCACGCGAGGTTACATTGCAACCACAAAACAGAATAAAGATAACGAAAATAACATAACCATTTAATTTATGAAAACCATATACAATGATACATCTGAAAATCATGATGCGAGCATAATAAACATCGCATAATTACATCCATGATAAATCTTTTAACAAGATACAAATAAACCTAACTATTACATCATTGATATAATATTACATTACAATTTTCTTCGATACATGAATTACATTGAATTTCCCAACATGGGGATTGATACAAGAATAATGAACATGCAGTACAACTGATCACTGGTACAACTCCACTGCGGAAAGCTGAGAAGACATGACGCTGATGGGGAACCCAACGGGTGTGGAGCACGTTCCACCCAACCATGTGAATTACAAGTAACTCACCCCCCCGTGCTCAGAGGTGACGAGGAAGTGAACCCGACCATGAATGTCAACTGACTCAACCACAATATGATATAAAACAAGTACAACTCAAAGCTTACAATGAACAACCATCAAATTTCACAAATCACATGACAAGATTAAGCCAAGAACTCATCACGATAACATGAAGTACTCTCACCTAACAATCAAGAATCAATTCGCAAGAATTCAAGGAACATCATAAAGAGATAACATCTAGAGGCAACAACACAAAGCAACAAGGGTGTCAAGTGGAGAGTGTCATCGCATAGCTCTCATGGGATTCTCCTGGCCCTTCCTCCAACTGAGGCGCCGACACCCATCTATGGATATCCTGGCCCTTCCTCCTAACTGAGGCGCGGGTACCATAGGGTAGCTAATGCGGAGCCAATAGTCTCTCGTGAAGATGAGACTATGACTATGCCGACCAATGCCTTCTCAGTGTATCACTAGTCTAAGGTAGCCCTAATGCATAGCCGAGGAATCCAATGTTTTATTATCTTGTGTTTTTAAACTACCCAACCCCCTAAATCTATTGTTTAGGTTATCACTTGTTTAGCTTACTCATTCGTGGGTTATCCTGAGCCCTTCCTCATCCTGAGGCGTCGGCGCCCATGAAGAGCCACTCTCCCTCCTATGACCCCTAACATATCTCAAAACAGGCAAGGGTTGAACTAACAATAATAAAGCATAAACCAATCTAAATACACGAGGCATTAACCCTCTCGCGATTACTCAAGTCAAAAGTCTTACCAAATTGTTCAACCCTTCCCAACATAACAACAATAACGCTCAAAAGCATAAACAAGAGGAGAATAACACTCTAAAACAACAAGCCTCTGGAACAAGGTTTTCACAATTTGACAACAGGGTTCCCACATTACGAGTGAAAAATTTACAACCATAAAGAAATGAAGACAATAACGAGACTCCATGATTTCACAGTTAAGGAAAATGACTCACTCGATTGCATAATCAAAATCCCAATTTACTCAATTTCATAAAACATTCCTTTCACATCCAAAGTGCCAAAATAATCCAAGGTTTAATTATATATATCACATATTGTACAATAATAATTTTCGCAATAACAAATTAAAACAGTTTAAACTATTTGCTCAACCCATAAAATAAGTAATACCCTTTCTTTGCATAATAATACAAATTAATCTTAAAATATAAAACAATAAAGATTACCTTATAAACTAACAAAAATATTAAATATAATAATCATATTAAAATAAATTATAATCATTATTTTTAATAATATCATAAATTACAATTATAATATTTAAAAATGAAATAATTTATAATCATTATATTTAATAATGAAATAAATTACCATTATAATATCTAATAAAATAAACAAAGGAAATAAATAAATAAATATATATATATATCACCGAACCAAAAATAAAAATTAAATTAAATTTTAAATTATATACAACACAGGGCCGTCGGCCCTAAGGACTGGCCGCGGCCGTGTCGTACGCAGCGGTCCTAATGACTGCTGCACAGTAGTCAGAGGGACTGCCGCGACAGTGGGGTGACAGGTAAGGTACGGCTTCAGTCGTCCTTTCCCCGAACCCCCAAACAAATAACTTTATATGTATATATATATTTTTTTGATATGATAATTTTTTTAATAAAAAAACAAAACACAGTTTAATATAAAAATAATACAATTTCGAATTTCGTCCGTCTAGTACAGACACGGATTCGGACGGCCAATACGGCCACCACAAAATTTTCGATTGCATAAATATAATCTCAAATAAATTTATAATGCAAAGAACCTAAAAATAAATGTATAAATAAAATATACAAATTTTCTATGTGTACCTATATATATATATATAAAACATATATATATATATATATTACATATATTATAGGTATATATTTTACTTGTATATATATTAACATTAGAAGGTAAAATACAGAGAATTAAATAAATCTATTATATACAAATATGTTACAAAAACAAAACTTTAAATTTATTATTTGCTACAAGCAGACTATCTTTTCCAAAAATTTCCTATTGATAAATTGATCATTTCAGAGACAGAGGTTTTTTTTTGTTTTAGACAAAATGGAAAATAGTTCAATACTCTATATATTTCCTTCTCTTTTCAAAAGTTTAAATCTAATATCTTTTCCTAATTTTCAATTCAACAACAGTTTTTCCCTATTCACACCAATCACGTCTAACAGATTTTGTTCTGTTCTTTTTCTGAAGTAGAAAGATAAAGAAAGAAAGTACTAGAAGGAAAATATAAGAGGAACCTGATGTCCAGCACTTATTCGAAAGTTTGAAGATGCCTGGTTGATTTTGATGCCCTCGAGGTGTTCCTTGATCGTGCCTCCGAATCTCCTCCACAGAACTTCACCTTCGAACTTGAATCCTATTTTGTTGTTCAGAAGCCTCTCCAGAACATTCACCAGAAACTGATTGACAATCTCTCTCTAAAGCTCTTTTCCAAATACCACAGAAGATTTCCAATACCCTTTCAAAATTTTCAGAATACAAAGCCCATCTCTTGCACAACTTCTGTAACAATATCTATGTGTGTAAAAACTTGCAAAAATTCATAATTAAATAAAAATATTGCCCATCTCTTCAAAGCTCTCCAAAAATCCCAGATTAAAAGAAAAATCAATTCTTTAAAACTAGCTTTTTCCCAACTCTCAATTCCTATTGGCTCACACTGTCTTTTTATTCTTTTATTGCTTTAATTCCAGTTTTGCAACTTTTCTTGCACCTCACATTACATATTTATTTTAAATAAATTATTCTCATAATTATCCACCACCAATTTACTTGATTAAAATAATTAAGCCATATTTAATATTTAATTATTATTTAATTTGCAATGTATGATTTTCCAAAATAATTAAATTATTTAAATATTTAAATACCATTTAATCCAACATTAAAATAAATAATTTATTTCAATCATTAAGATAAATCATAACTATAAATGCCCTCATAAATAAAATAAGACAAAACACATAACACAACAGACAATGACGACAATTACACAAAATCGACTATACCAAACAAATGAGATGACCTGACATCATGGAACGAGAGGACTTCATCGTCACCTCTGTATCAACATTTATCCGTTGGGTTATTTGGTGCTCGCCCTGTCCTGCCGAAGCAGGTGGAATCGAGACTTATACCTGCAATCCTGCATACAAACGAAGTTGTGTACATGTGCATATATACATATATATCAAAGCATTAAATCAAGATATTGCATTGTGAGAAGGTATCGCAACATAACAGGGCACTCGCGAACGAGTGATGCTATATTGTCCTTCGTCACACCTATTCTTACAATTATAACATAATCCATGAATTACATTTCTAACTAACAATCATCTCATAACATATTAAATTAAATCACTGCATCATATCATAATTCAGAAAATCGACTGATATATATAATCAACCATAATGTCATATAAAGTAATCAAGTCCAAAATGAAATAACATCATCTAGCATCTAAACTAACCATATCAAACAATAACAGTGTCATCATAGTATCTGACTAACCACAACAAACAATAACAGTATCATCATAGTATCTGAGCATCAAAACAAAACATAACACTACTGAGTCCAACTAGCAACCAAGAGGGTTATTACATCCTCCCCCCCTTAAATCCGGCTTACTCCTGTAAGCCAGAAAACAAGTATGGGTAGGATTCTCGCATACGGGAAGCATCCTCCCAAGTCGCTGAAGCCTCATCATTGGGATCCCACTGGACCCTCACCTGCTCAATATCCCTGCCTCTGAGTACGAGCCTCCTGTGCTGCACCACGGCCACGGGCTCTAGAGCTAGTTGCCCGTCCTCGACCTGTAGCACATTCCAATCAAGAACATGAGTAACATTCGGAAAGTAAGGCCTAAGAACTGATACATGAAAGACATCGTGAATCCGCGACAGACTAGGTGGCAATGCCAGGCGATAGGCAATAGGACCAATACGCTCCAACACCTCAAACGGACCCACGAAACGGGGTGCAAGCTTAGAACCCTTTCCATAACGAATAGGGCTCTTCCGAGGACGAACTCTGAGAAACACTCGATCTCCTATAGCAAACTGTCGATCTACCCTGTGTGCATCAGCAAATTTCTTCTGCCTATCTTGAGCTGCTACCAGATGCTCTCGGATGCGAGCTACCTGTTGCTCCATGTCACGAAGCATCTCAGGTCCAAGAAGAACCCTGTCCTCTAATCGATCCCAACTCAAAGGGGTACGACAAGGACGACCATACAAAGCCTGAAATGGAGACATGCCAATCGAACTGTGATAGCCATTATTGTAGGCAAACTCAACCAAATGTAGGTAGTCTTCCAAACGAGACTGCTGGTCCATGACATACATACAAAGCATATCCTCAAGCACCTGATTAACTCTCTCAGTCTGACCATCTGTCTCAGGATGGTAGGCAGAACTAAAATTCAACTTAGTCCCTAAGGACCGCTGAAGGGATGTCCATAATGCAGAAGTGAATACCGGATCTCTGTCAGAAATAATCCTGCGCGGTATCCCATGTAGTCTAACAATATCCTCCATGAACACCCTAGCCACCACTGAAGCAGTATATGAAGATCGAATAGGAGAGAAAT
>VDFB02105785.1:531066338-531170635 GCA_007258455.2 Sequoia sempervirens | reverse complement strand
TCTCTCTTTCTCTCTTAAGTCTCTCCCCTTCTTAGGTATCTATCTCTCTCACTCACTCCCTCTATCTCTCCCCTACCTCAGAACCTCTACCCTATAAATTGACCCTATAAATCTTAAAAAAACCAACTTTATTATAACATGAGCATGTTATGAATAAGTAGAGACATGGTCGTTTTAGCAAGAAATAACGCACTCACATTATAATGCGAGCACATTTTTTATTGCACTAAAAATGGTAAAAAACCATAATATACCTGCGATGTCGACCCACATTCTACATATTCTCCTGGTTCTATGCATGCTCTGACAAAAAGTAGTTTTTTGGTGATTGAGTGAAGTGTGCATGCATGAATTTTAGATTCCACCACCTTTTTCATGATATTTCCATCACCTTTGCATGAAATAGCAGAGTTTTCACGTTGAAAGGAATATAATATCAATTCAAGTTTGAATTACAGTGATAACTGACATACAATTGAAGTTTGGAGGGGAAAAATATTTTGAAAAAGTCAAATTTTTGAGGAGTTTGAGGAAAGAAGAAGCAAAGGCTACATAAGTGAACTCCATTTGAAACTTTGGTTTTTTAGGTATGTGAAGTCTTTGTACATTTTCTTTCATTCTATTATGGCTTGCTTTCATTTTTGTTGTTTTGTTTATTCCATGTTGATCAAATTGTTTGTTTGTCATGTTACAACCTTAGCTTGTCAATGGAAATTTTAAATTACACAATTCTATACACTTTCCTATTACATTTTTAAACCACATCTCTTTGAGGCATTTTTTTAAATTTAACAATTGACTTTCTTTGTTTATGCTTCCAAAGCTTTCATTGAGGTATTTTGTTAAATAGTTATACAAACCAACTGATTTCCTTGTCTATGCTACCAAATTTTCTATACATGTCTCTAAAAAATTGGAATATAATCCTAATGTAGTGGGGAGAGGCCTGCAACACACAAACACACAACTCCAATCTACAAACAAATTTTCAATTTACAATTTCATCAGGACCTCTTCTTTCAACAAATTCACTTTGTTCAGGTTGTAGCATATCAAAATCACTCAATTGGATATAATTCCCCACACAACCTTCTCACTTCTTAATAGGCCCCCAAATCCAAAAATAGTCTTTACTTAGGTTTCAAAACAAAAGATTTTCCAGGTTTTAGGACCTTGCATGGTCAAATAGGTTTACAATACAAAAACCCTTAATTTGCTCATAAATATCTAGGGTTTTCTATATTTCAAAACTCCAAGGCCTTCCAAGCCTCACCAAAGCATCAAACAAGTTTTTCAGGGTCTACAAAAATAAAATAAACCTTCACTAGGCCTTTAGCCTCACTAGATCTCAAAAACACCACTTTGGTTCCTCCTTTTCATGCCAAAAACTCACATTCTTAGCCTAAGATAACATCACCAACCATATAGACTCCTTACCACTATTAAAATAAACATGAAACTTTAAAACAACATATTACAGGCCTTTCCTCTGAATCACAGGTCACCACAGTAGGAGGAAAGATTCCATCTTTAAATTAAAGTAAAACTCATACCCTGCTAGTCTGTATAAGTTGATCATGAAGAATGGAGTTTTTCTTTCACCCAAACAACCAAAGGAGTGTCAAAATAGATTGAATTCCAAGTTAAGACCTACCACCACAACAATTTATGAATTTATAATCATGGGAGGCCTGTACTGGGCCATACACAGGAAAAATAAATTGAAAACACAAAAAAAAAAACTTGAAACTCCATAGTTTAGGCAATGAGTAGAGCACCAAATCCTCAAAAGAAATTAATTAAACCCTTTATTCAGGCTTGTATGTTGTTTTTATACATTTTCAAATCAAGAGTTCTAACTTCTTTCAACGCCCATAACCACCCTTGAACCACCAAACCTTCATTAAGCCTAAAAGTACTACTATTAGCAATGGTTTGCTTAATAAGCTTCATTATGAAATTTTTTTATTCTACAGACCTCGGACCATTTAGACACCTTTATTTTACCCATTATAGAGCCTTTCAACATATCCAACAATCACCAATGCTTGTTTTGTACCAAATTGCACAAATTATCAAGTTTTCTACACTTTTAAGGGCCCAAATTAGCCCACTTTTACAAAGGGACCACCTTCAAAACTTGTCCAAAATATCTTGAAACCTTGAGGCAACACTTGTATCAAAACTTCGAATTATAGCATTAGATTGTAGAGATTCAATCATTTGCCACCCAAACCATAAAACCCTCTCCCTAGGCTTAGAAACCCTATGTTTTATTGAAAGCAACACTTGCCAAACACTTCAAAACTTGACAACTATTGAAACAAGCCTAATATACCTTGCTCATGCTCAATCTAACATAAAATAATGCTGTCCAACTCAGAAACTCAATTTCAGTCACCAAAAGCTCAATTTTGTTAAGGAAAACTCAACATTTCCTCATTTGGTTTGATGCCCAATCCAAGGATCATCCTCCATTCAAGTTAATCATGGCCTTTTATAATGTTTCCCTCTTAAAACAAACCACTTCAAATTTGAAAACTAACATTTGAAAGAGGTGACCGTTGGTCTCCCTCTTTAATAAACTTTTACAACCCTTCACTATTAGTTAATTTGATTTGACTTAGCACTTTTTGCATAGGAAAAATTATTCGTCATGCTGAAGAAACAAACTGTTGAAAGGAAAAAACTAATAGATGATCAACTCCAAGCCTTTAGAGATAAGGAGAAAAAATGGACGAGGGAATATCATGAAAAGAAGATATTGGGAATGATTGATGAAAACAAGCCAGTTGAAGAGGAACCTCAACCGTCAAAAAGAGAAAAGAAATTGGCAGCACAAAGGAAACGAATGCAAAATATTCGTGCTAGGGGAGATGTAGATAGCGTATTTGGAGACACACCCTCTACCACAATTGAATATGAAGGGACACCATTAAGCACAAGAAAATATGGAGGGACACCATCTACCACAAGTGAGTATGGTTGGACACCATCCACCACATCTGAAGTTGAGAGTACATCATCACTCAGATTTGACAAAAAAGGTATGCCATCATCCCCACATGAACATCAAGGTATGTATTCTATTCCACCCTCGGTCAAAGGTACACAATCTAGCCCACCTTAGTTAAATATTGATGAAATTACTAATGTTGAAATGTATGTACCTAAGAGAACACCTAGAATTTTGCATAGAAAGCCAAAGTTTTTGATTAATATTGATGAGGATATTTTGCAGCACATGGAAGGTAAGATTCCAAAACGTAGTTGTAGAAGTTATGTTGATAAGATTTGGAAAATGTTCTTTGAAAGGCTAAATGAGACTGCAAGATGTCAACTATTTGTTCAAATGATGTGAGGTTTAAAGTACAGAAACATCATGAAGACTCTTGGGTTGATAACATCAAATGCATCAAGTGAAAACACTATTGTGAAGAATCTAATGGATGCTTATGAGAGTGTGGGTAAGACCTCACACTCAAAGGATAGTAATGTCACCTGATGTGTCATTACATCAACTTTGGTAAGCTATCAAATAAAGAGATCTCGTCTCATTAAAAATACAAGTGAACAAATGGGAATTAGTAGAAAAACTTTATCAAAAGCCATTCAAAGGTGGAAAAGAATTGAGGGCACCGATTCAAATGAATTATGGAAATTCTCAAGAAGACTACCACATAAAGATAAAAAAGTTGTTGAACCATTGAGAACACTAATTGAAGATTATTGGAGGAATAATACAAGGCCATCTCTGAATCAAAGGGATGTTGTAAGGAGAATTGGTAGTCAAAACCATGAGCCACATCCAAAGCATTTTTTGGATACGACTCAAACCCAATTTTTTTGTAAATTTCAAAACACTTATCCTCAAATTAGTATTTCTCAAAGATTTTTGAAATTCTTAAACCTTTTTATGTCAAGATAAATCACACACACACTACTTGTTGCTATAGACTATATATTGAATTCGCTAACCATTATGATGTTTATTGTTCTATATGTTTAGATTTGTATACTAACGATGTTTTTGTAGGATTCTAACATAGAAGCCCCACCAAAATATTCAAGAGAGTTCTTATCAAAAAATTTATGTCAAATAGAGGATGGCCAAATATTCTATAGGACAACATGCTTGGATGGTTCATGCAAGTGTTGCGGTGGCTTGCAACGAATGCCAATATGTCAACATATGGAAAGAACATACGAGGTGGGACATAAACTAGTAGATTTTGAGAAGTATAAATAGTTCCATACACTGCAAAAGATGGGTCTCAAGCAAAAAGGTGTCATTTGGTTATTGAGAAGATTCCAGTGTATCAATTTATGTCTATGTTTCGTGAGAATCTAGTGTATGAGTATGCAAAGCATACCCATAGAGCCCGATGGCTGGACACACAATTTAAGCTATGCAAGGACACCTTTCCAGTTGGTAGCATAGTATCAATGGTTGAATTTGTAGAGAAATACACTCTACAGCCGCAGTATGAGGTGCAATCACAGTATTACAACTCCACACAAGTTTTGATATTTGTGCACATAACATTCATTCATGTAGCTAATAGTACAGAGGACCAAAGGAATGTATTGAGGGAGTATCACTTTTATATTAGTGATGATCATACACATTCTCTAGAGTTCATGCAAGGTTGCTTCTAGATGTTCTATAGTGATTTGGTTTAGAGGGGAATAGCATACAGTCGACATATAATATGGTCGGATAACTATGCAACATAGTTCAAGAATTCACGCATGTTCTACTAGTTGTGGAGGATGCATCCCACTATAGGTGTTCAACATATGTGGAAATTTTGTGAGGTCGAGCATGGAAAGGGGGAGCATGATGGTGCTAGAGTATATGTGAAAAGAGCATTAGAATGAGAAGAGTTGAAGTATAAAGACAGTGCAAATTTGATAGATGCAAATTCAATCATCAAGTGGTGTAATGCTTCGATGGGTCCTAGTAATGAAGGTACATCTTCAGTTCATATATTTTTTTAGTTGATGGATGATACTAACATTGCACCATATGAGGATTGTTATACACTAACAGGATTGAGTGAGCTACACTCTTTCCTAGCTCAAATGCAGGTTCATGGAGTATCAATACACGTAAGATGGCATGCTTTTGTTCTTCATGTACAATGCAAGCCTAGAATGATTGTGAGTTAGGGGAGTAGGTTGACAAATTGTTGACAAGTTATCTTAGCCCACTTCACACATATCGCCATTTGACGACATTGGAACTAACACAAATTGAATCATCATTCAACTTTGACCACGTATCAGATCTAGTTCAACCAGGTAATATATCTACTTGCTTAGTTTTAAAAATTCCATATTGTTATCTTACTTTGTACTGTATTCATAATGTTAACTAATTTCAAGTGATTTTTTGCACATATCAATGCAGGGCATGTTTATGCAATTATTGAAGATGAAGAAAATGAAGAGGGAATATACTATTACTTGTGTCATTGTGTTGAGGCCAAAAGAGAATTGGAAGCCCTATTTATAAATGGAGAAAACATCGAATACCCTACAGACTCAATTATTGTTACTAGAACGTGGCTTAGAAGGTACCCACATAAGTGTTAAACATTGGTTGTTTAAGGACTTTGACATGCATCGTAAGATTCCTCATTAGTCGAACCTTGTTGTGGCATCCAATGTTTGTTTGAGAAAATATGGGGGTAGACCTTTGAACAAGACCTTGTGGAAGGTCTGTGAGTCTAACCATGGGGCAATACTTGACACAATAAAGAGTACAGTAGATCTAGATGGTTCATTGGATTAATTTGTAAGTATATGCACAATGGTTCTTATTAATTTATACTCGTATCCACATTAATTTGTTTGATGCCAGTGCTATCATATTATTTTACTTTGTGTATCTGTAAGTAACCTGGTAAACATTGATTGGTGTCCCCTTCCAAAAAATGCATATTTATGAGCCATCCAAGAGAATCTCAAGCATACAAGCAATGTAACATACCTATTTTGATGATCTTGACAAATCTCAATTATGATTTTCAGCCATTACAAAAGTGTGTGCGAAGCTTAGTGAGGGAATTTCAAGTTATTCATTTGAAGTTAACCTTATCATGAACACCTATGATGTAGACATTATAGGAGCATCTAAAATTTCAAGATATTCTAGATTCATGAGAGGTGTTGTGTGCAATAGGTATCTTGGAACTCACAGTGAAGATGTATGACCAGGAGTGACTAAGTTGAGAGATTTCCATGCCTATCTGTAAGTTCCTTCCATCTATTTTCATTTCATTTCCATTTTGGATGAGATGTTTCTTTTTATTCTTTTACTTTGTGTACATTTGTAACTAAACTAGTAAAAATTGATTGGTCTCTCCTTTCAGAAAATGTTGATTTTTGAGCCATCGAAGAGAATCTTAGCAAAAAAAGTAATACAACATCCTTATTTTGATGATCTTGATAAATCTCAACTATGATTTGAAGCCATTATAAAAAAGCATGTGAAGCTTTGCCAGGGAATCTCAAGTTACTCATTTGAAGTTAACCTCTAAATGAGAACCTATGATGTAGACATTATATGAAAATCTCGGATGTATGAGTGACATTGTAAAATATCTGTGAGAAAATAGTACCTAAGGCATTGTAGTGATATTTGTACATGTAATGACATTTATTGAAATATTGAAATTTGGTGTAGGGGCACCTAGGTTATTGAACAAATTTGGTTCATGGAATTATTTTAAGTTAGTAAATTGTGTTTTTAGTAAATTGTCAATTGAATAAGGTCATATTACATGGTCAATTTATTTATAATGTAATAAGTCATGTTAGTTACAATATCAACAGTTAGGCATGATTAGAAAGATGTAGAATCATTTGTAAAGGCTAGATTTAAAGCTCTTGAAGGCTTAGACACAACGTAATTTTCGTGTAGGATCACCTAGTCTCCTAGTTGCAAAATTTCACTTTTTGAAGGTTGATAGGTGGTCAATAGATTAGATTAAGGTATTTTGTGTTTATTTATGCTAAATAAGGTCAATCAATACCATTTAAGGTGTATTAGGGTAATTTTTTGAGTCTCGGTGGTCAAATGTGCAAAAAAATGCATTCTTGCTACAAAATTGTCAATATTTTAATTTTCAGCCTTTTGAAGGAAAATATTTGAATTTGGCCAGTATTGGCATGGTGTGATGGTTTATAGGTGGCATTGTTGTTCTTGCCACCAAGGTTCAAACCCTGTTGGGGTGGTATTGTTGAATGGTTGTATCCGGTTCATAGCTCCAGTCAAAAAGCGTTTACCCCTTGAATAAAAAAAAAGAAAATATTTGAATTTGGTTGTAAATGTGCAAGAATGAGGTCTAAGAGTTTGCTATACCATTTAGAGAGCTTGGTTTTCATGAAGTTCCTTCCAAAGTCTCTGATTTTATTGTTCCTATGGTAACTATTTGATAGAGTTGGTGGAATTACCTATCTTAGTAATCACTATTAGTTCAAGATTGAGATTGTTAACCTTGAGAGAGTATGACTTTGGCAAAAGGCATTTGATATGGTTATTATTTAAAAAGAATTCAAGCAAGCTATACTCTGCATTGGCACCATTACTCAATATTCACTTGATGGCATGAAGGAATGGCCAAACTCCATGGATATAAAGTATTATGAAAGCAGAATGAACTTGAATTGGTGGCCAATTTATTGAAGATGGTGGTTGGTAATTTTTGAATATGGAAGCTAGTGATTATGATTCTGATAATTCAAGAGAGTCAAAAAAAGGATATATGAGTTCCCTCTAATGTATAAGAGGAATCATAATCAGATTTCATGTAGCCACCATCAAGAGTGTTACAAGCCAACAAGATGGAGGGAATTCTTATATAAGGATAATTTTCAATGTTGCAGGTACTGACTTTAATACTAACTACAATGGAAACATTGAAATTCCCTAGTAGTATTTATGTTGAGAAAATTTCCTTTAGATTCAAGGATTCAAAGCACATAAACCATGTGGTACAAATGATTAAATACCAAAGATGATCTGTAGCAATGAAAGAGTTTGAAAAGGCAGAGAGAGCAACACTGGCGACTCAGGAGAAACACCAGTTTTCAAAAACAAAGTCAATTAGGCTGACAGACGTGTGGATCAGGCTAGCATTTCGTGGAAGAGGAAGAAAGATGACTGGAACTCTGGAGGCCCACCATACTATATTTTGGTATTCAACCATGATAGTAGATGAGAGAGCTGATATCATGTATCAAAACATTAAGCATGCATTCTTCTAGCCAGCGAAGAAGGAGATGATTACTTTGCATCATTTTCATTTGCATAACCATATCAAAGCATGGGAACCAAGAAGATTAAGGATGTTGAGTTTTATGTGGAGGTAATGGATGTGGTTCAAACTTTAGGAGGGGAAAGAAGGTCAATGTATGACTGGTGTAGGGGCACCATTCAGTAGGTTTTGTTCATCAAGGCAAATAAGGATTTTGAATTTTCTATTAAAATAAGGTATATGAGACAATTCTATTATGTATTTAGTCATATTTGAGTTGTATTAGGTGTTTAGGAGATTAGGTTTTTCAAAAAGTGCAAAATTTTTAAAAATTGCAAAAATGTGCAAAATTTGCAAACTCAAATGTTGTAAAATTGCAAAATTTGCAAACTCAAACATTGTAAAATTGCAAAATTTGCATTATGGAGGGAATGTGAAGAGTCAAACTAGTTCAAAGGTTAGTTAGGAAGGTGAATCAATTTTTAATTGGTGGGAAAGAGTTTAAAAATATGGAGAACTTGAATTGAAGGTTGGATTTTGTGATTTGAAGAAGCAAAAACAATAAAAACTCATAATTTTCCAAAATTTTATGTATTTTCAGCTGTAGAGCAGATTGTACAGCCTGTATTTCAATTAGTTGATCTAGATTTGTTGATATTTGCATAGTATATGGAGTTACCTTTCTTTTGAGTCCATTTAGAAGGTTTTCCATAACTTTTTTTGTATTTCATCATCAATTTACTAAAACCGGCTTGAACTTGTACATTTGAAGGTTTTTAGTCAATAAAAATGACTTTTTGACCCATTCCTCTTTCTATAGCCTCTATAACTTGAGGAATGGGTCTACACTAACATTATTAAGGTGTGGGAATGTTGTGTTAGTGTTGGGGAGGTCTACAAGTGAGATGGGTGTGAAACCCATGTGTTTAAAAGTGAGTTTTCTTTAAGAAAAATGGTGGTTTTGAAGAGTCAAATTTTGTTTTTGTGTAGGGAAGTGTTATTTTATGATTTTTTGAGCTTGTGCAGGGTATCAAAAAAAAATTTGAGTAATTTTTTAGGTTGTGGTTAGCTTTGGAAGTATCATTTTTAATAAACCCCTAGGGTTTAGGCTACAATAGAGGGTTTTTTGGTTTACCCATTGTATGGTGGTATACCTGAGATCTGATTGTGGATTTTGAAGTATTGAAACCTTAGAATATGAACCCTCTAATGTAGAAGAGGAATGAGAATCACTCTTCATGCTGCAGGTACCAAATTTAATACCAACTATAGTGGCAACATTGAAATTCCCTAGCAATATTTATGTGAAGGAAATTTCCTTTAGATGCAAGGATTCTAAGCACATCAAACATGTGGTACAAATGATTAAATCCAAGAGACAATTTGTAGCAATGAAAGAGTCTAAAAAGGAAAAGAGAGCTACATTGGTGACTCAGGAGAAACTTCAACTTTTTAAAAAAGGAATTAGGCTGGTAGACATGTGGATCAGGCCAAGATTTGGTGGAAGAGGAATACATATGACTAGAACTCTAGAGGCCCACCATACTAGATTTCGATATTCAACCATGAGAGAAAAAGAGGGATTTGATATCATGTATCAAAACATTAAGGATGCATTCTTCCAGCAAGGGAGATGATTGCTTTGCTTCATTTTCATTTGCCTAACCATATCAAGGCATGGGAACCAAGAAGACCAAGGATGTCGATTTTTATGTGGAGGTAATGGATGTGGTCCAAACTTTATGAGGGGGAAGAAGGTGATCTTTCTTTTACTATTGCTACCTACTTTCACAATGTTCTTGGATTAAAGGGTTTCATGATGTAATTCAACACATTCCACTTTTTGTGCCTACTATAACTTGTGGAATGGGTCTTCTAACTTGTAAAATACATGCCTAACATGATTATAATGTTGTGGAGTCAAGGTTGGGTGTTTGGGATGATGTTCTAGGGTTGTAACAGAGTATTTTCATGATGAAAATGAGGGTTTCAAGTTGTGTTTTGAAAAAATGTGGGATCGACTATCCATGTAATGTATTATTCACCACCTGTGTAGGGTTTGGTAAGTGTGTTTGGTGCTTTGTTTGGGTATGGCAGGTGTGGGAGATAGGAGTTTCATTAAAACCCTAAGTACTTTGCTTGAAATATTTGGTTTGGTGTATTAGGGGTGTAGAGTTCTTGGACCTAGAAACAAATCATGGAATTGGAGGTTTTGACACATAACATACTACTGTTTCAGGACTTTGAGTGAAGATCTAGTGTTTAAAAGGACGTTTCTTTGTAAATAGGGCTAATTTAGTAGCCTTTATGCAAGGTGGTCTATTGGATCTTAATGATGGTACAAATAAAAATGGTATGATCTCTTGGGAATTTGTCTTAGGGTCTACATTAAAGCTTGATTGATGTTTGGTTGGCCATTGGATGACCTTCTCTAAAAGATAAGCCCATTTGATGAGATATGGAGACTATAAGTTAGGCAAGGGTTTGTTGAAAGCCCATACTCAAAACTTCCCACAGCCAACCAAATCCTAAAAAACATTCAAAAAGGTTTGCACAAGCTTAAAAGTTGAAGAGATATTGCTGCCCCCAAATATTTCTTCAAACCCTAACAGTAAACCACTATTTTCCACTAAAAAATGTACCATTTGACATCTAGGGCATCACCTAAAAACCCTCTATTTGCCTCACTTGTACAAAAATCTATGCACACATGTTTTATAACCATAACTAAGCCTCTCCATTGAGTTATAGAAGCATACAGTGGGTGAAAGGCTTAATATGACATTTTAATGCACTCAAAACCCTTAAAATAGGGTATACAAACCGACCCTCAGTAATTGGCTTCTAAAATGCACAAAATCACTTGAAATCCAACCAAACCAAAACTAAAATGGAGTTAAGTCTTCTGCCCACAAAATTCCATAGAAAAACAAAGCACAATCACCCTATACAAAACTGTACAGTTCAATGAAACATCAAATCCCAAAGTGCAAAAGGGTAGCAATCTTTGACAGGGTATTACTCAGATACCATGGTGCTTACAAAATCTCTATTTGAACCAATGGGATCGTGTTGGGGCCATCTACAATAACCTCTCTCAGTTTTTGTTATCTCAAAGCGGTTTTCTCGTGGTTTCTAGTTTTCAGTTGATGGAAAAAGTGTCAAATGCAAGTAGTGAAAAGTTGCAAAGTGGTACAACTTTTGTTCTGCAACTCGTGTGACCAAACAAACTATTCCAATGCATCTAAATAGGTATTTTTACACTAGGAATGGTCTTATTTCACACCCAAACATGCGGAATCGCTATGAACTATGTTCAATTAGATCGATCCCTTAAGGGTCTAAAGGGAAAAATGGCTACAAACTTCAACATGAGATTACGTGGACACCATGATGCTTAGAAACTCCTTATCTAATCCTATGGGACCACGTTGTGCCTCTTTAAAATAATATCTCTTGGTTTTCATAATCTCAGAGTGGTTTTCCCGTGGAGTCCAGTTTTTAGTTGATGGAAAAAGTGTCAAATGCAAGCAATGGAAAGTTGCAAGGTGGTGCAACTTTCATTTTGCAACTCGTATAACCAAACGAACTGTTCCAACATGTTCAAATAAAAATTTTTACGCAAGAAATGGTTCTCTTTCACACCCAAACATGCGGAATCACTCCGAGCTACGTTCAACCAGATCGATCCCTTAAGGGTCCAAAGGGAAAAATGGCTGCAAACTTTAGCATGAAGTTACTTGGACACCATGAGGAGTAGAAAATTTTCATCTAATCCTATGGGATCATGTTGGGCCCCTCTACAATAACCTCTCTCAATTTTCATTATCTCGGAGTGGTTTTCCCATTGTGTCCAATTTTTTAGTTGATGGAAAAATGTCAAATGCAAGCAATGGAAAGTTGCAAGGTGGTGCAACTTTCATTCTGCAACTCATGTAACCAAACAGACTGTTCTAATGCATCTAAATAGGCATGTTTACACTAAGCATGATACTCTTTCACACCCAAACAAGCGAAATCACTTCGAAATCACTTCGAGCTACATGAGGTTACTCGAAAGTGCAAAATGGCTGCAAAGTGGTGCAACTTTTGTTCTACAACTCGTGTGACCAAACAAACTATTCCAGCACGTCTGAATAGGAATGTTTATGCTAGGCATGGTCCTCTTTGGCATCCAAACACATGGAATTGCTCTAAGCTAAGTTCAACCATATTGATCCCTTAAGGGTCCAAAGGGCAAAATGACTACAAACTTCAACATGAGGTTACTCATACACCATGATGCTTAGAAACTTTTCATCTGATTCCATGTGATCGTGTTGGGCCCCTCTACAATAATCTCTCTTGATTTTCATTATCTTGGAGTGGTTTTCCCATGGTGTCCAATTTTCAGTTGATGGAAAAAGTGTTAAATGGAACTAGTGGAAAGTTGCAAAGTGGTGCAACTTTTGTTTTGCAACTTGTATGACCAAACAAATTCTTCCAATGTGTCTAAATAGGAATGGTGATGCTGGGTATGGTCCTCTTTCTCACCCAAACATGTGGAATCACTTTGAGCTATGTTCAATCAGATCGATCCCTTAAGGGTTTGAGTGTAGTATGTTGAAATAGGCCATTCCACCTATTGTTCAGGCTGTGTCTCAGTGATATGGGTATGATGTAGGTAGGATAGGGAGTTGGAATAATAAAATAGCATTAGTAAGGGTGTTGGAAGATATTACTAATGCTGCCCCTATTGAAAATTCAAAATTGAGGCCCCTTAAAAGCAAGGCTAGAAGAGGTGAAAAGAAGAAATTGTTTGAAAATAAGTTAGAATAGTTTGGAAGTAGGGAGATATTGTGGAGTTTGATGTGTTGAAAAGGTTTGCAAGGATAGGGGGAGGTCAAAAGTATGTTATGGCATGACATGCCCTAGTTGGGAAAATAGCGGGTTTGAATGAAAAAAAGAGGTTTGAGGGAGTAAACGTGGGTAAAGTCAAGGAGAAACACAATTTGGTGGTCAATTAAGTTTGTGTAGGAAGAATGAAGAGTGTTGGAATAGGTTTTGAGGTTTAGGTTCGGGGGTTTGGTTTGCTGATTTGGCCAAATTTTTTTGGAGGGGGCTTCAGTTCGTTTTGGTTTCGTTGGTACAAAAAACATGTAAAAACAATGTATATATCTATGAAACCTAGAAGCATGAATTAGGATTAGAATATCACATATCATCATATAAAAAAAACTTGAATGTCATTTCAAACAACAATTTTTTTTTATAAAAATGTGTTTATAACCTGCAAAAAAATGTAAATAAAATGACGCTGATTTTCACGTGAAAAAAAACCATGAGACCATAGCTTGTTGCTTACTATTATGCTTTGATAGATTTTTTCCAAGCATCCATAGCTTGTTTGAAAGTACTTTTTATAGGATTTTAGCCATAGTAGTAAGGCAGTGAATTGTTTGATAAAATGCTTTGGTAGATATGTATGAAAAATGTGGTAGCATAGACAAGGCAGTGAACTATTTGAAAAAATGCCTCAAAGAAATATGGTTTCATGGTGATGGAATGGAATGACCAATGCCATGACAAACAAATTGCTATGGATTGTAATGGCATTCCATCACCATTGAGACCAAATTTCTTTGAGGTTTTTTTTCAAATAGTTTGTTGCCTTGTCTATGCTATTGCTTATTATTATGCTTTGATAGATTTTTTCCAAGCATCTATAGCTTGTTTGGAAGCACCTATTTTAGGATTTTAGCCATAGTAGAAAGGAAGTGAATTGTTTGATAAAATGATTTGGTAAACATGTATGAAAAATGTGGTAGCATAGACAAGGCAATGAAATGTTTAAAAAAATGCCTCAAAGAAATGTGCTCTCATGGTGATGGAATGCCATGACAATCCATAGAAATTTGCTTGTCATGGCATTCCATCACCATGAGACCACATTTCTTTGAGGCATTTTTTTCAAATAGTTCATTGCCTTGTCTATGCTATTGCTTACTATTATGCTATGATAGATTTTTTCCAAGAATCCATAGCTTGTTTGAAATCATTTGTTTTAGGCTTTTAACCATAGCAACAAGGAAATGAACTATTTGATAAAATGCTTTGATAGACATGTATGCAAAATGTGTTAGCATAGACAAGGTAGCGAACTCTTTGAAAAAATTTCTCAAAGAAATGAGGTCTCATGGTGATGGAATGCCATGACAATCAAAAGTCGATTTTTATGGTATTCCATCACCATGAGACCTCATTTATTTGAGGAATTTTTTCAAAGATTTCACTACCTTGTCTATGATATTGCATACTATTATAATTTTGATAGATTTTTTCCAAGCATCCATAGCTTTTTCGAAAGCACTTGTTTTAGGCTTTCAGCCATAGCAACAAGGTAGTGAACTATTTGACAAAATTCTTTGGTAGACATGTATCAAAAATATAGTAGTATAGATAAGGCAGTGAACTATTTGAAAAAATGCCTCAAAGAAATGTGGTCCTATAGAATGCCATGACAAGCAAATGCAATTGGCAGCTGCTACTAGTTATTAGTTATGAAATGTGAAGTAATTGCATACCTTCTTAGGTTGAATTTGTAAGAACTATATTGTAATTGAAATTTTGTCATCTATCAGCATCTAGTTATTAGTTATGCAATGTGAAGCAATCCTTTGAGTTTGAAATATGTGCAATGCAATGTAATCAATGATATGAATACAAACTACAAAAATCTATTTTTTATAATTTATTAGTTAAACTCTTTATTTTATTTCCTCTCTATATCTCTAAGCTATGGAAATGCCTTTAATTTTTTTTTTAATGTTTTTATCTCTTGTTCTACCTTTTTTTACCTTTTTTTAAAATCTGATTTTTTTTCAATTTTTTCTAGACATTTTCCTGATTTTTTCAAAAAATCTTATACTTTTAGTTTGCCAATTTTTTCCCCAAAATATTTTTGCTACTATGGTATAAACACATATCTTTTTGTAATATCATGGATACTTTTTGAAACTTCCATGCATTGCTAATCTAAAAGGAAAATACTTTTACCTAATTTGTATGCAACCATGCTTTTGACATTATCGAAAAGAGAAAAACTTCCTGAATGATGCAAAGGCATGGCCAAGCAGTTCTAACTCCTCGCATGAGAGAAGAGAGATGTTGGAGAGTGCATCAAGTCAGTGAGAACAAAAGTGTAATGTGTTTTAGTTTGTAGTATTCCTCTATTTCTCTACAGATGTGTGATAAATGCTCAGTTCAATGATGCAAAACAATTTTTGAAAAAAGAAAGTTGTGTCACAATCCGCTTTCAATCTAGCAAGCAAAAATGAAAGCTCAGCCTCTTGGAATTAAAATGATTTTTTTTAGAACAAATGAATAAGAATGAGGTAGTTAAGGTGTTTGAAGTGATTTAGACATCACTTTTAGGGTTCCCTTGGGTGTGGGTCAAAGTTAAACTCCATAAAACATTAAAAAAATGTTCAAAAAAAGACTTTTTTGGATGCCTAGGCACGTGGGTTTTGTCTTGGTTTGCTTAGATTCTATCTGGGTTTTGCTTGGGTTCTCTTGAGTTCTGCTTGGGTGAACCAGACCTGAAAATGAAGGGCCCTAGTTGAACCCATAGGTGAATTGAACCAGGAACTGCACCACCTGAGCGAACCAGAACCAAAACCAGGGCTAAAATAGAAGAACCCGGTAACATAGATAATGTGTCCAGAAGTTCACTACATCTACTCTGAATATTATGTTTTGCAAGTGTTACATGAAGATTATGTATCATTTTCTTAATTTAATTGTTCCAATCAAAGGATTAAATATAAATTGGAATATTTTAATCAGTTATTTCATGGAATACCAATTGAAAACATGTTTTTTGCCTTTAGATACTTAGTTGTTTACTATCAATCAATTAATTCATTCAAGACAAACTATGAAGGACAACAATGATCAATGCTAGGGCTAACCAATTAATAAGTATACATGTGAATAATTCAAGCATGTACATGTATAAGGGAAGCACAAGTAGTCACAAACACGTTTTCCTTGAAGTATACACATGAATACATGGTATACACAACTTAATACAAAGTATATGCACGAATACAAGGTATACAGATGAAAACATGTAAGTCACAAAGTATACATTGGAACACATGTAAGTCAAAAAGTATACACGTAAGTTGTAAAGTATACACTTGAATACACATAACTCATATCTATTGAACCATGAATTTATAATGCAAATATGGACACTATCGATAAAAAAGATTTGTATTAACCAAATAGCCATGTACGCATACATCAATATATGTCAATATAAGTATAAAATATAGTTAAAAAATAGCTATATAGGCTTACGAGAATGCCATAAAGGCATACAATGTCAAATATATCCAATACAAAATATGTAGAAAATTGCCATGTCTAGGCATACAACAAAGGGGTCTACAATCAAAATTAATTTCTCTCCATGCTCTGGAAATAAATTATTTCCCTTTGTTTGGTGATCTAATGGCGATAAGTCCATCACTCATTTTTGTTTTTCTCGAGGAGTGCTCTTGTTGCTCCTCCTAGAGTTTAGCTCCTGGTGAAGTTTTAACTATTACAATAAGAAGTAAAGACATTAATATATAGAAATTACATTATAAAAAATGATATATTTAACAAAATAATCACTTACAGCCATCTCACGATCACTCTTCACAATGTAAATATTTGCACACTGATGTTGAGGCGTGCTTAAGCTTTGTATAAACCATCCAAATAGGAATTAAACTATGAATCAATAATGGTTTGATTTTTCACTAGAACTAACATCTATAACAACAAATGTAAATTGAAATTTAGTAATTTGCCTCATACCTCTCCTATCAGAGCCATCGAGGATTGTATAGTGGATGAAACACCAATATCCATTTCCCTCATAACATTTGGAGGTGTTTCCACAACCAACATCTAAAAATAAAACAAAAAATTATTCAATCACAAAAAAGAGCGATCCACGCCATGACTTATAATGTATGAGATCTAATGAACAAAATTTTGAGTACAAGTATTAAACTATATATTTCTAATTATCATGCTTACTATTTTCCATATCCATATCTTGTTTGAAAGGACGTGTTTTTAGGCTTTTACCCATAGCATCAAGCCACTGAACCATTTGATTAAATGCTTTCGTAGACATGTACGATAATTATGGTGGCATAGAGAAGGCAATGAACTATATGAAAAAATGCCTCAAAAGAAATTGGGTCTCGTGGTGATGGAATGTCATTACAAACAAATGTACGTCATGGCATTCCATCACCATAAGACCACATTTCTTCTAGGCATTTTTTCAAAAAGTTCATTGCCTTCTCTATGGTATTATTTCTCACTGTTATGCTTTGATAGATATTTTTCCAAGCATACATATAGTTTGTTGGAAAACACCTATTTTAGGCTTTTAGCCATAGTAACAACTACAAGGAAGTGAGTAGTTTGATAAAATGATTTGGTGAACATGTATGAAAAATGTGGTATCATAGGAAAGGTGGTGAGCAGTTTCAAGAAATGCCTCGAAGAAATGCGGTCTCATAGCGATGGAATTCCATTCCATCACCATGAGACCGCATTTCTTCGAGGCATTTTTTCAAACTACTAACTGGTGCAGGAGCACCTAGGTTACTAGTTGCCTCTCATAGGAATTTTTTGTCTAGATTGAATGCCCATTTGTAAATTCATGTAAAGGTCATATAAAGACCTACTTCATTGTATTTAAGGTCCTTAGGTGGTCACAAAAAAAAAAAATTCCAAATGTTACTAAAGATGAGAAAAATTGTAAAAAGGCAAAGAAGCATGGAATATTAAAAGTCACAAGGCAGTTTAGGTAGTTTCACTTGATGAGGGAGATTCAAAAGGTAGTTATCTAATTGGTAATATATATAAAACATGTAAAAGGTAGGCAAAAGAAAAAAATTTGTATTCTTGAATCATTTTCAATAAATAAAGTTTCTTGTTCCTATTTTCACTATGTTTCATTCTTGAATTCAGTTCTTGCCCAGGCTATATATTTGTTTGTTCACTTTATACAGGGTGTTAACAATCATCTAGTGATGTTTTGAAGAGTTACTATCAAATTTAAAAGCCAAGGTTTTTGTGGTCTATTAGATTAACTGGTCAAGGGTTTTGAGGGTCATTTAAGGCTTGAATTCACCATCCCACCAATGTAGATTTAGGATATTGGTGGGATGGAATGTATAGAAGGTTTTTTGAATGTTTTAAACAATTTGTGAGTGTATAGAAATAGGGAAATCAAGAAATCTCTGATTGAATTCTGAATCATATAGGAAATAAAAAAATTTCCTTCATGGAAAGCATGGTTTTAGGGTGGTGTTCAATGCAAAAGCATGCATGAAGGTGGGTGGTGATTTTCTAAAACTTATGTAGGCTATTTCCATTGTGTTTGTGGTCGTGGAAAGAGTAGTTTGTAAGTACCTTATGCAATAAACCCTCCTTTGTAGGGTTTGATTTGTGCATAGAATAGGGTTTTTTTGGAACAATGATTTATGGAGCCTTTCTGTCGCTAAAAATATTTGATTCTTCATTTTTGTGACATGATGAATGACTGGTTTCAGTCCTTTGGTATTTTGGTGATAAACTATGAGCACTTTATTTGTAATTTAGGCCTAAATTAGTAGCCCTTTCCAATGAACAATTCAAGAATCTGGTAATTTCTTTATGACAAGCTATTGAGAACTTTTGATATTTTATGATGTGTTAAAAAAGGCTCCTGAATGTACATTGGGAATGTGGATATACAAAGTGAATGGAAATGAATCACTTGATTAAGGGATATGTGACCTACAAGCAAAATGGTGGTAAGACTGTACAAGTGTGTAATTCTGTAAATACAAATATTTAAATGTTTATTTTGGCATAGAACCATCAATGTGAAGATATCAAAGGTGTGTGAATGGTCTCGTGAAGGCCTTGATGCCAAACATGATGATTTGATATGTTGTAGCAATATGTCCCTAGGTGGAAATAGTAATTTGACTGTAAGAACTTATGAATTTGATAAATCGATATTATGTGGATATGAACCAAGTTTGTTTCAGTCAAAAACATGATGTGAGTAATGTCTTGGAAGTCAGATGAAATGATTGAGGTGTAAATGGTTGATTGTAGTATCTTGGTCTTGAGGAACTAGTTGGTAAAAGTGAAAATGTGGTGAGTTGTTTAAGGAATTGAAAGATTCAGAGCTCTTTATCAGGTTTTTGCTTTGAATTCAGATAAATTGATGATGACAAAGGTGTGTTAGGATTTTATGGATATAGGTTGTAACATGAAATATTGGTTTTTGGTTATTTTCCTAGGTAAAGTGAATTTAGTGGAAGGGTGCCTTGGTGAATGATGAAAGAGTGGATTAGTTAGTGAATCTAATTAGGTTTCTTATGTGGATCAGTCATTTTTGTTGATAAATAAGATGTTTGAAGGTTGAGGATGATAAGAAGTATTGAAATGAGTTGGCTTGTTGTTGCCTTGTGGTTTGCAAATGAAATAATGTGATTTTTGATGAAAACAAAAAGAAATTTTAGTTGCTTATTCAATTTGATCTTCTCCTGATTCAATTGGGTCAGATGTACCCTAATGATTGAGTGTTTTGATATGATGCTTTGCATCACTAACTGCCTTGTCTATGCTATTGCTTACTATTATGGTTTCATAGATTTTTTCCAAGCATCCATAGTTTGTCGTGTTGGTGCACCTTTGCAAGCACATGCCTCCATGTGAAGTAATTGCATCATGCTTCTTATGTTGATTTTCTAAACAACTATATTGTATAGTTGAAAATTTGTCATATATCAACATCTAGTTACTAGTTATGAAATTTGAAGTAATGCTTTGAGTTTGAATGATGTGTAATGCAATGTAACCAACAATATGAATATAAACTACATAAATCTATTAAGTAGAATTCATTAGTTAAGTTCTCTTTATTCTATTACCTTTGTGTAAGTTTGAGTAAATCCACTAGCACTAGGAGGTGTTTGCTTGAAACCTCCAATATTAGCCTGTTCAACATAAAAAATCACATATTAAAATACCATTCGTAAAACAATGCTATTTACATGTAATAAATTTATAATCAATTGTTTACTAGTTACATACCCCACTGATAGGTGTGCTACAAAAATAAGTAGGTGGATGACTAGTGTATCTAGTCTCAACATCGTGACCCTGCAATTTTATTAAAATAATAAAACTAAATTAGTTAATCTTGCATTTTAGAATTGAAATTTAATAAATTAAATTCAATGAACATGTTGACTTTTACCTGAGTATCAATTCCATATGCATGATACAAAATTTCAACCATCCTCTCCATCCTCGTAGATGCATATGGATCTTGCGTAGCAACATATGGTTCCTACGTAGCAACATACAAATCCTATGTAGCATCCTCCTAAGTGTCAATGAGGTCATATGAACAAGTCGCCCTGCAAGATTGACACACATGGGTTCAAAGGCCACCATTCGAAGACTCCCCTAGATGGTGCTATACAATAGGGGCTAGTATGATCGATGACACTCTAAGTCAAAGTGTTGATCGCCTACAATGTCTCTACATCAACACTTTCCTTCGCAACAATAGGAATAACAATGTGCTAATGAGGCGGCCTAGCAAGAGGTCATCTCCCTTGCTGCGTAGGATCCGTCTATGCATTGGGCCTATCCTAAGCCAACCCCCCACCTCTCCCCTGGAACTCCCTCATATCAAAATAATTTGGGATTTGGTTCAATACGAACTCACTGTATAGTTTCCTAAGAAAATATTGGGGGACTTCACAATTGTTGCATGGTGGGTAATCAAAGACCAAGTACCACCTATCATAAAAATAGTTCTTTATCTCTTGGTGTTGGCACCAATGAATAGGAAACCTCTTGGAATTGAGGCTAAGATTTTGATGTGTTATAGGGTCAGTGAATAAAGAGCACAAATCACTTTTAGTAATTTTCTAGGGTTATTCTTTCTATGGTTGAAGCATTTGGATCACTCAACCTACTGATAAAATCCTTAATTTGTTTTTTGTTGTTCTCAATTTCACTCCTCATATTTTGTTGAGTGTGAGGAGGGTGTTGAGTGATTGGTGGGGGAGTTGATTTTGTTGTTGAGGATTTTCCTACTCTTCTTGTCAAGGATTTTGATGATTTGTAGGATCATTTTCATCTCCTACAAATTAAAAAAAACAATCAAATCTAACCTAAAACAAACAAAATCAACTTGAAACTAAGAAATTAAAAAAAAATAGCAAAAAATACTTACCTCCCACACCTCTTCGTCATCGTGGCACCATCTTTGCAAAGAAAAAGCAACAATTGATGAATTTTGTAGAATGCCTCCTCCTAGAACATGAGCACGAAAATGAGGGTTTTTGGCTGCGGGTAGAGCAGAAAAATAGAAAATAGAAAATGAATCACTTTCACTTTTTTTTTGCTTTTAAAATGACATAACGTGAGCGTGTTATAATGCACTTGCATTATGTCATTTTCAATTTTTTTTTGGAATTTTCCACAAAAGTGTAACCCAAATTCATCCACCCACCCAACAGTTGGAGGTGGTGACAACTACATCATAGGGGTAGACACTATTTGCTCGATCGTATAGAGAGGTAGTTACTAAGGCATCCTACTACCACATGCACTATCACATAGATTTTCCTTAGGTGATGAGACAGCATAAATTTCCATAGTGGAGCAGAGCAGCAATTGGAGATGAGGAACAACCATCAGTTAAGGGTGAGTCGAGTAGCCATTAGGGCTAGCCACTTTTGCAGACACTTTTTGATTGCTTGCTCAATTCATTTATACAAATATACATTCATGGGATCATTTTTCATAGCTTTGTGGATATTGTACTTTTGATTGATTTACATACACTAATTCAAATACTATACCATGACAACCATTTTTTGATATATATACAAGATGATTTAGATTCGATATGTGATGTACTCTTATTTCATGCTTTATGAATGTGTGCGAACCCTTTTCCTAGTACCTGTAAAACAACATGAGTAAAAAAGTTAAACAAGGAATAGCAAGCTAAAACAAGGATTCCCCATGAAATCCATTTACAACATTCAAATTAGGAAGAAAATAGTGAAGAACTCAATGAAAATGACAAAACAAAGATTGAATCCTAATTAGAAAAGCAAACACATGATCCAATGGGGGAATTGGTGCCAATTTGATGTGAAAATTGGCCCTTTCCCAATTCCTATGATGCAAGCTTGATATGTTGAAGATGATATTGATCCACTTTGTTGATGAAAGATGAGAACACCAAGCCAAAATCTGCAGAAAGCCTAGCTAAGAATTCAATGATGGAAATGGCTAAATATTTTAGCATAATAACTTTGCAATGTTTGTGGATGATGAAATGAGGATATGAGCTCTTTATTTATAGAATGTTAAGATGGATGAATTTTTCAAATTTGAGCAATGTGGGACTAAAATTCATCCAATGATATGATGCCACTTTTCAAGCTATGAATGGATGAAGGATGTGCAAGATTTTTTGGGTTTGTGCCAATAAATGTCTAATTTGAAATTCAAATTTTGTTGAAATGACATGTAAAGGGAAGGGAAAATACAATAAATTCCACTTGGCTCAAGACAAAGGACATGTAAGATGAATTTATTTCCTTGTTGGATGTACATGTTGACTTGAAATTTTTGAATTCAAATTGAGAGAATATTCCAAAAGATGCCTTGTGAGGAAAATAGAGATTTAATAAATGAAATAAATCTATTTTCATGTGCAACTTGCATTATCTAGAGGATGGGACATGAGATGAGATTAAATTAATCAAGGGTTAATTAATTTAATGAGAGAGGTTAGATGATGTGACCTATTTGACTAGATTTATGGATTTATTTAAATCAAATAAGAGAGGAATATGACAAGAGATTAATTAAATAAGGATTTTGATTTATTTAATTAAAAGAGATGGTGTTAGATTAAATCAAATAAGGTTTTAATTTATTTAATTTAATGAATAGACTTTAGAGATTTAATGAAATAAATTAATTATTTAATTAAATAGGGATAATTAGATTAGATGGATTTATTTAATTAACCAGAGAGAGTGACTTAATTAGGAAAAATGATTTATTTAATTAAGCGATGAAAGTTGATGAATTTAATCATATAGGGGAATTTGATTAAATGGTTAGACTAAGGGATGATTCAGGAAGAAACGATGTTTGTAATCAAGATCAGATGCACAATGTCAATTAGTATATTTTACGTGTCTACATTTTGCCCTTCTTTGAAGCAATGCACTCGTTGCATTGGTTCAAAGAATAATCAATCTCACTCAAAGCCAAATTTTTTTTAATATTTAAAAAACTTGCCCCGCTACCACATGGTGAGAGAAAACATGCCATTATAATGCCCCCTCGAGAGATCAGACAAAAAATTTAATTTTTTGGGTGATCTCGAGAAAAAAAAGATGACCAAGTACCTGATAGGTTTGAAAGGGTCTCGGGAGGCTAAAAACATGTCTAAACACAATAAAATAATGAAAAACAAGCCTCAACTAGACAAAATAGGTTTGGGGGTCCAAAACCTTAGCAGGACAGCCCTTGAGGGTCAAAAAACCCTAATTTTTAGGCTTAAAAGGGGGCTCGAGGGATCACTTTCAAGTCATTTTCACACACCTCCACTAGCAACCTTGAGATTTGAGCTCTAATGCTTCGGCATTATGGTGCAACGACAACTTCCCCTGCACATCACCAATCGAGTTCAGACATACCAGCGACCACCTGGCATTGGGGCACCAATATGTGACCCTTACCCAAGCTTCATTTTTTTCATTTAGTGCCTTATTTAATGCTTTAAAGGAGCAGTTTGCCTCCAGTGGCACTATATAGCACCGCTTGACATTAAAACTGCACTGTGCGGTGTTGTTTTGCCCCATATTGGTGCAGTTCAAAGTTTAAAAACTCTAACACTGGGCTCGGGATCGGTGGGTCGGTTTGGTAAAGTGTGCCACGACGTCACCTTTTCATGAAAAATGCGACGCTAGAAAGGAAAGTGTGCCGCCGTGGTGCCATTTGCCTCTTTTTGGGCTCGAGCGTCAGAGTTTGAGTAAAATAAAACTACGACTCCATCACAAACTACGCCGCTGGGGACTTTTCTAGAGTGTTTGACCAAGAATTTTTCAAAATTTTTGACACGCTGACCTTCCTTAATTCAAGATGCGGCAAGGGATCTCTACTCTTGGGAGCACCGGTCGCAAGATTTGGCTAGCGTCTTATGAGACCTGAGCGATAAGGACTAGGATTGACTAGGAGTTGCGGGATTGTGGCATATTGTGTACACAGTGCTCGTGTGCACTCACCTAGGGATGTTATCAGCACTGGCTAAGAGGTGGCACAGCGAGACGTCATCATTTCATCTCCCCACTGGCGAGGCCACCGTCACTCTGGAGGACATTTGGCACATTTTGTGGTTACCTATTCATGGGCAGCGAGTGATATTTGATATGGATGAGGGACACGAGGCCTACGTCAGACTCCTCGCCACATGGGACATCATTTACTGTGAGGGATAGATTTAGCTAGAGTGCTATAGGGTTATAGCACCTCCCTACCGCTGGGCGGTTGTAGCTATTATTTCAGGTCTTGTTGCCCCAGACAGACAAGGGCGATATTTCAGTCCCGGTTGGGCATATTGCTAGGAGTAGATGGTCTAAGACAGGCATGTTCACTTTGCATAGGGACCTATACTACTAGCCTCCCTATATCAAGACCTACACGAGTATGTATACATGGACGGCAGAGTGCTGGGGGTCAGAGTGACTTTACTTCATGTTTGGGCATGGAAGCACATTTCTATGCTATATCCATGGGTCATTCTAGTTCTGATGGGGGCAGACGATGCCCTCATGGCATGATACAGAGGTGGTGTGTCCTTTACACACACTAGTGAGCACGAGATCCCCTATTAGAGGGAGGTCTTAGATGAGATGCTAGTTTTCACTTGGAGACCATACCTTGGTTGGCCCGGATGGGCCGAGGATGCCGATCAACTCTTTTACTGCCACCAAGACCGGTACATGCAAGGGTGAGAGCATACAATGATTGAGAGGTACCTGCCTGAGCATGTACAATGTTAGTTTGCAGAGCCGCAGGATCAGCCTGATGATGACTATGTAGTTGTCTTTGCTCGTAGCATGACACAGGTGTCATGGGGACATGGTATTCCTACTTCAGAGGTAGTTGATAGCTTCCAAAATTTTGTAGCCCAACCATGGGCTTATGATAAGGGTTTGGCAGATCCCAACACCACCCAGGCTTATAAAGACTGGTTCCAACCTCCTCTTCGGTTGACCATTTTAGGTGAGGATCCATATGTATGCAAGGTTAGAGGCAGATGGGGAGGTTGAGGATGAGGAAATAAGGTTGAGATTCGATAGGATCCACCAGTTGTGCCCCCAGTCCCGCCAAGTCACAGAGATGTTCATATGCAGGATCAACAGTAGGTGCTGCTAGTTCCACCACCATGAACCGAGGGTGAGGATCAGCCTCACGCACAGCCACGGGTGTAGCCACAGGGATAGGCAGATGCACGAGACACTTTGATTGCATATATGTAGGCCCAGGTGCAGGCCATCACAGCTGAGAGAGATCAGGTGAGGGCTGAGAGAGAGTAGCTTAGGGCAGAGAGAGATCAGGCTATGCAACAGAGGCAGGATGCAGAGCTATAGGCAGCCATAGAGCTAGGCTGGAGGCAGCAGATAGAGAGTATGACAGTCTCCTCCTCCCAGGGTACAGTGTCAATGTGATCCTATAGGGATGATATCCGAGAGGCAGAGTATTACCGATAGGCATATCACGATACCATGCCTAGAGCAGAGTGGGTTGTAGAGTATTCAGAGCGAGCTAGCCACAGACCACCAGAGGGTCATGGTGACAGGGGTGAGGGCAACATTCACAGGGATCGAGCTTGATTGAGATGATATCTACTTTTTGTGCCTTATGGGCTCATTTTTGATAGCCTGATGGGCCTTTTGTATTGATTGACATATATGTACAATGATCCGATTTATTCTTGTAATATGACAGTTGCGTGATGATATATATATATATATATGAGCCGATTTTGATGTGATGAAATGCGTAATCTTTATTTGTGTATGTATGATTCTACTTCTATATGTTATGGTTGCATTTATTTCTAATGATGTTTATGCAATGATTATGACTAACAAATCTATATTATGCTAACCTATGATATGATAATGCAAATGCGATGGTCCACTATGTGAAATGATATGATCCATGGTGCACATGCAAAATGATATGTAAATCATGCTTATGACATGTTTATGAATGGATGTATTTATGAATTTTTTGTAATGAATTTTTATACGTCTATACCTATGTGGAATAATCTATGCCATGGTTGTTTTGTGATGTTATTTATGAGATGATATGGGTGATGAAATATGAAATGCAATAGTCATAATATGATGCTAATGAAATGGTGTTAATGCATGATGAGATGGTTTTATGAGATGCTTAGGATAACAAATGTTATTATTATCCTAAACATAATACATGATGATGTATGTGATGCAATGATATGTTAATGCAAAGTGATATGTTGATGCATAATGTAATGTGGACGTAAAGTGGTAGATAATGTCATGATGTTATGCAAGTATTATGTTAATGAATTAAGTGATTATATACCTATTGTCTATGATTATGCAAAAATGATTATGGAATGCTTCCATAGATGCTATGCAATGATTTATATGATAGATGGTAATATAAAATGGTTTGCGAAATGTAAATGAATGTTTATGCAATGATTGATATAATATCATGAGATGTGATGTAATGGGTGAAATGCAATGACATGGATGCACCTATCTATGAAAAATGTTTATGATCAAACTGTTTATATGATGATGGATATGTAATGTGTATGTTTCCTATGTGATATTCCTATGCAATATGATAATGGTTTGTGGATGAAGGATTGATGACAATGATGGCGATAATGGTTAATTGTCATAGTACCTTGTTAATTCGGTTAGCAAGAAAAGAAGAAGTCATTTCAATGAGATAGAAGATGATGCAAATGAAAATAATGATGGTGATGATGATTACTTGCTGAGGAATTGGGATTTTCAAAGGGCCAAATTTTCTTATGTTTGATAACACACGTGGTATGATGCATCAAGGTATAGAAAACTAGGATGGCGTTGTACCCAGTGAGATGAACTTTGACTTGACAACTAGATAGAAGCATTCTTGTTCACACCTGGCATATAGAAACCTTGCTAGGATGCACTTCAGAAGTTTGAGACACCTCAGACCAAAACACGGAAAGGTAAACCTATCCATGCAATAGTCAACAAGTTACCCTAGACCTCTTCCATACATATCTAACAAAGCAAGTATTCATTGAGGTTATATTACAAGAACGTCCAACAAGCATAGCAGGAAAAAGATAATGATCATTGCCCCATTCCTATTTATCTAAATCCTCTGTTTTGGGATATCATTGAGACATCATTAGAATGAGTGCAAATAAGACAAGTCAAAAGATAAAGACCAAGTAAACAAACAAACTGATGCTCTTCAATACTTCTAAGGGATCATTGATATGGGACTAATTCAGATGATGAGTTACCAATACGAAGAGATAACCACTTGCTTACGCACTAATTTAGACTTAAGACTTGATGTTTGGAGTTTTACTTTTAATCTGCTAGACTTATTCCCAACTGTTTCACCAAAGGTTGAGGGTGACGATAAGTTTATTATGGGTGGTGTTTATTGCGGGTGCATGTGAGATGATGTGGATGGATTTTTTCAATATTTGGATGTTTTTGGAGTTTTTGCAATGTTTTGAGGTTGTTTTTGGTATTTTTGGATTTTGCAAATATTTTGATTTTCCAAATGTTTTGGGATTTTCTAAGATTTTGACCAAAAGACTAACCTAAAGACCTATCCTAGGGGTCTCGATGGCTGATCAATAGATGACCCTTCCCTATGTTATACATGCATAGACCACGTAGTTTGACTAACGACTTGATTGATTTATAGATGAAGATATACATGATGAAATGTCAGTTTATTATGACTGACTTCTAAAGGACTAACCTAAGTGTCTTGAGGGCTGATCAACAGATGAGCCTTCCCTATGTTATACATGCATAGACCACGTAGTTTGACTAACGACTTGACTGATTTATAGATGAAGATATACATGATGAAATGTCAGTTTATTATGACTGACTTCTAAAGGACTGACCTAAGTGTCTCGAGGGATGATCAAAGATCAAACTTTCCTACGTTCAAGCTCAGAGATGACATAGTTCAAAAAGATGACTCTATTTTTGAATTTTTTGACTGACTTTTTGACCTGCTTTTGGATTTTTTTGATATGTTTTGATGTTTTTTGGCTTTTTTGGTTTTCTGATGTTTTTGGATTTTCTAATTTTTTGATTTTAAGATCATACACAAATCTGATCCAATAAGAACATGTCCCCATTTTGTGATGCAATAGACTACTCCGATAAAGGTAAGACAAACTAATCTTGAGGATGGGCTGAGTAGTACTAGGAGGGATCATGATACAAAGACAGGACCAAGCTATGGTGCGGATGTGAGTGGATTAGTGATGGATGGAGATCTGGATGTGATGGATGATGTCGAACAAGCCGTAAAGATCCTGGTGGATGGAAAGTGCTTATTTACACAAGGCACCTATTTGCGAGGTTTTCACAAAGGTACTTGTCCAAAGTGCCACCAAAGTGGTTTTCACTAGAGGACAATTTTTCTCTTTACTATTTTTGATCCTTTTTCCAATTTTTTTGGATTTATTTATTATTTTGTTGTCACCAAGATCCCTGTTTGCCAAGTTTTCGCCAAAGTGACCATTTTTTCAGGACATTTTTTAATTTTTTGGATTTTTTGGTTCTATACCTTGAAATATTTAGGCATAAAACTTTTTGAGATGAGAGTTATTCATGGGATCCTACAGAGGTTCCCCTTCGGGTGTTAATAATTTAAATGCCCCTAATTTGTAACTTGTTGTGAAGACGAATGGTCCCAACCAATTGGGTTCAAAGTTGCCTTTGCTACTTGGGTTTGGGACATTCTTTTGATTTTCTTTTAAGACCAGTTCTCTGACTTGGAACATCCTGCTTCTAATTTTCTTATTGTAGCTCATTTTGAGTCTATTATGATAGACTTGCAAGTGATTTAAATCATCTATCCGTCTCTCATCTAGTAGCTCTAGCTCATTTAGTCTTGATACCCAGTACTCTTCATCTGTGATGAGGTTTTACAGTGATATCCTGAGGGATGGTAGCTCAATCTTAATGGGGAGTATGACTTCTGATCCGTAGACCAAGGAGAAGAGAGTGGCGCTAGTGGGTGTGTGGATGCTAGTTCGATAAGCCCAGAGGGTGGGATTAAGCTACAAATCTACTCACAACTTGTGTCATTGACTATTTTCTTGAGGATTTTCAGAATGGTTTTATTTGTAGCTTCTACTTGGCCATTGTTTTAGGGATAGTACGGGGTGGAGAAGTGATGTTGGATTTTGAATTTCTCGCACAAGTCATGAACCTCCTGATTCTGGAATGGTGTCCCATTATCTAAGATAATGGCTTGTGGGACACCATAGCGGCGTATGAGATAGTTCAGGATGAACATGGAAATCTACTTCCCCATTATGTACATCATGGGTATGGCCTCCACCCACTTTGTGAAGTACTCAATTGTGATTATGATGAATTTATGGCCACTTGATGAGGTGGGTGTGATTTTCCCAATGAGATCAAGTCCCCACTGCGAAAAGGGCCATGGTGTGATGATGGGATGAAGCTCTTGAGCTGGAGCATGGATGAGGTTGCCATGCTACTGACATTGTAGACACCTTCTAGCATGATCATGTGCTTCTTTTTCCATTGTGGGCCAATAATACCCCATCCTCAGCAATTTTTTGGCTATGGTCAGTCCACTCAAGTGTGAACCACAAATACCATTGTGAACTTTAGTTAGAGTGATCAATGCCTCCTCAACATTTAGGCAGCATAGCAAGGTGCCTTCTATGCTTCTATGGTATAGGGTATCTCCTAGGATGACAAATATGGATGCCTTTTTAACAAAGGTTCATTTTAGATTTGATGGTAGGTCAGCTGGTATGATTCCTATTCAAAGATATGTGTAAATTTCATGGTACCAAGGATTACTGAGACCAATGATTTCATACACGAATTTTGATTCTAGTACCTCGAATGCGGGAATGAGAAGCTGCTCTATCAAAAATTCATATTTTGGAACATTGTTGGGGATGTTCAGTAGGGATACAATTGTTGCCATGGCGTTCACTGATGTGTTGTTGGTACTAGGAATCTACTCAAATGTGATTTCAATGAAGTATTCCTTTAGGGTCTCCACCAATTTCTTGTATGGGGTAAGTTTTTCATCCTTGGTCTGATATTCATTATTGACTTGATTTATGATTAGTTGAGAGTCTCCATATTCTTTGAGAGCCATGATGTTCCATTGCACTGCTAATCTGAGACCTATAGTCAAAGCCTCATATTCTGTGATGTTGTTAGTGCAAGGAAATGATAGTTTGTATTACCTTGGTATGCAATCCCCTTGTGGGGTAATGAAAAAGACACCAGCCCCTGATCCATGTTGTATGTATGAACCATTGAAGTATAGTTTCCAATGGTTATCTATGTTGAGGTTAAAAATGGATTCATCTGGAAACATTAAGACAAGGGGATTCTTAGAATAAATATGTGCTTCTGCTAGTTGGTATGTGATAAGCTAACCCTTGATTGCTTTCCTCTCCACATAATCGATGTCATATTCTGACAATATCATTACCAATTTTTCCATTCTTCCGGTTAGCATTGCCTTGGATAGTAGATATTTGAGGGGGTCAATTTTGGCGATGAGCTTGATCTTGTGTGCCAACATGTAATGTTTGAATTTTTGTGATGCAAAAACTACTGTGAGGCATGCTTTCTTGATGAATGAGTAGTTTAACTCATGACCAACCATTGTCCTGTTGATATATAGATAGCCCTCTCCATTCCATTTTCATCATGTTGAGCTAGGAGAGCCCCATGGGCTGCTACTATTACTAACACATATAAGATCAATGGCTTTCTTGGGATGGGTGGCATTAAGACTAGTGGTGTCAGTAGATATTCCTTGATTTTGTTAAATGCCTCTCCACATTTTGCATCCCATTTAATGCTACCCCCTTGTGGAGTAGGTGAGAATATGGATTCTGCTTGTTTGCCAGTTGTGCTATGAATCGTCGGATGGATTGAAGTCTGCCCTGGAGACCTCTTAGTTGTTTTAATGTCTTTCGTGCTTCCATCTCGATGATTTCTTTTACTTTTGTTGGATCCACCTCAATACCCCTCATGGACACTATGTATCCTAACATTTACCTGATTGTACGCCAAAGACACACTTCTTGGGATTTAATTTGACTTTGTATTCCTCCAATCTGTCGAAGATATCACTTAAGGTTTCTATATGATCTTTTCTTTTTCTTGATTTAGCTAGGATGTCGTCGACATAGTCTTCAATTTTTTTATGAATCATGCCATGGAAGATCAATGTCATGGCCCTTTGATATGTTTCTCATGCATTCTTTAGGCTAAATGGCATTATGTTCCAACAGTATGTCCCCCATGGACAAGTGAAAGTTGTCTTGTGTTGATCCTCTTTTGATATCATGATTTTATTGTATCCTAAAAATCCATCCATTAGTGATAGCATCTCGTGTTTGCTGTCATGTCTACTATCATGTTGATGTTAGGAAGCGAGAAATCATCCTTTGGACATGCCTTGTTCAAATCCCTAAAGTCTGTGCAGATTCTGATGGCTCCATCAGGTTTTGAAATAGGTACCAAGTTTGACACCCATTCTGGATAATCGATTGGTTGGATAAATCCTGCATCTAACAACTTTTTGAGCTCCATTTTGACTAACAAAGTGATTTGAGGATGCATTTTTTGAAGCTTCTGTTTGACCGGCTTTGCTTTTGGATACACTGCTAAGTGATGAACCACCATCTTTGGATCAAGCCCTAGCATGTCATCATAACTCCATGTGAAGTTTAGTTTCCTTTCCTTTAGGAATGTTGCTACGAGTTCTTGCTCTTCTGATAATAGTGATTTTGCATAGAATGTGATATGTGGGGTCTCCTCTATTCCTAGGTTGATAGGATTGCATTTTTCGGCCAAGATTGCTGATTTTTCCTGATGAATAGCTCTTAAAGGAATATTGAATCCCCCATCCTCAGGAACCTCAGAGAGGTTTTCACCATTGGATATGTCCTTTCTTTTTACTTTTTTCTTGTCCAAGAGTGCCACGGTGTGGTTTTCACTCAAGGACTTGGATATGATTCTTAGTTTCTCACTTTTGCGATTGAAGGATTCAATCATTTCCCCATAATAGGCATGTGTGTCCAATTCTATTAGAAAGCCTTCTTTGTGATCCCCATATAGAATGTTATCCCACAATCCCATGAATTTTGAGAGTGCCTCATCATTTTTGAATGTATCAAGAATCGATGGTCCTCGTTGGTCATGATCGATGAGTTGGGGATAGACTAGAAAAATCTCATGATCTTGTTGGTCTGGCTCAAAGGAGATGGTGCTAATCATACACATTGTAGTGTCCTCAAATAACCTAGGTAGATTGGTCATGGTATCCTCGTCATTGCTACTAATATAGGCCTCAGTTATAAAGTTATATATGTCTCTACCTATGGATATTGGTCAACATAATTTTGCTAGTATTGGCTGAGGAGAAATGTTAACCATTCTAACTGAAGGACTTCGGCCACATATGGTTATACTCAGAGGGGTAAATCCAAGGCCAATATTTTTTATGGGTTGCATCTCTGGCATGATAGGTATTATGAGCCCATTGTCGTTTTGTCTCCCAATCTTTGATTTCTATTGTAGCCCATTGTGAGCATCATTTGTAGGCCCTCGCTTGTCTCATCCATTGGTAATTTAGGTGTCAGTCTTTCATCTTGATATAACATGTGAGATGGATCTGCTTCAATAACCTCCTGGCCAAGGTCTCCCCATCTTGTGAATTCAGGATAGTCTTCAGGATACGTTTGTGATGTGGAAGCTTGATTTTCTCATGGACATCCCCATGATAGAGGAGATTGTGGTAACTCTCCTATCACAAAAGCGTTGTTAGGGAGCTTGTAACTTCCACAACCGTGCTCCTAGATAATGAGCTTGATGTCGGAGATGGTGGGAATGGTGGGAATTGTGGGTGTCTCTATCTCATAAGTGGATGTGAGGGAGGTCGGGTCGATGTATGGTGTGGATGGGCCCTCATTATTTTTTGGCACTTGGAGGATTTTGTAATACTTTGCTTCAAGAGTTTTGCAATATGAAAATAGTTTGGGGTATCTGTGGACAGTAACCTCTTGTCCATTATGTGTAAATTTCACACACTGGTGGAAAGTTGATGCTACGACTTTCATTGCATGGATCCATGGGCATCCCAGGAGGATATTATATGGCAAGTCAATGTCCAAGACCTAAAAAGTGGTTTCCATGAGAGTTGGCCCTACTTGAATAGGGAGTTTAATCATGCCTTGAAGCACTCTTTCTTGGTCATCATATGCTCTTATTGTGATGCCCTTTCCTTTGTTGATGGAATCTTCTAATATTTTCAACTGCTTGATAAGGCTTAGGGAACATTTGTTCAAGCCCGCACCTCCATCCACCAAGACCCTTTTGATTTTTCTCTTGTGTACAATGGATTCCAAGTGAAGTGCACGGTTGTGAGATGGTTGGGAAGGAAAATATTGGTCAGAGAATGTAAGGAGATTAGGCGTTATGATATTTCTGACCATAGTCTTGAATTGCTCCACATCGAGGTCTGCGGGGATAGTGGATGAGGCTAGTGCTTCTTCAAGGATATTTTTGTGGGATAATGATATTTTTAACAACTCCATGATGGAGATGTGTGTTGGAGTTCTCTTGAGTTGATCTAGGATGTTGTAGCCATTAGGGATGGATCTGGATGCAAGGACTCTATTTGGTTGGGATGATCCTACAATGGTTACCTTGCCACCTCTTGTGGTGACTTCACAATATTCAACATGGGCGCCCTTGATGGTGATGACCATGTAGTCTTCATTTAGGGAGGAAATGACTATTTCATACACATGATTTACAATGCTCTTTCCTTTATCATTATTATTGCCTTTGTTACCATGGTTCGACATCGGATTCATATATATCTTAAGATCCTAATTTCCCGTAGGTTGTTCCACGTTTATGATTCTTTTGTTGATGAGATATTGGATGAAGTTTTTGAGTCTCATGCAACTGTTTTTGATATGACCTTTGATTTTATGAAATTCACAAAGTTGATTCTTGTTATACCAAGGAGGTTTGACATCAGGTTCTTTGTAATTCTCAAATGTAGGAGGCTTGACGAGTTTTTTGTTGATCAAATTTTTCATTATGTCCTCAAGTGGTTCCCCCAAAATGGTGTATTTTCGTTTGGGATAAATTTTGTGTTGGGGTGGTCCTCTTTGGTCATTGAGATTATTGATGGTTGGATTGTTGTTTGGATGGTATGTCATGTGATGATTGTTTTGGTGTTGTGTTTGGGTTTGTGATGTGGGTGTATTTTGACGAGGACCACTAATGACCACCTTGGCATCGACGATGCCATAATTAGTAAATTTTTTGTTCCTTGCCCATGTGCGAGGTTTATCATTGTAATTGGATGGTGGGTGGTTATTTTTTTGTTCATGGTATGATGTTGATTCCACGGGTTGAGTCACAAGGGCTCTTTCGATGTTGAGCACCTTAGAGATCAATTGCTCATATGTGGTGATGCCCTGAACCTTGAGATGAAATGCCAAGTGGCCTTCAAGGTTGGCTATGATGGTGAAAACTTGTTGTTCTTCTGGCATGATCCACTTGCTTTGATTGGCCTTGGATCACCATTGTTGTAGGAATGAGGTAAATAATTCACCCTTTCCTTGTTTTAGAGCCGAGAGTTCTTCGAGACTAACATCCATTGCAATGTTGCATGCATAATTTTTAATGAATGCATCCCTAATTTCTTGGAATTTTATAATGCCTAAAGGTAAGCAAGAAAACCATTCTATAGCGGGGCCTGCCAAGCTCCTAGGAAATAGCTACATCAGATAAGTATCGTCATATGCGACCTCCATGTAGTAAACCTGGAATTCCCTGATGTGATCTTCAGGGTTTCCCATCCCTCGATATTTGTCAAATTTTGGGATTTCAAATCCCTTGGGGAATGGTTTCATTGCTAAGCTCCTATCAAATGGATAGGGACACAAGTTGCTTGGTGTTTTGGTTGTTCACCCTGATTGAAGGTCAAGCACTTGTTGCGAGAGCAACCTGAGTTGTGTCATCATATCATTTTGTGGATCAGGGGGTGGGATGAAAGTGTTTTGGGGTGTTTCAATCGCTGGTTTTATGGATGGGTTGGTTGGTGCGTTGTTCAATGGTATTTGTATGTTCTAGCGGGTGAAGTAGGATTCTACTTGCTTTTGTATGAACAATGCTTGTTGTTGATCTTATTGTTGCTGACTAAGATTTGTGCTTGTTGTTGCACTTGTTGATGTCCCAACAACACTTGTTGTGCTTGTTGTTGTTCCCACAATGCTTGTTGTTGGGTTGTCAATTCTGCTTCTTCTTGTTGCTTTTGATATTGCTTTAATGCTTGTTGATATGCTTGCAATTGCACTGCTTGTGCAAGAAGTTGTGCTTGTGCTTATGCTTGTTATAATTGATATTGAGCTTGCGCTTGCACTTGGGTTGTTTGTGCTTGTGCTGATTGTTGTTGCAATAGAAGTTGAGCTTCAGCAACGTTTTGTGCTTGAAATGCTTGTGTAGCTTGAGTAGCTTGTTTTTGTTGTTGCAATAATTCTTGGGCTTGTTACACTTGTAATGCAGTTTGTGTTGCTTGGGCAGCTTGTGTAGCTTGAACAGCTTGCTAAGCAGCTTGGTGTATGGCTTTTTGTTTCTGTACTGTTGGTATCCTCTTTGAAAATTGGCTTCCAATGCTGCATTGTATTGACTTGATGTGGTGGAAGTTGGTGGTGGTGGATTCAGAATGGCGTTTGTGGTGAGAAATAATGTCGTGTTGACATTTTGAGTGGTGGATGGTGGTAGTGTTGTGATTGGTCCCTGAGAGACCATGTTTTGTGATATTAGGGGGTGTTTGATGATTTTGCAATTGTTTGTGTGCTTTTCGTCTATTGGTGCAATGTCGATGACAAGTTTTGAGCATTTGGCATAATGCTTTGATTGATGATGTTGTTTTGATCAATACTTGGTAGAGGGGGAAGCCCTAGACCAAAGAACGATGTGGATGATAATGGCAATGGTGGGAGAGGTAGGAATGTAAGGGGTGTTAGTTTTTGTGAAAATGTTGTGTTGTTGAACATGCCCCTTGGTGCGAACATATCTCCCTCTTCTTGTGGATTTGTGAGGAGAGGGGTTTGAGGCATTGTGTGAGAAAATGATGATGATGGATCATGATTGAATGTGAGAGGAACATTTTTATGTAGTGGGTTTTGGGGTATGTTTTGTTCCAATATTGTATTTGCATCCAAATTTTGATTATTAACAAGGGGGTGTGCTTGAAGAGAATTAAGGAATGTGTTTCCCTTGTTGACATTAGGTTGTGTTGGAGAAAATTATGTTGTGATTTATGTAATGTTTTGCATGATGTTTTGAGATGGGGGTGTAGATGAGATGGGAATGGTGGATGAGATTGGTGGAAAAGATGTCTCTACTCTAGTACTCACATCAAAATTTGAAGGTAACTTGGACCCTTTTTTTGCTAGCTAAAGAATGTATAATGAAGGATTAAGTCTCATCATGATGTTAATGATTTTATGATTCTTTGGATTTTGGAGCATTTCAGTCATTTCCTTGCAAGACATTCCAAAAGTAAGGTCCTCTTCTTGGTTTTCCTCTTGCAGATTTTTGCGATGATGAGAGAGTCAATAGACTACTTGATTCGGCGGGATTCATTTCAACATTTGTTTGGCTAAGATCACTTGAAGCGAGTGTTTCTTTGTTGGCTTCCATACTCTTCTTGTATTGAGATCTAGTTAGAACCATAAAACAAGGATCAATTTTTTGAGAATATGGGAGATGAATCTCTTAATTCTTTGGATTAATTTCTTATTTTATGTCCAAAGAAAAAAGTTTTTAGGATGCCTTGAGGATCAAAGGTGATGATATGATGATGATGGGTGATACAGATGTTTTTTCTTTTGATAAATCTCAAATGAGATACTAGGCTCTTAGGACTTTGCTGATTTTGATTTTGATTGGATTTTGGATTTTGGATTTTGTCCTTGATTTTGGTTTTGATTTTATTTTTGATTTTGAACAAAAAAACCCTAAGATGTTGGATAATGATCTAAGGGATAGATTTACTCAAAGGATGATGATTTGAATGTGTGAGGAGAAGGATGCAACTACCCACACCTAATCAAACAAGATGATAACTTTGCTAAGCATATGAAGAAGGATTCATCTACATATACTAAGCTAAGCAAGATGATTTTGATAAATTTGACTAAGCATATGCAAAAGGATACATCTACACATACCTAGCCAAAGGTGATTTTGATAATGTCTTCAAGGATTTAGTCTCAATGATTTTGATGATTTTTGTTTTTTCCAAAAAGCCTAGCATTTAAGGATGATTTCAAGATTGTCCAAAAGGTGATTTGTGAGATGATGTTTTTTTTTATGTTTTGAATGATGGATGAAAAAGATCTTGATTTGTTTTGATCCTAAGATGAACCTAAAAAAGACACTTTTTTTTCCTAGACCTAGGTATTGAAGAGCATGCAAATGCTTCCTAAACACATTTGTAACAAAGAAATGATTTCATTTGAACATTCATTTTTGGATTTCCAACCAATGATTTTTTCTTTGGGATTGTGAATCTTCAACACACATGAAAGTTCATTTTGCTTAGCTTTGCTTAATGTCTTTATTTTACCAAAAACACTTTCTTTGATTAAGTTTTCAAACTAAGATGTCCAATGTCTTAATTTCTTCAAACTCCACAAGACATGTTATGTGGAAATTCAATGAACTTAAGGCAAGGGTTTCCTATTGTTTACTTAAGGATACAAATTGAGATATAATCCAATGTTTAGAAACCTCTAAGGATGTGAATCCCAAGGGAAAGCAATAACATGTGGATTGAGTCAATTGTATTTGTCTTCAAAAGGGTTTGAAATTTGAATGATGATGTTAAGTGTTGTTTTTCAAGATGTTTTCGATCAAGCAATGCATTTTGTAACCCAAGACTAAGTATAATCCTATGGATATGTAAGACAATATTTTATATTCCCACTTGGACAAGTCCAGCTACGCTTATCTTTAGTGAATGGTTAGATGCTTGACCCCACTGGCTCCCCTCCATGGCTCATTAACGTCAATCGGGGCAGCCAAGCATCAACACCCATGAAACTCCCATGGCATGCTTTCTATTTCTACTAAAAGATTGTAAAAGTGTGGGGCGGCTTCAGAACGACTGTTCGTGCACCAACAAGTAGATTAAAATATTTTGGAAAATTCTAGCATGTGGGTTTTAATAAGGACTTTTCATTCATGGAGATTGACCCATATGGCAAGATTCCCCTTTTGGATCCATCTTGTTGAAATCAACTGCATGATATTGGCATTTCTTCCAATATCCACATTTATATCCCAGATGGAAATACTCTTGGCTTTAGAGTGTTACCGGTTGAGTCATTCCCTTGGGTGAGTAATTTTTTCCCAAGGTAGGACCTCTAAGATAAACAAAAGTGAATGAAGAACAATATTCGTAACTCAATCAATCCTTGTTGGCAACAAAGAGAGAGAATATATGCAACAAATTCCCCACTCACACTCACACAATATTTTGTTCAATTTTAAACCCGAAGAGAAGTGTGTAGGTGATTGCTTTATCTCACTCTAAAGTCATGAAAAAGGCCTTTTGATTCTCAAGATCACTATAAAGCGTGAGAGAAGCGCATATGTCCTTTTTCAATGGCTTTAGTTTAAGTAAACCCTCACAAAAAACAAATTTACACTTGTTCTTTTTAAATCCACAAAGAAAAATGTGAGTTTGCTTTAGAGCACCAAGAGAAAAATGATAAACACTTTGTTCAATTGTTAATCCATGAAACAAAAACTAGTAACTTGTGATCCTAAAGTTTGTTTTAACCTTTGCAAGAAGAAATTGAAAGGTTCTTTTTAATCCCAAATGAAAATTAGTGTCCTAAAGAAGAAGTGCTAACAATTTCTTAACCAAGTGTTAAGCAAACACTAAAGTGTTTAAAAACACTTTGATTTGATGAAACATCCCCATCATGCCTCTCCTTCCTTCAACTTCGATTTCCAACCTACAAGGAATAAAAACCAATCAGATTCTGGAAAATACAGAAATTAAAAAGCAGAAAACGAAAGAAAAATTAATCATAAATCAAAATCATGTGCTAAAATTAAATTTTTCCTTTTTACTGTCTCCCAGCGTCACAACTCGCAACTGCATCACAATTCGATTTCCCAGTGATTCCCTCATAGCGCCGCTTACTATTTAGTGTCACTCTGTGTCGAGATAGAGAGCTCAACTGTGTTGCACTTTTCAACCTGCGTCGTAGTTTCCTTTCAGCATCACAGTTTTTGAAAATTTTGAAAATTCCTGCAAGTCAACAAGTCCAGTGATAGAGTTTAAAATTCAAATATTTTGGCAGGATGAGTCCAACATCATAGTTTTGAGTTTAAGAGGTGCCATATAGCGACGCTAAGAAGTCAACGGTGCCAAAACAGCGACGCTGAGCTCCCAGCATTGGAATTTTCTGTGTGTGAAGAAAAATGCAGAAATTTTGGAAAAAGATGAGAAAGAATGATATCCAACCCTCCTTCTAGTGCCAAATGTGTGAACCCTTTTCCTAGTACCTACAAAACAACATGAGTAAACAAGTTAAACAAAGAATTGCAAGCTAAAACAAGGATTCTCCATAAAATCCATTTACAACTTTCAAATTAGGAAGAAAATAGTGAAGAACTCAATGAAAATGACAAAACAAATATTGAATCCTAATTAGAAAAACAAACACATGATCCCATGGGGGAATTGGTGCCAATTTGATGTGAAAATTGGCCCTTTCCCAATTCCTATGATGCAAGCTTGATATGTTGAAGATGATATTGATCCACTTTGTTGATGAAAGATGATAACACCAAGCCAAAATATGAAAAAATCCTAGCTAAGAATTCAATAATGGATGGAAATGGCTAAATATTTTAGCATAATAACTTTGCAATGTTTGTGGATGATGAAATAAGGATATGAGCTCTTTATTTATAGAATGTTAAGATGGATGAATGTCCAAATTTGAGCAATGTGGGACTAACATTCATCCAATGATATGATGCCACTTGTCAAGCTATGAATGGATGAAGGATGTGCAAGATTTGGGGTTTGTGCCAATAAATTCCTAATTTGAAATTCAAATTTTGTTCAAATGACATGTAAGAGGGAAGGGAAAATGGAATAAATGCCACTTGGCTCAAGGCAAAGGACATGTAAGATGAATTTATTTCTTTGTTTGATGTACATGTTGACTTGGATGTTTTGAATTCAAATTGAGAGAATATTCCAAAAGATGCTTTGTGAGGAAAATATAGATTTAATAAATGAATTAAATCTATTTTCATGTGAAACTTGCATTATCTAGAGGATGGGACATGAGATGAGATTAAATTAATCAAGGGTTAATTAATTTAATGAGAGAGGTTAGATGATGTGACCTATTTGACTCAAATTTATGGATTTATTTAAATCAAATAAGAGAGGAATATGACAAGAGATTAATTAAATAAGGATTTTGATTTATTTAATTAAAAGAGATGGTGTTAGATTAAATCAAATAAGGTTTTAATTTATTTAATTTAATGAATAGATTTTAGAGATTTAATCAAATATATTGATTATTTAATTAAATAGGGATAATTAGATCAGATGGATTGATTTAATTAACCAGAGAGTGACTTAATTAGAAAAAATGATTTATTTAATTAAGGGGTGAAAGTTGATGAATTTAATCATATAGGGGAATTTGATTAAATGGTTAGACCGAGGGATGATTCAGGAAGAAACGATGTTAGTAACTAGGATCAGATGCGCAATGTCAATCAGTATATTTTACATGTCTATAGAATGTATGGATGTAATGTGATATGATGTGATGTTATGCTTAAGTATTATGATAATTTATAGATGCAATGTGATGGATGCACTCCTTTTATTTACGTTATATGTGATATGTGATGATGTAATTTTTATATGTGATGTTATAAGATGAATGTAATACAATGCAATGGATGTGTAATCTTATTTTTCAGTATCTTTTCATGATATGTTATGGGATGGGTGTTATGATATGATATGCTCATGCAGATGCTATGGATACTTATGTAGGATGTTATGGATGCATTTTTTTGTACTTTTTTGATGAAAATTTATGATGCCATGATGATGTATGCATATTAATGTATATATATGATGTACTTATGGATAATGCAAATTTTCATGCTTATGAATGATGCAATGTATGTTAATACCAAGAATATGTGTATGATATGAGCTATGGATACAATGCTTATAGTATGTATGATGAATTTTTATGATATGAGATGTATGTATGCTAATGATTTGTGGATGCAGGATGGATGCATGATGATTTTTTTGGTTGACTGTCATGATATCAGGTTAGCATGGAAAGAATATAGAAGAAATTAGATGATTTGACCATTGATTTTGAGATTGATTCAAAAGTCAAACAAGTCCATGATCCACCAAGACTTTATTAGATGTGGTGATGATATATGATGATGATGATAATGATGATGATTCTACTCATATCTTGGGATTGGTATTTTCTGTCATTCCTTATGTTTGAAATAACACATCGACATGATGCATCAAGGTATTGATAACTAGGATGGTGTTGTATCCAATGATAATGGACTTTAACTCTGCAAATAGATAGGATAGTTCTTGTTCACACTTTGACATATGGAAACCATTTTAGAATTTAGGTTGGAAGCTTAGAATATATCGGACCAAAGCATACACAATAGTAAAAAATCTACTCCAAATAACCTCCCTACACACAACTAAGCAATTATGTGCCAATATTATTTTACAAGAATATCCACAAGCACAACAAATGAAAGATAATGATAAATGTCCCATTCCTTTCTCTCTAAATCATTTTAAAATTCATCAAGAGGTCCTTGGAATGGGTTAATAAGATAAATCATAAGAAAATATCAAAGACAAATGGTCAGCATTATCTATATCTATTGCCAATTTAACATAGCTAAGGTGATTGTTGATGTTGATGTCCATCATAGGAAGGATGCATCCTAGGAAATGTTGATTTGGTGTTTTGATTAAGACTAGGTGTGTGATAAGTCATTGATAAAAATTTCACTGACTAATTTATCTATGATCCAAACTTTAGGTTTTAACACTTAGGTTCTCACTTTACGACTTGCGACACTTGCTCTCTATTTTTTTCCAAAGGTTGAAGATGACGATTAATTTATTGTGCAAACCCCAATCCTAATACCTACAAAACAATAAGAAAAAACACATTAGATTTTCAATTGCAAGCATGAACAAGGATTCCCCATGAAATCCATTAGAATAGCTCAAATTAGGAAAAATAATGAAGAACACAATGAAAATAACAAAATAAAGATTGAATCCTAATTAAGCTAGCAAAATCATGATCCCATGAGGGAATTGGTGCCAATTTGATGTGAAAATTGCCCCTTTCCCAACTCCTATGATGCAAGCTTGATTTATGTTGATGATAATTGATGAGTGATCCACTTTTTTGATGTTTGATAATAGCTCCAAGCTAAAAACCTGCATAACCTAGCTAAGATTCAATGATGATGAATGAAATTTGATAGATATTTGAGCATGGTAACTTTGCATAATTTGTGGATGATCAAATGAGGAATGAAGCCTCTTATTTATAGATGAGATTGAAGGATGAATGCCTAAAATTGAGTAATGTGGGACTAACATTCATTGAATGGAAAGATGCCACTTGTCAACCTATCACTAGATGAAGGATGTGCAAGTTTTGAGGATTGTGCCAATAAATGCCTATTTTTGAATTTTTAATTTGTTGAAATGACATGCAAGAGAGAAGGGAAAATGCATTGAATGCCACTTGGCTAAAGGAAAAGGACATGTAAGATGGAGTTAAATGCCTTGTTGGATGTACATGTCAACTTGGATTTTTGAATTCAAACTTGGAGAATATTCCAAAAAGATGCCTTGTTGAGGAAAATAGGGATTTAATAAATCAATTAAATCTATTTTCATGTGCAAATGGTAAATGCTAGAGGATTTGAGTGATAAGAGATTAAATTAATCAAGGTTAATTAATTTAATGAAGGGGATTAGATGATGTGACAAATTTGACTTAGATTTGTGGATTTATTTAAATCAAATATGAGAAGAATATGATAAAAGATTAATTAAATAAATATTTTGATTTATTTAATTAAAAGAGATGATGTTAGATTAAACTAAATAATGTTTTAATAAATTTAATTTAATAGATAGACTTAAGAGATTTAATCAAATAAAATTGATTATTTAATTAAATAGGGATAATTAAATCAAGATGGTTAATTTAATTATCCAAGAGAGGTGACTTAATTAGATAACTAGTTTATTTAATTTAGAGAGGAATATTGATGAATTTAATCAAATAAGGGGATTTGATTAAATTGTTAGACCAAAGGATGATTCAGGATGGAACGATGTTAGTAGTCGGGATCAGATGCACAATGTCAATCGATACATTTTCCACCTCTACATTTATTATGGATGAAGATTCATTGTGGGTGAAAGTGAAATGGGATGGATGGTTTTGGTCTTCTTTGAAATATTTCAATGTTTTTGGTGTTTTCAAAATTTCAAATGTTTTGGGGTTTTCTAACATTTAAATATTTAGAGGTTTTCTAAGTTTTTAAATGTTTTGGGTTTTTCTTGAGTTTTCCAAATGTTTAAGGATTTTTTGCTATTTGAATGTTTAGGGGTTTTCCGAATTTCAACCAAGAACCTAACCTAAAAGACTATCCTAGGGGCCTGAAGGGTTGATCAAAGATTAGCCTTTCCTAAATTATACATGCAGAGAACATGTAGTTCAACTAACTCAGCTTATTGTTAATGAGGTATGAATAGTTGATGGAATGTGAGCTTATTATGTCAGACTCCTAAAAGACTGACCTAGGTTATCTCGGGGGTACATCAATGATAGCCTTTCCTACATTCAAGCTTAGAGACTCATAGTTCGACAAGGTATTATTTTTGGGATTTTCAATGTTTGACCTGTTTAGGGATTTTGATGTGTTTCAAACATTTTGGATTTTGGCTTTACAACTTTTCAAATGTTTTTGGATTTTAGCTATATAAGATTTTGGATGTTTTGGATTTTTTTATTTTATAGGTTTTTTTGGATTTTTGTGAGATTTTATGAATTTTTTTGGCATTTTTGATAAAATTTTATGAATTTTTTATAGATTTTTTATGAGATTTCCAAATATCCCTAAGATATACAAGAGCTCGATCTGATGTCAAATGGATTCCCCCCAACATAATGTGATAGACCACCTCGATATGGGTAGGACAAACCGACCTTTGGAATATGCCAAGTAGTACTAAGGGGAATACGATATTTCACAATATCAAGCTATGATATAGATGCAGATGGATGATGGAATAAATAGGATGAATGATGTGATGGATGGATGCAATGCAAAGAGTGATAGGATAAAGAGCCAAAGAATAGATGGAGGTGCTTTATTTATGCAAAGTGCCTATTTGCTAGGTTTTCACCAAGGTACTTTCTCAAAGCACGACCAAAGTGGTTTTCACTAGAGGACAATTGTTTTTGTTTACTTTTGTCAATGGGTATGTGCAGGATCATGATGGGCCAAAAATTGGCAATATGATGGGTATGTGGCTGGAAAATTTTTTCTTAGCCAAAATTGATGAAACAAAAAAGGTTTTTAAAAGAGACTCTCAGCTTTCCACCAATATAAATTATGCTTTACTTTGAATTTAATAAATACTTATTATTCATTTTCTATTTGAATTATGACTAAAGTCCTGATTGATAGGATAATTGAAAACATCTATATTTTTCAAATGATATCACATTTTTTGAATCTAAAATATATGTCACATTCTATGCTTCACATACTATAGGATTAAAAAAATAATAATTTCATGATGTTTTGATCAAGTTAAGGTGGTCAGGCATGCAACTTTTTATATTTTTTAGAATTTGTAATAAAAAATTCATAATTAATTATTTACTTGGAAAAAAATTACAAAAAAATATGCATCACATCGCGATATGAGTCCTCTACTTATATCTAAAATATTATAAAAAATTATTCTCATTTTATTGTGGTTAGGGTGGTCAGACAGACACCTACTTCATTTTTTTCCTTGAAATTTAAGTACTATTGCATTGAAAATTCAAATTTTTACCAAATAGATTTAAAAAAAAACCTAGTAGTTTAAAAACTGCATTCAATTTTCTATAGATTCCATTTTTACATATTTTTATGTCAAGTTTCCTAACTCTGATTTTTCTAAATTTTTTGCCACTTAATGGCCTGTTTAAATTCCATGATGATCCTACACATACCCCAATCCTTTTTCTTTTCTTTTTTTATACTTTTGATCATTTTTTTATTTCTTTTGTATTTTCAAATTTACACCCTTCAAGCCTATGCATAAAACTTTTTAAGATGCAAGTTGTTGGTTAGTTCCTACAAGGCTTCACCTTTAGGGGTTGATAATTGATATGCTTATGATCCATAGCTTGTAGTGATGATAAATGGGCCTAATTAGTTAGGCTCAAACTTTCCTTTGCTATCTTGATTTGGAAGATTTTTCTGTTTCTTCGTGAAAACAAGATCCCCTATCTAGAAATACCGACACATGATCTTCTTGTTATAGCCATGTTTTAGTTAGTTTTGATATATTTGTAAGTGATTAAGAGCATCAAGGTGACACTCATCCAAGAATTCTAGATCATTTAGTCGAGAGACTTTGTACTCTTCATCACTGATCAAATTTTGCATTGACACTCGCAGTGATGGAAGTTCAACCTCAATAGGCAAGTGGCTTCTGATCCATAGACCAAGGAGAAAGAGGTTGAACTTATAGGAATGTGAATATTGGTTCAATAGGCTTAGAGGGAAATATTTAACTTCATATGTCTATCATGGGCAACTTCATTGACTATTTTCTTTAGTATTTTTAGAATGGTCTTGTTTGTAGCCTTATCTTGATTGTTTCCCTGGGGATAATACAAAGGTAAAGGAGTAGGAGGTGGTGGTGAACCTCCTGAACCTCCATCCCCATCCTCTTCATCTTCTTCATCATCATCATCTTCTTCTTCTTCGTCTAATGCTTCTAAAAAGAAACAACCTATGCAAGCTAATTCACCTTTGTTAAAACTAGATATCAAATTTGATTTTCCAATGTATAATGGAGAACTAGATGTAGAAAAAATAGATAATTGGATAAAAAAAATTGAAGTTTATTATAGAATTCAAATTTTTACTGAGGATTCTCAAAACATCCAATTATCCACTCTTCGCCTGGGAGGCACAACTTTAATTTGGTGGGAGAGTAGAACATTATTTCTTCTTGGTTTGAGTTTATAGTTGCATTAAAGAAATAATTTTATCCATTAGGACATATGCAAAAAGCAGTAATGAATTGGAAATCATTAAGGCAAGAAAAAGGACAAAGTGTGCAAGAATATACATAGGAGTTTAGGAAGAGGGCTTTAATTTTAGGCATTCCTTTATATACACAAGAAACTTTGTTAAAGTATATAGGTGGATTACATGAAATTTTGAGACATACAATACTTATGTTTAATCCAACTAACATTGATGAAGTTAGTGTGCAAGCTATCCATTTGGAAACAAGCTCAAGGAATAGCCTTGATAATCTGTTGATGGAATCCAATAAGCATAAAGGAAGCAAGAAAGGGAAATAGAAATCACAACGAACAAAAAATGTAAAGAAAGAGGACGAAAAGCCTTATTGCTCACATTGCGAGAAGCAAGGGCATGAAGATGCAAAGTGTTGGAAATTGCATCCTGATCAGAAGCCTAAGTGGTTCAAGGATCGAAAGGGTAAGTAGAAGTCCACAACTATCGTGCAAGACCTTGGTATGGAATCTGGTGATGAATCGAAGATTTCAATTGTGGGTTTGAAAGGGAAAGATTTTTTTGGTAATGATTCTACCACTGATGTTTCATGTGCTTGTACTTCTAAAAGTCATGTTGTTCCTAAAGATAGCAAAATATGTGAACTGTTTCATATAAGGGTGATTTCTAAGAACACTAAGATTGATACACTGATAGATAGTGGGTCCCAAGTTAATCTAATTTTAGAAGAAGTTATTAAGCAGTTGGGATTAATAAAAAAGCCACATAAGAAACCTTATCCATTAGGTTGGGTGTGCAATGATAAAAAATTGCAAGTAACTAAGGAATGCAATTTAAGATTTGCAATAACATCTAATTTTATAGATGAGGTTGAATTTGACGTCCACTTGATATCTATGGAATTGTGTTGGGTAGCCCATACTTATATGATAGAAAATAAATATTCTACAGGGAACATAATCAATATCCCTTGTTTAAGGAAGGAATTGAACACATTGTGCATTCTCATCCAATTAAGACTGATAAGTCTTTTGTGACAATGGGACATTTGAAAAGGGTAGTTAATGCAAGAAATAATTTGGCACTTATGTCTATTCCACAAGAAGTGTCATTGCATAAAAGAATATCTAATTCTAAGGTTGTTCCCGTTATAAAAGACAAGTACCATGTTGGCACATTCTTTTCCTCTTCCGCAAATTCAATTTTTTTATTCATCCTTCTACTTTTCAGCAGTGTATGGTTGGTAGCAACAACATTCAATGTGGATGTGTATATGGCTAATGTACCTTTTTGTTTTTAGACTGCAAGAATTGGGTAGCACGACCCCCTATAAACTACAGTGCACCTGGAAAACTTTTTAATGTGATCGGTGGTGCTAGCACGACACGCCCTTTGGTACCACGGGGGTGGGGGGAACTAGACCTCATCACCAACCTCCTGCAATAGGAAATATTTAGCCAACCGAGCTAGGGCCCCAACCCCATATGGCTAATGTACTTAATAATATCAGTGTAGTTTTGATTGTTGTTCTGATGAGTCAGATGTACATGTTCTAGAAAGGAAGGACAAATGATACTGGGCAAGTGGGGCAACATTTCCCTAGTTCAAATTATACATAAAAATAGACTTTTGGAGGTCCAAAAGCTTCTCAATGGGGAGGAATGATCCAGGTGGATCCAAAATACCTTAAAATTTCATAGTCTCAGAATTCATCCAAAGAAGCATCAATGCTTAGAGCTCGCTGACACGATCCAGACACAACTTTAATGGGCTCAAAAGGAGTTCATATGCAAAAGCTATGCTCAGTCAAAAGTTTAGTCAAACAAGTGAATCAAGGGTTCAAAAAGGAAAAAAAATGATTGTCTCAAAATGAAATAAAAATGATGCCAAGTCGTAGTGCTCATGCGCTGATTTTGGAACTATATTTGGTTTAAAAAATGGAGCTCGTATGTGAAAGTTATAGCTGGTGAAAGGTTGGTCAAAATTTTGACTCTGGTTGACTTTGATGACATCAGCAAGAAGACATGGCAAGTGGTGAGGTGGCAAGAGTGGTGAGTTGGCATAGACACGGTGGAAAAAGGAACATGGATTAAACCATATTGTTAAAAGAAAACACGTATGGTTTAAAAATTAAAAGATTTATATAATTTCAAGGAGGATTTGGTGGGATTTTATCCCTTAAAATCCTCTTCCCTTGCCCATAAAACAAGAAGAGGAAAAGAATCTCGTAAACTTACATTTCAACAAATTAACCCCTTTAAGCACCTTTCTCATATTTAACGGCTTTATTTTAAAGATTATCCAATAAGATTATTAAGGGGGTTTTAAAAGATATTTTTAAAGATTATAATGTGAGTCCAAAATTATAATGACCCATAGTTAAAGGGGTTTGTTTTTAATTGAATGGCTTAGAATTATAAAAGCCAAAGGGGGATTTATTTTTGAAAGATTAATTCATTATACTAATGAGAAATTAGTGATTTTTATTGTAAAAGGGGGAAATGGTTGGATTTCTTACTTGTATACGGGAGATATTGAACATTTGCAAAATAATATGGTTAAAACCATATTAGCAAATAAATGTGTATATAAAGGGGTGATTTTTGTAAAGGGATGAGAAATTATTGAGTGGAGAATTTTGTGCAAGAATTTTTTGGAGAGAATTGTAACAGGGAGAATTATTCAATTTCATTTTGGGAGAAATAATTCTTTGGAGGAGAATTTACAAGGTGTTTTGTACACCAAAAATTGTAAAAGAGAGATTGTGGAGATATTATTGCAGGTTCTTGGAGCTTGGGTATTGTAACAAAGCATAATTTTGCTTGGCAGTATCAATAAAGCGGTCCCATCATTGAGAAGCAGACTTAGAGAGTAGTCCACATTGGACAAACTCCATTATCAATTTGCGTGTTGTGATCCTTCTATTTCTTTGTTTCATTCTTCTCTCTTCTGTCTCAATTTTCTCTCTAGTTTAAATTCAGTATTTGAATTTGTAATTTCAACGGTTAAAAAGAATAATCACACAATTCTATATTAGATCGTGAAATTACTATAATTAGATTTACTTTACAACTTAATTTTGTAAACTCTAATTATGGATCAAATATGATGGGTATGTGTAGGATATGTGGCTAACGACTTACTTTTTACCCAAAATTGATGAAATGAAAAGTGTTTTTTAAGAAGATTCTCAACATTCCACCAATATAAATTATGCTTTACTTTGAATTTATTAAATAGTTATTATTCACTTTCTATTTGAATTACAACTAAAGTCTTGATTGATAGGCTGATCAAAAAACATCTATAGCTTTCAAATGGTATCACATTTTTTGAATTTGAAACATGCGTCACATTCTATGCTTCTCATACTATAAGATTAAAAACACAAAAAAGGAATTTTATGAAGTTTTGACCAAGTTAAGGTGGTTAGACATATGAGTTTTTATATTTTTTAAAAGTTGTAATAAATAAATCACAATTAATTATTTACTTGGAAAAAAATTACAAAAAAATATGCATCACATCGTGATATGAGTCCTCTACTTATATCTAAAATCTTATAAAAAATTATTCTCATTTTATTGTGGTTAGGGTGGTCAGACAGACACCTACTTCTTATTTTTTCCTTGAAATTTAAGTACTACTGCATTGGAAATTCAAAATTTCACCAAATATATTTAAAAAAACCTAGTAGTTTAGAAACTACATTCAATTTTCTATAGATTTTATTCTTACATATTTTTGAAATAATACAAATAACTTATTCAATTTTTTATGTCAAGTTTCCTAACTCTGATTTTTCTAAAGTTTTTGCCACTTATGGCCCTATTTTTTCTATGATGATCCTGCACATACCCTAGATCAATTTCTATCCCTCTCTATGATACGATGTAGCCAAGAATATTTCTTGATGTAACCCCAAAGACACACTTTTTTGGGTTTAGTTGTACCTTATTCTCTTCAAGTTTGTCAAAGATGGGTCCCAATACCTCGACGTGCTCACTTCTTTTATGTGATTTTTCCAAAATATCATCCACATAATCTTCAACTATTTTGTGGATCATGTCATGAAAGATGAGGGTCATTTCTCTTTGATAGGTTGCTCCTATGTTCTTCAGCCCAAATGGCATCATGTTCCAACAGTATGTTCCCCATGGATAATTGAATGCAATTTTGTGTTGATCCTTCTATGCAACCATGATTTGATTATAGCCTAATAAACCATCCATGAGTGATAGCATTTCATGCCTAGCCATTAAATCCATGATGATGTCAATGTTAGGAAGAGGAAAATCATCCTTCATAAATGCTTTGTTTAAGTCTCTAAAATCTATGCATATTTGGATGCCCCCAGTGGGTTTGGAGAGTAGTACTAGTTTGTAAACCCACTAAGGATAATTTATTGATCAGATGAATCCAATGTCTAGAAGCTTTTCTAACTCAAGTTTTACTAAGAGTGTTATCTAAGGGTGTATCTTTCTCAATTTTTTCTTCACTAGTTTGGCTTCAAGATATACTACTAAATTATGTACAACCACTTTTGGATCAAGCCCTGACATATCAGTGTATGAGCATGCAAATTTAGCTCTTCGCTATTTTAGGAATGCTGCTAGGTTTTTATGTTCTTCATGCAACAAGGACTCGACATAAAAAGTAATCTTTGGTTCTTATTTTGATCCCACATTCGCTGGGTTGGCCTTTTCTGCTAGAACTATTGACTTCTCTAGATGCATTGCACTAAGGAGGAGATTGAATCCCTCATCCTTGGGTTCCTCACAAAGGTTTTCACCCTTAGATATGTCCTTTCTTTTTACAATTTTAGGATCAGAAAGTGTCACACTGTGATTTTCACTCAAATATTTGCATGTTAGTTTCATGTTGTCAATTTTGTGACTGAAGGATTCAATCATCTCCCTATAGTATTCCCCTTATGTCTAGATCTATATCAAAACCAGCTTTGTGATCTACCCATAGTAAGTTGTCATGAAGTCACATGAATTCTGAGATTTCTTCATCGTTTTCAAATAAATCTAGAATTAGTGGTCCTCATTGGTCCAAGTTGATGAGTTTTGGGTATACTAGGATTATTTCATTTGGTTGGTCACTTGGGGTGAAAGATGTTGTGGATATCATGAAGAGAGTTATTCTTAAATAGGTCAGCAACATTGAGGGGGAAGTTGTCTAGGGTAGTATCAAGTGATGTGGGTAACCAAGAGGAAGCCTCAACCCGTTTAGAAAAAGTACCTTTTCCAAGAAGAGTAACCTTGCTAGTAGTACAACCTAATCCAAGATTATTTGGACGTCTCTCAAGAATGATAGGTTCTAGCAATCCATTATCATTTTTTCCTAGTTTCTCATTCTTGTTATATCCCCAACTCTTCATTAGTTGCAAGCCTTTATTGTTATATTCCATGGGATGAAGGGGGACAGGTTGTTCATCTTGATATAGTAGTTTAGAGACATCCTCATTGAAATCTTCTTTGTTCAAATCTCCCCACTTGGTGAAGGTAGTAGTTGTTATCTTTATTGTTTCATGAAATTTGTTGCTAGGTGTGGGTTCCCCATGGGATTTGGGAGAAAGAGGTAGCTCTCCCAATAAAAAAGTTTCCTTTATTAGTTTATAGTTCCTGCAACCATCATCCTAGATCATTGTTTTGATGTCAGGAATGTTTTTCACAATGGGTGTTTTTGTTTCTAAGGTAGACCCAAGGGATGATGGTTCAACAAATGAGGAGGATGGTGTAGGACCTTCATCATTCTTAGGGATTTTGGGTATCTTGTAAAACTTGGCCTCAAGATTCTTGTAGTAGTAAAAAGGCTTAGGATCTCCATGGATGGTAACTTAATGGTCCTCAAAAGGAAAATTTACAAATTGATGATAGGTTGAAGCTACATCTTTTAGGCTATGGATCCATGGTTGTCCAAGCAGAATGTTGTAGGGAAGATCAAATTCTAACACATGGCATGTAGTCTTTGCAATGACAAGTCCCACTTGGATGGATAGTGCAATAATTCCTTTTGATACCAACTCTTGATCATCATGTTCTTTGATGGTGGTACTCTTTTCTTTCTGAATAACATCCTCTAAATAGCCCAAGTTCTTGATCAATTGAAGGGTGTAAATGTTCAAACCAACACCTTTGTCTACTAAGACTCTTTTAACCTTGTTCTTATGAATAATGACCTCAAGGTGCAAATAATGGTTATGAGATGGTTGTGAGGGTAAGTCTTGTTTTGAGAAAGTGATAAGATGATTAATAATATGCCCTACCATAGCTTCAAACTAATTGCTATCAATATCATTAGGGACGGATGATTCAGATAAATCTTTCTCTAAGATTTCCCTATGTGTGGGGGATAGCCTCAATAGTTCTAAGATAGAAATTTATGTGCGGGTCTTGTTGAGATAATGTTGGAGACTGTACTTGCTAGGGTTTGATGTTTCCAAAGTAGGTTTTACCCTAGATTGATGTGAGACTCCTTGGATAGTGACTGTGCCACATCATGTGGTGACTCCACACTCCACACTAGGTCCTTTGATAGTGACAACAGTGATAACACTATCACAAGAAGTGACCACATTGGAATATGCATGTTGTAAGTTGTTATAGGTTTTTTCTTTTCCAGTTTCATTACCTTTGCTATGATATGTAATGGGGTTCTTGTATATATTGAGATCTTGATTGTCAGTGGGTACCTCACTAGATATGGCTTCACTTTCGATGATATATTGGATGATATTTTTAAGCTTCATACAGTTCGTTGTTTTATGTCCTTTGATCTTGTGAAAGTCACAAAGATCATTTTCATTGTACCGAGGTGGTTTATCCTATTGCGAACAAGAAAAATTGAGAGGGGGGATGAATTAATGTTTTGTAAAAATTAACTTTATTATTCTAATCATTAACCCACTTGAAACATTCAACCAAGAGAAATATATAGAAATAGAAAGAAAATAACCATAACAATATAACACAAGGAGTTTTACATGGAAACCCTGTTAGGAGAAAAACCATAGTGGATGGCCAATCCACAATATAATCTAAGTATACTCAAAAGGAATTTTACAATATGGGAATGCACTTGCATTCAGACTCATTTCCTAGAGCTCACTACTTAAATAGGAATGCACATTGCCTTACAAAGATTTGGATTAGATCCAAGAGAATGAACTGAAAGAATAGCATCTACAAATGCTTGATTACAATTCTAATACCCTCAGTTGTTGATCTTCTATCCTTCTAACTGATATTGAACTTCTTCTCTGCTCTACTTTGACTCGCACCACAAAATATTTATGCACAAGTGAAACTGTGCATAAAATTGCTCTAACATTCTTTTGATATTCACAATACACATCAACACAACATGCATATACATCAAAATGATATAATAGATCATACATATATATCAGCAACTAACAATTTAATCACATGTCAGTTTCAATAAAACTTAAAAAATATTAGCAACTATCGGCTCAAATCTTAAGAATTATCTAATGTGCATCCACAATGGTTGATCACAACTTAGATTGGATCAAAAAAATAGTGATAAAAAAAAATAAAATTGAATAAACATTCCTTGAATATATGCAACACATTTTATCAACTAAGTCAGTCCCAAAATACTAATAAACAAAAAAGTATCAACCGGATCACCAAAATTACACATGACTTGGTACAAGGCACTAATATTTCTAGATAACACAAAAAATACACTGATTTACCTTTTGTGAGATCCACAACTCAAAATAACAAATAGAAATATGCAAGTGAATAGATGAACACCAAACTATCAGATGCTTTGTTCTTCCTGTCAGTCCTCAAACTGCCTGTCGATGGGAGCAAATGGTGTCATTGCGGATCCAATTACTGACTCTACCAGTTTCTTCATGATGATTTCAATAGGTTCCGACAACTATGTGTATTTGTGTTTCCGATAGTTTTTTCTATTGGAGGTTCATCGTTATTGTGTTTCTATGTTTTTGATTTGATTTTTTTGTGGTGGTGTTTTTTATTGCACAGTCAGTTGAGCGTTAGCTATTTGATTTTTGTTTGGCCTCAAAGAACTTAGGACTACCTTAGCATCTACCATGGCATCATTTGTTACATTCTTGTTCTTAGCACAAACACATGGCTTGAAATTTGAGTTGGTTGATGGTCGGTTGTCTTTTTAAGATTTTGTATTTCCTTGTGATATTAGAGCTCTCTCAATGTTAAGCACTCTAGGGACAAGCTCATAATAAGAGGTAATGTATTACATCTTCAAGTGGAAGGATAGATTTGGATCTATATTTGCTATAGTAATCCTCAATTTTTTTTCATTGGGAATGGCCCACTTGCTCTTACTATCCCTTTGCCTCCATCATTGTAATAAATTGGTGAAATATTCTCCTCTTTTTTTTTTCAAAGTGTACAACTCTTCTAGGCTCATGTCCATCTCAAGATGAACTAATGGGTTGGTTGGATAGAGATTTCCATGTTTGCATTAAGGGTTGATTTTGTGCAAGGGTATTGATTTGTCCTTGTTGATCCTTTTGTGATAATTGGTCCACACCACCTTGTGTGATGTTAGGTACACTTGTCGTACCTATAGGGATAGATGAAGATGGGTTCCCTTGATATGCTGAGGTTTTCATGGATTCATAAAGTGTAAGTGGTTTATGTTGATGTAGGGGATGTTCAGGAATGGGAGGAGCACCAAATATTGGTGTCCAAATGGTTCTTTGAGATGGATTGGTGTTGAGGTTACCCACAAGTGTGTTGCTTTCCAATGGTAGAGTAAGACCAAAGTTCTTCGCAATCATGGTTGCAAGACTAGGGTTTGGTGTTTGACTTAACCCTAGTGATGGAGTTGATTTAATGGTAGAAAAATTCAAGCCTTGTACCAAGGGTTGCATGCCAAAAGATGGGGAAATTTGAGTTGCTTTGTCTAAGGCTTTCCATTCTTGTTTGTACTCATTGATTTCTTCCTTAGTAAGTTCAAACGGGTTTTTCATGACATCTTCAATCTCAAATTGTCATGATGGAGATGAGGGTTGTTGTGATGGGGTAACATGACTTCTTAGATAAGATTCTTGAGGATTGGTGTTTCCCTCCTACAATGATCTGACAACTCAACCTTCACATCCATAATTCAAAGATTGGACATCTAACCTAAATAGTTACTTGAATCATAATGAAGGTGCATTTAAATTGTCAACCTAGAGACATGAACTCAAAATGGGCTAGCACAGTATGTGCACTAGGAACTCTTAACTAGACATTTCTAATCTACAACTAAGAAAAACACAATACTAGAAGTAAAATGCTTCAAAAGGAAATAAAGCAAATTTTGAACATCAACCAACAATTATGCTAAACTAAAATGCATAACAGGAATAAAAGATTTGAGAAACAAATAGGAAACTACTCTATCTACTTTGGATGTAGGAATAGACATAGAATGGACTTCTAGTGGCTATAGGAGCAGTTGATGCCAGATTTCTAACTAAGTACAAAACATGAAAAATAACCAAACTAATTACTCTAAAGAATGGATTACTCACCAAGTGTGCCCCCTTGGATGAGTATCCCCTAAGACTAATACAAACTCAAATTCTTAAACTCAAACTATCATCTCATTCATTGAAAAATGTAAAAATAGAGTAGCAACATGGCTGTATTGAAAAGTGGAGAATGCTTAATACATCATCAATATCATTTAGAAACAACAATCAAGAACTAAGAACCCCCAAGAAGAATATTTGAATCCTTATTTATACTACTAGCTAATTAGGGTGGTGAACTTCCACTAACTGAGAGGATGCCATTTAGTGAAAGCGAGGAAAAGAGTGGTAGGGCGGTTACGTTTGCAAGGAATCCTGTCAGACATGCATACCCAAACGTGGAATCAGTGCAGCAGTAACACCCGCAATTTCCTAATTCCATAAATACAAGGTGGTTACAATTGATTGTCATGGGGAATCCACTGCCATCATCCTTCAATTGACTCCTTTGAATGATTCCCCTGCATGATCATTTGATGGTTTCCTTTCTCAACTTAGCATCCACAAATTGTGTCCTGCATAGCAATATCAGTACACATAATAATTGCACATCTATAATCACCTTAAAGAACATTCATCAACCATACACAAAATCAATATAGATAATCCACATAATATGCCAATGTCATTAAAACTTCATAGAGATAGGATTAAACCCAATGTCAACGGTTTGAGGGAAAAATTATGCAAATATTAAACTTAGCTACTAAAGTTCATGACATCGCCAGCAAATGGACTATAAATTCTACCCAAAATTTGACCAAAAAATAGGCTCATCATTTCCCCCAACCTAACATTTTGTTGGTCCTCTAGCAGTGGAAGGGCTATTCTTTTGCTTGGTCAAAGATTTGAAGTTTGCAACTACAAGTTGGCCAACATTTGTCTCAATAGAGCATGAGTCTGGATCCTAATAAAATCCTCCCAATCTGTTAAATATGTTCCATCTTTTCCTTTCTATAGCAATATCATATTGGTAGAATCTATAGTTTTGTACTAGCCACATGAGAATGGGTGGCTGGAAAGTCAAGGGAAGCCAAAATATCCCCTTTGCTCTACCAATCTGCATATACCTATCAATTCACTTCAATGCTACAACATAATTATGAATAGAATGGAGCTCAACTTGTTTCAGCTCATCTATTAAACTATTCCATTGTTGGGCCAGGTATCCTCTTACAAGCTCCTCTTTTGTCGTTGCCTTGACCTCATACTCATTGTAGACAACTTCAATCTAGGGCATCATTTTATTACCATAACATGGTCTAAGAAGTATCCTGAGCCATTCTCTATGAATATCCCTTGGTTGGCTTGACTCGGCCTTGATGGCTAAGGGGATGTTAGATTCCATTTTCTTATAAGAATTATTCTACTCACCCTAGTTAATCTCATTTTGTACCCAAGACATAAATGCTCGTAGCTGAATATCCCCAACATATAGCAATGGGTTCCAATCATGATCCTATGTGATATCATAATTGTGCAAATAGAATTCACATAACAAATTTTTCATCTCAGGGGAAGCAATCCTAAAGGAATTGAAGAATTCGATAGGAGTTTCAATGGAGGGATTTAAATCGAAAACAATTTTTGACAACTTGAAAGAGAGATATTTCTCTCTCAAGTGCAAGGCGTAAACCCTTGGAGGAGCTTTGCATTCTAGAATTTGTGGTACCAGGATCACAATGTCATCTACTTTCTTCTTCAAAGTAGCAACCTCCTCATTTTTCTCCTCAATAACCTCATCCCTCTCTTGGATTTCTTTTTTCAGTCTCTTCTTCTCTTGTTTCCATTCTTCCTCCCTCCTTTCTATTTCTTTCCATAAATTCAAAATTTATGCATGAATCGTAAAATCAAGAGGGTTATGAATTTCTACCAGTGTCTTTGTCGATGGTTGCTTCCCATACAATACTATTTGCATGAAATTGGGTTGTCTAGTTGTCTTTGGCTATAGGGGTATTATTTCTTCACCCCCTCTTGTTGCAAGAACTCTTGTTCCTATTCTAGGTTTTGCTCTGGTTCTTGTTGTGGCTGCAGGAACTCTTGTTCTTGTTCTTGGTTTTACTGCAAGAACCCCTGCTCATCCTCAAACTCCTCTGTGATATTAGCAAGGTCTTCCAGTGTTATGTTTGTTGCTACCTCAAATATATCCTCTTCTTTTTCTTCAACATGTTCTTGTTCCATTGGAGCTTTAGTGTCCCCATGTGATATCTCACCATGCCCAAGGCTTTCCTATGATGGAATACAAGAAGCCAGCCTAGCCGGTTTTGGCTTCCTAGGGGTGCTCTTACATTTTCATTTGGCTAAATGATGAATAGGGTTATCCTTTCTCTTCCTAGCACTCAATACCTCTTTCTCTACAGGCTATGTTTGCGATTTTTCTTTTTCTTTTCTTGTTTTAGCCTCTTGCCTTCATGCCTTCTTTCTTATTAGGGTTTGTAGGGGGGCATCATCATCAGAATTAGATGAACAACTTTCTTTTTCTGAATGTTCTTTTTTAGAGGAACTAATGTTTATGGCTTCTTATACTGCTATAGGAGGATTCATACTAGAACTAGCACTAGAAGTTGAAACACCAAGAGTGTCTTCATCTACACTTAATATTTTTTTAACCTTATGGGATTGAGGTATAGCCATAGGTCAAAAATTTTTAGCATTGACAAACTCTTCCTGATGATAATCTTGATCAACTTTGATAAACTCTTCCCAAGCCATTCCAGAAACATCACGCAAAGATTTTTCAAATAGAAATTTAATCAAGAAATTGTGGGAAACAAAATTATCCCTACCTTTTTGTGTTTTGGCTGTCATGATGGAGAGAAGACTATACAGAACATTGGGCATGTTCATCCTCCTTCCGAGCCTCATGTGGATCAAGAGCTTCAAATTTACCAAATGTAGGTTTGAAAAATGTTCCTCACATTCATTATACCTTATAATGTAGATAGTTGTCTACTTCCATGGTTTAGGAAGAGACATTATTTTTGCACCCTACTTGTCTATGCTAATTGGTGGGTTGCCATGTATTGTAAATTCTGCTCTGGCTAGCCTAGCATCCCTAGAGGTAGGGTAATGCTTTCCATCAATAGGTAACCCTGAAACTTTTGAAATTCTCTCATCAGTTGCCACAACTTATAACACTTTTGTTGTGGCATTTCCTTCAGATAATGTTTGAGCAAATTTGAGTGTAATGCCTTTGTCAAATCCATCTAGCTTCATGAAATAATCAAACCATCCATAGTGTTGAAATTATGCCAGGCATTGTGCATCTTGCAACAAAACGTCATGAACAGAGGGCTCATTCTGAATTAAGTCATCTCCCATTATTTGAAATCACTATCACTCTACAAAATTTATTTCCTTAGCAATTTCTATATGAAAGCCAACACCTTTCTTCCAAATTTTCACTGCCAGTGTTGATTGGATTTCCTTCTTTGTCTTTTTTTTACCATTTATTGCTTGTAACTCAAGAATACAACAGGGAAATTAAAGGAAAAAAAGGGGTGATAAATGAGAGAAATGAAGGAAAGAATTGGCGGCTTAGCTAACATCACCTCATACATGCCAACCAGATTTTGAAATCGGTTTATTTAAATTTTCTAACATAGCCAAATTGTGATTTGATGCATGGGAAATATATTTCATTTTTTATTTCCCCCCCAACCTAAATTTGGACATGTGTTGACGCATGCGAGAAGGGAGTGGTGAATTGACAAGAAATGATGAATTACAAAGATCATGGAGAGAAAGTATCATTTCACCCTTTTTTAAGAAATAATTAAGCAATTAATGAAAGTGACGTGAAGTGAAGTCAAGCAAAATGAAATGAAAGAAGAGAGAGAAAGGTGATACAGATGGATGGATGGGCTGATGGGTGAAGAAATGGATTTCCACTAAAGTAGAAATCTTTATTATGAAAAGTGCGTACCTTAATTTAGTCAAAAGGTGAGATGCTAGGTCCACCAATTTTGGCTATAGGAAGCTCATGAGTTGAACATTGGGTGAATTGCTATTATAACCCTTCTTTAGAATTTGGATTATGATATAATCTAAGATGATGATCATTGACAAGTAATTTGAATCTGACAGGGTCAATGGTGGTGACCTGAACAACTCGATTAGGAAAGACCTTAGCAACTTCGTACGGTCCTAGCCACCTTTTCTACAGTTTTCCTGCAAGTGAGTCCAAAACATGATCAATGAAGGGTAAAGGAAAGTGATCCTTCTTGGTGGAAACATTAATTTCCCCATAATCAACACAAACTCACCATTTTCCTCCCTTTTTTGGCATGATCACTAATGGAGACACCTACTGGCTATCTGAAATAGGATAGATAAATTCATCATCTAATAATTTATGCAATTCTATTTTAACAATTTCTCTCAATGTAGGATGGATTCTTCATTGATGCTGCCCTACTAGTTGACAATCATCTCTAATGTAGATCCTATGAGTCCAAAGCTTAGGATCCAATCCCTTCATATCATGTTGATGAGACTTCAATAAGTTTGTTGTTGTAGGAATAGTGTCTATAGGAAGAGTGGCTACAAGAAGAACATCTGTAGGAGGAACGCCTGTAGGAAGAATGTCTACAAGAAAAATAGGCAAAAGTTTCCTAACCAAAGTAGAATATGGTGCTTCCTCCACTTCATAATGGCTTTGAATTATATTAGATAACACTTCATCTTCTTCTTGAAACTCCAAGAGGGGACTTCTATCTAACATCATGAGTTGTGCCACTGAGTTAACTTCCTCATCCTCTTCATCAATTTGTGGCCATACATAATCTTCTTCATTATGGGTTAGCTAAGCATGAAGATAAAGAACAAGTTTTTTAGTATTCCTGCCACTAGAAATAGTCACATCACCTGATCGACACCCAATATAAGTGTCTATTGTTGGAAACCGTGGCCTCACAAGAATGATAAGATATCATTCTAGGGTGGCCTTGGGAGAGAGAGTCATGAAATCTGGAGGATACTCCCAAGGTTCTAGAATTATCACAAGGTCTTCTACTATACCATTAGGCTTCACAATAGAACTATTAGCAAGTTGTAGGATAGTAGGGGTGATCTTCTGCTTGCAACATTTAGTTTTTGAAGGATGTCCTGAGTCCTCACATTGATGGATGTCCCTAAATCAATCAAGGCATTCTTTACTTGGATTTTGTTGATAACAACTGCTACCACAGGATTTCCTAGGTCATTATACTTGGGAATAGTCACTTTTCCCAACATGATATTAGCAATCTATCCCATCACATGGACTATAGTCAGGTCTCTCTTCTTCCTACCTGGCTTCTTGAGGAAAGCTTCCTTGATAGATTTTTTGTAGATTAGAACATCCTTTAAGGGTATCTAAACACATATATGCTTTAGTTGGTCCAGTATGTCAAAAGTTGTATCTTCCTTCTCTTCCTTATGCTTGGAAACTTCCAATCCCTAAGGAAATGGTGGCTCTTGTTCAGTCTTCTTGGCTAGAACTGGCTTAGTATTTTTAGGTATAGTTGATTGAACAGGATCATGTTGGCCTCCTACAATGATTCCATAACTAAGCCTTTACAACTATGATTTAGAGATTGGGAATCTAACCTGAATAACTACTTCAATCATCACGAAGGTGCATTTAAATTATCAACGTAGGGATGTGAACTTGAAATGGGCCAACATTGTATGTGCACTAGGGGTTCAAGTAGTCATTGCATTCTACAACTAAGAAACATAATGCTGAAAGTAAATTGCTGAAAAAGAAATAAAGAAAATATTGAATATCAACCAATAACTATGCTAAACTAAAATGTGAGATAGGAATAAAAGATTTGGGCAACAAACATGGAACTAATTTGTCTACTTTGGCTATAGGAATAGACACATAATGGACTTCCAGTGGCTGCAGGAATAGTCAATGCTAGATTTTCAACTAAATATTGAACATAAAATAGAGCTAAACTAATACTAAACTAATGAAATGGATTACTCACCAAGTGAGCTCCCTTGGATAAGTATCCTCTAAACTAACAAGAACTCAAATTATTGAACTTAGAATTTTATTTCATTCACTACAAATTGAAACTGAAATACAATATCAAATCATGCAACCTCTTCTTATGTTCGTAACTGAACAATCAACTGACTAGCTTGCTAACTGGAGGAAGGAACATCTGATTATTATTTATGCTAACAACTAATAAGGCAATCAAATCCACGAATAGGAGGATTCCAATTAGGGAAAATAGAGAAAGTGGAGCATGGAATCTGGTCAGACATGCAAGTCAGATGCAGACTTAGCACAACAGTAATGTCTATGCATGCTTGAACATTAAAATTTCATTACAACAAGGAGGTCACATTTCGGCTACATGTAGAATCTTCCACTTCCAATCTTCTTGACTTGGAGCACTTCCTTTGTTGGCCATCATGGTGCATTCCTAGCTGGTGGTGTCTTCCTCAACTTGAAACATTAAATTTGCATGGTAAGATCAGTATGCATAATAACTACACATCTATAACCACATTAAGAAACATTCAATAACCACATCCAAAATCAATATAGATAGTTGACATTTTATGCCAAGTATCATTAAAGTTCACAGGGATCAAATGTCAATGGTTTGAGGGAAACATTATGCCAATGTCAACACTTAAGAATTAAAGTCCATGACATCTATGAGAAAATAAACTATAGATTCTCCCCAAAACTAGACCAAAAATTAGGCTCATCACTTCCCCCAACCTAACATCTTGCTGGTCCTCCAGTAGGGAGACAATTGTTCTTCTATTTGGTCAAGGCTCTAAAATTTGCAACTCAAGATTATGGTAGGGTAATAATGGAAAGAAAAGGAGTGATAAAGGGAGTTCATGATAGGAAGAAATGGCAGCTACAACCATTGTCACTTCACACATGCAAGCCATCGTTTCTTGGATTTCAATTTTGACACCTGGACAACACAATATTTGCATCTTTTTCGTTTCCCTTCACCCAACCTAAATTTGGACATGTGTCCACACATGTAGTATGGGAGTGTTGATGTGATAGGGAAGGATGGAATTGTATGAAAATGTCTATACTAATGTATAGTGATTAAATAAATGTACTTAAAAGATGATTAAAGATATCAATTAACACGCACATACCTAAGTTGGGGAAGATTTCCGCAAAGGTCGTAGATAAAGTAATGCTCACCTTGATGAAAAAAATGAATCAAGCAATAAATGAAGATGAGGTGGAATGGGGTGATGGAATGGAGTGAGGTGGAAGAGAGAGAAAGGTAGTGATGGATGGGTGGATGGGTGGATGATGAAGAAGTGGAATTCCACACACTTGAAAGTCTTTATTATGGACAATACATACTTGAATTAGACTAAAGGAGGGGCACTAAGTCCGTGGGCTTTGGCTATAGGAAATTCTAAGTGCTAGATGAATTGTTGCAAGAACTCTTCTTTAGAAGCTGGCTTATGGTATAATACGAGGCGATGACCATTGAAAAGTAATTTGAACCTGACAGGGTCAATGGTGGTGAGTTGGACAGCTCCATTAGGAAAGACCTCAGCAACTTCGTATGGTCCTAGCCACCTTTTCTGCAATTTTCCTGTGTTATCATGATATCTTGAATCATAGACCAAAGCCCAATCTCTCGGTTTGAACTTTTTGTCTTTAATAAATTTGTCATGCAACTTGATTCTCTGATTTTGCACTATCTTTGTATGTTGTAGGGATACTCTTCTTATCTCATCCAAAGCATTTAGTTGCATGATTCTTTTTCTCTGTGCTTCAGAAATATCCATCCCCAAATTTACTGTAGTTCATAAAGTCTTATGTTCAAACTTGATTGGAATCATGGCTATCTTTCCATACAGTAATTCAAATAGGGTGAAACCTGTAGTTGTTTTCAATGTTGTCCTATAAGCTCAAACAACTTCTCATAATCTGTTTACCTAATCCTTCTTATGAATAGATACTATTTTAGTTAGAATGGATTCAATTTCCCTATTGGTCACTTCAACTTGGCCATTAGCCTGGGGGTGATGGAGAGTAGACTTTTTGTGCCTTATGTTGTACTCATTTACTAGTGCTGCAACAAGAGTTGATGTGAATTGTGGCCCTTAATCAATCACTATTTCTCTTGGGACTCCATATCTTGTGAAAATATCTTCATAAATAAATTATGCAACCTTGTTATCTCTTACATTTTTCATGGCCTGGACTTCTACCCATTTAGTTAAATAATTAGTGCATACCAATATATAAGATTACCATTTGATGGAGGGTCAATTGCTCCTTAAAAATCTAATTCCCACTTGTCAAAAGGAGTAATTACTACCTAAGGGCACAGTGGAATCTCATCAGATCTTGTTAGTCTGCCCATTCTTTGAAATTTATCACATTTTCTGGTATACCTTCCTGCATCCTTGTGAAGTGTTGGTCAGTAATATCCCATGTTGAAGATCTTCATTGTGGTCCTTTTGGCTACAAAGTGTCCTCCACATGGTTTGTTATGATATGCATGCAAAATTTCATATGATTCATCTTCTCATGACATGGTCAGGTCCAGTATAAAATAAACATTCAACAATCTGAGAGAAAGGAAAAGATCTTTCAATAAATGTCTTTTTCTCTTTTGGAGAGAAGTGAGAAGGAATTCTACCCGTGACCAAGTAATTGGCTATGTTAGCATACCATGGCATTTTTACATTGAGAGAAAATAGATGCTCATTAGGAAAAGACTCATCTATGGTTTGATTATCTTTTGATGTAGTTAGCCTTGAAATAAAATCTGCAACAACATTAGCTTTCCTTAGCTTGTCTACAATGGTTATATCAAACTCTTGCATCAACAATAACCATCCTGCCAATCTACCTATGATCAAAGGTTAATTCATGAGATACCTAATGGTTGCATGATTAGTGTGTACAAATATCTGGTAGCCCATTATGTAATTCATGAATTTGTTCAGTGTATAAATTATTGCCAACATCTCTTTCTTTGTCACGGTATATTTGAATTCAACTCCTTGCAAATTTTTACTGACAAAGTAAATGGAATTTTCAACAACCCCCTCTTTCTATCCTAAGGAAACTCCTATAGCATAGTTTGATGCATCAATGTGAATGTGGAAAGGAAGCTCCCAATTGGGTCCCTTAAGTACAGGAGCATTTGTCAAAGTTGCCTGTAAGCTAGAAAATGCCTAGTCACAAGTTTCAGTCCACTAAATTTCAACATCTTTAGTGAGGAGAGTATACAATGGTGTTTCTACCTTGCTGAAATATTTAATGAATCTTCTATAATATCCTACATGGCCTAAGAAACTTCTAACATCCTTCTATTTTGCAAGTGTAGGCAAATTTGTGATTACCTCAATTTTGTAGGGTCTACTTGGATTCCTTTGTGGAAGATGTAGTGGCCAAGAAATACACCTTATTTTATCATTATGAAACACTTTTCACTATTTAAGGACAAGTTTTGATCTCCACATCTCTGCAAAACTCTTTTGAGATTCTCCAATGCTTGATTAAAGTCAACACCATAGGTGGTGAAGTCATCCATATAAATCTGCATGCAATCATGAGAAATTTCTAAGAAGATGCTAATGACTACCTTGTGGAAAGTTACAGGTGCATTGCACAAGCCAAATGGGAGCATTGAATAAGCATAGGTTCCCCATGGACAAGTAAATGTGGTCTTCTCTTGATCTTCTGGTGCATTTTGGATCTGGTTATAGCTGATGAATCCATCTAGAAAAGAGAAATGCTACTTTCCTGCAAGTGTTTCCAAAACTTGATCAATGAAGGGTAGAGAAAAGTGATCCTTCTTGGTGGAAAAATTAAGTTCTCTATAATCAATACAAACTCACCATTTCCCTCCTTTCTTGGGTACAATCACCAATGGAGATACCCATTGACTATCTGAAATGGGGTATATAAATCCCACATCTAGTAATTTCTGCAATTCTCCTTTCACAATCTCTTAGTGCAGGGTTGATTCTCCTTTTTGGTTGTCTCACTAGACTGAAATCATCTTTGATATAAATTATGTGCATACAGAGCTTAGGATCCAGACCTTTCATATCATGATAATCCCATGTAAATGCATGTTGATGTGCCCTCAATAGATTTTCTAGTGACAGTTCTTGTTATTTACTCAATTTATTATTGACATTTAGGTATTTTCCTTCAGACACCTGGATTTGTGTAGTTAATTCTATCATGGCTGCTTCATTAATACATGGAAACTTTAGTTCTCATGGAAACAATGTATGGAGCATACCTTTTGCTATAGGAAGAGTGTGCATAGGAGCAGTTGTTGTAGGAAGAGTGGCTGTAGGAAAAATAGGTAGAAGTGTTCTGACTGAAGTAGAAGATGATGCTTCTTATACTTCATAATGGTTATGATTGAGATTAGACAACACTTCTTCTTCATCTTGGAGTTGCAAAAAAGAGTTTCTTCCTATCATCATAAGTTGCACCACAAAATTAACTTCCTCGATGTCTTCACCAACTTGTGGCCATACAAAATCTTCTTCAGCATGAAATGGTTGAGTAGGTGGGTAGAGAACAAAATTTTTAGTACTCCCTCCATATGAAATGGTCATATCACCATAACAACATCTGATGTATGCATCTGTAGTTGCCAACCAAGGTCTTCCAAGAATGATGGGGTACCCGCCTAGTGTAGCCTTAGGAGAAAGAATCATAAAGTCTATTGGATATTCTTAGGAATCTAGGACTACCACAACATCCTCCACTATGCCATCAGGTTTGATGGTAGAGCTATCAACAAGCTACATGGAGATAGGAGTAGACCTCATACTTACAATATTTAGTTGCTGCAGGATGTCTTTGGTCATTACATTGATTGTTGCCCCTAGATCAATTAGAGAATTTTTTACTTTGATCCCATTTAAGACAACTACTACTACAAGACTACCTGGGTCATTATACTTAGGAACAATCACTTTTCCTAGCATGATATTAGCTAGCTGGCCCACCACATGAACTGTAGTTGGTTGTTTCTTCTTCCTTCCTAGCTTCTTAAGACAAACTTCCTTGATAGCTTTGTCATAGATTGGAACATACTTTATGGCTTGAAATAGGGGTATCTGAACACATATATGCTTTAGCTAATCCAAGTTATCAAAGGTGGTATCCTCCTTTTCTTCTTTCTTCTTGACAATCTCCAATCTCTAAGGAAATGGTGGTGCTTGCTCAAACTATTTGATAGGGACTGGTTTAGGATTTTTAGGTGCATTTGGCTAAATGGGGTCATTCTAAGGCTCCTCCTCTTCTTCTACAAGAAGCTTAGTGATAATGGGCTTGGAAGGGCCTAGTAGGGTGGTTCAAGAACATAGATGGATATCACTTACACTCACAACATATGCAGGGAATTGATTTGAATCAACAGAGTATGTTGGCTATTGTTGTGGTTTGTTATTAGGATTGGGTGTGGACTAAGTTGGTAATTGAGTTGGATTAGATGCATTTGAGCTTGAGTTAGTAGGTGGAGGCATTAGATTAGTTTGTTGGGACTGTGAAGGTGGCTACATTTAATTGGTTGTCTAAGTAGGCCATTGTTGTCCTCCTCTCCATTGATTTGGTGGCTACCAATTTCCTGGGGGTGGTTTCCAGTTTCCTTGGAATTGCTACCAATTCCCCTGAGGGTGCTTCCATTGAGGTGGAGAACTTTGATGACTGGGCCAAGCATTTGGAGGGTTACTCCAAGGTTGTATGGATATCCCCCATAACTAGGTGGGTATTGGGGCTGCCATTGGTTACTAGATGAATAAGAGTTAAAATATGGTCCAACATAGGATAAGGGATCTAGTGGCATACCTTGTCTTGGAGCCCAAGGCTTCCTTTGTGCAACATAATAAAATTGGTCTTCTTTAATTTGAATTGGCTTGAACTTAGGTGACACCTGCTTACTTTCCAAGTTAGCTACCATCTTACATCTGTAGTCCTTTTTTTTCCCACAGTGGGGACAATACTCTATCAACATCGTCTCTACCTCCTCTTGCTTCTTCTTAGCCTAAAGTGTATCTAGCTGACTAGCTAGATTGTTAATAATATCTTGCTTGAAGTCTACTAGTAAATGAGTGATCTTCATCCTTGAAATTCCATTGGTAGTTGACTTACCCATGGAAGGTTGATAAGCTCTCCCTTTCTTTGAAGCTGCTCTAGAGTAATTTTGGCATATTTTATTGATATCCTCCCAAGGAACTTGGGAGATATCTCCTCCTGCCCTGAGGTCCAAGGCATCAATGCAGGTATCATTGATTCCTCTCAAGAAGAAAAACTTTTTTAAATCCTCATTAAGTGCATAGTGTGGAGATTTTTGTAGGAAAAACAAAAATCTTACAATGTAGTCCTCTAGGCTCTCATCCTCCTTCTACTACATCCTAAAAATGTTACCTCCTCTCATATCACTTCCCCTATAGTATTCCTTGTATTTCTCAAGGAATTTTTCCTTCATGTCTTCCCAAGTTTCCACAGTATTTCTACCCAAGCTCATGAACCATCTTAATGTAGCTTCTTTCAAAGTAGTAGGAAATAACTTAAGTCAATGTGAATCAGTTGTATAATCATAACTCCTGTAGAGTATGCCAAATTCAAATAAAAAGGTATTAAGATCTTCTGTGACGAGTCCATAAAACTTTGGGAGTGCTGAAGTATAGATGTTCTTGATGTTGCCAACATCATTCTGCTGGGAAATGGGAAAAGGAAAAGTTGGTTGGTTGGGCCTATTATCATTTGCATCAACCATGCTTGCTTGATGTGGTCCCAAATAAAGGGGCTTCTCAGGCTAATTTTAATCTTTAGAGGAGACTTCAAAACTAGTCAAATTAGGATATGCATCTGCAAAGGGGTGTGGATCTTCTTCTTCTGATAATTTTTTATATTCGACTAGCTAAAATGGATTAAGATTGTTAGGAAGGAACATCCCATAATCGCCCCTTCTCCTTCCTCTATGCATGTGGTATTACTCACTATCAGTTAGCTCACACACAAAGAATTGGCAAAAAGTAAAGGGCATTACTTCTAAATGAAGGTATACTAAGAACATCTTTAAAAAACCACTACGACAAGAAACTAACAATGACTCAAAAACTTTCTAGTTTGACACCATCCCTGGAAATAGTGCAAAAAATGTTGGCCTCCTACAATCATTCCATAACTAAGCCTTTACAACTATGATTCAGAGATTGGGCATCTAACCTGAATAGCTACTTCAATCATCATGAAGGTGCATTTAAATTGTCAACCAAGGGATGTGAACTTGAAATGGGCCAACACTATATGTGCACTAGGGGTTCAAATAGTCATTGCATTCTACAACTAAGAAACATAATGCTGAAAGTAAATTTCTGAAAAAGAAATAAAGTAAATACTAAACATCAACCAACAACTATGTTGAACTAAAATGTGAGATAGGAATAAAATATCTAGGAAACAAACAGGGAACTACTCTATCTACTTTGGCTATAGGAATAGACATAGAATGGACTTCCAGTGGCTACAGGTACAATCGATGCTAGATTTTCAACTAAATATTCAAAATCAAGCAGTACTAAACTAATGCTAAACTAATGAAATAAATTACTCACCAAGTAGGCCCCCTTGGATAAGTATCATCTAAACTGACAAGAACTCAAATGCTTGAACTTGGAATTTTATTTCATTCACTACAAATTGAAACTGGAATACAATATCAAATCATGCAACCTATTCCTCTATTCTTAACTGAACAATCAACTAACTAGCTTGCTAACTCGAGGAAGGAGAATCTGATTATTATTTATGCTAACAACTAACAAGGTAGTCAACTCCATGACTGGGAGGAGGCCAATTAGGGAAAGCAAAGAAAGTGGAGTGATGGTGGTTATGCAAGCATGTAATCCAGTCAAACATACAAGTTAGACACAAACATAGCATATTAGTAATGCCTACACATTCCTGAACATTAAAATTCCATTACAACAAGGCAGTTACATTTCAGCTGCATGTAGAATCTTCCGTTGTCAGTCTTCTTGACTTGGAGCACTTCCTTTGCCAGCCGTCATGGTGCATTCCTAGTTGGAGGTGTCTTCCTCAACTTGGCAATTAAATCTACATGGCAAGGTTAGTATGCATAATAATTACACATCTATAACCACCTTAAGAAACGTTCAATAACCACATGCAAAATCAATATAGATAGTTCACATTTTATGCCAAGTATCATTAAAGTTTGCAAGGATAAAATGTCAATGGTTTGAGGGAAACATTATACCAATGTCAACACTTAAGCATTAAATTCCATGACATATATGAGAAAATAAACTATAGATTCTCCCCAAAACTAGACCAAAAATTAGGCTCATCAGGTCATTCAAAGGTTCCTCTTCCTCTTTGACAAGTAGCTCAGTGATGGTGGGTGTGGAAGGAGTTGGTAAATTATTTCTTGAGTGCAAGTGGATGTCACCTACACTCACAACATATGCGGGGAATTGATTTGAATCAGGAAAATATATTGGTTGTTGTTGTGGTGTGTTATTTGGGTTGGGTGTCGGTTGAGCTAGTAGCTGAGTAGGGTTGGGTGCATTGGAGCTTGAATTATTAGGTGGAGGTGTTATAGTAGGCTAATGGGATGGAGAAGATGGATGCATGCAACTGGTTGTCTGGTTTGGCCCATGAAAAGATAGTGGATCTAGTTGTATACCTTGTCTTGGAACCCAGGGATTCCTTTGTGCAAAAAAGTAGACTTGATCTTCCTTAGTCTGAATTGGTTTGAACTTAGGTGGAATCTTTCTTTCAATGCTAGCTACCATCTTGCATCTATAGTCCTTCTTCTTTTTTATGCAATGAGGGCAGTATTCTGTCAATGTTTCCTTTGCCTCCTCATGTTTGTCTTTGGCCTAAAGTGTATCAGCTAACTAGCTAGATCGTTTGTAATATCCTACTTGAATTTTTCCAACAAATTAGCAATCTCCATCCTTAAAACTCCATTGGTAGATGACTTACCCATGGAAGATTCGTAAGCTCTCCCTTTCTTTGAAGTTACTTTGGAATAGTTCTGAAATATTTTCATGATATCTTCCCAAGGAACTTGACTGATATCTCCACCTGCCATTAGGTCCAAAGCATTAGTGCAACTTTCATTGATTCCTCTTAAGAAAATTAGCTTTTGTGATTATTCATTGAGTGTATGGTGTGGAGATTTTGGAAAGAAAAACATAAACCTTTAAATGTAATCTTCCAAGCTCTCATCCTCCCTCTGTTGCATCCTAAAGACATCACCTCCTCTTGTATCATTTCCCCTACAATATTCCTTGTATTTTCCAAGGAACATTGTCTTCATGTCCTCCCAAGTCTTCACAATGTCTCTTCCTAGACTTGTAAACCATCCTAGTGCAACTTATTTTAAAGTGGTAGGAGATAGCTTAAGCCTAGGAGCATCAGTGGGATAGTCATAACTATGGCAGCATATGTTGAACTCAAACAAGAAGGTATCACCCATGTCTTATTGATGGATTCTCAAGGAAAAAGGGTTATCAATCTAATTTTGATCTTTAATGGAGGCTTCAAAACTTAGTTAGATTAGGATATGCGTTGGAAAAGGGAAATGGTTCCCTTTTCTTCTTCGTTTCTGGGTAGATTTGGAAGCTCAACTAGTTGAAATGGATCACGATCATTCTTCTATGCATATGGTATCAACTCAGCATCAACTAACTCACACAAAGAATGAGGAAACGAATAGCAGATCATTACTTGTCTAAGAAAGTGGGTATTCTAAGAACAACTCAAGAGAAGTGCTATGGTAGAGAAACTATCAATGACTCCAAAGGACTTCCTATCTTGACACCATCCTTGGCAACAACGCCAAAAATGTCGACCTCCTACAATGATTTGATAGCTTAGTCTTCATAGCCATAATTTAGAGATTAGACATCTAACCTAAATAGTTACTTGAATCATCATGAAGGCACATTTAAATTGTCAATCTAGGGATGTGAACTTGAAATGGGCCAGCATAGTATGTGCACTAGGAACTCTTAAGTAGCCATTTCTAATCTACAACTAAGAAACACACAATACTATAAGTAAATTGCTTGAAAAGGAAATAAAGAAAATGTTGAAAATCAACTAACAATTATGCTGAACTAAAATGCATAACAGGAATAAAAGATATGAGCAACAAACAAAAAACTACTCTATCTACTTTGGCTGTAGGAATAGACACAAAATGGACTTCTAGTGGCTACATGAACAGGTAATTCACAATTTCTAACTAGGTATAGATCATGAAATAATAACTAAACTAATTACTCTAAAGAATGGATTACTCACCAAGTCGCCCCCCTTGGATGAGTATCCCCTAAGACTAATACAAAATCAAATGCTTAAACTCAAACTATCATCTCATTCATTGAAAAATGTAAAAACAAAGTAGCAGCATGGCTATATTGAAAAGTGGAGAATGATTGATACATCATCAATATCATTTATCAACAATAATCAAGAACTAAGAACCCCCAAGAACAAGATTTGAATCCTTCTTTATACTACCAACTAATCAGGGTGGTCTACTCCCACTAACTGAGAGGATGCCATTTAGGGAAAGAGAGGAAAAGAGTGGAAGAGTGGTTATGTCTGCAGGGAATCCTGTCAGACATGCATGCCCAAACGTGGACTCATTATTGCAATAATGCTCACAATTTCCCAATGCCATAAATACAAGGAAGTTACAATTGACTGTCATGGGGAATCCACTGCCTTCATCCTTTAGTTGACTCTTTCGAATGATTCCCATGCATGATCATTTGATGGTTTCCTTTCTCAACTTAGCATCCACAAATTGTGTCATGGGTAGCAGTGTCAATATGCATAATAATTGCACATCTATAATCAACTTAAAGAACATTCATCAACCATACATGAAATCAATATAGATAATCCACATAATATGCCAATGTCATTAAAACTTCACAAAGATAGGTTTAAGCCAAATGCCAATGGTTTGATGGATACATTATGAAAATATTAACACTTAACTACTAAATTTTATGACACCTCCAGCAAATGGACTATAGATTCTACCCAAAATTTGACCAAAAACTAGGCTCATCAATTGGTATCACTTTTAGTGAATGTAACTTTTATTTTTTCCATGATTCTCTTGTGTTGTGATCTTATCTTTACCATAAATTGTGGGTCACCTATGGGAGAGTGATGTTAAGATTTGTAATGTTTAAATTCTCTAGTTGACTCAATTTTTTTTAATAGGGATGCTCTAAGTCTTTTTGGAGCAATGATGAAAATGGGAGATGAAATGGTTGCATGATATGGGGAGTGATCTTTGCAAACATTTTGGGACAACACTTTTGACTAAGTGGTTTGATGTTTGATATTTGGATAAAGAATGTTTAATGAACTTGTGAATCTTTAGGGTAGACTTGTGACCTTCAAGATAAACTAGTCCAAAGATGATAACTAACTTAACCAAATGCATGGAAAATGATTCATTTCACATACAAAGTGGCTAAGTTAGGATTTTGGCTGATAGATTTCCAAATCAAAAAGTGTTGGTGCATTTGAAATTTTGTAAAGGTTGATGGAGTGAAGTGTGAAATTCGATAACGGGTGGATGAAAAGTTTGACCCAATGTTGACCTAGAGTGAACCTTTGTTTTCCAAGACCAAGGTAGTGAGAAAAATTCTATACCTCTAAAATGTTCAAACCCTAAGGAATCAATGATTAAGGATGAGTTCTTGTGAAATACGCAGATTTGGTTTGTCTATGAAATAGCGTAGAAAACATCTCCTTATTGATCTATTTCAATTGTGGTGATTCTTTAAGACACGCTTTCTAATAAACCTTGAATTGCGATGTCTAAGCTTGAAATTGTGGAATTTAGACCTTCTCTTGGGTATTTTGATTTTGTGAGAGATCATTTAGAGAAGTAAACTATTGTGGAAAAGAGGATATTTATTGCCACACAGGTTGTGGTAATATGGGCCTTCTGACCATGATATCACCTTTTTCCTCTTGTTTGTCTAAGATATAAGCTACATTTATCCACTAAATTATTGTTTTATTTGTTTCCAAAGCGAAGCTCCTCAAATTAATAATTATATTGGTTTATTCTCCTTCAATGAGTTCAAAGTTTCGTTGAATGATAGCGAGCATAAGGTTTGGTTGTTCAATTGGAGTGATCAGATGCCAAATGGTCATTTGGGGTTTAATTTGTCAATTTATCTTGCTTAAATGAGTTTCTTTTCTTTACCACAAACACTTGTCTTGCTTAAGTTTCAAAATAAATGTCTATTTCAAAAACATCATAAATTTCACAAAGTCCATTTTGTGAAAAGGATGAAGTTAAGGGCATAGTTACCTAGGTTAGCTTTGGGAAATATAGATTGAGATGTAAACCAAAATATTTAGAAGTCTTTAAGGATAGAATCATTAGGAAAAGCAATAATATCAAGGTTTTGTCAAATGGTATCCATATTTAAACCAAAGGGTTTGAAATTTTGAAAAGACTTGTTGATGTTTGTTTATAATTGTTTTGGAATGAAGCAAGTGTTAAATTGACTCACAAGCATTTACAATCCTAGATAGATGGGGTATATATTTCTTAGTAGAATTTCCATCATTGGAAGAGATGATTAATATGTGAAGATGAAATAGAAAAATAGGCTATGTCAAGGAAATGTAACGTCTTGAAATGCCAAGCAAAGGAGTCCCTTCCCCATTTCCTTTATTGCCTCAATAAAAAACTGGACATGGTAAGTAATTTCTTGGAGTGATATTACTCTAATGCACTACCTTAAAATATGTTTCAGATTTGGACTTGATTAGCAACTACAAACAAGGATTTTAATGACCATATTTGGGATAAACTTGTGCTATACATTTGGAAAATTCACTCAATTAAGAGGACTCCTAGCCCTTAGGAACATCTAAGGGTTTTGACGTATCATATAGATACTAGAGGATATGATCATTGGTATAGTGTAACTACACTAGCTAGTCAATGAATTTCATGATTTCAAGTATTTATATCATGGACCAAAATGAAAGCACCTCTTGGGTCGTTCCCTCTCACAAGTTGGGAGGTAGGCCTGCTAAAGGTAGCACATGTTTGAAGTGTAAAATTATTTTTATCACCCAAGTTTTCCAAAAGGTGCAAGGGGAGAGGATAAACACTTCTAAGAAGAAAATATATACTTGTGTGTTTCTCTTCACCCAAGATCACACGAAGCGCAAGGGAATTGGATACACACAACAAGCATATTTAAGCAATTTAGACACATGTTCATTTTAATCCATCATAGAAAAATGAACTTTCATTTTAAACACCAATTTTAAGTGTGAAGATTGTGTTGTTCAATCTTAAACCAACAAGAAAAATGATTTGAGGGTTTAGTTTTAACCAATTTGAATGTTCATTTTAAAGCCAAAAGAAAACTTGTTTGATCGTAAAACATGAAATAAAGCAACATAAATGGGTTGCAATTTCCCCATAAGTGTCGAAACACTTGTTGCAATTATACTCAAATGATAATATACTCCTTCACTTCAAACATTTATTGCTCAAACCTACAAAACCAATTAGTCTAAAACTCCAAAGCAAGAAGTCAATGACATGTTACCAACTGGATAACTCAAAAAAATTGAACCACATGTCAAAATTTAGGTTATGTCTTGTTTACCAGTAATTCACGACATTGAAATTAATTGTGTCACTAAATTTCATCAATAGAGTTGTTGTATTGAAGGTGTCACTATATTCAAAAATAAAAAAGTGTCACTCTATAGTAAATAGTGATATCAAATGTGTCACCCTATCAAATACGTTTCCAAATAAAATTGATGGCACGGTGAAAAATTAGCTTATCATCACTATTTAAATATGCAATGATGAAATTTAATATGTGTTCCTAAATTAAATGTGTGCTGCTATTTAAAACATCAAATGTATTGTTATATGGTGACGTGCCATTAATAGTGTTGTTGGACCTAAAAACATAAGAAAAACAATTATTTAATAAGAAATATTTTACATTGGTTAGTCTATACCCTCCTTCTAGTGCCAAAATGTGACTGGTGACTTAACATAGCCAACTACACTTGATCCATGAGGATTCAAAGTGAAATGAAGCCACTAAAAATCAATCCAATAAGATCATCCAATACAAAACTAAACTAAGAATTCATTAAAACTAACATATTAAATCATGAAAGCTTTAAAAACACTTATTCTAATCCATTGAAACTTATCCTACTAGGGGAGTGGTGTCACATGGATGTGGAATGGTGACCCTTTCCCAATCTTGTGGATAAATGAGCCTATTTTGATTGATTCCACTAAAGAGAATTGACCAAAATGATTATAGATGTGTATGAAAACATGATTTGAAGCTATTTTAGCATGATCTATGCTAAGATGATCATTATGGGTGTATGCAAAGCCATTCTAAATGAAGTTTAAGATTAAAAGATTAAAACCTTAATTATCAATTATGTTAAAAGGATGCACCTATGTTACCATGGAAGCCACTAATGGAAGCTAAGCTAATAATGCAAGTAAATTAAGCTAAAATGATGCTAAATAAGTGCTAAATATGAGTGCAAGTTAAAGTGATTTTAACAGTATCACTTTTCTCTTAAAAGGTGGATCCCTTTGTCTCCAAATAGTGACCTATTTATAGGACAAAATGAGAAATGAAGGTTTAAGATTAAAAAAGGTTAATCAATGGTCAAAATTGGAGGAAAGATGAAACATGGATCATGGATTCTCATCAATGGATGAGAATCAATGATCACATGGATCAAGGAAAGAATCAAGGGCTCGTATCCTTCCAAATAAACACACTTTCAATTTAACTTGCATAAGAAGCTTTGTTGAAAGTTTGTTATATGGAAGAATATTATTTTTTTCAAATGAGTGAAGAAAGAGAATATTCTTTGGAATATTCTCATGGGTGAGGAAAATTAGATATTTAGCAAATTAAAACAAAGTTTTAATGTGCAAAAAAGGGGAAGGAATATTCCATGGGAATATTCCTTTTGGAGGAATGTGCAAAAGAGAAATATTCCCTTGAAAGTTGGAAGATTAGATTTAGTTTTAATTGTGCCAATAGGGGAATTAATAAGACTAAATGTTAACATGATAGGGTGTGAATTAACCCGATTAGATTAATTAGACAAATAGATGAAAATGACATAATTAATTAAATAGCTAGGCTAATTTAATCAATTAAGTGAAAAGAGGATGGGTTTTAGGAAGACATGATGATAGTATATCTGATTCAAGTGCATAATATCATTCAAGACATTTTTAAGTGTCTACATCTTCAATTCTCTTTTTTTCTTCCACTTGTACTTTTAGTCTAGTGATTTCTTCATTTGCCTTCTTTAATTGTTCATTAACTTCCCTGTGTCTCTCTTTGAACTTCTTGATTTGTTCTCTCAGCTTTTTGATATGTTCTTTTGATTCTCCAAGGATTTCCTTCAAAATTTTGTTCTCATTTTCAAATTTATATAGATATTCAAGAGCAGTTTTGAGTTCTTTTTCAAACATGCAGTCTTCTTCAAATTCAATTCCAAAAATTTCTTCTGGAGGTATAGGATACCTTTGATCAGCCATGTGTTCAACCTCCAAGATCTTCCTCAAGCTGTTAGGGTTTTCAAAAGGAATGAAGCTCTAATACCAATTGTTGAACACCTAGAATATTGAGAGGGGGGTGAATCAGTATTATATTAAATGAATTAGTCATAATCCATCCAATTATCAAAACATATTTAACTGTAGCAGTGAAAGAGTACATGAAGAAAATTAAAACACAACATAACACATAAATACAAGGATTTTTAAGTGGAAATCCCAAGAAGGGAAAAACCACAGTGAGGATTAACTCACAATATATTATAACTAGTTATAAGATATTATAGGGCTCACTACCAGGAATCAATGTCCTTAAAAGGCTCATGGCCTAAAAATAGATACAAAACAAAATGGCTACACAACCAAGGAGTGAAATTCAATACAAAATGCACCTTTCCTGTCTTGAATTTAGTTCCTATGAAGTTCTAAAAACAAAATACTACTCTTCTTTACAGTCATTCAACATATACTTCAATTATGCACTTACTCTGACTTCACACGTATGAATTCACAAGTATACATAAAATAAAATCTCACACACACATCCTATATTTTGTAGCTCACATCACTCTTCTTTTTGTGACACTACATAGTTTCACATATATACCTTATTACTTTTGCATACATCAATTAGGCTAGTCTAATTAGATATAGCCTCATTTCAATTCAAAATACTTTATCGATTTCATACATGGCGACAAACTCTTCACACTAAAAAAAATGTGCAAAAATTGAATTAAGGTTGACACAAATCTAAAATAGATCCCCATAATATTTGAAATACATATTAATCTTCATAGCACAACTTTAAGCATTGAGTTGGTCAAGAATTGACTCGACCACAAAATAAGCCAATCCACCTAGCATCGATCATTTGTGTAAGCATATAAGAATTTTCCATTTGGAATATGTGCATTTCTAACACTTGTAAACCTACTCCCAAATTTGTAAAGTCTGAAACCAAACACCAGAGGAATGTGGACCAAATAACTTTCATCAACCTATACAGTATACACCAAAATATAGTTTTTTGAACTTCTGTCACTTGTAACTTTTAGCCAGATTAACCAAAACTATTGAAACCTTGAAGTTAGGTGTATTGAGTAGTCCCAAACATCATAATGTGACCACAAAAGACAATCTTGAAACATGAGCAAATCCAAACCAAATTAACAGATCGAGATGAAACAAAACTATTTTATTGAATCAGGTAAAATTAACAACAAACATTGTTGGCATCAATGAAAACACAACAAAAGGTTCCTTCTTCATTATTTCAACAACAAATCTTGGTCTTGTTTATTCCCAAGGGGAGGAACATTGTTCAATGATCATGGATCATCTTCAACATTCATTTATGAGCATCTAACATCCTTGCAAGAGACTCTATATTGAGGGGGGGTTGCATGGTCTCTTCTCTTATCTCTTATGGGGGGGAATATTTCCTCGAATGGGGTTTTTTTATTCTCATACATCATTAGGAGCATTTTTTTATCTCTCTTTTAGAGAGGATTTTTTGTCCCATTGGGTTTTCTCCTTTTCTCTATTTGTGAAAGATTGCATTGTATTTGTACATGGGTACCTAACATGTCCTCGTAATTGGGACCCATATTTGTGTCATTTGCGTAAATACTCCCTAAGTTGTACTTAAGGGGGGTGCTGGTGTAAATAGGTTTTTTACCTATCTAGTCATTAGTAGGTCCTATTTATATTGTTAAGTCCACTTAGGTCCTAGTTGTTTTTTCTAGAAGTCTTAGTTGTCTAGATAAGATCTTATCATATCTTATCTATTTGGATTTTATTAAATGTATGTGTCCTAGGTCATTTAATATTGAGTTATTTCATTTATTCATGAAAAAATCATTTAATGTCATTACATCATCACCCTTTCCTATATAAGAAAGGGTTCATATGTACATAATCAATTCAAGCATCAATCTATGAATAACAATAAAGATAATTCTAGCACTTGCATCCACAATTATAGCTCATAATATTTTTGTCATCTCTCTTGTGGAGGTTATTTCATCTTTCAAGTGATCCTAGGGTGTTAAGGAGTTCACCATAAACTCCTACATCTTTATGGCACAAATGATCTTCTACCCATGTTATCATCTCATTTTATCTAGATCTACAATCAACAACCTTATGTCCAAAATTATTGCAAGAAAAACAATAACCTTGAAAGGATTGATTGAACCTCATAGGTGCATGTTGTCTGGTAGGTGGAGGACTTATGAAATTTCTTTGTCTCTAAATAGGATTGAATCCACCTTCTTTCTTTCTATCTCAATATTTTTTTACATCTCTATAGGCATTCTTCTTCGAATATTTTGTGCAAAATTTATCCTCCTTTGTACCAAAATTTCCTTCTACTTTGAAGCTATCAAACAAGTTTTCATATGCACTGGTTATGGGACTTTTCCCTTTTTCAAATCCAAGATCATATTTTTCTATTGATGAATTTTGATAGTTATTCAACTCTTGAAGGATTTTATAACCTCCTCTACTAGTTTTTTATTTAGCTTTTTAAAGTTCTTTTCTCAAGGCAACAACCTCTTCTTCAAGTTTTGAACATTCAATAGCTTTATCATTTAAGCAATATCCAATCCTCTTTCTTTCTTCAACCTTAACTTTCAAATTAAAGATCACATCCTATGCCTCCTTCAGTTTAATTTCACATTCTTTACCTCCTTCTATTTGAGCTTTCAGTTGCCAATTTCTTCTTTTGATTCTCCATCTTGTGCCTTCAATTTGAAAATTGTCTCCTTTGATCTTTCAAGAAAGCTCTCATATTCTTAATTTAGTGCTCTTGCTTCATTTATATCTTCAAGAGTAGACTAAAGTTTTCCTTTAAAATATATTTCCCAAACATTTGAATTGATGTCCCAACCTAAATAGATTCTATTGACTCTAGAACCAGTTTTGAAGAAAACATGTCATTAAACGTTGCTTCTAGGCTACTCAAAGGAACTTTGATGTTGATCTTTTTCTTTCTTTTTTTTCCCTTTTGATGCTCCTTTAGATGATAAACATTTCCATTTGTCTTAGTACCTTTGACAACTAATCTTCCAGACCTTTCCCTCCTAATCTCACAACCTTTAGTATGAAATATAAGGTTGTAGCCTTTATTACACATTTGAATGACACTAAGAAAATTATGCTTCAAACCTTTGACATATAGGATATAATCAATCTTTCTCTTTCAATCAATAAATTTATAGCACCCTTTCCATAAATTTATGCTGACACATCACCACCAAACTTGATCACTCCACCATTCCTCTTCTCAAGGTTGATGAACTTTCCCTTGTCACTAGTCATGTGGTTAGAGAAACCACTATTAATTACCTAAGAATATATTACTTCTTTTCCATGAAAAGTAGTCCATACAACCATTGATTTCTCATTATCCTTGTTAGCTTGCAAGGTACTAGACTCTTTACATTTTCCAATATCACTCTTTTTTTCACCAACTTTCAAGGCCATGAAAAGTGTTTCATCATCATGATTCTCATCTTCTAAAGAATAACTATTCTCCATGGAGTAAAGATTTCTTTTGAAATTCTCTCTTTTTTTGCTATCCTTTAATTCTTTAAAAGGACATTTAGGGTAAAAATGACCAATTTTCCCACAATTGAAACACTTGAAAGGTAACATACCTCTATTTTTATCAGTGTCTTAAATATTTTGAAAATTTTTGCTTCTACCTCATCATTTGAATTCATCATTCAGATTTGTAATTTCATCTTCCATCTTTTTATTGGTTTTTAATGCAGATCCCTTTTTTGGTACATCTTTGTTAAATTCTCTCATCTCAAAGGTTGTGAGGGCACAAAAAATTTCATCTATTGAATACTTATCCAATTCCTTAGACTCCTCAATAGAAAAAACCTTGTGGTCCCATAGAATTTAGGGAGAGATCTCAAAACCTTCTTCACAATCTCATCTTTTACTTATCCACGAGACCTCTGATTATAGTAACTACTTCATCCACCAAAAGCATATAACTAGTAATATCTTCATCCTTTGTCATTCTCAGGGTCTCAAATTTTCTCTTGAATATTTTCATCTTGTCTTTCTTCACTTTAATATATCCTTCATAAATTCTGCTAAGTTTTCCTTGGAAATCCTTAGCAGAACTACAACTCATCACCTTTAAATTTTTTGAATCATATAACCTACATTTAAGACAGAATTATAATCCTTGGAATTGTTCTCATACAAACTCATCTTAATTGGATCTATTAAAGGAGTAGTATTAGTATAAACATCCTTGATAAATTTCCAAACACCAAACCCTAAAGTGTTTAGATGGCCTTCCATTCTCAACTTCCAAAAGGTGTAATGTGTCCCATCAAACCTAGGACCTTTGTAAGCTCCATCATGTGCCATCTTGGAAAATCCCAGAAGGGAAAAACCATGAAGAGAAATCTCTCAATATAGAAGCTCATTTCTTACAAAATTATAATTTGTTAAGGCTCGCTACCTTATGACTTGTAGGCTAAGGTAGAAAACCTTAGGGAAAGATACAAAGGACTTGTAGTACTGAGGTGCACAACCCTAGTGCAAGCTACAAATTACAAGGACCTAATGAGAATGACTATCTTAAAACAGGATACATGAAGGTATAGAAGTTACAACATATGTCAACAATACACTTTGGTAAATTTGAGGTGTTAAAGCTCATTTCTCTTTTCTTTTCACAACTCACTATTTAATTCCATACCACACACTCTCACATCTTGCAACTAAAATTTTCTTGCATTTATATCATCTACAATATCTCAAAAAAATCAATTAGTCTGGCCAAAAAGAACAAAAATAAATATTTCAAGAAATCAACCATAAATACATAATGTGATCTTATCCAAAAGATAGAGAGGACCAAAAACAACCTGATTGGATCTTCTAAAGTGATTCCAAATAAATCATGCATTGGTGCACATCAACCCAAGTTGGAAAAAAGGAAGTGTGAGGATGAGACATGTAGCACATTACTAGTCGACCCAAAAACATACTTACAAGTGAATTTACTCAATTTGGTCCTCAAAAAGATAGGTTAGGACCTAAATCTATCTTAACATAACTTCATATGCTGGTACAAACCCTCAAGAACATAGTGCAAGCAAGATAGCAAGCCTTGTCGGCCAGATATCCACAAATTACCTAGAAATCCAACTCAACAATATGTGGCATCAAAGAGTTCAAGCATTGATATGCAGACCATAAAGAGATGTTCCATGAATAGTTAAAACCCCTTCTCGATACTTCTTTCACATTTCCAAGCCACAAACATCCATTGTGAACTAAAAAAAAAAGAATACTTCATCTTAGAATCATTGAATGCACAACCATCAAATAGAACATTAACATATAAACTTGTAGTACACACTATCTTATAAAAACTGAATTAAGGCACTGCACAACCACTAAGAGTATGCACACCAATCCATAGGAGGAGAAACATCAATGCAAAGAAATATAGATAACTTTTTGGACTAGTCCAAACAACCAACAAAACTACCAATGCACTACAAATACTAGAAACCTCCTTGACAACATAAGTGACCTAGAAAGATAGGAGTTTAATATCCAAATAGCACAAACTTTGAATCCCAAACTATAAGACCATATATTCAATAGCGGAGGAATGTGAGGAATTATCCCAAAGAGTCTTCATAGAAACATCCTATAGTAGAAGTTTTTCATCAACTTATGGTGACTATAACAACCTTGCAGTAACACATACTTCCTCAAGAACAACATGAGAGAGAATACAAAATATTAGAGATCATCAACAAAATCTCTCCACCATCAGAAATACTTCTAATCCTCATCTTAATAATTCTATCCTCACCTTAATAATTCTAATCCTCATCTTAATATATCATCATGATATCATTTTTACTAACAATAACCATATACAATACAACTTTAATTGTCATCAAACAAGGCATGACATCTACCCAAGAACATCAAGAACATCAATGGCATGACATGAACATTATTAGCACCACCATACACCAATGAAAACCCAAAAAAAAGTGTTGTCATCAATTACAACCAATTCCAAACAACAATCTCACAAATATATGTAACAATCTTCCCAAGTGTTGACAAGGGTGATCCCACAAAGCTGGTTTACAATTTTTTGGGAGATTCTGATTTTTGCTGAAATCACATAGTTTTAGAAAATATAATGATTTAAGCCTAAAAATTTTCATTTAAATCATTCCAACTGAAGTGGGTTTGATAAAACTACCTTAGATCAAACCCCCTTGGATAGAACCTCGCTAGTTTTAAACAATACCTATAACGAAGTCTCCTTTACACCTATCAAAATGTTGATAAAAAACCACTTTTAATTTACCTTTTGGGGGATTAAATGAATTCATTTAAAATTTATTTTTTGTAAGTATGTATTCCTTATTATAATCTTCCCAAAAAGTATAATTTTAAATAAATTCAATTTGATTATTATTTTTATTTTTTATTTCTTGTGAATGTAGGTTTTTCACTGAAAATCAAGCTCTCTATTCTACACATGTGGAAAAATAGAAGATTATCAAAAAAAAATTGAAAAATATTAGTGAACTAGATATTGAAGTCCTTGATCCAACAATTTTTTTTTTTTTGATAAATACAAAAAACATTACGTGTTATACGGTCTGCCTATGTTTGAATTCTAGTTGGTTTGACTTCGAAACTTGATTAAGGAAAAAACATTCAATAAAACACTAACTCACAAAGTGGAAGCACTAGATATTTTAGTCACATATCTAAATTCGAAAGAATTAAAATTTTATCCTTCATGGAAAAAAAATTATGCATTATACTATGAGTGTCACTCCTTAAAAATGTTGTTTTATGAAAAAAAAACTAGTTTTCGAGGGAGATGGAAAAAGAGGTGCAATATGATTCCAAAAATTTTGAAAAAAATATATTTAGAATCTATATAATTTTTTATATGAAACTCTAGTTTGTATCATCTTCAAATTCCTCATGGTTTACTCGCTATAGGTGCCCAAATGTAAAGATTTAGTTAGAAAAAAATATTTTAGTGTCCAGTTTTACCAAAAATTGTAAACCACTATTATGGGATCCCACACAACCAATTCCAAAAAATTCACCAAGTATGAACATCAATGACAACTAATGTCAACACTTCTTCCTTTCAATATTCTCACTTGATAAAGGAAGGTAACCATAGTCTCTTGAATTTGTTAACATTTATTCTAGCACTTCTATGTTTTCTTTATCTTGACTATTTTATTTCTATCCGCACTATAGAAAAAAAGGATCCTTTGCTTGACATGGGATTAAATAATGATAAAATGGACTTAATGAGGCCTTGATTTTGGTGTTGTGAGGCGTTTTATGCATCACACTAGGTCTTGGACCCTTATAAATTGAATAATATGCTTTCAACAACATCTTGTAAAGGTGTTGTAAAGTGTTGTAAGATGCTTTCACACTTTGCTAGACTTAATGAACCTATTTCTCCGTAATTCAACATTATAAAATGTGTTTAATAACATTATCACATCAATCTAGAAGGCTTGTAACTTTAACTTAATGTTAAACTAGTGTTGTAATGTGTCTTGCACATTCACATTGGTTCTTGTGCCTTCCTAGGCTATGTGGACCTCATTTTAGTGTTGTAAATTGTATTTAATCACACTTTCACATTGATTTATGTGTCCCAAGCCATATTTAACATTCACATTATCACTATTTTTCCCATATTAACCCATATTATGCATCGTAAGGCTTAAATTGATCAAATACCTGACAATAGTATTTTTAACCTGATTTCCTTATCTCCTAGCTTCCTCGCTATCAAATTGGCCCTTCTGGGACCTATTCACCATGCATAGTGAATCAATCCCATCCAGGTGGGACCCATTCACCATGTGTGGAAAATGAGTCCCATTTGGCTCAATTTTGACCTTTGAGTGGGAAAAAAATGTGAAATTTAAGTTTAATATTACTTCATGTTGGCCTGTGATGAGGTATTAATGGATAAAATAGGTGAAATTCCTATAATAATAAGTATTTTAACTCATTCATTCTCCATTATTCATTCACCAATCTTCCATCTCAAGTCAAGCAACTTAGGGTTTTATCATTTCAAGGCATTATGACATCAACTTATAGACTTTCAAGGGAATATCCTCCATGTTTTGCTACAAACGTTCAAGTTCAAACATCATGGAAAGGTAATCAACTCCATTATTTCATGTTTCATTCCTTTTTTTTATCATTTTAGTTTAATTACCTAAAAGGGGTTTGACCAAGGAAAACCCCCATGCCCTAACATCCAACATTTCTTCTTCTCTTCTTCTGTGTTTATAGATTTAGGACTCTTGGAAGCTTGGAAATCATTAAGAATCAAGTTGCAAGGTTCTTTAAGTCTTCTCTTCATTCAAAAAGTAAAAATATCAACAAAAAGTGACTTTCAAATCTGAATCTAACAACTTCAGAAGCAAACACCTGTAGAAAGCCAAAGTGCAGATTGGAAGCTTCAGAATCCACTTTTGAAAATCTAAAAATTCAAAAGTGGACTCATTCACCATGAGTGGTGAATGAGTCCCACTCCAAGGTTAATTTTTAGTTTTTTTTTCATTTTTGGGGGGTGATCCCACAATAGTGGTTTACAATTTTTGGCCAAATGGGACACTGAAATAATTTTTAACTAAATCTTCACATGTAGGCACCTATAGTGGCTAAACCATGAGGAATTTGAAGATGATGCAAACTAGAGTTTCATGAATTTTTTTCTATAGATTCTAAATATATTTGTTTCAAAATTTTTGGAATCAGATTGCACTTCTTTTTCCATCTCTCTCAAAAACTAGTTTTATTCAGAAAAAACAACATTTTTAAAAAGTGATACTCACCGTATACTGCATAACTTTTTTTCCATGAAGGATAAAATTCTAATTCTTTCAAATTTAGACTTATAACTACAATATCTAGTGCTTCCACTTGGTTAGATAAGTTTTTATTGAATTTTATTTTTAATCAAGTATTGAAGTCAAACCAATTACAATTTAGACATTGTGTGACCATATACTGCGTAACTTTTCTTGTATGTATCAAAATTCTTTTTTTTTAGTTGGATCAAGGACTTCAATATTTGGTGCACTCATATTTTTCAATTTTTTTTAGATAATCTGCTATTTTTCCACGTGCAAAATAGAGAGCTTGATTTTTGGTGAAAAACCTATGTTTAATAAAACTAAAAAATCAAATAGATATAATAAAACCAAAACATATGTATTAAAATTATAGTTGTTGGATAGCTCATTCCGAGGACTACCTAATTCTAGTTGGTTTTGTGAAGTCTTCTCTATTTTCATCCTTAACTTGAGCTTCAAAGCATAAAAATTTGGACTTTCAAATTGTTTGAGGGGGAGAATGAGGGAAAAGGGGAGTTCGATCGAACCCAAGTTTGAGTGAACCCCCTTTCCTTTTGCATTTTGTGTTTTTTTTTGGGAGAGAAATGTGGGCCCAATGTTTAATGGGTTTGCTTGAACCTACAAGTTTATTCGAACCCCTAAAACTTTTTTTTTTTTTGCAAGGGGTCATTTTTTTCTTATTTTTCTTCCTCCATCAAATTGTGAAACACTATTGTGGCTTCACCTTGGGTACCCTTTTGTCAAAAATGGGTTCTAACTCAATTTTGTAGAACTGGGGCTAATTTTCCTAGAATGGCGAATGAGTCCCACCAAGCCTAGAAATCAGCATCATCAACATTCCAGAATCCATTTCTAGTCTTCATCCATATTCCAGGTGCACACTTTTAGTTTGGTTCAGTTATGTTAAGTTTTGCATTCATTTCTAGTTCATTGTTGCATTACACAATGTGTTTTCAAACAAGTTGCATTTCCTTAGTTTCCATTCATTAATCAATCAATTTTATCAATTAACCGCATCTAGAACACTGAATTTAGATATATTAACATCATACACATCTTAGATTGAATGAACTATCTAGATTCTTTGGCCCCTCTTTCTCCTTTTAGGTGAAAAACCCTAGAAGTGCTAGAAAGAATTAGGGTGCAAAAAATCTACAATTCACTATCTTGATCATATCTAGTTGTCTATGGAGGTGGAAACACCAATGCATGAGTTTGAATAAGGAAATCCCTTAAACAACCCCAATGTCTTCTCTCAATCTTATGTGTATAGGTATTGAGGGAGCATCTTTGTTAGAGGCTTCATTCTCAAACTTTTTGTGAGTATTTTCTTACTTTGTTCTTGTTTTATCATGCATTTTATATTGTTTAGTCCATTTTAAATTTTGTTATTGTATTTTTATCTCCCAAATATTAGGAGTTTCATTATCATATTATTAGTAGGTCCTTACTATTCTTATGTGACAATCTCAAATTTGTATCCATATGAGACACCAACATGTGACGAGGACATTCACAATGCGTATGTTTGTTGTTGTCCTTGACTGAGAGCTTGTCATTTTTTCCAAGAGACCTTTGTGACCCATCTTTTCTATTTTTGGGACTCTCTCATTTTACTTCTATATAAACAACCACCTTTTATCACACCACTTGAGCTTTGATCTTTGAGGTAGTTGAGGGCCATTCACTCCTTGAGGCCTCATTGTCTTGAGGGTGTCAAATCTCCTCTTCTACATTTATAAAAACCTTAAAATATGTTAGAATTATTTTTTTATCATTATAATTATATTTAATAAAAATAATAATTTAATCGTAAACCTAATTTTTAATTTTAATTCTAAACTCAATCCTAACCTAACCCTAATTCTAATTCTAATTATAAATTTTATTCGAATCATATAATTTCTACTCCAACCCTAACCTTCAAAATAATTGTAGTGCTAAGCCTAATTCTATTCTAACCTTAACCTTAACCATAATTATAATTTTAAGGGTAACCCTAATTTTAACCCTAACCCTAAAATTAGTTTTAATTCTAATATTAACCCTAATTCTAAACCTTAGCCTAACACTAATCATAATTATAACCCAAACCCTACTAAATCTAAACCTAACACTTACTATATACCCTAACCTTGACCCTAAAATTTGTAACACTAACCCTAATTCTAACATCTAAATATAAAAATAAACCTAACCATAAACTTGATTTTAATCATAATTTTAATCAAATTTCTAACTCTAACCCAGCCCTAATTTTTATTCTACACCTAATTCTAAGCCTAACATTAATCCTAATTCTAAACCTAATGCTAAACTTATTTCTATTCTAAATTTAAGCCCTTTGTGTAACCCTAACCTTAATTCTAACCATAATTCTAAGCATAACTCTTATTATAATTCTAGTTCCCTAATCATAATTGTCACTATAATCCTCACCTTGATTCTGACTCTTACCCATAGTATAGTTGTAACCTTAGCCTAATTCTAACCTTAACCTTAGCTACAATTTGAATCATATACTTCTAATCCTAAGTCTCACCCTAACCATGACCCTGATATATATAATCCTCTAAAAATATATAATACATGTTATTTTAAGATACTTTAATATTCTATAATGTTATTATTATTTACACATGTGTGAGTAATATTACTTTCATGTATATTTAAAGTGTATATTTTTTTGGAGGGTGTAAGTCACATTTTAAAAATTATTTTAAAATAACAAAATTTTGTTTATCTAGAAGTATAAGTATTTCATATCTTTAAATTATGTTGGAGATTAATTTAACATCTTACATGTTACAACTATAGATGCTAATAGTATATATAGCTTTTAAAAATCTATATAAAATATATTGAGAGATATTCTTCTCGAGACACCTCTTTTTAAATAAATTTATCACATATAACTACAATATGGTTTAAATATTACAAAAAGGTACCTTGACAAGAATATCTCTTCATATATATTATATATTTTTGAAAGATATATATGCTAGTGATAGTATCATTTTAATTCTCCTAAAAAATGACAACTCCCCCTCAACTTTATTGCTAGACCATAGTTGATAGATATTGGCATGGTCCATAATCGCTTGTAGGTTACGAATACAATAAGGGTCACTACTAGCTCTAGGTCTAGGCACACATTGAAGGAATGAATTAGGTGATGCCAAGTGCCTAGGTATTCATTCCTTAAAGTTGGGAACCAAGTTTCATTCCCCTAAATCCAATATTATCTCTTAGGGTCCAAACCCATGTAAGGGGCTTCTAAAAAATTGCAGTGGGTGTTGCTAAAACATTTTAGAATATTTTATTGTGGGTGGTCCCATTAATTTTGTAGCATAAATTAAATTTAAAAGTTTAATTTCTAAAATGTTATTATTTTGCATATTCAATTCAACAAAGAATACAAATATAAAACTAGCACTTGCACCAAGAGGAGGTCTAATTGTTAATCCGATTGTAATTTATATAAAAAATCTTTTAGATTTGAATGTAGCATTGGGTCAATAGAATAGTCATTTTTTTTATAAAAATATTAAAACAATGATATTTGAATAATTATTGAATAGAGATGCTTGTTGGAACATAGCTATCATGTATCATTGCAAATTAAATCATTAATAAGTAATTATTATTTTATTTTTATGGTTGAGTGTTTTGATATATTTTGGACTCATTCATATGGATGGTTGGTTCCTAATGTAGTGGCTCTATAAAGCTAAACTTTTGATTGTGAATGCAAGAGTTTAAAAAATTTCACATAGCACATTAATTGAATCTAAGGAAATAAATTAATTCTTCATTTCCATTTGCATAGCACAATAAGAGACATAAGTTGTTTGTAGTAGAATAAAATAAATATAAGAATAAATAAGTTTGAAACGAACATTAAAATAATGTCAATATTCTCAAATATCACTAAAACTAAGAATGAAGTTAATATAAGAAATTTATAAGAAATTGAAAGGAATGTATGGATAAATTAATTTGACAATTAATTTATCCATACAGATAGAGATATCAATAGTAGAGGATGAATGAGAGAACTTCTCTAATATTAATAAGATAATGGAGGGCCATGACTGAGGTTGTTGGAATGTGAAGATCTAGGATGTACTTACAAAAAATAGTAAACTATTTCAACCATGAGGATTGTGAGGGACAAGTATATTTGAGACCAAGCATTTATTTTAGAAGTTGGTGGAGAGAATATAGACATAATTAAATAATAATATTATCTAATTATTTTAGCCATGTGAGGTGGAAATAGGTACAATTAAATAATAAATTTATTTAATCATGTGGGAAGGAAAATGAGCTAATTAAATAATTGGATTATTTAATTACGTAGGGAAAATTAGGTAAAAGGGATTTAATTTGACTATGTAATTATTTAATTGATTTGGACAAGTGTGTACTAGGAAAATATTAGGTGTACATTTTTCTCCTCTTTAATTCAATGTTATAAATAAGTGGTGTAATCAAGGGAAAATCAGATTAAAGGGTTAGCACAATAACATTAAAATCCATTGAAGTAACAAAGCACAAAGGAAATCAATATGAAAATAAAAGGAACAATGTTACCATAAATCTTCATCTTCCATGCTTCACCTTTGTTACACCTTCTAGTTTGCAGCAAATCGAATGAGGCTCTCAGATTTCCAATGAGCACCTAGACTAATGTCAAAGCCCTATGCAAAGGTTGAAGGATTTATATAAAAGAAATGACCTCACAATAGACTAAAATGACAATGACTGCAAATGACTATAATAATAACCTAAGTTGACAGAATGAGCATGAGATGAAATAAGAACAAAATTGCCATTTTATAGAAACTGCAATTTTGAATGTGTGGCCAGGATGAGAAGATGACAAATACCCTAGAATCAATGGTCAAGATTGAATGTTGTAGTATGGAATAGGGCTAGGTCAAAATTAGGGCAATGACAAGAAATGAAGGGTTGAGATTGAATTATGAGATAATTCAATCAAGGGATGAAATTGAATGAGAAGCCAAGAGATAAGATTTGATATGGAAGATAAGATTGGCACGGACAAAGAGGTTGCTAGAGAAATTAAATAATAAAAATTATTTAATTTAGGTGACCAATGAATAATTAAATAATTAAAATATTATTTAATTATAGAAGAATGTGACAAAGGGAATCATTTTGAATTAAATAATGATTTAATTCAAAATTCAAGAGAATGGACCAAATTAAATAAATAAAATTTATTTAATTTATGAGAGAAAAGACTAATGAATAATTAAATAATTAAAATAATTATTTAATTATAGTGGAAGGTGGACAAAAAATAAATAAATAAGAATTTATTTAATTTTAGAAAGAAGAGGACCTAATTAGTGACGTAATTAAATAGATAAAAAATTATTTAATTAATCAAGAGGAAATAAATTGCAAAGGGGAATTAAATAAATTTAAGAAATTTATTTAATTAAAGGAAGACCTTAGACAATTAATGACGTATTTAATAAATAAATAAAATTTATTTATTTATTAATCATGAGGAATAAATGACATGAATTAATTAAATAATTATGAATTATTTAATCAATAGTCGAATGTGGACCAAGGACATAATTAAATGACTTAATTATGCTAGGACAAAAGTGGTAAAAAATGAAGCTTGCAGGCCTAGGTCATTTTTAGGTGTCTACATTTTGCCCCTCTTTGTCATAATGTCACTTGTCGCGTTGTGACAAAGAAAATAAGCCAAGAATATGCCCTAGTGCAAAATAAGATGAGGAAGAATGACAAGGAGGGTATCGGTATGCCCCCTCGAGAGGAAAGACAGGTTCCAAGAACATGGGTGTGCTCTCGAAATGGATGAGAAGACTAGAATATGAAGAGACAAAGGAATATTAGTGCAAAAGATATGGATGATGACATCGATGCAATGCTTATATGAGATGGGCGAGAGAAGATGACATGACTAAAGGAAATGCATGTAAGTTCCTGGACCAAATCCTTCAAAACATTGCCATAGGACTAATATTTATTGCTCTTAATCATCATTGGGTGGTAAAAATGACACAAATGGACAACAAACACAATGGTATGACATAGACCAAGGTGTGCAAGGTCATCCACTTGAAAAATAGACAGTCACAGACAAGGAATGTCCTAACTCATACTAAGGGCGAAGTTGCCCCAGTCTTTTTGTCAAGACAACCCACAGACAACAGTTAGAGAAAATAAAATAGGCTAGGAGACATCATCGCACCTCAAAATCCTTCATGGGACATCCTCGAGGTAGCTAGTAACATGACCAAAAAGACAAGATAGTAAAAAATATAAGATAAAATAGCCAAGATAGCCAAAAGATAAGATAAGAAAAACCAGAAAGATTAACAACCATGTAATTTTGCTTGCCAATGTTTGTTTGCCAAAGATTGAATTCTTGTTTGATTTGACAGTTTTGACAGTTTAAGAGTTTTGCCAATTTGACGGTGTTGACGGTTTGACGGGGCCTATTGTCAGGAAGGACACATCCTAAAAAAGGAAAAGGACATTTTGACGAGGTCTAACTCCAAGAAGGACACATCTTGAAGAGGACCAAAGAGTGACGAGATTGACATTGTTTTGAGTAATATGTTTTGGCAAGTTGACTGATGTTGACTGTATGATTGATTGGCTTATGTTGTCTAATTTTGACCAATTTTGACATTGACGTTTCAAATGACTATCTTGTGTTCGAGTTTGACTATGTCTGACTTATTTGACTGATGTGACGATTGTGACAAATGCCATGATTTTATTTTGACCAACCTAAAAGGACTGACCTAATGTCTCAGGGACTCATCGACTGATGGCCTTGCCTACGTAGCAAATGCACAGAGACAATGTAGTTCGACAATGACATGGACTGACTGACATCACTGACTTTGACTCCATGTGATTGACTTTGACATTGATTTGGATGTTTTTGTGTTTTTCTTCAGGACGTTTTATGATTTTTAGGTCTTTCTTCAAGACATTTTATGATCTTCAAGACATTTTTGATTTTTTTGTCTTTTTTTAGGACATTTTATGATGTTTTTGTCTTTATTTAGGACTTTTTCCATTTTTTTTTTTTTTGGATATTGACATTTAAGAGGATCGTGATAAATGCATATGATTGATGCCTACACATGAGAATCCAAGGACAAACATGATTGTGCCCCTAGTCAAGGTGAATACCAATTGACAGGTGATGACAACATTGTTTGACGTGGGAAGGACGCATCTCGAAACAACGTGAGGACAATGACGATAATGTGACAAAAGTATCAAGGTCTATAGCCAGGCCAGGAACGAAGTCAAGTAATGTTTTGGATAATGTGCTTGTATGGATTAGACTCGTTGCATTTGGAATGACTTGGTTAGGACTAGATGGGATGATGACTATCCTTAGACCGTTTGACAAGGGAAAGCCAAGATAGGTGACCAACATGAAAGGATAGGGGTGGCCTTGGTAAAGGATGGGAGACATGAGACTAATGGATTTGTCATATGATTTTCAAGGACTATGTCATATAAGGACAATGAGACTATGATGGTCGATGACATGATGTTTCGTGAATCATGTATGACCGAAGGATAGACATGTCAAGAGTTTTCCCAAAGCATGATTTATGTGTGCCAGTTTTATGTCAAGACCAAGATAGGTGGGAAAATGGACGGAAATGATAGGGCTTAGATGGATGTCAATGTCATGAGGAAGGCATGGGAAATGAGATGACTTGCCCCCAAGTGTAAGAGTCCACATAGATGATTTATTTTACACATGACGCATGTTTGCTAGGTTTTCATCATGGTACTTATCTAGGGTGCCTATTTGCCAGGTTTTCACCATTGGATGAAATTTTTCTCTTTACTATATATATATATTTATTTTTTTGATTTTTTTTTTGGTGTCACCAAAATGTCTGTTTGCCAGGTTTTCATCAAGGTGACAATTTTTTGATTTTTGATTTTTTTGTATTTTTGATTTTGTGGATAGCCTGGATGCTTTAGATAACCACTGACTGTTCTGAATCCACTAACGGTGTCGATGTAGAGACTGGTGCCATGATATGCCAAAAATGACCTTGCTAAAGGAGTTGTCTTATCAGGATCGTAGCACTTGTATACAACTTATCGATGTCATTGTGATCCTTTCTGATACTAGAGTTAGCCTTATCAAAATACGCACATCGCAATAGAGTGTCATGAGAGTCCTTGTGGTAAAGAGTTGCTGCCATGATGTGACAGATTTGTGACGTAAGATTTTTGGACTTTAGGTGAGATGTAGGATTATGACAAATGATGGTGGACATGGAAAGGTTGTTTGGACATTTGGATGAATGACTTTTTATTTTCCAAACTTGGGATGGTGTATGACGGATTTGGAGGGATGGTGTTTGGAACCAACACTTTTATATGTCTTGATTGATGACCATTTTGAAGGAGGTGGACATGTGTTATATGTGGAAGTCCTCTTGTATTGTGGCTCCACATTATGATTGACTTTTGTAGTTGACTTGATGTCTTTGTTTGATCCATCTTTCTTTGGGATCCATTTTAATTTCATTTGTCCACTTGTCCTTTTGTTTGATTCAATGGCCTTTGACATTTGATTTTGATCTTTTGACTTGTAAGACTTTTTTTTTTGTTGGTTCCAAAGGGGGGTTTATTTATGATGGAATGACGGTTCATGGTGTGGGTGGAGGGGGTGTTGGCAGCAATCTTATGACAAGGATTTCTCATGGACTCCATTTTGACATTTGTATCAATTTGCCCCCAAGATCGAGGAGGTACCATGACATCGTTTGATTTGTTGTCTGAGGAATAACCAAGACCTTGATGTCTGTAATTTGAAGCTGTATTGGTTCAAGAATGCCTTGCTCGTGTATGCCTAGTCCTTTGCCTTGATATTGCATGCTTTGACAGATTCTATTTGCAATGGGGTATTTATTGTTTTGAAAGCAAGATGCTAACCCATCATGATGTCTATGGACACTGTCACTTGTAATATTTTCATTTGCAAGAAAGCCTACTCTGACAAAGATAGATGACCCTAGTTGATAAAGTGTCTTAGCTTCATTTTCATGTTGGACATATTCCTGACTAATATCTTTGGTCTGATCATGTGACATGTCAAGTTCAGATGATTCTGTTGGTGCTTCCAAGGAAATGTCAAAGCCATCATTATGTTTAGTGTCATAGAGTCCCATGATTTTAGCTATAACTTGATCATATGTAAGCATGTACCTAGTGGAAGATTCTTTTTCTAGAGGAATATCATCTATGTGTCCCACGGAGGCAAGTGTCTCAGTTTGGAAAGGGTCAATAGTTGAGGCTTGTATAGGGTCATCAAGTGTTTGATCATGAATGGCGTAAAGGTCAAGGAGTGGATCGTTTTGGACTTCTTTGTCAATGGTAGGGTCTTGGTCGAAGATGGGGTTGTCATGGATTTGGACTTCTTGGTCAAAGATGGGGTTGTCGTGGATGATACAATTGGAAATAAGGTCATGGGATGGACTACCTTGTTCTTGACATGAGGGTGACATTATAAGGTCATGCTTTGGGCTTTCATTTTGACATGTATCCTCAAGTTTATTAAATGGGATTTGACTTTGGACTATGATAGAATTTTCATGACTAGATTTGGCTTGTGAGGGGGTGACATGAAAAGGATTAATGACCAAAGGACTAGGATAGGATGTGGGAACTTGGACTGGACTAGTATATGAAGGACTAGGATATGACATGGGTACTTTCATTGGACTAGTATGTGAAGGACTAGGGTATGACATGGAGACTTGGACCAGATATGACATGGAGTCTTGGACTGGAGTAGGATGTGATGGCATATGATGTGACATGGGGACTTCGACTATATTAGTTGGTAATGATATAGGGACTTGGACTGGATTGGAGTAAGGTTGACTAAAATGGGATGTAGAGACTTGGGCCGAATCAATATGGTATGATGTGGGGACGTGACATGTGTTGGTAGATGGTTGATAAGGCATGTAGACTTGGATGGGATTGATAGGTGAAGGGTCAGAATATGACGTGGAGGTTTGGAATGGATTAGTTGATAGTTGGCTTCCCTTGTCAAGGTTAGGATAAGGGTGATAAGTGGACATTTGTTATGAATTAATGGCAGGATTTGTGTCAAGTGACTGTTGATGGTGAGGGTAGACGGATGGAGACGAAGCATTTATGTCAAAGCCTTGTGGTAACTTAGCCCCTAAGTCCAAAAGCATGGCTAGATACCTTTGAGGGTCACGTAAGATATATTTTTTTACAAAGGAGACTATGTCAGGATTTTGCGCTGCAGCTTTTATGTCTTTGAAATATACTCGTCCATTTTGGTCTCTTTGTATGAATGGTTCAAAAATGTTTTTTGATGAAGATTGCATGTTCATGTTGTGAAATGGATCAGAAAAGGTCCAATGTTTGATTGTTGTTTGGTTTGTTTCAGTATCCAGAAAACACTTGCAAGCACGATATTTTGACTGTAAGCAAGCACACATCAGATAAGTACAATACTAGGTTAAGTCAGGACAATATTTGCTAGATTCCACGTAACTGCATATTTGTAGCATGTGAATTTAGAAGCTTGGCTGCACGGGCTCCCCCTTATAGTGCACTCTCTTCTCAGGCCAACCAAGCTTCCAACTGCCATGAAACTCCCATGGCGAGCTGATCACCTCTACTACAAACTGCGAAAGTGTGGATGCCTTCATACCGACCGGTGTTGTGCTAGCAAATAGAAGGATTTTGGCTTACTACACAAGATTTTTTAGTTCAGGACCCCCGTTCGAGTGGCCATACATGGGGCAAGAGATTAATCACCATTAAGGTGGCACTCCAGCTTGAAGAGGTTAAGCTCAACAGGGTTTAAGGGAGTACAACTCCGTCCATATGACACATCCGCACTCGCAACCTTAGGTTTTCCCTTAAGGTTTACATTTATATACCGATTGGGGGTAGCTTGGCTTTAGCTCCGTTTCCAGTTTGAGTCGCGTTGGGGTGATGAAATCCCTAGGCAGACCCAATTTCTAGAGTTGATAACTGTTTCTCTTACACCCAAGATCGCTCGAAAGCGCGAGGGGAGAGGATACTCCGATATACCAAGTCAGGGTAATAACATATTAGAATGGGTCTAGTTTTCTAATCACAAGGTTTTCACCAAGTGAGAGCATACTCACCTACCATTCCACAACCACAATCAAGCAAAGAAGACATGTGTTCTTTTTATATGCACCAAATTCAAATGTTTGCTAATCTAAGAAAAAAAACAAGCACAAAGTTTGTTTATTCCTTCTTTGACATGCAAATCTACAAACAATGAATATTATTAGTCTCATATGCAATGGTCTTGGACACATGAATGAGAATCGCCACATGCTACAAGAAAAGATTAGTCACAACTATTAGAGAGTTAGCTAGTCACAACAAATCTGATTTTTAGAAAAAAATTTGATAGTAAAATGAAAAATACAAACAATAAAGCCTATCTAAAATCTCAAGAGGTTTTCAAAAATATAAATAAATCAGAAAAATTTGTTGTTTTGCACTAGAAATTAATTTTTTATGAAAAATCATAAAAAAATTATAAAAACTACAAAACAGCTCTTAAAATTTTGATTTTTTTACTGGAGTCGTTTGATGTCATCCCAAATCTGCAAAAAAAAAAAATTGAATAGATCTGCAAGCGTGAGTGAGATCTAAGCAAATATATTTTAAACCCTAATTTCAAAAAATCTATTTTTTGACTAATAATTGCACATCCACATTTAAAAACTAAAGAGTAGACCCCTCTTAAAATTCAAAGAGCTTTCCAGAAATGTAAACATATATGAAAAATTCGATTATTTGCTCCTAAAATTAATTTTTTATTAAAAAAAGAAAAATAATTATAAAAAATGAGAAATAGATCCAAAAAATCTAATTTTTGGAATGAAAGTGTGTGATGTTGTCCCCAAGCTGCAAAAAAATATTTGTGAGCAAATATATAGCCACATGAAAGTTATGGTCGAATCTTCGGATTTGTCCACAATGATGCCAAACCTGCAACAAAAACCAAACAAGCCCTACAACAACAAGAAACCAACTCCAAAAATGGTTTTTTATTTGTCCAAATACATCGGGTTCACCAATGTAATCAAGGGAAAATCAGATTTGTTAAAGGGTTAGCACAATAACATTAAAATCCATTTAAGTAACAAAACACAAAAGAAATCAATATGAAAATAAAAGGAACAATGTTACCATAAATCTTCATCTTCCATGCTTCACCTTTGTTACACCTTCTAGTTTGCAGCAAATCGAATGAGGCTCTCAGATTTCCAATGAGCACCTAGACTAATGTCAAAGCCCTATGCAAAGGTTGAAGGATTTATATAAAAGAAATGACCTCACAATAGACTAAAATGACAATGATTGCAAATGACTATAATAATAACCTAAGTTGACAGAATGAGCATGAGATGAAATAAGAACAAAATTGCCATTTTATAGAAACTGCAATTTTGAATGTGTGGCCAGGATGAGAAGATGATAAATACCCTAGAATCAATGGTCAAGATTGAATGTTGTAGTATGGAATAGGGTTAGGTCAAAATTAGGGCAATGACAAGAAATGAAGGGTTGAGATTGAATTATGAGATAATTCAATCAAGGGATGAAATTATGAGATGAGATGTCAAGAGATAAGATTTGATATGGAAGATAAGATTGGCACGGACAAAGAGGTTGCTGGAGAAATTAAATAATAAAAATTATTTAATTTAGGTGACCAATGAATAATTAAATAATTAAAATATTATTTAATTATAGAGGAATGTGACAAAGGAATCATTTTGAATTAAATAATGATTTAATTCAAAATTCAAGAGAGTGGACCAAATTAAATAAATAAAATTTATTTAATTTATGAGGAAAGACTAATGAATAATTAAATAATTAAAATAATTATTTAATTATAGTGGAAGGTGGACAAAAATTAAATAAATAGAATTTATTTAATTTTAGAAAGAAGAGGACCTAATTAGTGGCGTAATTAAATAAATAAAAATTTATTTAATTAATCAAGAGGAAATAAATGACAAAGGGGAATTAAATAAATTTAAGAAATTTATTTAATTAAACGAAGACTTTAGACAATTAATGACGTATTTAATAAATAAATAAAATTTATTTATTTAATAATCATGAGGAATAAATGACATGAATTAATTAAATAATTATGAATTATTTAATCAATAGTCGAATGTGGACTAAGGACATAATTAAATGACTTAATTATGCTAGGACGAAAGTGGTAAAAAATGAAGCTTGCAGGCCTAGGTCATTTTTAGGTGTCTACAAGTGGCATTATGTCAAAGAAGAATAAAAAGTAGGATGAGGTAAAGCTTTGGTGGTAGGTTGTGTTGGTGGCTTAGAAGGAAAGGGATGATGATGGAAGTGATGACATCTAAAGATATTTTTTGAGTGAAATGAATCCAAGGAGGTCTCTTGAAAAGATAGAGGAATGGGAGAAGATGTGTCATGGTCGATAAAAGATGACTTGAGAAAAAATAATATTGGGATGATGTGCATTCCATTGATATAAAACTAATGATGGATGGGGATTGGACATATTGATTAATGTCACTTAGATTATTTACATTATATGTTTCTAGATTACATCATTGTACATGATTGATGATGATATCTTGCAAGGATGTCCTACAACTAAACCGACACATGAATTTCATGAAAAAGGATGGATGGATTAAAGGGAGATGGTTAATCATAAAAATAAATGGACAAATATTGTCAAAATAACTTCACATGCAAATAGAACCTATTATTTTTTGTAGAACTAGTGATATGCACAATGATAGAATGGATCATGGTGATAGTGTATCATTTTGTGTATAGACTAATTCAAAAATAAAGAAGCTACAAATAGTATAGAGATATTGATATACAAATGGTCATTGAGAGTATTGAGATCCCTTGTGACCTTTATGACTAGAATTTAGGAGATGTATGGAGACTCAAATGAAATTATCCTACATGACAACTATACCACAATGATTTTTAAAAACATTCCCATTGGTTAATGAGTTCATCCTTAGTGTAATCCAAATAGATAAGGATTTTTGGTGGATTGTATACTACATTGTGGGTCCCATCCCTCCCTTTGGTACTTACACCTACAGATAACTCAGTAGTCGAGTTTGTCCGTCACTTACACATCCATTTTCCTTACCATAAAAGTAATTCTCTTGAATACTTGTCTATTTTAAGCATATCATTGCTCTTGGACACCTTTTAATTCAAAACATCACAATATTATTTTATATTTCAACATTTTGTATCTACAAATTTTCTATGATTATTTTGATTATCTATTTCTTTTGAAAATCTTTTTGATCTAAGGTTAACCCCATTTCTTAGCCCATTTCATCATGATAGAGTTTTCAACCTTCCTTTCCATATAAGGGATCAAATATCAATCTTAGAAGTTTATAAGTAATCAAAAAATCATTCAAGATTTGGTTTACCACTTTTTCCTATTTGGCTACAATAATATATTGCACATTCATTCAATTGAATGTCTCATAGTATGATCATGGTTCACACAACCCTATCATTATTTGCTCATTCACAACTGAGACAACCTTCTCAGGAATACTAAGCAACTAACTCACACAATATATTACTTAGGACCGAAATCCCATAAATCAAGTTTCCAACTAGCGTCGGTTACCTTGGTAAGTCTTTCCACCATAATTTTTTGCTAGTTCCACCAACATATGTTAGGAACTAGATGAAGAATAAAAAAAAGCATGGAATAAGAACACAATCACAACAAAGTGATTTACCTTGGAAAACCCCAAACTAGGGAAAAACCAGCAATGAAGATCTTCATATTAACCCTCAACCCCAACCAGGCTGAGCCTAGAGGCTTCAACTAGCCACACATACAATGGAGTGACCAAGCCATTATATAGACTTCCATACATGAAAAACCATGGGCTCAAAACCACTTATGGTTAATCCACTAACTCTAACCCAAGAGCTAGTTTAACCCAACAATCCCCCCTTTAAACTTGGTCTTGGGTTAGTACCAAACCCCCTTCCACAAGCACATACCATAAATTTCCTTTTAGGTATTGGGCAAGCTATACTAGGTATTACATCCATCAACCCATACAAATGTAAAAAAAAAGAAAAAAAATTACATATAACTCCATTACAATTTTGTTCTTGCTACAGCTAGCCTTGGTTGCAGACACTTTAACCAGGAAACATGCTTACAGTAGCAACCATGACCAACTATGCACAAACTTTCTCAACTTTCTATCTTGACAAAATTCAGAGAAATCCAACTTCATCTTGAAATCCAAACAAGACCTCCATCACAACTAGAATGAGTGCATTCACCATGTCACTTTGTTAACATTCTAGCTACACACATGCTCAAAATTCTCCCCTTATACTTTCTTCATCAATGCATCCATCAAATTGCTCAATACTTCTCCAAGGCTCAATCTTCAACTGATTCCTTCAAACTTCCTCAAGATTTTCAGGCTAAGAAATCTTCACAAAAGAAATACCCAAAACCTTAAACACCAAGAAATATTACATGCATCAACATGCAAGCACATGCAAGTACATGCAACTCACAAACCTCCACATGCAAGAAAAAAGAAAATTACAAAACCTAGCTAGCTCTTATACCACTTGTTAGTAACTAGATGAAGAATAAAAACAAGCATGGAACAAGAACACAATCACAACAAAGTGATTTACCCTGGAAAACCCCAAACTAGGGGAAAAAAATAATGAAGATCTTCATATTAACCCTCAGCTCCAATCGGTTGAGCCTAGAGGCTTCAACTAGCCACACATACAATGGAGTCACCAAGCCATTATATAGACTTCCATACATGCAAAACTGTAGGCTCAAAACCACTTATGGTTAATCCACTAACTCTAACCCAAGAGCTAGTTTAACCCAACAACATAGACAAGTTAAAGTCTCTTGTGTTCAACCACTCCCCCTCTAGAACCTCATGAGAGTAAACATGTCTTGCAGAAGCTGACATACTATCTTCATTACTTGGCACATTATACATTATCTTGCCACATTGCGTGTAGCCTCTTACTCTATATTTTCCCAAATTATAGTGGTTTTCCATCCAATAAATCACTTTTCCATTCAAATGTCCTAGATTTGACATCAATTCCCTCATTTTATTACTTAATCCTCCAAAAAAATTGGTACATAGTTTCTTTTACATCCCATAATAGTGTATTCTTTGACTAAATGAAAACCCATTTGCTGGACTCATACCACATTTATTTCCCAAGTAATATTGGTTAAGAGTGTTACGGAGATAAACCTCATTTATCTTAGGACATCCATACTATGGATTTCTTCCATCCTTGGATCATTTTCAAAATTTTAAACTAATTTTCAGCTCATTCTAACTTTTCCTGATAAGCATCAATACTAATTTCAAGCAATAATCCACGTTCAATCAGGTTGGTTTGCAAAAGATATCAAATTTTAATGACATCTAACTACCGAGCATGTTCATGTTTCCTTAATAACTCCAAATCATGAGTAATATTGATATTTCCTTACCTATTCCTTAGGAAATTATCTTCCCTTTCATGATCAATTAATCTTTCTATCCTTTTCTAAAGCATCAATGATAATATCAATTGATCTTACAATAAAATATAAATAAGGTATGGTGCGATAATGATCTGTATATGGATCTAGACTATTTGCAGAATTGAATGCTTAGTTAAAAAACAACTTTGCGAAATTTAATTCATGCATACATTAATGAAATTATGCATCAAAACTTAAGGTGAGAAACAGAATTGAGAGAGAAGAAGATAGAAAGTGCAAACAGAGTTTGATTACGGAGTTCGCCATAAACGTGACTACGTCTCCGGGTCTAATCCAATGGAGTGTGACCGATCCGATTAATCTCCAAATCAATTACAAAAATGCACCAAGACCATTCCTTCTAGCACTT
>VDFB02105785.1:531034488-531066238 GCA_007258455.2 Sequoia sempervirens | reverse complement strand
CCATTGAAAATAATTCAAACATTATAGGTATTAAATGTTGAGGGAGTCACAATGACATGCAAATCAAAATACAAAACTTGAACAAAGATGAACAATCAAACACAATATGGCAAACCACAAAAAGGGAACATAACACAAGTTTTATGAGTGGAAAACCCTAAAGGGTGAAAACCCACTCTGAAAATAAGTTTCATTAAGCCACATTGGCAAACCAACATGCCTCACTAGAAACTCAACATGCCTCGCTGGAAAACTCACCACACTTCAGAAGAAATAAGCAAAACTCAAAGGGTTACTCTGTTTCCAGATAAATTACTGCTCATTACCAAAAATCCATCTTCCTTGTTCACACTTACCACAAAACTATTTCATCAAATTGAAATACAAACCATCTATAATCACACTCAAATCACACAAATCTATGTAGAGTAAGAACAACACTAAAATATTTGTTGTACAGAGGAAAGCATATAGTCCTTTTATAATCCATCAATCAACATTCCTTCACTATTCATAATCAAATCAAAATTCACAAGATTTCTATCTCACTCAAACCATGATCATAATACCCTCAAAACATTTGCAAGATTCCTCAAACCATCATTCACAAAATAAAACACAAGGAAACATATAACTTTTATCCTCTGTTATTCATGTCCTCCATTTCTCTCTATAATCTTCACACAAACATAGTGTCAACACATTTAAAACCCTATCACAAAGTTTAGATGTCTATTCAAAACAAAAATAGAGCTCACACACCTCTGTTCATCTATGACCTTATTCATATCATACTTTCTCACATCAAAACCATACTCACCATGAAAGGAATGAACTCAAATGACTAATCTATGCAAGCATCATTACAGTCTCTTAACACTTCCTTTCTAAGTATATCTTCATAGAAAAAAATAGTATCACAATTTTTCAAACCTTTCACCGTTTGCTTACCCCTATTCCACACAACCAGTGGAATTCAAATAGTCTTTCAAACTAGAACGTTTATCTTCAGTTTTAGCACCAATAAGGTAACCATTCATCTTTTCAAATAGAACTGAAAATGGTTGTTGTTGAAAATTTCTTGTCAAAGCTTAACTTTCTAGAAAAAACCATTCATCAGATTTAAATATAAGACTTTGATTCTTTAATAGCTGCCAGAATATAATTAAACTCTTCTTCGAGGAGGCCATTCTTCTTTTTTTCGGATTCCTTGATGAAAAAATCATTTGAAAAAAATGTCATCGCTTTTCAAACAGAGTGTCCCTTGAGCGGGCCCTCTTCTTTGGAAAGGTTCCCGAGGAACCCCTTTGAAAATTTATCTTTCAATTACTTGTTCTAAGATGTGTCTGCTTGTCTATCAACGTGACTGTCTACCTATGTGGCTTTTGTTTACCTAACATGTTTTTTCTGTGGATTAACATGTTTCCTTGTAGGACTAAGTACCTATGAGGGTCAATCAGACTCTGTGGTGCCTTTTGCATCTAGCCTCCCTCAAGATCGAGCACTTGTTGCACCTCCTTTGCAAGACTGAGCACCTATGAAGGATATTCATTCTACAAGACCGAGAACCTACAAAACCCTTTGATCGTCCTCAATGGGACCAAGCACCCATGGAACTAACTTTGTAGGACCGAGTACCTGCAGAACCCTTTGTTCATATTCTATAGGACCAATCACCTGTGAAACCAACTCTATAGGATCAAGCACTTGCAAATCCTTTTTTCACCTTCTATGGGACTGAGCACCTACAATTCTTTTGTTCAAATTTCCATAGGACTGAGTACCTGTGGAGCCATCTCTTTCTTGTGCCTGAGTTTTCTAGATTGCATTTTTCTTCCTCGATAGTTCATGTATACATTACTCAGCTTTCTCTCTACTTTAACATGCATTTACTAACACTCATGCTCACTAAAGTAGGGTTAAAATGTAATAGAGTGAATTTGCACCCCCTTGCAAATTCCTTGTTTATGATATCTCCTACCTTAGAGAATTAAGTTTGATAATTCCATTCATATTTCTACCACCTTCCCCTATCTACTTGACAGCTATTTTAGGTGTCAGTGGGGGATATTCTATTGGGGATGCTAGCGTGACACACAAACATCTGTGTGATGTGCTACGATCCTTATAGGATTCCTGCCTCTAGAATCTGCAAAGGCATTACACTCCTCATTGGGGATGAAGTGTACCATCTCTTGCACTTTAGATCAACTTTAAACAACTCTTTTGGATCCATTTTTCACCTTTGAAATATCTATCTCATTCATTATTGACTCTCTCTTGATCTCTCTTGATTCTTCCACTCCTTTGGCTACTCTCTCCAATCTTCATAGCACTTTCAAGATCTATTGCAGTAGCAAGTTGGTTTTGGTTGGTTTTCTCTCATCGTTGTTGTGACAACGTTGATCTTTGAAGGCTTGCAATCTCACTCCTTCTTCCTCATGCCTTGAGATAACCTGGATGAGAAGGTGTCATCCTTCCATTTTCCATTTACTTTGCATTATCATATTTGATATCATGGCATAGTGTGTTTTGTTAGTGCTTGGTATCTCTATTTCCACGTACTCTTCTTTATGATATTTCTTTCATCATTGCTATTTTGGCTTTTCATGGAAGTGGAAACACCATAGTGGGGGATTGACTAAGGCATTCCTCTAAATAAAACCCAACATTTTCCATCTTCTATGTGCAAGTTCTCCTTGGGGTGAAGACCTTGAAGATATCAACCCATGGGTATGAAGATACGCTTTCCTCACGCTTCTTTGTCATTTCATAATTAGATTAGTTAAAGTATTCTTTTTTCTATTTTGTCATTTAGTTGCTCTCTATTTCTGGTTTCCCATCAAACTATATCAATTAGGTCATTAGTCAATTTTCCATAGTCTTTGACTGTACTTTTTACTCTCTATCCATACAATCACTAGTGCTTAACTAAGACACCAGTGTGTCACATTGTTGTTCATCTTTTGCATTGTAGTCCCCTTGCAGTGAGTTGTCGAGTTACAGTCCAAACTCTAAAAACTTTCTCACCTGACCTCCTGAAACTTTCGAATCAATAGAAAGATAGAAGTATCAAGAGTGCTCTTCTTTCTCTATCTCAAGTGTCTTACCCTATCCTAAACTTTCATTCACTCTGAGGTAGACTAGGGCAACCAATTGTTTTAGACCCTCTCATGACCTGGGCTCCAAAGAAGTCGTTCCCCCTCCTCTATAGTAATAAAGAACAATTTTCATACTAGATGTTATATAAATGGTTAGAGGCATGCTAATTGATGAATTGTAGTATGACATATAAATTAGTGTCAAAAGAGGCAATGCATATTTATATTGTAGGAAAAAATGTCATAGATAACTAGATATAGAGGTTGATCAACAACAAGAGAAAGGATACCACATTTACAAAGTTTTGTAATAAGTTAGATTAATGCATTCTCCAAATCATCTTTTGGTCACTTTTAGATCAAGAAGGGGTTATTAGGTTTATGATCTAAAGTGTTAGTTTATAGTTATTTAATAATGTAGTATTTGCGTTAGATAGTTAATTGTTGGTTCCAACTAGAAAAGTGGTTATAAAAGTTTAAAGTATGATGATATTTATAAAGATTGTTGAATAATGAAATCATATTGAATACCTATGTATAATATATTATTTTTGTTTTTATATTATTTATAAATATAATTATATATTTTATTTTCATGTTTAATCCCAAAGCCCACAATAGTTAGAATTTTACAAAAGAATGTAACACTTTTATCATTAAAAAATATATTTATATTTGTAAACAAATGAAATAAATATATTTAAAAAAACTCTATAAAATAACTACTCATAATTTCTTCAATATATTTTTGTAAGAGCTATAGGTCTATTTTTTATAAATAAAATTAAAAGGAAAGAGGTAAGTTAGTAAAAACTATTATGTAACCTGAAATGTTATTAAATTTTGTGATTTCAAGTTTTTAATTGATGATAAATTTAGTTGAAACACTTTTTGATATATTGTGTATAAGTGTTTAGTTTTGTAGATGGGTGGAAATTAGCATGTTAGTTTTGTTGCATTGGCCATTACTTCCAAGGAGTCATATTTTTTTCAATATAGGATTGTCAAGTGGTCCCACAGGTGAATATATAGAAGATTCAATTTTAGGCTTAGATTTTCATTTATAGTATAGATGACTTAAGGATGTCAATAACATCTATTTTTATTTTATTTATAGAAATTTTAACATGCATCATTTAAATTTTCAAATCTACAACATGATGCATTAGATAGCTTATTTGTTTTTGTTTTTATTACCTTTATATTTTATTAGGGTTTCTTCAATGGTTTGTAAGTTTTTATGAAAAAACATGAGGATCCTTTTTGCAATCATTGTTAGAAATTTAGTAGGAATGGAGAGATTAAATGTGGGTGAGTTTGGGATCATCATGGACCAAACAGTGGTGATAGGAAAAAAATGTTAGAAATCCGAAATAGATTGAATAACCTAAGAAATTTTTTAAGAGAAAATCAAAGTTACATAAAATGGAAGAACATAAATAATGTAAACCAAAACTCTAAGAGATTATGCAATTTTATGATGATAGAATTGCATTAAGAGCTATGAAGGTGAAAAATACAAGCTAGGTAGTGAGTTTATATAGAACTAAGGAGATGATGGAGGTGACAAATCAACTGATGAGAATTGGCCATCAATAACCACCAATATTAAATAAAGTGATGAAAGATTAAATACTCCTCCCTTAAAAGGTGGAAGACAACTCATCACTTTATTTCCTAGTTATTAAATGATTAGTTCACTTTATTATCCTAAGAAAGCTTAATAAATGTGTAGGGAAAACATATAAATAAGGGAAAATTATTAAAATTGGCTAGGGCTACCAAGATCTTGAGGCCAAATGGAAAGCACAAATATAGAATATGAATAGGACAAGAATAAATTGTATTCTTATCAATTATGATTCAATGATATGATTGTTGTACAATGTAGTAGAGACCCCTTGGTTATATATGCAAGGTGAGATACAAGATGTAATAAGATTATGCAAATGTCTTAATCATATGACATGAGACAACTAATCACAACTACCTAGGTTCATGTGTTACAAGTCAAAAGATAAGATAACAACTAATGAAAACTAACACCTTCTAGAAAGATTCCTTCCTAGGACCTAAGTAAACTTAACATGTAAATAATTTTCCTAGTAATGAATTAACTAGGTACAAGACTTTATTAACACCAACACCCCCCCTTAAGTGCAGCTTAGGGAGTAGTAGATTATTATGCAAATGACACAAAGATGCAAGAATGGGTCTCGTCTATGAGCCATGTTAGGTACCTATGTACATATGCAAATGAAATCTCTCACAAATGGAGAAAAGGAGAAAACCCAGTGGGGAAAAAATCCTCCCCAAAAGAGAGATGAAATGCAATAAATAAATACTCTTGATGAATAATGAGAAGGCCAAAACCCCATGTGAGGAAAAATACCCCCCCATAAGAGATAAGTAGAAGAGAGAAAATGTATCCCCCCCTCAATTTTGAGTCTCCTGCAATGATGGTAGAAGCTTGACATTGAATGTTGAAGATGATCCAATCTTTCCAAACAACATTCCTCCCCTTAGGAAGAAACAAAACCAAGATAGTATGCAAGATGTCAGGAAGATGGATGATGTATGATATCTCTAAATCATGTTCAAGTGTCTCCATGTCGATGTCGAAAGATGTCACACTCCAAATAGGCATTCTAGGCCATAGTATTGAAGAAGACAATCTAGAATCTAGTAGAGATGAATGTAGAACATAATCCAAAGACAAATAAGCCTCCTCCAAATGTTGTCCCAAAGTATCTACAGTCATGTCAAACTGCAAGATGATCATGTAGAGATTGAACAAGAGGGTCAAGGTGTTCCTGTTGATGGGTATTTTTGCACACTTTCTCAACACAGGTAGTGTGTAGGTGCACTACCTCTCTTGAAAGGAGACTTCCAATAGCAAATTGCTGAAAATCACCCCAAGGTCTCTCGGGTGTCAAGTCATGACTTGCATGGAATCCCTTAGTTGATGTTTGATGCGATTTTGTTGGTAATCATAAGGTAGACTTACGTAGCTAGATGCGAAGTGGGTCTTAAAATCTGAAGTTTCTAAGATGGGAGTTAAGGTGCATTTTGTTGTAGGTTCAAACAACAATCTAAAACTTCAGTATTTTCCTTAAGTTTGGTTTTACAATGTGCAATGAACCTTAGCACATGTTGTTTCTAAAAAAAAAGAAAAAAGAGTAGGGAAGAGGGAAGGTTCCTGGATCTGCAACTAACTATGAACAAAGATCATGGAGGTTCTACTGTGGACAGATTCCTTAAACAAGATTTCACTTAACCAAGAAACCTACAGTATCATGAAATTTGTACTATCTTCCAAGATCTACAAATATTTTACCATTCATCCACCACATGCATGCATGAATAAGATAAATATTTTAAAACAACTTCAAACTTTGGCCCAGACTAACTTTACAACACAATTTACAAGTAGCAAATGGCAAAAAGTGTGGACTAGAAGGCATCAACACAACAAAAATTTCTATAATCACATAACAACATTACCAAATCTATTTAAGAAATTTAAAGCTAACTAGAACAATAGTGTAAATCTAACTAAAACATCCAATAATGGGAGATTGAATCATGAAACATGTAGAGAAACTCAGAAAATGCACCAAGTCAATGTATTTTCATTAGAAATTTCTGCAGCATGTCATTACAACAACTCAAATCTCTTTTGAAAATGAGAGGAGACCCCCTATTTATAGTGTCCAAAAATTAAAACGAATGGCCAGGATTTAATCTCATTGTGTGGCCAAGATTCACTACAACTTAGGGTTCTACCTACCCCCCAATATATTAAAGTTTAAAATACAACCTTGTCTTTATCCCTATTTTGTCTTCTAGTGATAGCACTGTAGCAGTTTTGTCTTTTTGATGATTTCCTTTTTTGTTGTAGCGACTCTATCAAGAATTCTTCATTAATAACAGGGTTTCCTTCCTGCTTCTTCAAGGCTACATACTCCATGAACTTTAAAATTAATAGTTGGAGTTTATCAACATCTATGATTTCATATCGCAACACTTGATAACTCCATTCTTTGGATTGATCAGTGAGCTTTTCCCAGTCCTCTTAATATTTAACAATGTGGTCCTAAAACAATTCTAATTGGACGAAGGCCCAGGTGGAAAAACTCATGAAATCCATGGTTATTTCTTCTGACATCCGTCCTCCATCCTCTTCTTGAAGTGGGGCCTTATCTTATCTGGGTCCATTTGTACGATGGGAATCTCATAGCCTATCATTAGCTTCAAGTATCGGGCACAATCTGGCCTAATCTCTTTGACCCATTCAATATTTGGATGCACTTTATCGATCACTTGTTCCAATCTTTCTTTTCATTACTCAAAGTTCTGCGTCCACACATCCATGAGCCAATGATCATCCCTCTTGAATGTGAGCTCCTTTTCCCATGTTGTGCTTGGCAGCTTGAGAATAGCCTCGATCTTTGGATAGGTAGACTCATACCTCATTGGGAAGTCAGAGCAAAGCTTTCTTGTGCTCTCAAGAGACTGCTATAAGTCCAAGAACTTGTTGGCCATTCGAACAACCCAGTTCATGCCCATCTTTTTGACATATAGAACTTGTCAGAACTAGCTTTTTGTAGTCCTGTCTAAATTCCTCCTCCTTTCTAGCTTATCAACCTATTCCTTAGACAATAGTTGCGGTGGAGCCATGGATGTTGTAGGTGCTTCCTCCACTGAAGATCATTATTGGATGTATGTTGTTAGATCAGCTATCTATGCTTTAATCTCTTCCTTTGAAACTTTGTCTTGTTGTATAAGATGCACCACGGTAGTGACAGACTCCTGGAGGTGTTCCACTTTTTGTTCCCTTGTAGTTGTTCCCAGGTCAATAGTATAAATATTATAACTTACCCCCTCTTCTCCTACTATGGGCATAGCCACTTGGATGGTCCTAGATCCAGAAACATTCATTGTTACTTTGGATCTGACCTTGGGCTTCTTTTCCTTTTTGATAGTGATATGTGCCCTAGCTAGGATAGCCTTTAGTCTCGTTCTTGGATTGATTGGGGAGGTTAGCCCTCTTTTCAATTTGTTTTTCCAGCCATTCAGGCATCTGAGCCTTTTCTCTAGGTGACTCACAATCACCTTCTTCTTCATCCCTTCTGATTTCAATCTCCTTCTCCTTAGGAGCCTCTTCTTCTGCCTCTGTATCTTCTTTGTCCTCATCAGAATCTTGGGTGAATGTTATGTGCCTGATTGGGGACATGGTGGGCAGGTGCTCCTTGGGATTGTATTCCCTTTCAACCTCCTCCTCTCTTTTTTCATCATGCTCATCCTCATGTACATGATCCTCAGGCTTTTTAGTTTCAAGGATTTTGATAGTCTGACCATTACCCTTAGGTTTTTCTTCCTCTACATTATCTTCCTTTTTGTGAGGAGGCAACACATCCTCCTGTTGTTCCCTTGTAGGAAGTTCCACATTTTCTGCTGTCCTATCACCTTCTTTCCCTTCTTCTCTGGGAGGAGTCCTTTCTACTTCTTCCTTGACATTCTTCAATTGCTAGGCCACTCCCTCAAAATCATCATCAAATTTTTGTACGATCTCAGTACCAGGATCTCTTTCGTCACCGCTCTCAGAAGATCTTGTTTCTTTCTCTTCATAAATCACCCTATCAATTTTTTGGTGTTCATAGTCTGGGTGTTCATGGTATTCATTCACTTCCTCCAATTATTTTGTAGTTTCCATCTCCCGCGTCTCCCATTCCTTGGAGATTATCTTTGTGGCTTCCATTGCTGGTGGTCCCATTGGAGGTTTCAAGGGCAGAGCATTGGCGAGGACCTGCACTAAGGTAGCTTGGATGGTGGGATCCAAAAATATTTGGGAAATCTCAGAGGGGGCATTATGCATGTGTCATGAGAAATCCTCTGGAAATGTGAGTGCGGGCATTGGTATTGTCCCCATTGCTAGTGGAAGCGATGTAGTGGGAGACATGGACGCAGAGGAAATTTGAGAAGTTGTGGTAGAGGAGGAGTCAACCAATATCACTGGCCCAATTGGCAGAGAGGAGGCGAGATGGATTGAGATGTCCACCATAGGTGGGGATGTGGCAATCATGGCTTGGGAAATGGATGGAAGAGTAGTGGAAATAGGGAGAGTTGAAGGAGATTTTAGCTGATATGTTTTCCCTTCCTCACCTTTATGAAGGGGATCCTCCTAAATTGTAGGCAATCCTGCAATGCTTCCCATCTTTTTATGCTTCTTCGAGGGTGAACCCTCTGAGTCTTTCCTTGAATATACCTTTAGGTGTGGTTGTTGCTCTGCCTCATTCCCTTTCCTCTTCTTAGTCCTTGTGAGTAAAGGAGACTTGGATGTCTCTCCTATTAAGGTTGTAGCAGTAGCATCTTCTGTAGCACTTGGCTCACTCTTGAGCCCTTTATATGTTAGTATCACCCCTTGCTGCTTTAATCGGGCCACATGTCCATCAACCCACTCTTTGGTATGAGCCTTGATGGGCTTGGTTATAATATCGAGGTCATCAACCTCTTGTTCATCCCAATCTATTGCTAGCAATGGCAAGTTAGCGACTGCGTTGTACCTAGGGTCCATGATGGTGCTTTCATCTTCTTCAACCTGATCAAGTATAGGAAAGATATTCACCCTTCTTAGAAAATATGCAGTCATTCGCATGTAGTGCCTTGCACGTACCTCCATCTCATCTTGGAAATTTTCCTAGAAATATTCTATGTGATGCAAATGGGTGTATCCTAGTCCCAATGCCTTCCTTACATGCCCATATGGGTCCATTCATGGGTGAGTAGTGTGCAAGCAAAAATGATATTCTACTAACTCCTCAAAATTTCCAGCACACTGGGAGGTTTGCAATTTGTACATCCCCTGACCGAAAGTTAAGGGATAAGGGATCCTTGCCAAATGTCTGCCACTAAGGAATGAATGCACATGCTACAGCTACTGAGAGAGCTCTAATAGTATAATCTAGTTATTAGGGTATCAGAGCAGCTTATTCGGCCTCTTTGTGTAACCTTGGGCACGAGTGTAGGTAAATTTTGGGTTCTGGATGAACAAGAAAGGGTACTACTTCAAGAATGCCCGAGCACTATGAGAGATCCTTCTTTCAAAATCCCCTCCAAGAAATTTGATAATGTGGCCCATGAAGGCATCGTTCACTTTGCAGTACTCCTTAAAGTTCCTGAATTGTAGCTGGGGGTATCTGTCATAAACATTCAACACATGACCCGGTTCCTCATCAAGTGCCATGAACAATCCATTGTACTTCCTCCGCTCGGCCAGTGAGTAAACAAGATAGGAGGTCATGTATAATTTAGAGGTCTTCTTTACATTCATGAATTGCTCATGGAAGCAATCACTTATTATTCCTCCCTAGTAGAATGAGGATTTTGTGGTGACATCTTCCTCTCTACAGAGGATTTTCTCTACGAAATATACCATCCACTCCTGAAAATATGTGGCAGTGGGGAGGCCCATCACCCTACTCAATAGAGTCACCAAGTCATGGTAGTCCTCATGGAAGTCACTGCGGAAGAGCTCTTGAGGAACCTTTGCGGGGCTACCCCTTTTCTCTTTAAGCCAATATTGGTTTATAAGCTTCTTGCAGCCAGTGGGGTTTTAGTCCCATGCTACCTTACACTCTGTGATGGTTGGCGTTTCCATTGTTTCAAAGGTAGGGATGTGGAAAGTATTTTTTATCACTTCGGCCGACATATCAGCAAGGATGTTTCCATCTCTATCAACTATTGTTCATGTCTCTGGCTAATATGCCTGTCGGTAGGCCATGACCCTCCGCTTGAATTCGTCAATATTGACATGGTCGATATTGGTATCTATTATTTCCGTCTAGTCCATGATGATTTTTGACTGCAACAACTCTCCCTAGAATTGGAACTTCATTTGGTCTTTGTCCTCTTTTCCATGAGGAACCTTTCCCGCTTTCTTCCCTTTTTCTTTCTCTACAATTGCCCTCGAGGGTCCTATACCCAATTCCATATATCTTGCAAATAGGGCAAAGTGAGCATAACCAATCATGAAAACATGAATGTTGTTCATAATCCCATAAATGAAGTCCAATTAAATGATATATATCATTCACAAAGTTGAACTTTTACTTCAAGACATCATTGATGATTTACTTGGACAACCTGGGCCCGGAGGGCCAGACTTCTATGGCAGGAATGTTGTTCAAAGGGTGAACAGAGTGGGGAAACTCGGGTGGATTTCCACAGCTTTAGGTTTTGATGGTTTAAGAGGCCAATGGAGGAGAATTTTGAATTTAAGCATGTGGGTAGAGATTAGTTTTTGGCTTGAAAGTCATTTGGGTCACTTTGGGATCATCCGGAGATACAAGGCCATAAAGCTATCAGGGCTTAGCTGTTTGGAGCAACTAGAAGGAAATGGAATTTTGGGGTCAGAGTTCTGGGGTCCAAGACTCGAGAGGCTGAAGGGTGGTCAGTGTACCTCCTAACTTTAAAGTGTTCGGGTCTCAAGGGGTGGGAGGTTGTTGGTGTTTTTCCGTTTGGAACAACAGTCATTGAATGGAAGTTCGGTAGGGGCGGCCCAGTGGGCTAAGCCTAGCGTCGAGATTTCCCTCCCCATCTTTCTTTGCTAAGTCATAGGTGATTAGGATGGCGGACCCTAGAGGTCAGAAAGATGGACCTACTTTTCCCTTTCGTGTCCAATGAGATGGGATGGAATCTCGATGGATGGAGCCTGACAAGAGCAAGGATGCCTAAGTTCATTGTTGATTATTTTTGTGGCGAATGGAGGCCCATGGCCTAGGAGATGAAAGGACGCTACCAAACAGTCATTTGAAATGGTGAAGTCACCACAAAATTTTGCGGACAGAACTCTACAAACCAGGGCCCGGGGACATGAGGGAAAAGTTCATTTTGTTTGTTTGTGTAACCCGAATGACAAAAGGAGAGGTGGGCCCCAGAGCTCGGGTAAATGGGGTCGTCACGCCATTTAAAAAGGTGAAAGTGATGTGGAGTCCCATGGATGGAGTCCCGTAGGAGTGGGCTCTAGAAGCTCAGGTGGAGGCCGAGTTTGCAAGTTTGTGTAAGTCCGACGACGATCCATCGACGAAGGTCTGAGGTCATGGGCCCAAGAGGGCATCCCGCCGTTTGGTCATTTGATGTTTATTTTTTATGTTTTTTGCAGCGACAGGAGGGTGTGGGTCCAAAGGGTATGAATGCACTATGCGAAGAATGGTGGCGACAAGGTAGAGTTCTGATTTGTCTTAGAGGGTGTTTTGGAGGTTTTTTAGAATTTCAACACATGGGTTTTTTAGGTGTTATCTTTTTTTACCAAATTAAAGTATTTATAGCCCATTTTTGTTCATCATTTAAATGTAAAATCACAAAAAACCTTACGGGAAGGTGGATGAAAAACCTACCTCCAAAACCTAGTGAAGGAAGTTGTCAAATCCGCGAAGGATCGAGCGACGAATGCAATGGATTCCTGGAAAATCGCTCTGAACTCCTCTAGCTAATCTAACATATGAAAATGATAGGTCAAACCAGATATTTATACCCCTAATTAGCATTTAATATGCCCATTAATGCTCGTACAGACAACAGGAGGGTTGGTAAGTTTAAATTCTTGGACAGCGGCAGGAGGTTTGGGGCTCGGAGGCCGGAAGGACGCGACCTAGTGGCCTATTCAAAGTTTGTCATTTTCAACTGATGGAAAAGGGGAGTTCAAGGTTTGGAGGATAGGACACTGATGTAGGTTGGCCGTTTGGAATGACGAAGTCACCACGAAGTTCCAGGAAGAGCAGTCCGGAGGACCGGGCTCGGGAAGGGTAAAAGCAGTCTAGTTTGCAACACAAGTTAAATAGGGTAGAAATCAGGAAGTCAAGTTTTGGGGCATGGGAAGGAAAAATCCTTCAACTTTTTGTGAAGGTGAACACCTGACGGAGACCTAGTAAGGGAAACCCGGCAGGGCGAGCTCGCGAGTCCCCGAGGCTGCTGGCAGAAGCAAATTGCCAAGGAAAATCCACAAGGGACCAAGACTTAGCAAAATTAGAGAGGATGAAACACAGTCAACTTAAGATGAGACTTTGGAAGCACATTGACCAATTAGGACACCAAAATTCGGGCACACAAAATGAGGCGGTGACAAAATGACCTGATAAGGCAAAGAAAAGAGAGGGTCTCCATTCTGAATGAGGTGTGTGTGCTGAAGGCACAACTGTTCCCTCACAACAACTGAAGAAGGATCTTCTCCATCAAAGAGAAGATGAATGTCATCAATGATGTCTCCCAAATCTGCAAGATGAGACTTCACAAAAAAGTTTGAAATACCTATCAAGAAGTCATCCAAAGTAGACAAATCTGAAAGACTGTGAATATCTTGTTGCACTTAATCACAAGAATCCATATCTATAGCAACACAAGCTTCATCAACTACAATAGTAGATGGAGGAGATGAAATTCATGACTCAAGAACTGGATTTGATGTGAGAACTCCCAAGTTCAAGAATCCAAATGTCTCCCCTGAATCATGGTTCATATGATCAACAGCCGAAGGAACAATGTCACCATTAGAAGCAAAATTTGCAAAGGTATACAACGAAGATGAATGATCAACCACCCTAGTAGCAATGATCTCTCTACTCTCGAAGTCTCAAATGATGACTGAATAAGGTGTGAACTCCATAGTTTTCCCATTTTCACCATGTGTAATATGATATATGGAAAGAAGATTTTTTTCAAATGAGGAACACACAAGACATCCTAGAAACTGTATTCCCCAAAACTGGGTATGTGCAGGATCATCATGGAAAAAATGGCCCTTAAGTGGCAAAAATATCAAAAAAAAAAAGTTAGGAGACTTGACGTAAAATTTTGAATAAGTTATCTATATTATTTCAAAAATATGTAATAATAGAATCTGTAGAAAATTGAATGTAGTTTCTAAACTACTAGGTTTGTTTAAAAAAAAAAATCTATTTGGTGAAAATTTGAAATTTCAATGTAGTAGTACTTAAATTTTAGGGAAAAATAAGTAGGTGTGTAATCACCCTAACCACAATAAAATGATAATATTTTTTATAATATTTTAGATATAAGTAGAGGACTCATGCCCCAATGTGATGCATATATTTTTTTAATTTTTTCCAAGTAAATAATTAATTATGATTTTTTATTACAACTTTTAAAAAATATAAAACTCATATGTCTAACCACCTTAACTTGGTCAAAACTTCATGAAATTGAATTTTTTATTTTTGAATCCTATAGTATGTGAAGCATAGAATGTGAAGCATGTTTTGGATTGAAAAATGGATACCCTTTGAAAGCTATAGATGTTTTTCAATCATCCTATCAATCAGGACTTTAGTTGTAATTCAAATAGAAAATGAATAATAATTACTTATTAAATTCAAAGTAAAGCATAATTTATATTGGTGGAAAACTGAGAATCTCCTTTAAAAACCCTTTTTGTTTCATCAATTTTGGGTAAAAATAAATTCGTTAGCCACATACCCATCATATTGCCACTTTTTGGCCCATCATGATCCTACTCATACCCAACTAATAGATCCATTCCCAAGTACACTCATGTATGTACTATTTCCCATCAAAATGGGAGATGTAGTACAAGGCTAAAAAGAAGAGAATATAGACTGTGAAGATGCCATATGATGAAATGATCCTGAATCTAGAAATCATCTCCTTGATCAATGACCTGGAAGAGCACAAAGAGCATGTCCTTTATATCCTAATGTAGAAGCTTGACCTTTGTCCTTAGGCTGGTTTGAAGGAGGAGATTCAGACATTCTAGAAGGAAAATCAATGTTATTCCTTTTGAGATGATCCTTCATATCATCAATATATCCTTCTTATAACAATAGTGTTCTTCATGCCCATCCTTCTTGCAATATGCACAAGTAGGCCTCTCCTTCTTAGATGATTCTCCTTTTGAGGATTTTGATTCTTTATGTGGCTTGTTCTTTTTCTTCTTTTGCTTCTATCAAGACTCACTGATTATTTTTGTACCTTAGACTCACTAGCCAACAATGCTTTTGACTTGGAAGAATTGATTAGCCATGTTCACTAACTTAGCTTCCTCTTCAATTAGGAGATTTGCAAAGTCATCAAACTTAGGATCAACAAATGATGCTCCCATTGAAAGTCAATGGGTATGAAAGCTAGAAACAAATATTGAATACTCAGGACCAAGCCTGGATAACACATTTAAAATCAATTGTAAATCATCTTTATCAATGTTGCATTCTTTCAACTGTGTTCTTTAGTTGCTTAAATTTGGATATGTAGTCTTGGATGTGGTCAAAACATTTAGGATCAAGATTCATCAAATCATTATCAATCTGATATCCCCTAATCATATCTATTTTACCATAAAAAAATTTCAAAAGTCTCTCATGCTTCTTTAGGTGTTTTGCACGATTCAATATGAAATTGCAAATCAAATGAGACTAATGAACATATGCATCTAATTTTTTTCTCACGATCAATCTCCCATCTTGCCAATTCCTTAGCATCAGTAGGTTGAGAAATGGTTTCCTTTAGATGACCTATTAGACCTTTTCCCATGAGATAGTTCCATATTGATTTTCTCGATAAAGCATAATTATGTGGAGCTAGGAGTTCAATTTGAGATTTCCCCATTGCAAGAACACAAACCAAGCAAAATAATGCAACCAACCACTACAAGATTATCCCCCTCCCAAATTACTCAATCAACAAATCCCCCAAGCAATATCTAATTTGAAACTTTATACTTAGTGATTTTACAATTGCCACTTGCCAAAAACAATGAAGTGGTCTTTGATCTTGGTACATGCAAATGCCAAAAATAGGCCATAGGATTAGAGTAAAATTTTTATAGCAGATGAGATCAATCTGATTACACCACTAGAAAATACACAAAAAAAATGCACTTTCAAAAAAAATCACCCAAAAATGTTACCCTAGGAGCAAGATATGAGCTCATGAAGTTCCCAAAATGAGGATGAAGCAGCAACACCTATGAGAATCTTCAATTTCTAGAAAATCTAGAAACCAAAACCAAAAAATAATTGCACCACTATGAAGAGCACAAAACATTAGCCCAAATAATAAAAAGTTCTTGAAAAAAAGGAGTCAAAATGAGCAAGTTATGAGCCTTCAAATTCGGACTGCAAAAACAAAAAGCACAACGGTGAGGGGGAATTTTTTTTTAAATGTGCTAACATATTGCTGACATTAGTAGACCAGTATGTTAAATTTGATGTCCTCTTGACCGTCAAAAAGGAATATTCTCCCCCTGTGGAATATTCTCGAACAACGAGTTTAAATTTGATGTTCAATCAAACATCACCTGGGTTGATGGAATCTCCAACGAATATGCTTGGAATCTTTGACTGTGAGATTAATATACTCCTTTTCCCACTAGTTTTGAAGATTGACACCCATTTTTTTAAATTAGAATGTCACTTTTACAAATTTTGGTGTCATATTCCCTTTTCAAATTACCACCAATTTATATTATGACTATCAAATTTCTTAAAAGTGCCCACCTAGTTGAAAACACAAGTTGCCAGATTTGGTGATAGTGGGTTTGGTGGAGCCCCTACCTATCCAACACAATGATGTGGAGGGTGGCAGACTGGCCATAATACCCATTGTTACTTTGTACTAGTACAGGTACTTTGCAACGTTGGGTAATTATGACGACTTGGGGGGTCGTATGACTCTCCAAGCAAAAAAAATTGCCTCTCCAGACAACTACTCTGATTTGGATGAATTGATAGTTGATCTTAGGGTTTTTGGCCCTTCTAGATGCTATGGTAGGGTCATATTTGACCCAAAATGCTCCAAAAATGTATCTACCTTCTGGATTTGGCAACCACTCTTTAGCTTCAAACCCTCATAGATTTGGCCTCATATGTCCAATTTGGATGAAACAAAAGGAAAATTTGACTTTCTTGAACCTCTCAAATGCAATGGTGACCTCATAGTTGCATCAAAAAGCTCTTATTTGGACCTACAATAAAGAGCCAAAAATGGAACCCCCCAAATCTAGTATTTCTTTCAAGCTTTTCTAATTCTCTGGATCATCATATGATGCAAGAGAAGAGTATACTCAACTTTTCAAGATTTACCATCTCTCTTCAGAAAGAGACTATCCAATGACACCCAACCCACTATGATACCATGTTAGAATTGGCTACAATATCCAAGATCTTGAGGCCAAATGGAAAGCACAAAGAAAGAATATGAATATGAAAAGACTAAACTATATTCTTATCAATTATGATTTAATGATATGATTGTTGTACAATTTAGTAGAGGCCCCTTGGTTATATAGCCAAGGTGAGCTACAAGATGTCATAATATTGCAACAAGTGTCTTAATTATATGACTTGAGACAACTAATCACAACTACCTAGGTTCATGTGTGTTACAAGTCAAAAGATAAAATAACAACTAATGACAACTAACACCTTCTAGAAAGATTCCTTCCTAGGACCTAAGTAAACTTAACATTTAAATAAGTCCCCTAGTAATGAATTAATTAGGTACAAGACTTTATTTACACCAATAAAAATAAGCAGCCCACTAGAAAAATAAAAACCTACACTAAAACGCCCCCTTAAACACAACATAGGAGGATGTAAAAGATGACGGGTTTTAGCAAATGAGGCCATGTTAGTTACCCATGTACATATCAAATTACCGCAAAAGAAGAAGAAGCACCTCGGGTTGATGCCAAAAGTTAGGTCCACAAAAATCTCAAAAAGTGGAAGTGTTTTTGTTGTTTTTCAGAATTTGTCACACTTGGATTGAAAAATTTGAAGCACTTACACATTTAATATTGAAAAAAATTCAGTAATAAGAAATTTAGCATTTTGAATCTAGTTTTCAAATATGTAATTTATACTAATACCAAAATGATACAAATTAATTTTTAATAGGCATGTATAAAAATCACTTTTTAAAAGTCACATTTTTTACCATACCATGCATGTGTACAAACACCATAATTTGACCTAAATAAAAGTATTTTTCTAATTCCTTTTGGGGAAAGATATCTAAAAACTTGAAGATTGATGGAGATTTTTTGTAATTTTTTTTAATATCTTTTTTATTGAATTTGTATTGGCCTTAATTTTTGTTTTTAAAATTCAACATGTACAGACAACATAATTGGACATAAACTAAACATTTTTTTATTTTTTTCATTTTGTATATAATTGTTTGAAGATTGATGTCATATAATTTTTTTAAAAAAAAATTAATAGATAAAAAGTTATTAGAAATAAAAAAAATCTTGATATTTTAAGTTTATGGGCTAGTTTTCTTATAAATTAATTAAAAAATAGAAAACATAATCAAATCTTTAAAAAATATGTATATTTGAAAACTAGACATCGCGATCTATAATGGGTTTTAATTTCATAGATTAATTCTAAAAAGAAGTCCATCAACTATATTACCGAAGTTGGATATTTCTCTTGAATCTACCTTAGTTTTTTAGTTGTAGGTCAAAACCTAAAAGTCAAGTTACCAAACCTTTCATGAGCCTAAAACCTAAGTAAAAAGTGGCTTGGGGATTCTAGCTTTAAAGAACGGGTACCCATTCTAAAAAAAATCTATTTTTAGATTTTTTTAGAATAGTACTCATTTTAAAACAAGTACCTATTCTATTTTAGAATGGGTACCCATTTTAAAATGGGTACATTTCTATTTTTAGAACATGTACCCATTTTTTCAAAACAGGTACCCATTTCTTTTAGTATTTTTTTGGCTGAAACTTCATCTCTTCATGGATGCAACTTCTTGCACTTACCCCCCAAAAAATAGATAGAGAACACCCCTTGGAATAGAGAGAGAATAAGAGGACTAAGAAGCCCTCCCCTCAGAAAAGATCCAATGGTAGATGCTCAAAAATGGATGCAAAAGATGGTCCATGATCATTGAACAACATTCCTCCCCTTAGGAAGAAACAAAACCAAAGGTGTATGCAAGCGAGATTCCAATTCATAAAATGAATATGTAGAAAGAAAGCACAAAATGTATGAAGTCTCTATAGTTGGCTCATGTTAGTGTAGGTTTTTTTTTTTTCCTTATGTTAGGGAATATTTATTTTTCCTACACACATTATTAATCTTGCTTAGGTTATATTAGAATGGTTAGGATGAGGAAATGTGGTATAAATCCATCACTCACATGCATCACTCACACCCACCTTTGCGTAGTTGAGTCTCACACCCTCTTTTGCATTTATTAGCAGCCTCTCATAATCATTTTTTATCTTTACCTAAGTATGCATAACCATGTAATTTGTCATTTACCAAGTAGGTAAAACTCCCACCTATTATGGGAAATTGGGAGTTATTATTCCTCTTAGAATTATTTGCCATTATTTTTCTATATAAGTAGTACTCACCCCTCCCCTTGGCTAGTAGTAATATGGACTGCTAGTTCAGTACTAATGGAGTGTTGAGTTTATCCATCTCTTTTCTTTCTTTCCTTCAATCATTCTAATCTTGGGTGGTTTCACAACAAATATAACATGGTATCAGAGTTGGTTGTGAGTTGTAGGTTAGCAGTTTTCTCAATCCATTCTTCAAAGCAAAGTAGGCTCTTCTCTTGCATCCTATGATGACTTGGAGAATTAAAAACGCTTGATTGAGATCTTAGCTTCTAGGGGGGCTTCCTTTCTATTGAATTTTATTGCAGATATTTTAGAGCTTCTTGGAGACATTTTGAGCTCACCATTAAGTTCAAAAAAGCTAGAAAATTCAGATTAGGATTTTGTTTCATCCAAATTGGACACTGGTTGCGAGATATGTGAAGGGTTGAAGATAGAGGTTTTTGAAGAGGTTCCAAAAGGTAGTTGTCAAATCGGTGCATTTTCAGCCCAAACGGACTGCACCATCACACTCAAAAGGCATCAAAACCTAAGGATCGACTACTAATTCATCGAATTCAGAGAAGTTGACTTTTGAGACAAAAAAATAAAATTGAATCCCGATCCGTATGACCCCTTCCATGCAATGGTATGGAAAATATTTTTAAATTAAAAAAATAAGTTTGTGTTAAAAAAAAAAATCATTATTATTATTTTTGAAACAAACAAACACAATTTTTTTATTATTAAAAAGTTTTTGATAAAAAATGTTTTGAAAAATAAAAGCAAAAAAAATTTAAAAAAAGTACAAACATACATATGTCTTCGCAATCCTTCTTACCATCATGTACATATGCCTCTTAAAGTATGTATACTTTTAAAGGGCTGAGTAAAAATTAAAGAAAAAGACCACCCACCTTTTTCATAAGGGGTTCGACCTCTTTTTTAAAAAGCCCTTTTTAATTTAAAAATTAAAAATTATTATTAAAAACTTCAAAATAAAAAAAAATCTAATTGCTTCTGGATTTGATTGTGTGCTAGTTTTTTCATCAACATTTTGGATCATACTTAGTGATCCATCATGGTGCAGGAGCACCTTGGGATCCCCATGCCTCTTGGAGGTATTGCTTATTTTCTTTGTTTGTTATCAAGAAGTTTGAGATGTAATAAGGTTCCAAGAACCATCTTTCATGTCTTGTAACAAGTTTTAGATTTGGAGTCAAGTCTTGTTGTAAGAACAAGGCATCCTTCCTCACCATGTAAGCTTGGTTCATCTAGGAAAACTAATGAATCAAAGTTCCTTGATATACCCAAGTCCTTGAGGGGAGTTTCCTTGACAATTGAAGTGTTTGTGGTGTCTTTTATACATTTGAATACACCTTTGAAGCCTTATTTCAATCAGGCTTTTGAGAAGTAGTAGTCAATTGCCTTAACTAGGCAATTAGGGGTCTAAATGAAAAAGGTTAGTTTCCAACGTCCACCTAATCCAAATTTCTGTTGGAGGACATTGGGAAGGTGTGGTAAAGGTTGAAATAAGCCTCTTTTGGTCGAGGCATGGTTGATGTTCAATAATTTTGGAGATCTAATGCACATACACTCTATTTTCTAGAAATTTTGCTTTCAAATTCTCTATTTTCCTACGTAGTACGACCTCTGTACAATCTGTATGGGCTCAAACCTATTATGGTTGGAAAGAGGAGAGTGTTAGATGTCATTTGAAGGTGGTTTGGTGAATTTTTGTCAAGTATAAGAGGAGTTATCTTCATTTTAGTAGCAGCAGGTCAAGAAACCCTCAAAACTAGGGTTTTGACCAAAAATGCCTCTATCTTCCACTCCCATAGTGTAAAGTTGCTAATTCTTTGTGGGATGGAAGGTCTTTATGTCTATTTTCACTTGTGTATGGTTTTGGAGAATGGCCTATTGTGTGGAGGAGATTACAAACTGATCTAGGCCTGGCATCTTCATGTGACAGGCCTAGCTTGTAAAGCAAAAGTCTGAGGTTTACTTTTTTTGAGAGATTTTGTTCAAGGTGGCACTTAGGAATGGTTGGAATGGTTGCAAGTATCCTATAGGAGTTTGGAACAAGGCTTTGGGGAGAAGGGGAGAGCCTAAGGTAACTAAAACTAGTCAAGTTCAATCAATTAGGCCTCTTGGCAACAGTGATAGATTGGTCCATGGTTGCTTTTCCATCCACTGTCAAGAAGTAAGACTTTGAGGTCTTGTAGAGGCATATTATAGTTGCCTAAAAATAGTAGTTTGCACCTGATATAGGCTTGTGGGTGAAATTTAGTTAGACTGTCCTACCAGGCAGTGCTACAAGCAATTAAGGATAGAGAGGTCTAATAGTATGAGAAATGAACTCATGGGGTTTCCTAAGTGCTAATCAGGTTGTGGTGTTTTTATTTTGGTCTGTTAGAGAATATTCCAAGTGGTTATAAGCCTCTCAGTAGTTTGAGATTCAAAGACCCTTGGTGAGTTGAGTTTTCCTTATAGAGGGACAGTGATTTGGTGGTGTATTGATAAGAGTATTTGAGAGAAGCATTCATAAGAGAACCTTTGCCATCTGAGATTGGTGTACTTCCCTGCTCACTCTGCATCACATCATCATGATAGAGATTTGAAAAAGATGAGAAGAGATAAGTCACATACCAAGCTTGTATAAAAGAGAGAGGAAGGAGGAAAGAGGAGGAGGGTTAGGGTGAGGCATGCAACACGAGGGAATTGCTACAACTATGATAAAACAAAAAATGATAAATTAAGAGGAAGCCCACTCAAAAACTAATAAACACTAATATAACAATACAAACCAAAAATATATAAAAACACTAACAATTTATATAAACAGCTAAATATAGAATTACATACAAAAATACAAACTATATATATATATATAGCATACATAAATAAATATATATAAAAAAACAAATATATAAATTTTGGTTGTATTTTTATATAATTATATTATATTATATTATATATATATATAATCATAAATATATATGTTATAAAACAAAAAATGATAAAAAAAAAGAGGAAACTCACTCAAAGGCTAATAAACTCTAAGATAACAAATACAAACCAAAAATATATAAAACCACTAACAATTTATATAAACAAATAAAAAAATAATTACATACAAAAAATAAAAAACAAAACAAAAATTGAAATAAATAGCAAAAATTATAATATTATATATATATAGACAATCATAAATATAAAATTATAAAAAAATTATACATATCATGCGCACACATATATATATATATGTATAATAATATATATGCATATCATACATATTAATAAAGAGAGAAAAAGGAACAAACTAGAACTTACACCACACAAAAATATTTTTTTAAGAAAAACTACCCAAATGAATGAAAAACAAAATATGCAAAGGAAACAAAAAGGAAAATAAAAATTGCAAAAGAAAAAGAAAGAGGAAGAAAGATTAAAATAAAAAGAGAAAGCAAGGGATACAGAGAGAATAAGAGAAGGAGATAAAAAGAGAAAAAATAATAATAAAAATACTAACAATAAAAGCCAAGGAAAAAGATAGAACAACAAATGAATAAATAGCATACAATTCATACATATTTAAAATAAAATAAAAAAGGGTGTCGACAAATTAACCAAAATAATAAACAAATGCAAGGAGAAAAAATGCAATAGAATAAACATTACAACAATAGAAAGAAATATAAAGGGGAATAAAACAAACAAAAGAAAATAGGTACCAAAGAAACTCCTAAAGCACAAAGAAAAAATTGATAACACAAACAAGTGTTTAATAAATAAAACTCAAGAGAAGAAAGAAAATGAGAGAAAGGAGAAAAGAAAATAACTAAGTGAAGGACAAAGGAGAGGCATGCAAGAAGGAAAGAACCAAAAGGAGGGGGAAGAGGGGGTAGGCAAGGCGGGGTGATGGAGGGAGAAAAGATGAGGAGTGGGGGGAGGGGAGGGGGAGAAATGTCAAGGAAGGGAATTATGGCGGTTTAAAAGGGAAAGAAGAGGCTTCCAGGAGAGGCTTAGACTCCACCCTTCATCACGATTAAGGTTGGTGGGGTGATTGAAAATTTGAATGGCTTCCTTAACCTTCCTCTTGTGGAAGTTGTCTTCTTTGCACAATATTTGGGTGTTTTTGAGACAAATGTGATGTCTGGTTGAAGATTAGTGCTCATCGAGGGCGGATTTACCAACTCGATCATGCAATATGTTGGCACAATGCTCTTTGATTCTAGTGTTGAAAGAGAGTCATGTTTCACCAATATAAGGGGTTCCATAAGAGCACACAACTTTGTAGACCCTAGAGTAAAGCAAGATATCTCTGGAGTCTTTAAGAGGAGGGATGCAATTTTTTTAAGTAGAAAAGGTCCTGAATGCACAACGAAGGCCTTTTTTGAGAAGGATTTTTGAGGTTTTATGGGAGATTCCTTCAACAAATGACAAAGAGGCATAAGGGAGGGAAGCTGGTTGGGAGGAAACATAGACAAAGTTGGAATGGAATCGGAGTTTGGACTGGTTAAGAGCTTTTAAAATTTGCTTGTTTGTGTAACCATTCAACCTAAAGACCGAACAAAGATGGTCCAATTCTTGGTCTAAGTTTTCCTGGTCACAAATGTGATAGGCCCTAGTGGCCAAGGTTTTTAGAATTCCAAATTTTTGGCTAGGGTGATGGTGGGAAGAAGAGTGAAGGTAAAGATCGGTTAAATTGTTGGTTGTTTGAACATTTTTCTATTTTAACCTATATGAAGAATTATATATTGGTTAAATGTGTATTGGATGGAAGTTTAAATTGTTTTGATGGTTTCTTATTTCTTGCATCTATCCATATAATGAATGTAATTTTAGAACCTTAATGTGACACCACTCTTGCAAGATTAAGGCCTACAATTCAATATCATAATAAGATTGTACATTAAGTTGAAGTCAATATTACTATTATTCAAATGATTGTTGATATTATTATAAACCAAACATTAGGGTTATATTTGTACATATTATCATGATTGTTGATATGTTTAAGAAGATCTATTCAAATTAACCATTTTAACTTGCCCGCAGAAACCCACCAACTAAGTAGTGTTATACTTCTTGACAACTAAGTTGTGTTATACTTAACCCATAACATAAGTTGTGAATAAATTTTGTGTTCATAGATTATGTTGGCATATTCAAATACCAAGATTATGTTAAGTGTAGTTCCCAGTTTGTTGTGCATGATTATGTGTATATTGTACATGCCTATCAAATATGAGATTTGTTAAACTCTGATGCCTATCATATATGATATTTTTTAAACTTTGACTTACTTTTTTCCATCCCTTTGCTTCTATTTTTCCATTATAGTCATAGGTTAATAGTATTGCTCTATATATGTATACATACATACACAAATATCTATGCATACATACATATGGGGGTGTGCATATGTTTATATGTATATATATCTATGTATATGAATCACTTTCACATTGTCTAGGCATTGGCACTACACTGCCAATAATTCATTGAAGATAACGACATGTATTACCATAGAAAAATCATTAATAGTTCTACTTTGTTACAATATGTATTTAGGGGACTTGATTTTCTGAAGGCCTTTGATTTTTTCCTCTATAGCACTTCACAATTCAAATATAATTGTGGATAAGTGCAACATAGGTTACCATTAGAAAGGTGTTAGGAAAATCAAGTCTCCCTAAAGCATTATTGAATGCAAAAATTACCAAAATCCATTCATCCATGTTACGTGTGTGTCATCCAAAACATAAGCATAAGAATAACACTTCATTCCATATTTACAAACAAAATGATATAAATTTAAGACTTCAACCCATAAAGTAATCAGCCCTATCAATGAACATATTTGTGTTAATAACTTTTTCATCATATAGGCATGCAATTGTAGTGCCAACAATAGTTAAATCATTTTCCACATGACACTATACCCTCCTTTGAGGTGGTAGAAATAGGGATACATGGTTTTTGAAATTATATCTATGTTCAACTATGTTACGATCTACCATTCAAAGTGAATTGGATGACTATTGCAACATAGTTTAACACTATTAAGGTTTTTGAAAAACTGTCTCCTTATTGCATAAGGGAGAAGTGTCAAAACATGCACATCCTATCTTGAAAGGTTCATATGGAGTGACACATGGACCTCTAATAAAATTAAATAATCATACTATAAAAGAAAACTAATTTAGAAACAAAAAAAATTCTTATATAATTTTTTTTAAAATCATATTGCATGTGTCAAAATATGGTTGGCCAAGATGTCAAAAATTGCATTTTCAAGACACACACACATTGAAATGTGCTGAACTGAAATGTTTTTTCTCCTAGACAGTGAGTCACATAAGAAAAATGTTTCATGCATTCTTTTACTTGATAAGGTGGATAATTGAGCATTAAACAAAACCAACAATATTTGATGTCTTTGGATGCATATATGTGAAGACACAATGTGAAAATGTAGAATTTTGTTGTTTCAATGTGAAAATGATGCAAAAATCACAGAGAAGTATTTGAGTTTTTCACTAGTGCAAGTTTTAAAACACTAGGATGCAAATTTAAACAATGCAATAACTAATGCGATGAAAATGCAAATGAAACCTAGGATGCACTTGAAAATTCGAAGGAAATACATTAAAAAAGAAAGTTCACCAAAATGTAAACAAATATTTTGGTAACCCTATTGGACACTACCCTTCCTAAGGTCTTTCTTAAAGGGGAAGGAATAGGTTAAAATGTATGGGGGTGTTTACCTCAAGACCTTCAATAAATGAGATGTATTATGTCTAATTTATGATTAAAAATGCAACAAACTAAAATAAATTATTTAATGATTAAAACTAAGAAATGTAAAGTGTTCAAAAACAGTTGTAATATCAAAACTCCTAAAAATGCAAGTAAATGATAGAATAACTTTTAAAAGAAGAAATGGAGAGGTCTTGGAATCTAAAATCAAATGTGGAATGATTTTTGAATCTTGAGAAGTGTTGAAAATGTTGATTGGGACACTTATGCTAGGTTGGGTGATTTAGTCCTAGTTTTAGGGAAAATTGTCTAGAATAGGAATCTACCAAATGGGTATCCAGAAATGCAAGAAACCAATTTTTAGGCTTTGGAGTGGAGTTCATCATGGAGTTGTGACTTAGTCCCATAAGCCCAAGAGAATCTTGGGACATGATCCTGTAGCTTCAGGTCTGCACTTTCTTTTCTGATGTGGGTCTAGCTCTGAATCTTCAAAAAATGACCTGTAGAATATGTCCAAGGTTGATTTAGGGATATGTTGACTTGAATAGCTTTGATTGATTGAAGACACCTTTTTCTCACTTTATCCTTTGACAAATTTTCCTACAAAGTCTGCAAACACACATGCAAAGGGAGAAAAATAGTTGTGGAGGTTAAGTATGGGAGTTTGGCTTGGTCAAATCCCCACTTTGTTAATCAAACCCTGTGAAATAAATGAAATGAAAAGAAATGATAAGTAAACAACATGCTATGTCATAAACTTAACAAACCCTTGTTGATAGTATGAGGTATGCAATGGCGTGCTCTGTCGATGACCTAATTATACCTAGAGTGTGAATGCTTGAGAATGATTAGGGTGTATGAGATGTAAAATGAGGTAAAACCCTTATTTGTACTGATTTTACTAATTTTCTCAAAAATAACACATCCTGAGCCGACCTCCAAAGGAGGTTAGAGGACAAATCCCACTAGAATTTTAAAATAATTTTTATTTTTGAGCCAAGTGGGACTAAGTCACTCCAGGTGGCAACTTAGTGCTCCTGGGAAATTTTAAGTGGATGTTGAGAATTAAAGTGTATTAAATGTTGTTTAATGGGAATATCCTTAAGAAAAAACTTAAGGGGGCTAGAAAGTGTATTAAAGGGTCATTTAAACATGAGAAAGGATTAAATTAGTGGTGACAAGTCTAGAAAAGCATGAAAGTGGGTTACAACACTTTACAACACTTTAAAATAAGACTTGGTAAGTAATAAAAATGAGTTATTATGATGAATTATGATAAGAAGAGTCTAGAAAAGTGTAGAAATGTGTTACAACACTTCTCAACACCTTTAGAAGGCATCCTAGAAGTCTTAATGATTCATAAGAGTCCAAGATCTTATGCCACATTATAACATTAAATCTAGGAAAAATCAAGCCAAAGTCCACTAGGAAGGCCTAAACATGAGAAAAAGTAGAAGGGTTACTTTTTTTGTGTCAACATATAAGAGCAAATAGAAGCACATAAATGAAGTTTTTAATGTTGTAAAATGTAGATTAGGTTTGATATAGGACTAAATCACCTAGATGGGAAAATGAGTCCTAGTTACGGTTTTTGGTAGATTCAAATAGTGAAAAACAGTTAAGACATAATTCCTAGAAATCAAGTAAAACCACATATCCAGAGACTAAATTGCTCATGTGAGTGAATGAGTCCTAAATTAGGGTTTTTACACCAAATTAAAAAAAATTAGGGTTGTTTCTAAGGTTTCTAACTTGTATGTTGATTAGGCTATTTGTAATAATATTTTTAGTAAAATTAAATTATGCAAGATGCAAAAATGCAACCTATATGCACTTTTCACTAATGCAAGATTTAGAATCCCTAGATGTAAATTAATAATGCAAGATCTAATGCAAAGTTAATGTAAGCTAAATCTAGGACTGCAAATTAGAAATAAAGGGGTGTGAAGGCCGGGATCGCCAACATAAGCACGAGGAAATAGGGTGCTCCACCTTTTAGGAGATGGAACACGAAGACAAGGGGGCCTATTTCACTCTTAGTTCATTAGGAAACCAGGATCCCTCAACCAATTTCCTCAATTAAGGGAATTATGAGGAGGTTTCCTTAGATGTGATTAAATGGAGGGGTTCACCATTGAATGAAGTTTCTAAGGAGAAATACAAATATGAATACACTAAACCCTATAAACTTAGAATATGAAATTAGATCACTAAACAAATAGATACAAAAAGTACCTAGAGAATTAGAGATGACTAAGTAAGGCTTGAAAATACTAAAAAATTCTACTTGTGATGTGCACAAGGACTCATATGCCCAAGGTGGTGATTTAGTCCTGTTTACATAAATATGCAAACACACATGACAAGAGAAAGAGAAAAATATTTTTTTGTTAGTGGATGGAGGTCTGCCTCAGTCGAACCCCATCTAAGTAATTAAACTTTCAAATGGATTGAAATAAAATGAAGGAATGATGGATGAACAAATGAATGCAATAACTCACCAAACCTTGTTGAATCCTTGGAGTATAGATTTGTGACTTCTATGAATTGGCTTCAATGGATGTAGATCTTGATCATAAAACTTGATATGGCTTTAAATTCCTAAACTTGGATCACAAATGCTACATCAACATGTTAGCTCACAAACACACATGATGCATGAGGACCTTGACATGATGCTTGAATCTTGAATCAATGCTAAAAAATTATAGATAATCAGCTCTTGAATGCTCTTGAATAGTTAAAAATATCTCTTGAAAGCTCTAGATCTAGGTGAAACTCCCTTTCTTGAAGATTATTAGGTTGCTTAGGTGAAATAATGATTTGAAACCTTAATTATATGGGCATTTCATCTAATTTACTATTTATTATATCCAAAATGCCAACATTCGCAAAATATGAATTGAAAACCCTAATTTCTCACTCAAAACCCTAAAAAGGGGCCAAATGGGACTCATACACCCAAGGTGGTATGTGGGTCTCACCTAAGGGGGCTCATATTCCCAAGGTGGCATATGGGTCCCACCCTAGCTTTTTGGGCTGAGGAAATGTTGGGGGGTAAGAATATTAAGTGTATTTATTGAATTTGTCAGGGTTTTTGTTAAAATAAGTCTTGGGATACATAATAAAGGGTCTTAAGGGCTTATTAATGATGATTTGAAGGTCATAAATGAAAGAGGGACCAAAAATTAGTTTGAAGATGTAAATAAATACACTTTACAACACTAAATTGAGGCAAAATTAGGTCCATTTAGTCTTAAAGGGCCCTAAACGTAATGTGAATGTGTAAAAAACATCACAACACTAAATTAAGGCAACATTAGACTTAGTTCAATATTAATTATTTATAGATTAAGTGAGAAAAAGGAATACTTTTTTTGTCATTAGAATTATAATATAATATAATATAAACACTATAGTGTAAATATAACTAGTACACAAATATCTTAAATACATATATCTAGAAATAAATATATAATACTATATAATATAAATATAAGTATAATGTAATTTATTTTATATTTTTGTATAGTCAATAGTTTAATAACTCAATAATTCAGTTGCATTCATTTCTCATGTAATTAGATCCTCTCATATTTAATAACCATTTACAAAAATCCTATGCATTTGATATAATAATCATTCTAGGGGTACTTCAATTGGAGTAATTAAATGAATCTAAATTAATATAATAATTCTAGAGCATCTGATGTTTGAAGATTGTTTTCCTCTTTTCTTTTCATGACCATAAAGTTAGTCTAAATCTAGTGGTTTGATGTAGAAGAATTTGACCTTAGTGATATGATAATTACCTTGATATATTTTTTAATACCAGACAATTCTTGAGAATTGACAAAGTAGAGTTTTGGGTGACAAATGTCACATTTATCCACTATAAACACTCTTATTATTACAAATTACAAGCCATAAATATACAAATTGTTAGATCCACAACACGTGGGGTTGACTTTACATGTCACAAATTAACCCACCAAACTATGTGAGCAACATACTTTAAATTGTAATCAAAAGTTATGATCAATTCAATGGGCCCCTGGTCTAATGGTGAAGTTTAATTGTTGTAAATGTACCCACCAAAGATAAAGTATTGTTGAGTGCAAGACCCTAACATCATAAGAGATGAGGCTAGGATCATGCACTAGGAGACATTGGTAGAATATATACCTCTCATTTGTTAGCTCTCAATTGAAGAGATTTCAATCTAAAGATAATGCTCTCATATCGAAATAAAAGATTTTATGGATTTGAAATAAAACTCCCCCAACATTTTTTTTTTTATGAAAACACAATTAAATTATCCCTCAACCATCAAAATCAACTAAGTACATTTATTTATATTATTTTTTAATACCAAAATTCTATTATATGATCTATATCTGAAGTATTAATTAGTTTAATTAATTTTCTTATTTATATAAACTATTTTTTTTAATGAAAGAATCGATTCCGCCATTAATACTTAAATGGTGTAAGTGGTGGGAATGAGAATTTCTACCATGAAGGAGAAAATTCGCTTCCTATCTCCATCAATTACACTTGTTTTTAAGTGCAAAATAAAGATGCCTAGCTGCTTGACCAACACTATATATGATGTTCTTTACAATTATTTATCATCTAAAGTGATCTTAAAAACCTCTGCACCTCTGCCATTGTCAATTTTTTAAGCAGATCTCTTGTCACACTAGTGTGACTCTCTGCTTGCCTGCTTTTGATATTCAGATATTACCGTACAAGTTTTTCTTTTTTTCTAATTATTTAATTAATTGCAGTAGATACTCTTTTCTAACTACTTTTAACTTTACTGGTATGATACTCTTATTATCACAGAAAGAAGGGAACATTATGATATTCTTATTATGGAATTCTTGTTATTGCAGAGAAAGAATAGATGGCAGAGAGCAGATTAATATTGGCACTTTATATATTGTTAGTGTTGATGGCAGTTATGGTAAAGGGCGATCCAACATGTAGTCCAGCCGGGAACTTTTGGTGCAACAGCGGGCGATGTTGTAGCATATATAACTGGTGTGGAAGTACATCAGACTATTGTGCATCTGGCAACTGCCTTGCTCAGTGCTGGCCTTACGCGGTTGCATTTAATCAGTCTATTTTTAATCTATCTCAACAGAACCTTACCTCAGCCTCTCCATAGCAACCCATGCCTGCTATCTAGTTGGTTGCAGGGGATTCTAACTTTTAAAGATTAGAATTAGTTAATCGTAATTGAATAGATAGAATTTTAATCATCTGGTTGCAGCTATGTGACATCCCTGCTGCCTTTGCTAAATTTGGCTGTAACACCAAAGACTAAACATGTCCTTTCATAATTTTCTTCTGTTCAAATATTCCCCTTTCATCTAAGGCAAGCTTTTCAGATATTGATTACTATTTTGCGGTAAAATTGCATGACTATGGCCATACTAACTCCAAAATGAACCAATATCTGATGATGGCAAGATTAGGATTTTGAGGTGGATAGTACACAGATTAAATGCTA